>CM056052.1:12446824-13164324 GCA_029574335.1 Rana kukunoris
ATTCGTCACACTAGGGAAGCATGAAGCCCAGCAGACAAGAGATTGTCGCATTCCCAAGTGACCGTGGGGAGCGTGATCAGCCCCGTGTGAAAGCCCAGGGAAGAAGAACCACCAACAAACCCAACAAACATGCACACAAGGAGAACGGATGCTCCTCCAGAGTACCTAGCGCCCCAATATTGACCCCGCTCAGTCATGAAGCAGAAAAAAGGTTTTGATCCCCACAGGATGATTTAGGATGTGCTCTAAAGCAATTAGAACACACATGAAGGAGCCTGCACTGATTGTAGCTACACCCCGCATTGTTATAAATTATTGCAGACCTGCGACTTACCCAAGAAATGGACAGGCCTACCTAAATTATCCACTGACCTGATGACACCGCGTCGGTCGTACCCGGGCATGCATTTACCCACCCTCGAGGAACCCCGGACGCGAACCTCCATCATAGGACACCACGCAGAGGTGTGGGTAGTGGACTGGCACGTGCCGCAAAACTGGGTACCTCCTTGATGGCGATTGGCGAAGTGTCTGCAAAACAACTCCATATCGATATTACTCCAGCACATGACAACCTGGAACTGTGCCCAAGTGGCCGCAGCTTTGGCTGAGACCGACCGGTGGGTAATATAAAAGCTGCAACCACCGGTATTTGTGAGCCAGATCCACCACCTATGCTATGCAAGTACAAGTCCATTCCACCCTCCTATCAGGACTGACCGTACACAAGATATCACGGAAAATGCCAAACGCCAGTACAAACTCGGCCACGCTGAGCTTGCGGTTCAGCCTGGGGTCCTTGGTCTTCAGGACCACCGAGACCCGCGACAAGCGTAAGACTTATTCTCCGTAATCTCCGAGATGCTATTAACAGGGAAGCCAAGTTCCAGGGACAGAGCCCCTAGAGATTTTCCTTCCTAAGGGGTGGCGGGAATAAAAGTGTGCCGGTGACACAGATGGAAAGGCCGCCACACGGGGAAGGTGCTGCCACGGGAAAAGGGAGTCGAATTACCTACGGGGGTGCAAGGAAGCACAGGTCCTGGAACTGAAGGTGCTGGGAGCCACCTGTGCGCTAGCCGAAATGCACCTCCACAGCATCCATCCTGTCCTGAATCTGAGACATGGATGAAGATAATGTATTCAACAGGGCGTGAATTTGCATGAGAGAGTTCTGCACGGACCCCTGACTCAGGTCATCCTCAGGGAGAGACCGCGGTGGGTCAGGGAATAACAACTTGAACAGTTCAGCTTTCCCTGGCCAGAACAGCGGAAACACAATACCCCTACGACGTAACTCCGCTGTGAGCCTGGGCACCGTCCAACTCCTCAGTGATGGGATGCTGCCGTGCTCCAAACCCCTGGAGAGTGATGGTGGGATCATGGAGGACCCCTCGCTCTCAGACACATGTGACATGCTGCACCTACGTAAAAACAACACATGTGAAAAAACTATGACGCCCCACGAGACTCTCCGCCGCCCCCCACCCCCCCCCCAACCTATACCACGTAACCAGAAGGTGCAGACAAGTAGTCAAAGCGCGTGAATGAACCTGATGCGCAAACCACCGTGACTGAATGTAGCGAACCAGCCCGAGCCGCCCCTCGCGCTAAGACGGGTAATTAAATAACGAAACATTTAGGGCTGCGATACCCACAGAACGTGGTGGGTATAAAATATGAATGTAATAAGTGCAGTGCAACGTATGACGTATGTCGGCCGAGAATCTGTATGACACGTACAATAAATTCTCTGGCCCGAGACCTAAAGCCCTGCCCTTATGCTACCCGTGAACAGAAAAAATAAAAGAACGCACCTGTTGCTCAACGAACAAGAGCCGAATGCCACTGATCACCGCCCACCTATAACACTAACGAGGGTAGAAAACCAACTTGAAACTTCCAGAAACCGGACGCACAACCCCCCCCTGCACCCCCTGCTGCAACACACCCCCCCCCTCCCCCCTGCCAGCCCACGCGAACTCGCACGCACCTGTCGTTACAGGGAAAATGCAAGACTGTCACAGGAAAAAGCAGGACTTGTAACCAAACACACTGTACTGCAGCAACACTCGGAAAAAATAAATGACAGGAATACCACAGTAAGAGAAACAAAACCCCAGCAGCGCCGCATGATCCAGCGCCCCCCCCCAGCATGCCAACAGCACCCCCCCCCTTCAACCCTAGGGACCCTGCAATAAACTGCACGCACCTGCTATAACCTGAGAAGAGCAAGTAATTCCTGCCAAATGACACAAGAAGGAAGCAAACCTGTAACAAAATGACAGCCACATGAGACCTGTAAAATCACCCCCATAAAACATACCACAACATTGCCACAGGAGTGCCAGGTGCGGCCTCAATACCAGCGCCCCCCCCCCACTATACCCCCAGGCATCACCGCAACCCCCCCCTTTTTTCCCTCCCAGAGCCAAGCCCTGAAGCCCCTGATGCCGCAGCTGGCCGCCCACCCACTACCTCGTGAGCCGCCCCCGCCCCCCCCCCCCCCAGGCGGCCACCTGTAACCTGACCAGAGCACCTCCACCTTGCCACCACCAGTTAAACAAACCCCCCCCCCCAGGCATGCGCTGCCATGCCGACTGATACGATCGTTCGACGGGGGGAGCGCCTCCCGTGCTGTTGGAGATGATGAGAGCCTCCCCCCCCTGTAAGGACCGATCGCCCCTAAAGTAGGTGACTGGGATATTGTGTCAATCTCGCTCCCTTTCTCGGCGAGATTGACCACATACGAGCCCCATCGCGGGAGCCAGCGCCGAGCTGGCTTGCCGCGATGGAGACAAAGCCGTCATAGAAGCGACGGGATCCGACGCGGATTCCCGCCAATTCTACACGTGGGCGGAGTTTGTTATGAATCCTGAAGGAGAAATCCCCGCCCGGATTTTTAAAGAAAAATCCGGCATGGGTTCCCCCCTCAGGAGCATAACGGGCCCTTAGGTCTGTTATGGGTTGTAAGGAGACCCCCTACGCCGAAAAAACGGCGTGGGGGTCCCCCACAAATCCATAACAGACCCGTATCCAAAGCACGCCGGCCCGCCGGTCAGGAAGGGAGTGGGGGCGAGCGAGCGCCCCCCCCCCCTCCTGAGCCGTACCGGGCAGCATGCCCTCAACATGGGGTGGGTTTAGGTGCTCTGGGGCAGGGGGCGCACTGCGGCCCCCCACCCCAGAGCACCCTGTCCCCATGTTGATGAGGACAGGGCCCCTTCCCGACAACCCTGGCCGTTGGTTTGTCAGGGTATGCGGGCGGGAGGCTTATCGGAATCTGGAAGCCCCCCTTTAATAGGGGGGCCCCCAGATACCGGCCCCCCACCCTAAGTGAATGAGTTGGGGTACATTGTACCCCTACCCATTCACCTGCAAATAAAAAGTGTAAACACAAATAAAACCACACAGGGTATTGAAATATTTTATTAGTTGGCCGCCGGGGGGGGGGTGTGTATGATCGCTTTTATAAAAGCGCCCCCCTCCGGCGGGCTTCGTGTGGGGGGGTGGGTGCCGCCGTCTGGTTCTCTTCCGCCGCGGGGGGGGCGCTTTGATAAAAGCGCCCACCACCCGGGGGGCTTCTTTCGACGTCTTCGGCGGCTGGGGGGTCTTCTCCACTCTCCGGGGTCTTCTCCTGCTCTCCGGGGGTCTCTCCGCTCCCGGGGGTCCTTCTCCGCTCTCCGGGGGGCTTCTCCGCTCTCCGGGGGTCTTCTTCTTCTTCAGGACTCGCCGCCGCTAACTTTGTGTGTTAGCTCAATTACTAGCGACGGCGAGCCCCCTCCTCTGTGACGTCGTCTTCTTCTTCTGTTCTCCAGATGTTGACGCGACGCTTCCTTCCGCTGTTATGCCGGGCGCGCGGCTCGCAGCGAGTTATATAGGCCTGTCTTGTGACGTCGCAGTCCCATCATGCTCCGGTAGGTGAAAAAACGACAACGTGAAAAACAATGCGAAAATTTAGAGCATGTTCTACATTTTTAATGGTCATTTTCCACATGGAGAAAAATGCTCTGGAGCCCACACACGATGTGTTTTTAATGACATGTGTGACATGTGTCATGTGTACGTGGCATTAGATGTGATGGATGTTTCTTTTTTTAGCCTTTCTTTCTTCCATCTGTTAATTCAGACAGCAAGTTTTTTTTTTACAACACAAACTCTCCAGCAGCATGTATCAGTTTATATGGATGTGATAAACCACTTAGTATTACCAGGGGCATATAAAATGTTTAGCTTCCATTTTTTCTTCTAAAGCTTTATCCCAAAAGGAAAAAGCTGTTTGCTGTAACTGCTTATAACGAGTTACCTGGTATTTGTGCCTTATTCACTGTGTTTCACTAATACAGGGGATGTGTTACTGGCCAGATCACCTGGTGAAAACAAGGGACACAAGCCCCCCAAAAAAATGATGCAGCCACCACATCCAATGATTAAATGATTGGTAAGCTGCAATGTAACATTTGGTTTTGCATTCAATACCTTGTTAATATATCATTTTAAATGTCCACATTCTCATTCTGCATACAGATCACTGGTGCGACTTTTTGAAGGAGAATGCACTTTGTTCCAAGCACAAAAAAATGGCCATAAGTATTATATATTTTTTTATTATACCCCCATATGTACATTTGTATTGCAATTGACTATTGCACTATAATGGTAGTCTTAGGCCCGTACACACGATCGGACATAATCCGATGAAAACGGTCCGCGGACCATTTCCATCGGATATGTCCGATCGGGAGTTTTGATCCGATGGCGTGTACACACCATCGGATCAAATTCCCACGCCGCCGGACGGCGCGCGGTGACGACGCGCGGTGACGTTGACGCCGCCACGTCACCGCCACGTCACTGCACCAGGAAGTTCAACACTTCCCGCATGCAGCCCGAATCCATTCGGCGCGGCGCGGCGGCGGGTGGGGACGACATGTCTGCTGGTAAGTGTACTCTAACCAGCAGACATGTCGGGCGGACAGATTCCACCGGATGGATTTTCAAAGCAAGCTTTTGAAATCTGTCGGGTGGAGAAATCTGTCCGCAGTAGCCCATACACACGAGCGGAGAATGTCTGCTGAAACGGTCCATCGGACCGTTTTCAGCGGACATATCCCCTCGTGTGTACGAGGCCTAATACTTTTATTTTTGTGTGATTTCGTTATTTGTTTTGTTATAAAACTTTTTGGCTGAAATTACACTATAACGCTGGCCTTCACAAAAAAAAAAAAAAAACACTCATTAACATTCAAAGCTCACCCTAGAGCAAAGAACTATTTATAATATGTTTTACAGTCACATTTACTTGCTAAAATATTGTTTTATTGCCAAAAAGTCCTGCACAGAATCGCTTCATTAAGTCCTACAATAAAAGTGAGAATTTCTGTGCAATGTGCCATTAAAATCCTTGCTGCTAGAAGTCTCGGAGCTTGATTCATTAACCTCTTTACTCACAGAGGTTACATTAAGCATCACTTGAAGTAACTATCTGTGCCACTTGAAGTAATTACTTCAGTGGGCACTGGGATCAAAATTTCTATCAGACTCCAGGGTAGTAAGTTAATATTAAAATTAGCTGTGTGCTTAAAATGGAAAATAAATACAGCAATTACAGAATTACAGTATTGGTTAACTACATAGCGACCGCCACACACACTTTTAGGTTGGCACAATGGCTCGGACAGGCAAATGGGCGTACCTGTATGTCTCTTTAAATTTGCCACCCAGTGGGATCTTGTGCGCCACTGCGTGCCTCGTGAGTGTGCTCGTGGGTCCCGGGAATTCTATGTTCCCGGGCGACCTGCAATCGGCAAAGGCAGAACAGGGGGGGTGCCTTTGTAAACAAGGCATTCCCTGTTCTGCTTAGTGACATGTCACTGATCTACTGTTCCCCGTGATCGGGAACAGTGATCAGTGACTTGTCACTGGTAATTACTCGCCCTAATAGTTAGAATCACTCCCTAGGACACACTTAACCCCTTCAGCGCCACCTAGTGGTTAACCCCTTCACTGTCAGTCTCATTTTCACAGTAATCAGTGTATTTTTAAAGCACTGATGGCTGTAAAAATGACAAAGGTCCCAAAAATGTGTCAAATGTTTCCGCCATAAAAGTCGCAGTCATTTTCAAAATCGCAGATCGCTGCCATAACTAGTAAACAAATAATAATAGGGGCGTGGCCTGGACATGGATGAGTAAAGCAACACTCCTTTGGAGCTCCCAGCCTGAGCCCACCTAGAACCGGCAAAATAAGGTGATATACCGGCATGAACTCAGCTAAGAAGCACAGGACAAAGGCAGCAACACGAGGAACACCCTTGGGCAAATCCCTGGGTGAAAAACAACGATTCTACGGCTTATTCCAGGGAAAATCCCCAGGTGCTAGGGCCGCAGCGCCACAAGGCCAAGCACGTGGAACACAGCAGACGGCCCAGCCTCTAGCCTCCGGAGCTTACTCTCCTGCTACTTCTGCCCTACCACCGATGGTCTCCGATCCAGAGCGAACACCCGGCCGAGCTAAAATGGAGGAGGATCATCACCCTGAGGCCCCCCTGCTGGAGCAGGATATCTGAGTTACCAAGTAACTATAGACCTGTTAGTTTAACTTCTATAGTTGGGAAGATACTGGAACGTTTAATAAAAGACCACATGGATGAGTTCTTGCTGGAAACAAACTCTTTAAGCAGCAGACAGCATGGATTCATGAAAGACAGAAGTTGTCAGACAAACCTGATTTCCTTTTATGAAGAGGTAAGTAAAACCCTGGACAGAGGCATGGCTGTGGACGTGGTATACTTGGATTTTGCAAAAGCGTTCGATACAGTTCCCCACACACGGCTCATGTGTAAGGTAAGGTCTACAGGATTGGATATATCAGTTTGTAAATGGATAGAAAACTGTCTGAAAGACAGAATTCAGAGAGTTGTGGTTAATGATTCATACTCTGAATGGTCCAAGGTTATCAGTGGTGTACCCCAAGGTTCGGTGTTGCGTCCCTTACTTTTCAATATATTTATAAATGATATTGGGTCTGAGATCAAAAGTAACATTTCTGTCTTTGCAGATGACACCAAGCTATTCAGTGGAATAACCTCCTTGCAGGATGTCTCCAATTTACAAGCCGACCTCAATGCTCTGTCTAATTGGGCGACTATGTGGCAGATGAGGTTTAATGTTGATAAATGTAAAGTTATGCACTTAGGGGCTAAGAATATCATACATGCTAGGGGGAGTACAACTGGGGGGATCTGTAGTGGAGAAGGATCTGGGGGTTTTAGTTGATCATAAGCTCAATAATGGCATGCAATGCTGAGCTGCGGTTTCCAAAGCAAGCAAAGTCCTTTCTTGTATTAAGAGAGGTATGGACTCCAGATAGAGAGAGAGAGAGAGAGAGAATTTTGCCCCTGTACAAATCATTAGTAAGACCTCATCTGGAATATGCAGTCCAGTTTTGGGCACCAGGTCTCAAAAAGGATATCGGAGAACTGGAGAAAGTGCAGAGAAGGGCAACCAAACTGATAAGAGGCATGGAGGAGCTTAGCTATGAGCAAAGATTAGAGGAACTGAATTCATTCACTCTTGAGAAGAGGAGAATAAGGGGGGATATGATTAACATGTACAAATATATAAGAGGTCCATATAGTGAACTTGGTGTTGAGTTATTCACTTTAAGGTCAACACTGAGGACAAGGGGGCACTCTTTACGTCTGGAGAAAAAAAGATTTCACCTCCAAATACGGAAAGGTTTCTTCACAGTAAGAGCTGTGAAAATGTGGAACAGACTCCTTCAAGAGGTGGTTCTGGCCGGCTCAGTAGATTGCTTTTAGAAGGGCCTGGATTCTTTCCTAAATGCACGTAATATAACTGAGTACTAAGATTTGTAGGTAAAGTTGATCCGGGGTAAATCCGATTGCCTCTCGGGGGATCAGAAAGGAATTTTTTCCCCTTCTGTAGCGAATTGGATCATGCTCCGCTGATTTTTTTTTGCCATCCTCTGGATCAACTGTGGGTATAGAGTTGGGTGTATGGGATTGTGCTGTGTTTTATTTTGTTTGTTTATTTTTTAATGGTTGAACTGGATGGAATTGTGTCTTTTTTCAACCTGACTAATTATGTAACTATGTAACTATGTAATAAGTCCTCTCGACGCGCATAGATATAGAGGCGCTCAGCCTCCGGTTAGAGGAGACTCACTGTAGAGACATACAAGAGGTGCGGGGGGAAGTCTCTACCCTATCGGAATGGATTTCTGCAGGTGAGACTTCATTGTCATCCTTGGAGGCACGAGTAGCGGCGCTGGAGAGTGCCAGTGACCAACACCGGGACACTGCCGCCTCACTACAGCTCCACATGGAGGAAATCGAAGACCGGAGCCGCCGCAATAATTTGTGTCTGTGGGGGCTCCTGGAGAGCGTACTAGCGGGGGATCTGGCAGCCGCGGTGATGGATGTTTTCCGGGAAGTCCTGAAGGAGCCGGAGGCAGAGATCCTGATTGACAGGGTGAACAGAACCATAGGCCCCCGGCCTACTGACCAGCTAAGGTCACAGGATGTGGTCTATCAACTCCACCGATGCGCCCAAAAGGAATCCATACTGAGAAGCGCTTGGGACTATGTAGCTGTGGAAGTAGGAGACGCACAGGTTAAAATCCTCCCAGACCTTTTCAAAGCCACGCTACGCAGGAGGGCGTTTCTGAGGCCAGTATTGGACCTGGCCAGACAGAGTGGGTTGACATACAGATGGGGGTTCCCGGTGTCAGTCTCCTTCTGCGGCAAATCCGGCAGCTTCGACCTGCGATCTACAGCGAATCTACCGGCCCTGTGAGTTCCTGAACGCGGAATCTGTCCCGATTGGCTGTAGCTGCTCCCGCAGCCCCTCGACAGACCCAGTCCGAGAGCACAACATGGTCCCATGCCGCCCCGCCTTACGGAGAGGATCGGCCTCCCTAGAAGAAGGAACCATTCGGCTTCACGCGAGGAGCCACGTGAGTATCTGTTGGCCTCCCCCCTTGACATTCCCTGATTGTTGCGGTCCCCCGTCCTCCCTGCCACAGTCAGCAGCTGATTTGTCCTCCCCAGGGACCCTGACCCACCTTGAGGAGTTCATCCCCGTTCTGCGAGTTGCTTGTTGTTGGGGTCAACCCCGCCCCGTCCCCTCTCCCCCCTTCCTGCTTCCCTGTGCCTGAGTGTTCTGGGCCTGTTGCCTGATCTGTTCCGCTGGCTGGCACCTCCGGGGGTGAGAGCTAAACGGGCTGACACTAAACAGCTGGATGTTTTTTCCACGTTGTTTATCAAGCAGACTGGTACAGGAGACCTGACTGAACACTGCCCGGCTACAAGAGATAATTGTGCCGAGATAACCGCACACCCCAGGTACGCTGGGAGATCGCAGAGGTCACCCCCCTAGCTCGGGGGGTCACTATCAAGATGGTTGCTGCGGGGTTTGGGGGTATATGGAGGTGTTGGACTGGGGTGGGGGGGAACTCTCTGGAGACGCTGGAGTTTTGCTTCATCTGGGAGCTATTGACGATCCCGTCTGGGCCCCCCCCTTGGACACTTTGCTGCCTCCGCTGGGCACCCTGGGTTGCCCGAATCCTCAAGAGGGGAAGCCCCCCCCCCTTGTAATGGGGCTTTTTATAGTGTGGTCCGCGGGGAGGGGGGACGGTGGGTGAGCTGCTGCCAGTTTGTGGGTTTCAGTTAAATGGGGATTGTCATGTGGGATTATGACAGTTTCTCCTTAGCCACACATTTGAGGAGCTTTGCTCTTGTTTACAGGTTATTAATACTAATGCTGACAGCCATTAGAGATTTAAGATTTTTGCCTAGCTGCTGTTATTTTTGTACGATTTCTGCACTTTGATGTATTTTGATTGACTTTCTATATTTCGCCAGTATATTTCTCTAGTTATGTATGTACATGTATGCCGGGACTGGGTGGGTGAGGGCAGGGGGAATGTTCTTTGGCCCTGTTCACTCATCGCCCCAAGTAGGACGGTGCTCCATATCCCGGGGGCCGATTTTTAGGGGCCCCCCCGGTGAGTACCACTGCCGTTTTTAGGCGCCCTTCGTTTTCCTCCTTAGCTACACACACTCTAGTGGTAGCCCTTTCTCTAGTCTTTCATACCCCCTTACGCTACCAGTATTTCTATTTCCTCTTGTCCTCTCCCTCCCCCCCGGCCAATCCCCCCTATGCCGTCCCCCTGGACGCCCCTCCCTGCGGTGCGGACATGGACCTTCTACATATCCTTTCGCTGAATGCAAAGCGTCTAAAGAAGGATGCTGCTCCATGACATGCGCCGCTCGAGGACGGACATTGTCATGTTGCAGGAGACCCATTTCAAAGACCTCAAAATGCCTCTGCTTAAGAACAGATACTTTCCCCTTGCTTACCATTCAGCTTACACGGAAAGCAAATCCAAGGGTGTCAGTGTCCTTATCTTGGCAAAAGTCCCCTGGAAATTGATAGACTCACGGACAGATAGTGAGGGCCGCTTCCTATTCTTGAAGGGCACCATGGGGGATAGGAAAATGACACTGGCAAACCTGTACGCCCCCAACACACACCAGGACATGTTTCTTAAACGGCACATAGGGGAACTCATGCGGTTCTCGGAAGGGCAACTCGTGGTGGGCGGTGATCTGAATGTACCCCTGTCCCCGACGGAGGACACATCCTCGGGCACGTCGAAACTCACTCGTGACGCAGGCAAACGCATTGACGCGACATTACACGTGGCGCAACTGATAGACGCATGGCGTCTTTTTCATCCGGGGGAGCGAAACTACTTCTTTTTTTCCAAGCCGCACCAGACGTACTCGCGTATTGACTATTTTCTAATTCCTCACTGCCATCGGGTCGATCACGTGGGCTGACCACGCTCCAGTCATGATGACGTACGCCCTGTCCGTTACCCAGACGTCCCAACACCCGGTTTGGAGACTCAATGACAGCCTACTCCAGAATCCAGAAGTGCTAACTGACGTGGTTAATGAACTTGGCCACTACTTCACGACTAATACGACAGCGGAAAGTGACCCTGGCTTGGTATGGGAGACCCATAAGGCTGTAATCAGGGTATGCTTATTAAGCACGGGGCCGGACTGAAGCGAGCACGGACCGCACAATTGACCACACTCCTAGCCAGACTGCAGGCCCTGGAGACCTTCCACAAGGCAACTCCGACCAGACAGCTGGGGATGGAACTAGTCGTGACCAGAACACAGATTACTGACATTCTACAATTTAAGGCCAAAGCAGCACTACAGATCTGTCGGAAAAGGGGGTTCAAGTCGGGGGAACAAATGCGGCTGACTTTTGGCCCAGTCCCTGCCAGGCGTCGTACATCCTCCGCGTGGTCTCCCCAGCAGGACAGGCTGTTACGCTACCCGGACTGATAGTGCAGGAATTCAGGGATTTCTATAACTCCCTGTACAACCTGCATACGCCGTCACCGGAGGGGATCTCACGTTGGAGTACCTCGAACATTCACACAAGCCAGTCCTGTTGGGAGGAAACCTGTCAGGCCCTTGAAGAGCCCATCACCTTAACCGAATTACAGCTAGCACTTAAAAGCTTGAAACCGGGCAAGGCCCCTGGTCCAAATTTTGGTGATACCCAAAGACGGCAAAGACCCGTCTCAATGTGGGAGTTACCGGCCGATCTCTCTCCTCAATACAGACTAAAAATTATTCACAAAGATCCTGGCCTCCAGACTACAGCAACACCTACCTAAACTAGTCCACTTAGACCAGGTGGGATTTGTCCTGGCCAGAGAGGCGAGGGACAATACCACCAAGGTCCTGAACCTACTGCACGTTGTCTCCAGTAGCAAGACGCCTTGTGTCCTCTTGGGAACGGACGCCGAAAAGGCGTTCGACTGGGTGAGTTGTGGGTTCTTGTTCGCGACGTTGAAATACATAGGCCTCGAACCACAGATGTTGCGCTGGGTGATGGCCGCACTCGTGGCTGCAACATTTTAAAGATGTCGATTCTGCCTAAGTTTCTGTACCTAATGCAGGCCCTTCCAGTGGCAAACCTGGGCTCCTTTTTTAAGCAGGCACACTCCACCCTTACCCGGTTCTTATGGGCAGGAAAACACCCGCGACTCAACCAAAGTATGCTCTCACGCCCGAAACTCTATGGCGGCATTGAGATGCCGGATATCCGCATGTACTACCGGGCGACCCACCTCAACAGGCTCCTGTATTGGTGCCGACATACTGACACTAAGCTGTGGATGCGAATCGAGCAAGCACAAAGTCTATGACACCACGGGGCCCTGTGTAGTGGTACGACAACATTGCTCCCGAACTCCGTCAACACCCCCTTATAGGCACGACCACTCGTATTTGTGCACAATTGCTGACCGAGTCTCGACTTCCGTTGCATAGTTCGTCCCTGAGGCCGGTGATAGGACACCCCCTGTTTCCCCCTGGGCTTCAGGACAGGAGATTCCTTGAACTGCAGGAAGCCGGGATATATCAGGCGTCGCACTTCTGTACGGGAGACAGGTGGAAGAGTGCAGCGGACCTCATGGACCCTACTGGCCCTTTCGGCCTGGACTATATGAGGGCCCTGCAGCTCGGCCACTTTTTGGGCAGCTTGCCGCCGCCGGATCATGCGCCCCCTCCACCCACGACGTTTGAGGAACTTTGCACGACGGACGGCCACTCCCTCATGCGCTATCCGTGTCATACAATCTCCTAATTACACCACAAGAGGAGGACATACTCCCCTGTTTTGCCAAGTGGGAAAGAGTCCTTAACTGCCAATTCACCAGCAGCATAGTGCGCCATATACTTACCTTTACACACAAGTCCTCCCTGAACGCTAGGGTACAGGAGACGAACTATAAAATCCTCACCCGGTGGTACAGGACCCCTGAGCTGCTTTACAAGCTCTTCCCAGAGACATCTGATTGCTGCTGGCATTTCCAGGAGGAGAGAGACTCATTGCTGCACATATTCTGGTCTTGCAGTAAGCTACCAGGCTTCTGGGGAGAGGTCCGACGCATAACTCAAAAATTCACGGACAGAGTGCTGGAAGATGATCCGGCCTTTTTCCTCCTACATGCAGCGCGACCATCCCTGCCAAGTCCTATAAGAAGTCAGTAGTGCGTCACCTACTAGATGCAGCAAAGGCCTGCATCCCCCTGGGCTGGAAATCCCTGCACCCCCCCCCCTCGGTGGCCCAGTGGCTCAGAAAGGTTGATGAGATTAGTCGTATGGAGGACCTGATCCTCACTAGTCAGCAAAGGGAAGAGACTTACAAAGAGACCTGGCAATTATGGGATGTGTTCAGGTTCTCTGATGAGGGACGGAACCTGAGGGGCGAGGTTCTGGGTGCAGATCAGGATGCCCCCCCTCCCCCTCCCACATAGCCTCCCCTATTATCGAGGACCCACACCCTTCTTACTCCCCCCTCTCCGTCGGACCGGGAGCAGTTCCCTGCCTTCTTCTTTCCCCTAACCCTTACTTTTCACCCCTAACTTTGTCTCTCTCTCACTCTATCTCTCTTTTTCTCTATCTTTTGAACTAAAATGAGAAAACGCGGAGTCGACTGAACCCGCCAGACCCTGATACAGGCCTGCCTTATTTCCATGGGTGACGCTTCAGTTGTGCAGTGCACGCTCTATATTATGACATAGTTTGTCCCCCCTAGGACCCCAGATAGGGTCACGCCTGACCCGGATACAAGGGGCAGGCGGCGCATTGCTGTATGCGTTTTTGTATGTATGTGTATATGACCACATGTTTTCCTTTTTTTTTTTCATGTATGTATGATTCAATGTTGATTGGGGTCCATTTGGGCCAGTCTTTTTTCTCTGCTTTGAATAAATAAAAAATAATAAAAAATGCCATAAAACTACCCCTTATTTTGCAGGCGCTAAAACTTTTGCGCAAACCAATCAATGTATACTTATAGCAATTTTTTTTTTTTACCAAAATTATGTACAAGCATACATATCGGCCTGAGAAGAATTTTCTTTTTTTTTAAATTGGGATATTTATTATAGTAAAAAGTACAAATAGTTGTTTTCATATAGGAGAAAAACGGGGTGTTTTGTTTGTCAGCATTCTCACTAATTTACTAACTTCCAATATAAATTGGGTACTGTATATGCTCTTCAAATAAAGGAGGGTGGTGGAAATGATCTTGCCTATGTAAGATAATTCCACATCTATACCACTCTTAGGCCTCGTACACACGAGGCAATCTATCTGTTCAAATCGGTCGGACCGACCGATTTGAACAGATCTGTCTGCTGGCATTTTGGTTTGTTCGCGTGTACACACGAGCAAACCAAAATCCCTGCCAGCAGACAGCGCGCTGACGTGTCGGTGACGTGGCGGTGACGTTGATGCCGCCACGTCACCGCACCAGGAAGTAAAACACTTCCGCGCATGCGTCGAAATCATTCGGCGCGTGTGCGAGAAGACATGTCTGCTGGTTAGCATACTAACCAGCAGACATGTCGGGCGGACGGGTTCCCAGCCGACAGATTGGTAAGCATTCTTTCCAATCTGTCGGGTGGCCAAATCCGTCTGTTTGCCCGTACACACGATCAAATCTGTCTGCTGAAACCGTCTAGCAGACCGTTTCCAGCAGTCAGATTTGATCGTGTGTACGAGGCCTAAGGCCGCATACACACGATCGGTTTAAACCGATGAAAATGAACTGAAGTCCAGTTTCATCGGTCCAAACCGGCCGTGTGTACGGCCCATCAGTCTGTCATCCTTAAAACCAAAGTTTTAAAACTTGCTTTAAAATCGGACTGATGGACGCCTGACCATCGGTCTAAACTGATCGTTAGTACGCAAAAGCATTGGTTCAAAAACCTGTGCATGCTTAGAATCAAGTCAACGCATGCTTTTCAGCATGTCGTTGGGTTTTACGTCACCGCGTTCTGACAGGATCGGTTTTTGAACTGATGGTGTGTACGCACATCAGACCATCAGGCCATCAGACCATTCTCATCGGGTTGTACGCAGCCTTACAGTAAAGAACCCTCTACGCAGTTTAAGGTTAAACCGCTATTCTTCTAATTTTAATGAAAGGCCCCATGTCTAATTCTCTTTTGCGTAAACGTTTTATCCCTATTGTGGGGTCACCAGTATGGTACTTGTACATTGAAATCATATCCCCTTCAAGTGTCTCTTCTCCAAAGAGAATAAGTTCAGTGCTCGTAACCTTTCCTCCTAACCTTCTGTCCCTTTATTCGTTTTTCTTGCCCTTCTCTAGTTCCAGCACATCCTTTCTGAGGACTGGTGTCCCGAACTGGATGGCATACTTCGGGTGCGGCCGGACCAGAGTTTTGTAGAGTAGGAGAATTGTTGTATTATCTCTATAGTTAAGCCCCTTTTAATGCATGGCAATATTCCGTTTGCTTTTCTTGTACCAGCTTGGTCATTGCTGAACATGTCATCTACTAGGACCCCAGGTCCTTTTCCATCCTTGATTCCCCCAGAGGTTCCTCCCCAGTGAGTAGGTTGAATTTATATTTTTGCCACCCAAATGCATTATTTTAAATTTTTCTACTTTAAACCTCATTTGCCATGTAGTTGCCCACCCCATTAATTATTTCAAATCTTCTTGCAAGGTTTTACACATCCTATGGATAAGTTATTGCCCTATGGATAAGTATCGCCCGCAAATACAGAGATTGAGCTGTTTATCCAATCCTCTAGGTCAGGGGTCTTGAATTAATATTCAAGGAGGTCTGGTCACTAAATTTTTTTTTTTTTTTTGGGCCGAGGTCCGAATCTCAAGTCCCCCTTTGTCCCCATCACAGTGCCCCTTTACATCAGGTGTCCCCATCACAGTGCCCCTTTACATCAGGTGTCCCCTTTACAGTGCCCCTTTACATCAGGTGTCCCCATCACAGTGCCCCTTTACATCAGGTGTCCCCATCACAGTGCTTCTTTACATCAGGTGTCCCCCATCACAGTGCTTCTTTACATCAGGTGTCCCCATCACAGTGCTTCTTTACATCAGGTGTCCCCCATCACAGTGCCCCTTTACATCAGGTGTCCCCATCACATTGTTCTTTACATCAGGTTTTTTTTGGGCCGAGGTCCGAATCTCAAGTCCCCCTTTGTCCCCATCACAGTGCCCCTTCACATCAAGCATTCCCGTCAGAGTGCCTTCTTACATCAGATGTCCCCATCAGAGACCCCCTTAACACAAAAGGTGCCCATCAGAGTGCCCATTAACATAAAATAAGGGTCACGCTGATGGGCACATTTTATGTTAAGGGGCACTCTGATGGGCATATTGTATTTTAAGGGGCGCGCTGATGGGTATATTTTAAATGTGCATGCCTGATAGGCACATTTAATGTTAAGGGGCACTCTGATGGGCACAACAAAATGTGTCCATCAGTGTGCCCCTTAACAAAATATGCCCATTAGTGTGCACATTAAAAATGTACCCAGAGTGCCCCTTAACATAAAATGTGTCCATCAGAGTACCCCTTAAAACAAAATTTGCCCATCAGAGTGCCCCTTAACATAAAAAAGGTGCCCATCAGCGTGACCTTTAACCACTTAAGGACCGCCTACTGCACATTTACGTCGGCAGAATGGCACGGCTGGGCACATCAACGTATATATACGTTGGTTTTAGTACCCAGCCGTGGGTCGCGGGCGCACGCCCGCGGGCGCGCGCCCGCGACCCGGTCCGAAGCTCCAGGACCGGGACCGCGGGATTCGCGGACCCGATCGCCGCTGCAGTGCGGCGATCCGTCCCTGGAGCGGAAGAACGGGGAGAGCCGTGTGTACACACGGCTTCCCCGTGCTTCTCTGTGGCCGGAGCATCGATCGCGTCATCCCTGTAATAGGGGGACGCGATCGATGACGTCACACCTACAGCCACACCCCCCTACAGTTGTAAACAACACATTAGGGCACACATTCCCTACAGCGCCACCTGTGGTTAACTCCCAAACTGCAACTGTCATTTCCACAGTAAACAATGCAATTTAAATGCATTTTTTGCTGTGAAAATGACAATTGTCCCAAAAATGTGTCAAAATTGTCCGAAGTGTCCGCCATATTGTCGCAGTCACGAAAAAAATCGCTGATCGCCGCTATTGGTAGTAAAAAAAAAAAATAATTAATAAAAATGCAATAAAACTATCCCTTATTTTGTAAACGCTATAAATTTTGCGAAAACCAACCGATAAACGCTTATTGCGATTTTTTTTACCAAAAATATGTAGAAGAATACGTATCGGCCTAAACTGAGGAAAAAAAATGTTTTTTTATATATTTTTGGGGGATATTTATTATAGCAAAAAGTAAAAAATATTGCATTTTTTTTTAAATTGTCGCTCTATTTTTGTTTATAGCGCAAAAAATAAAAACCGCAGAGGTGATCAAATACCACCAAAAGAAAGCTCTATTTGTGGGAAAAAAAGGACGCAAATTTTGTTTGGGAGCCACGTCGCACGACCGCGCAATTGTCTGTTAAAGCGACGCAGTGCCGAATCGCAAAAACCCCTTGGGTCATTTGCCAGCGTATTGGTCCGGGTCTTAAGTGGTTAACAAAATATGCCCAGCAGTGTGCACAATACATGGTCAACATGTTGCCCACATACCTTCAATGCAGGAGGGCACAAGTAAAACACTGAAGGGGCTGAAGCTGTGGGATATGGAGAACCAGGACCCAGGAACCACGAGCAGAAGGGGGCGTAGCGTGCATGTGATGTCACGCCTCTACTCGCAGCAGGGGGACGGGGCATGCGCACATGCGATCTCATGCCCCTACTCACAAGGAGAGCCTGGACCCGGGAACAGCAGGGGGCGGGGGACGCACGTGACATCACGCCCCTATTCACACCGTCACTGGTTGCTAGGGAAACCCGCAGTCCCAGCAAAAGCTTTCTAGCATTACTGGCGGTCCGGGCAGAAGCGTCACTGGGGCCGGACTCGGACCGCGAGACGCCATTTAGTGACGGCCGCTCTAGGTCATTTATGAATAAATTAAATAGGATTTGTCCCAGGACAGAACCCCGGGGGACCCCCCTTTCCACCCCGGACCTTTCAGAGTACTCACCACTAATCGCTACCCTCTGAACTCACCCCTGTAGCCAGTTTTAAATCCATGTACTCAACCTATGGTCCATGCCAACGCACCTTACTTTGTATAGTAAACGTTTATAGGGAACTAGTTCAAATGCTTTTGCAAAATCTAGATGGCAGCTCAATTTCTCATAGAAGGTTAATAGATTGGCTTGTCAAAAAACGATTCTTCATTAATCCATGCTGATTACTGCTAATGATTAGTGTTGCTCACGAATATTCGCATTGCGAATATTCGCTACGAATATTGCATATTCGAGTATTCGCGAATAACTCGAATATCGCTATTTCGAATATTCGCTATTTCGAATATTCGTATTTTTTCAAATTTCGCAATAAATTTCGCAATAAATTTCGCAACAAATTTCGCAATCAATTTCGCATTCGCACTAGCGAAATTTCGCATTAGCGAAGTTTTGCACTAGCGAAATTTCGCATTAGCGAAATTTCGTAATAGCGAAATTTCGCAATTTTTTATTTTTTTTTATAAAATATAGCGAATATTCGTAAATATCGAATATTCGTGATATTTTTATCCCCAAAAAAATAGCGAAATTTCGCAATCATTTTCGCTTTCGCATATGCGAAATTTCGCTATTTTTTATTTTTTTTTATAAAATATAGCGAATATTCGTAAATATCGAATATTCGTGATATTTTATCCAAAAAAAAAATAGCGAAATTTCTCGTTGCCGAAATTTCGCATTGCCGAAATTTCGCATTTTTTTTTTTTTTTTTTTTTATAAAATATCACGAATATTCGATATTAATGAATATTCGCGAATATTCTTCGAAATATTCGCGAAAATATCGCGAAATCAAATATGGCGTATTCCGCTCATCACTAATAAGAACCCCATGAAGCAAGATGGCTGCCAGCACATGTCAGAGATAAGAAGCCAGCAAGGAGGTAAGACCATAACACTTGTGGTGAGGAAAGTAAAGTTGAAGAAGAAAGGAGAACAGCAGATTCAGGCGTGATAATAGGGAAACAGTCCTGCTCCCAAGCCTGAGTGGGTTTAGTGTACCCGGACAGGCCTCTCTCACTGACCTGGCAGCCGGAGTATCACTCGAACATTTGTAGGATAAAGTCCCTGCCACAGGCTCTCCTTGGTGAACTTGAACTTTAACTTGAGGAAAAGTCTCTGCCACAGACCCTCCTTGGTGAACTTCAGGAAGACACCTCTGCCACAGGCCCTCTCTGACTTAAATGAATTACGCCTGGATCTCCTTCAACTTGTTGCTGTGGTACCGACTGACAGGTGATCAATGCTTCAGTGTCCGGCTAGCCTCTCAATGGCGCTCCTCAGACGGACTTGCATGCCCCAGCCAGTTAGGCCATAGCGCCGGGGCGTCGTGATGTGGTCACCCTAAAGGTGGGTGCCACACTTGAAGAAAAAGACCCCAAACCAATGGCGTCTGCCTCATAAAAACCCCTCCCAGCATGCACAGCGAGGCTAAACCCTCCTGATTGGCTGCTGGGAAAGAGCACTCAAACCTCGACTCCACTGCTGCCACCTGCAGCACCGGGGCTGGAAGAACACCCCAATGCAACAGAATAGCCCACAGCACAGCCAAGCTGAGACAGAGACCCTGTTTTGCACTTAACAATTTGGATCAGAGTTTAACTACAATCTGATCTCCCTCTAAATTTAACTATGATGGACAGTACACAATTGTTCTTGTTGCAAGTGCACCAATACAGCACCTCAAACAGGAAACGTTATAGTAACTATAAGTAGTAGTTGCATTATATACCAGTTAATATAAGATGATTTTTACCCATTCCACCTAATTTCAGCCATATGAGATGGATTTCTTAAAGTCTATAAAAACCAACAGACCGCACCAAAATCACGATAGCCCTTGTGAATAATTTGGTCTTCAAGGGAATCCTGACATGAGAGACATTAGAGGCCAGCCATGCAGACCTCTCCTTCTGAAAATCACACATTTTATCCATTCTCCTTCTCACATTTTGGAACCTGTGGATTTACATCTAGATTGATTTAGAATATACAAGAAGATTAAGACATTTCTTTAACATTTCTTTGAAATTCCTGCTCTGAACAAAGCTTATCCAAGGTCAGTGGCTATGGATGTACTCAGTGCTGGGACAAGGCCATTTGGTGCCCAGGGCAAAGATGGCAAACTGCGCCCCCCCCCCCCCCCCCCCACCCCCATTTTTTAAGAAGTAATCAATGTTGTTGCGACAATTGATGGCACAGTGGCTGCATGTGATGGCACAGTGGCTGCATGTGATGGCACAGTGGCTGCATGTGATGGCACAGTGGCTGCGTTTGGTGGCACAATGGCTGCGTGTGATGGGCACAGTGGCGACAATTGGTGGCACAGTGGCTGCGTTTGATGGGCCCAGTGGCTGCGTTTGATGGGCACAGTGGCTGTGTTTGATGGGCACAGTGGCTGCGTTTGATGGGCCCAGTGGCTGCATGTGATGGCACAGTGGCTGCATGTGATGGGCACAGTGGCTGCGTTTGATGGGCACAGTGGCTGCGTTTGATGAGCACAGTGGCTGCGTTTGATGGGCACAGTGGCTGCATGTGATGGCACAGTGGCTGCGTTTGATGGGCACAGTGGCTGCGTTTGATGGGCACAGTGGCTGTGTTTGATGGGCACAGTGGCTGCGTTTGATGGGCACAGTGGCTGCATGTGATGGCACAGTGGCTGCGTTTGGTGGCACAGTCAGGCTGCAATTAAGTATTTTTTTTTTTATTCAGACAAGGCAAGCTCAAAATAACACAAAAACATTTTTTCTGCCATTTTTTTTTATTAAAAAAATGATGGTCACCTCAGTGCAACCCCCCCCCCCTATACAGTAATTTAATTTGTTTCTTACTTTTTACAGAGAGTAGTGTTCTTCTGTTGCAGTCCACTCCAGACAGTAGCACTAGGAAGTAGGAACTGTAGGCACTAGGCAGGCGCAGGCTGAGGCTCCTCCTGTCTTGTCCTTCTTTCCTTGCCGACACAGCTCCCTGCGCGAGTCCTCCCTCTCTGTCGCACCTCTCACTTCTGGCGTGACGTCACGCGGCGCACGCCGGGAATCATCCAACTGAATCCTCCATGGGGGGGGGGCAAGGTAACGCACAGGAGGAAAGGGAGCCAGGAGCGCAGTCGGCACACAGTTCGTAAAGTCAAGAGTCACACAGCCGCTGCCCGCGCTCAGTGACAGTGAGTGACAGACAATCCAACTTGGCTGGCGGCCGCGGCTGATTGCGCCCCCCTCCTGTTCAACATGGTAGCACCAGGGGCACTAGCCCCTCCCGCCCCTGCCTTGTACCGGCCCTGCCCACATGAAATACATATTGCCCCCCCAACCTGCAACCTGGCCCCTGTGAAATAGACTCACCCCCCCTGTGACATATAGACTGCCCCCCCTTCACATATAGACTGCCCCCCCAACATATAGACTGCCCCCCTAACCTGCCCACCATGACATATAGACTGCCCCCCCCCCCCAGACTCACCCCCATGAAATACAGACTGCCCCCCAACCTGGCCCCTGTGAAATAGACTCACACGCCCCCCTGTGACAAATAGACTGCCCCCCCAACCTGCAACCTGGCCCCTGTGACATATAGACTCCCCCCCTTTACATAGACTCAATACCCCCAGACTCACCCGGTGACATATAGACTGCCCCCTTCACATATAGACTGCCCCCCCCAACCTACCCCCATGACATATAGACTGCCCCCCCAAAACCTGCCCCCCATGACAAATAGACTGCCCCCCCAACCTGCAACCTGGCCCCTGTGACATATAGACTACCCCCTTTACATAGACTCAATCCCCCCAGACTCACCCGGTGACATATAGACTGCCCCCCTTCACATATAGACTGCCCCCCCCAACCTACCCCCATGACATATAGACTGCCCCCCCAAAACCTGCCCCCCATGACATATAGACTGCCCCCCCCAGACTCACCCCCATGAAATACAGACTGACCCCCCAACCCGGCCCCTGTGAAATAGACTCACACCCCCCCTTTGACATATAGACTGCCCCCCCCAACCTGGCCCCTGTGAAATAGCTCACTCACCCCCCCTGTGACATATAGACTGCCCCCCTCACATATAGACTGCCCCCCCAACCTGCCCCCATGACATATAGACTGCCCCCCCAGACTCACCCCCATGAAATACAGACTGCCCCCCCCAACCTGGCCCCTGTGAAATAGACTCACACCCCCCCTGTGACATATATCTGACTGCCCCCCCAACCTGCAACCTGGCCCCTGTGACATATAGACTCCCCCACTTTACATAGACTCAATCCCCCCAGACTCACCCCGTGACATATAGACTGCCCCCCCTTCACATATAGACTGCTGCCCCCCAGACTCACCCCCATGAAATACAGACTGCCCCCCCAACCTGGCCCCTGTGAAATAGACAAACACCCCCCCTGTGACATATAGACTGCCCCCCCTCACATATAGACTGCTGCCCCCCCAACCTGCCCCCCATGACATATAGACTGCCCCCCCAACCTGCCCCCCATGACATATAGACTGCCCCCCCAGACTCACCCCCCATGAAATACAGACTGCCCCCCCCCAAACTGGCCCCTGTGAAATAGACTCACACCCCCCCGTGACATATAGACTGCCCCCCAACCTGCAACCTGGACCCTGTGACATATAGACTCCCCCCCTTTACATAGGCTCAATCCCCCCAGACCCCCTTGTGACATAGGCTCAATCCCCCAGACAGACCCCCCCCAACCTGCCCCCCATGACATATAGACTGCCCCCCCAACACTGCCCCCCCCCCACATATAGACTAGCCCCCCCAACCTGCCCCCCATGACACATAGACTGCCCCCCAGACCTGCCCCCCATCCCCGATATACCCCCACCCCCCCGACTCACCCCATACATGAAATACCCCCTGCCACCCCCCACCTGGCCCCTGTGAAATAGACGCACAGCCCCCTGTGACATATACACTGCCCACCCCCAACCTGCAACCTGGCCCCTGTGACATATAGACTCCCCCCCTTTACATAGACTCAATCCCCCCAGACTCACCGCGTGACAATATAGACTGCCCCCCCTTCACATATAGACTGCCCCCCTACCTGCCCCCCATGACATATAGACTGCCCCCCCAACATGCCCCCTATGACATATAGACTGCCCCCCAGACACACCCCCATGAAATACAGACTGCCCCCCCCAACCTGGCCCCTGTGAAATAGACTCACACCCCCCCTGTGACATATAGACTGCCCCCCCTCAAAATATAGACTGCCCCCCAACCTGCCCCCCATGACATATAGACTGCCCCCCAGACTCACCCCCATGAAATACAGACTGCCCCCCCAACCTGGCCCCTGTGAAATAGACTCACACACCCCCCCTCCTGTGACATATAGACTTCCCCCCCAACCTGGCCCCTGTGAAATAGACTCACCCCCCCTGTGACATATAGACTGCCCCCCAACCTGCAACCTGGCCCCTGTGACATATAGACTCCCCCCCCCCCTTTACATAGACTCAATCCCCCAAGACTCACCCCGTGACATATAGACTGCCCCCCCATCACATATAGACTGCCTCCCAGACTCACCCCCATGAAATACAGATTGCCCCCCCAACCTGGCCCCTGCGAAATAGACTCACACCCCCCCTGTGACATATAAGACTGCCCCCCCCAACCTGCAACCTGGCCCCTAAGACATATAGACTCCCCCCTTTACATAGACTCAATCCCCCCAGACTCACCCCGTGACATATAGACTGCCCCCCCTTCACATATAGACTGCCCCCCCCAACCTGCCCCCCATGACATATAGACTGCCCCCCCAACCTGCCCCCCATGACATATAGACTGCCCCCCCAGACTCACCCCCATGAAATACAGACTGACCCCCCAACCCGGCCCCTGTGAAATAGACTCACACCCTCCCTGTGACATATAGACTGCCCCCCCAACCTGCCCCTGTGAAATAGACTCACCCCCCCTGTGACATATAGACTGCCCCCCCTCACATATAGACTGCCCCCCCAACCTGCCCCCCATGACATATAGACTGCCCCCCCAGACTCACCCCCATGAAATACAGACTGCCCCCCCAACCTGGCCCCTGTGAAATAGACTCACACCCCCCCTGTGACATATAGACTGCCCCCTCAACCTGCAACCTGGCCCCTGTGACATATAGACTCCCACACTTTACATAGACTCAATCCCCCCAGACTCACCCCGTGACATATAGATTGCCACCCTTCACATATAGACTGCCCCCCAACCTGCCCCCCATGACATATAGACTGCGAACCCCAACCTGCCCTCCATGACATATAGACTGCCCCCCAGACTCACCCCCATGAAATACAGACTGCCCCCCCAACCTGGCCCCTGTGAAATAGACAAACACCCCCCTGTGACATATAGACTGCCCCCCTCACATATAGACTGCCCCCCATGACATATAGACTGCCCCCCCAGACTCACCCCCATGAAATACAGACTGCCCCCCCAACCTGGCCCCTGTGAAATAGACTCACACCCCCCCCCGTGACATATAGACTGCCCCCCCAACCTGCAACCTGGCCCCTGTGACATATAGACTCCCCCCCTTTACATAGACTCAATCCCCCCAGACTCACCCTGTGACATAAAGACTGCCCCCCCCAACCTGCCCCCCATGACATATAGACTGCCCCCTCAACCTGCCCCCCATGACATGTAGACCGCCCCCCCAACCTGCCCCCCATGACATATAGACTGCCCCCCCCAGACTCACCCCCATGAAATACAGACTGCCCCCCAACCTGGCCCCTGTGAAATAGACTCACACCCCCCCCTGTGACATATACACTGCCCCCCCCAACCTGCAACCTGGCCCCTGTGACATATAGACTTCCCCCCTTTACATAGACTCAATCCCCCCAGACTCACCCCGTGACATATAGACTGCCCCCCTTCACATATAGACTGCCCCCCCAACCTGCCCCCCATGACATATAGACTGCCCCCCCAACATGCCCCCTATGACATATAGACTGCCCCCCAGACTCACCCAGATGAAATACAGACTGCCCCCCCCCAACCTGGCCCCTGTGAAATAGACTCACACCCCCCCTGTGACATATAGACTGCCCCCCCAACCTGGCCCCTGTGAAATAGACTCAACCCCCCTGTGACATATAGACTGCCCCCCCTCACATATAGACTGCCCCCCAACCTGCCCCCCATGACATATAGACTGCCCCCCCAACCTGCCCCCCATGACATATAGACTGCCCACCCAACCTGCCCCCATGACATATAGACTGCCCCCCAGACTCACCCCCATGAAATACAGACTGCCCCTCCAACCTGGCCCCTGTGAAATAGACTCACACCCCCCCTGTGACATATAGACTTCCCCCCCCACCTGGCCCCTGTGAAATAGACTCACCTCCCCTGTGACATATAGACTGCCCCCCCAACCTGCAACCTGGCCCCTGTGACATATAGACTCCCCCCCTTTACATAGACTCAATCCCCCAAGACTTACCCTGTGACATATAGACTGCCCCCCTTCACATATAGACTGCCTCCCAGACTCACCCCCATGAAATACAGATTGCCCCCCCAACCTGGCCCCTGTGAAATAGACTCACACCCCCCCTGTGACATATAGACTGCCCCCCCCCAACCTGCAACCTGGCCCCTGTGACATATAGACTCCCCCCCTTTACATAGACTCAATCCCCCCAGACTCACCCCGTGACATATAGACTGCCCCCCCCTTCACATATAGACTGCCAGCCCCCCCCCCCAACCTGCCCCCCATGACATATAGACTGCCCCCCCAACCTGCCCCCCATGACATATAGACTGCCCCCCCCCCCCAGACTCACCCCCATGAAATACAGACTGACCCCCCAACCCGGTCCCTGTGAAATAGACTCACCCCCCCCTGTGACATATAGACTGCCCCCCCTTCCTGGCCCCTGTAAAAATAGACTCACCCCCCCTGTGACATATAGAAGCCCCCCCTCACATATAGACTGCCCCCCCCAACCTGCCCCCCATGACATATAGCCCCCCCCAACCTGCCCCCCATGACATATAGACTGCCCCCCCAACCTCCCCCCATGACATATAGACTGCCCCCCCAGACTCACCCCCATGAAATACAGACTGCCCCCCCAACCTGGCCCCTGTGAAATAGACTCACCCCCCCTGTGACATATAGACTGTCCCCCTTCACATATAGACTGCCCCCCCAACCAGCCCCCCATGACATATAGACTGCCCCCCAACCTGCCCCCATGACATATAGACTGCCCCCCAGACTCACCCCCATGAAATACAGACTGCCCCCCAACCTGGCCCCTGTGAAAATAGACTCACACCCCCCTGTGACATATAGACTGCCCCCCCCAACCTGGCCCTGTGAAATAGACTCACCACCCCTGTGACATATAGACTGCCCCCCCTCACATATAGACTGCCCCCCCAACCTGCCCCCCATAACATATAGACTGCCCCCCCAACCTGCCCCCCATGACATATAGACTGCCCCCCCAACCTGTCCCCCATGACATATAGACTGCCCCCCAGACTCACCCCCATGAAATACAGACTGCCCGCCCAACCCGGCCCCTGTGAAATAGACTCACACCCCCCTGTGACATATAGACTTCCCCCCCAACCTGGCCCCTGTGAAATAGACTCACCCCCCCTGTGACATATAGACTGCCCCCCCTCACATATAGACTGCCCCCCCAACCAACCTGCCCCCCATGACATATAGACTGCCCCCCCAACCTGCCCCCCATGACATATAGACTGCCCCCCCCAACCTGCCCCCCATGACATATAGACTGCCCCCCCAACCTGCCCCCCATGACATATAGACTGCCCCCCAGACTCACCCCCATGAAATACAGACTGCCCCCCCCAACCTGGCCCCTGTGAAATAGACTCAAACCCCCCCTGTGACATATAGACTTCCCCCCCAACCTGGCCCCTGTGAAATAGACTCACCCCCCCCCCCCCCCTGTGACATATTAACTGCCCCCCCAACCTGCAACCTGGCCCCTGTGACATATAGACTCAAGCCCCCCAGACTCACCCCGTGACATATAGACTGCCCCTCCCCCTTCACATATAGACTGCCCCCCATGACATATAGACTGCCCCCCAACCTGCCCCCCATGACATATAGACTGCCCCCCCAACCTGGCCCCCATGACATATAGACTGCCCCCCCAATCTGCCCCCCATGACATATAGACTGCCCCCAACCTGCCCCCCATGACATATAGACTGCCCCCCCCCCAGACTCACCCCCATGAAATACAGACTGCCCCCCCAACCTGGCCCCTGTGAAATAGACTCACACCCCCCCTGTGACATATAGACTGCCCCCCCCCAACCTGGCCCCTGTGAAATAGACTCACCCCCACCCCCCTGTGACATATAGACTGGCCCCCCTTCACATATAGACTGCCCCCCCAACGTGCCCCCCATGACATATAGACTGCCCCCCCAACCTGCCCCCATGACATATAGACTGCCCCCCCCCAGACTCACCCCGATGAAATACAGACTGCCCCCCCAACCTGGCCCCTGTGAAATTAGACTCACACCCCCCCTGTGACATATACACTGCCCCCCCAACCTGCAACCTGGCCCCTGTGAAACAGACTCACCCCCCTGTGACATATAGACTGCCCCCCTTCACATATACACTGCCCCCCCAACCTGCCCCAACCCCCCCATGACATATAGACTGCCCCCCCCAACCTGCCCCCCATGACATATAGACTGCCCCCTCAACCTGCCCTCCATGACATGTAGACCGCCCCCCCAACCTGCCCCCCATGACATATAGACTGCCCCCCCCAGACTCACCCCGATGAAATACAGACTGCCCCCCCAACCTGGCCCCTGTGAAATAGACTCACACCCCCTGTGACATATAGACTGCCCCCCTTCACATATAGACTGCCCCCCCAACCTGCCCCCCATGACATGTAGACCGCCCCCCCAACCTGCCCCCCATGACATATAGACTGCCCCCCCCAGACTCACCCCGATGAAATACAGACTGCCCCCCCAACCTGGCCCCTGTGAAATAGACTCACACCCCCCCTGTGACATATACACTGCCCCCCCAACCTGCAACCTGGCCCCTGTGAAACAGACTCACCCCCCTGTGACATATAGACTGCCCCCCTTCACATATAGACTGCCCCCCCAACCTGCCCCCCATGACATATAGACTGCCCCCCCAGACTCACCCCCATGAAATACAGACTGCCCCCCCAACCTGGCCCCTGTGAAATAGACTTACACCCCCCTGTGACATATACACTGCCCCCCCAACCTGCAACCTGGCCCCTGTGAAATAGTCTCACCCCCCTGTGACATATAGACTGCCCCCCCTTCACATATAGATTGCCCCCCCCCCCCAACCTGCCCCCCATGACATATAGACTGCCCCCCCCAACCTGCCCCCATGACATATAGACTGCCCCCCCAACCTGCCCCCCATGACATATAGACTGCTCCCCCAACCTGCCCCCATGACATATAGACTGCCCCCCCCCCCAGGCTCACCCCCATGAAATACAGACTGCCCCCCCAACCTGGCACCTGTGAAATAGACTCACCCCCCCCCCCTGTGACATATAGACTGCCCCCCCAACCTGCAACCTGGCCCCTGTGACATATAGACTCCCCCCCTTTACATAGACTCAATCCCCCAGACTCACCCTGTGACATATAGACTGCCCCCCAACCTGCCCCCCATGACATATAAACTGCCCCCCCAGACTCACCCCCATGAAATACAGACTGCCCCTTCAACCTGGCCCCTGTGAAATAGACTCACACCCCCCCTGTGACATATACACTGCACCCCCCCCCAACCTGCAACCTGGCCCCTGTGACATATAGACTCCCCCCCTTTACATAGACTCAATCCCCCCAGACTCACCCCGTGACATATAGACTGCCCCCCCTTCACATATAGACTGCCCCCCCAACCTGCCACCCATGACATATAGACTGCCCCCCCAGACTCACCCCCATGAAATACAGACTGCCCCCCCAACCTGGCCCCTGTAAAATAGACTCACCCCCCCTGTGACATATAGACTTCCCCCCCTTCCACATAGAGACTGCCCCCCCCCAACCTGCCCCCCATGACATATAGACTGCCCCCCCCAACCTGCCCCCCATGACATATAGACTGCCCCCCAGACTCACCCCCATGAAATACAGACTGCCCCCCCAACCTGGCCCCTGTGAAATAGACTCACACCCCCCCTGTGACATATAGACTGCCCCCCAACCTGGCCCCTGTGAAATAGACTCACCCCCCCTATGACATATAGACTGCCCCCCCTCACATATAGACTGCCCCCCCAAGCTGCCCCCCATGACATATATACTGCCCCCCAACCTGCCCCCCATGACATATATACTGCCCCCCCAACCTGCCCCCCATGACATATAGACTGCCCCCCAGACTCACCCCCATGAAATACAGACTGCCCGCCCAACCCGGCCCCTGTGAAATAGACTCACACCCCCCCTGTGACATATATACACTGCCCCCCCCCAACCTGCAACCTGGCCCCTGTGACATATAGACTCCCCCCTTTATATAGACTCAATCCCCCCAGACTCACCCTGTGACATATAGACTGCCCCCCCTTCACATATAGACTGCCCCCCCAACCTGCCCCCCATGACATATAGACTGCCCCCCCAACCTGGCTCCTGTGAAATAGACTCACCCCCCCTGTGACATATAGACTGCCCCCCTCACATATAGACTGCCCCCCCAACCTGCCCCCCATGACATATAGACTGCCCCCCCAACCTGCCCCCCATGACATATAGACTGCCCCCCCAACCTGCCCCCATGACATATAGACTGCCCCCCAGACTCACCCCCATGAAATACAGACTGCCGCCCCAACCTGGCCCCTGTGAAATAGACTCACACCCCCCTGTGACATATAGACTGCCCCCCCAACCTGCAAAATGGCCCCTGTGACATATAGACTCCCCCCCTTTACATAGACTCAATCCCACCAGACTCACCCCGTGACATATAGACTGCCCCCCTTCACATATAGACTGCCCCCCAACCTGCCCCCCATGACATATAGACTGCCCCCCCCAGACTCACCCCCATGAAATACAGACTGCCCCCCCAACCTGGCCCCTGTGAAATAGACTCACCCCCCCTGTGACATATAGACTGCCCCCCCCAACCTGCCCCCCATGACATATAGACTGCCCCCCAACCTGCCCCCCATGACATATAGACTGCCCCCCAGACTCACCCCCATGAAATACAGACTGCCCCCCCAACCTGGCCCCTGTGAAATAGACTCACACCCCCCCTTAGACATATAGACTGACCCCCCAACCTGGCCCCTGTGAAATAGACTCACCCCCCTGTGACAGATAGACTGCCCCCACTCACATATAGACTGCCCCCCAACCTGCCCCCCATGACATATAGACTGCCCCCCAACCTGCTCCCCATGACATATAGACTGCCCCCCCAACCTGCCCCCCATGACATATAGACTGCCCCCCAGACTCACCCCCATGAAATACAGACTGCCCGCCCAACCCGGCCCCCTGTGAAATAGACTCACACCCCCCCTGTGACATATAGACTTCCCCCCCCAACCTGGCCCCTGTGAAATAGACTCACCCCCCCTGTGACATATAGACTGCCCCCCTCACATATAGACTGCCCCCCCTACCTGCCCCCCATGACATATAGACTGCCCCCCAGACTCATCCCCATGAAATCCAGACTGCCCTCCCCCCAACCTGGCCCCTGTGAAATAGACTCACACCCCCCCTGTGACATATAGACCCCCCCCCAACCTGGCCCCTGTGAAATAGACTCACCCCCCCTGTGTGACATATAGACTGCCCCCCCAACCTGCAACCTGGCCCCTGTGACATATAGACTCCCCCCTTTACATAGACTCAAGCCCCCCAGACTCACCCCGTGACATATAGACTGACCCTCCCCCTTCACATATAGACTGCCCCCTCAACCTGCCCCCCATGACATAGACTGCCCCCCAACCTGCCCCCCATGACATATAGACTGCCCCCCCCAACCTGCCCCCCATGACATATAGACTGCCCCCCAACCTGCCCCCATGACATATAGACTGCCCCCCCAACCTGCCCCCCATGACATATAGACTGCCCCCCCCCCCAGACTCACCCCCATGAAATACAGACTGCCCACCCAACCTGGCCCCTGTGAAATAGACTCACACCCCCCATGTGACATATAGACTGCCCCCCCAACCTGGCCCCTGTGAAATAGACTCACCCCCCTGTGACATATAGACTGCCTCCCCTTCACATATAGACTGCCCCCCCAACCTGCCCCCCATGACATATAGACTGCCCCCCCCAACCTGCCCCCATGACATATAGACTTCCCCCCCCAGACTCTCCCCCATGAAATACAGACTGCCCCCCCCAACCTGGCCCCTGTGAAATAGACTCACCCCCCCCTGTGACATATACACTGCCCCCCCAACCTGCAACCTGGCCCCTGTGAAATAGACTCAGCCACGTGTGACATATAGACTGCCCCCCCCTTCACATATAGACTGCCCCCCCAACCTGCCCCCCATGACACATAGACTGCCCCCCCCCCAACCTGCCCCCATGACATATAGACTGCCCCCCCAACCTGCCCCCCATGCCATATAGACTGCACCCCCAACCTGCCCCCATGACATATAGACTGCCCCCTCCCCCCAGACTCACCCCCATGAAATACAGACTGCCCCCCCGACCTGGCACCTGTGAAATAGACTCACCCCCCCCTGTGACATATAGACTGCCCCCCCAACCTGCAACCTGGCCCCTGTGACATATAGACTCCCCCCCTTTACATAGACTCAATCCCCCCAGACTCACCCTGTGACATATAGACTGCCCCCCATGACATATAGACTGCCCCCCCCAACCTGCCCCCCATGACATATAGACTGCCCCCCAACCTGCCCCCCATGACATATAGACTGCCCCCCAGACTCACCCCCATGAAATACAGACTGCCCCCCCAACCTGGCCCCTGTGAAATAGACTCACACCCCCCCTGTGACATATACACTGCCCCCCCCCCCCAACCTGCAACCTGGCCCCTGTGACATATAGGCTCCCCCCCCTTTACATAGACTCAATCCCCCCAGACTCACCCCGTGACATATAGACTGCCCCCCCTTCACATATAGACTGCCCCCAACCTGCCCCCCATGACATATAGACTGCACCCCCCAACCTGCCCCCCATGACATATAGACTGCCCCCCAGACTTCCCCCCCAACCTGGCCCCTGTGAAATAGACTCACCCCCCCTGTGACATATAGACTGCCCCCCCAACCTGCAACCTGGCCCCTGTGACATATAGACTCCCCCCTTTACATAGACTCAATCCCCCCAGACTCACCCTGTGACATATAGACTGCCCCCCCCAACCTGCCCCCCATGACATATAGACTGCCCCCCCAACCTGCCCCCCATGACATATAGACTGTCCCCTCCCCCACACTCACCCCCATGAAATACAGACTGCCCCCCCAACCTGGCCCCTGTGAAATAGACTCACACCCCCCCTGTGACATATACACTGCCCCCCACCCCCAACCTGCAACCTGGCCCCTGTGACATATAGGGCCAGATTCAGGTAGATGGGCGCTTCTTTACTTTGGAGTTACGTTTCTCATTTACGTTACTCCGCCGACACTTTCGGCGCAAGTACTGTAATTCACATAGCAGTTGCGCTTAAACTTGCGCCGGAGTAACGAAAATGCGCTGGCGTAACCAGACGCAAGTGGAAGTGGGTATAATCATATGTGCGGGCGGGGAAATGCAGGCATATGGGCGGAGGTGGGCTTGTGGTGTGGGTGCCGGGACATGGTGTTGGGTGGTGGAATGGGCGCGGGGGAGCAGAGGCGGATTACGTATAAATTGAGCAGCCCCCGCAAGGCATCATCAGCCACGGAGCATGCGCAGTAAGTGAGGCTCACTCGGCCCCCTTGTGCGCATGCTCACAACTTCCGTCGGCACCAGATACTTCACGGGAAACGTCAGTGCAATGCGTTCCGTTGGGCGTTTAAATGCGCCCGTAGATGCGCCATTCCGGCACTAAAGTATATCCTGTTCCCCCTCCCCGCAGTGAAGTTACTTTTGTTCTAAGATGGCTGCTCCCGTTCCCCGCAAACACACAGGAGAAAGCTGAACTCTAAAGGCCAGGAGCTGTCAGCCGTCATCTCGGCTATGGAGACCTATGATGTCTTCCTCCATGGCTGTAAAAGTTGACAGACAAGCATGGACAGAGGTGTTGTCCTGCAAGTGGGGGTGCTCAGCTAGCTCTTATCGTCGGTAACGCTGCTGTAGCTGCTCTCCTGCTGACCTGAGGCCGTCTGGAGTAAAGATAAAGCAGCTATTTGTAGAAATAACTTTGCGCCGGACGGACGAGATACGCGCGGCGCATGTAGCCAGCGTATGGTGCTAATCTGTTCGCGAATCGGGAAATATCCCTCATTTGCATATTTGCAGGGGAAATCAATAGGCGTGACTGATGCGCCAAGCGAAATTATGCGCTGACGATACTCTGGCGTCGGAAAGTTAAGCCGATCGGAAATGGCCCGTTTTCTGTCGCATCTAGTTTGGTGGGTACGGCATAATTCGAGATTTTCCTAGCGTGTGACGGAAAATATTAATTATATGAAGACAGGAGGCTCATATCTTGCATTAATCTTTCCTTTTTAATGCTCATAGCAGAACATTTTACATTTTAAACAAACTAAAAACTTTTCCACATGGAATGATGGAAGAAAACTACATTTCCCATCAGTCTCAGCGTCCGTGTAACTCCCACCCCCTTTGGTGGCCCGAGCCTATATCTAGGACTGTCCTTATGCGTATCCTCCTCTTTCTGGAAGCGAATGTCCAATGCAGGATAACTCGAGGAAACAGCGGCATGACTCTTCGGCCAGCCGGCCAACCGACGTCGACGTCAGTCCAGGAAGTAACCGGTGATAACCATGTCGTTTAAGAAAAAACTCCAACAGGGAGATCATAACCAACATTTCATCCCAACGGGGACCCAGGAATCACTACGTTAAGCGTCCACAGGAACCTGGAGTGAAGTTCAGTACCCTGAAAAGAGAGAACAAAGTATCCGTAATAGGGTGGGTAGGGAGGGAACATACTCGCCTCCTGTCTTCATACAGTATAATTAATATTTTCCGTCACACGCTAGGAAAATCTCGAATTATATCTCAGACAGGAGGCTCATATCTTGCAAGTTCAAAGCTACATATACATAAATACATCATGTAATACAAACCCAACCTGATCATGCCTGCCTAATATCCAGTAACAGCTTTATGAAGGAAGGACAGATGAGGAAACATGATCCTCCGGTCTGAAGTAAAAGTGACGAAAAACCGTTTCTGAAGACCAATCTGCCGCTAATAACAGATCTGATAATGAGCCCCCTGACATAACCACCTTAGTGGCCATCGCACCCCTGGTCGAGTGTGCGCCAAAGAGGGATACATCTATACCCGACATCTCCATCGCCGACCTTACCCATCTGGCCAAGGTGGCTGAAGACACCGGACGGTGTGGTTGCACATATGAGATTAACAACTGAGGAAAATCTGGAGAGCGTAGGGTCGAAGTAAAGGATTCGTATGTCTGTAGACAACGGACCACACCGAGGCGTGGGTGCGCTTGAAAGAAAGGGTAAAAGACCGAGTGTAGATTGGTTTTTGTCCTGCGAACTATAGAAAATTTGACCCCGTCAGGCGAAAATTGTCGCCTAGAGATATCTAAAGCTCTCACATCAGATATTCGTTTAACAGAAATTAAACATAGTAGAGTAGTGAGTTTTAGAGATAAATTCTTCAGAGTTAACTGGTCATTGTCTTCCCAGGAGGAAAACAATTGCAGTACTCTGGAGACATCCCACGTCGATTGATATCGTGGGCGGGGTGGGCATTTGTATTTAACGCCGCGTAACAAGCGACACACAAGAGGGTGTTTGCCTATAGGAACAGCATTCACTGGACAATGGTATGCCGAGATGGCCGATCTATACACGTTGAGAGAACTGTATGACTTTCCTAATTCGTAAGATTCCGCAAGGAAATTTACCACTGAGGAGACAGGGGCATGAATGGGATCGACCTGCCGTTGATCACACCAACGGACCCATAACCCCCAGGCAGATCGATATGCCGATCTAGTCCCTGGGGCCCAGGCCAAGGCGAGGAGGTCTCTAGCCGATTGTGAAAAGTCTGAATCTGATTCTGGCATCCCGAAACCAACCAAACAAGAAGCGGCAGTCTGTCTTGCAGCAACAACGGATGTAGACCCTTGGTCGGATTTGTCAACAGATGAATTGAGTGGGGAAGCAGTCTGGGGTAGTCGATTGACATGCCCAGAACTAGCGGAAACCACGGTTGTGTCGGCCACCAGGGGGTGATCAATGCCACCGTCGCACACTGATTCATTATGTGTAGGAGAAGTCTGGCGATCAACGTGAAGGGGGGGAACGCATAATGTATCCCCTCCGGCCACAATTGAAGGAATGCGTCAACTGCTGCTGCTTCGGGATCCGACCTCCAACTGTAAAAGCGGGGAAGTTGCCGGTTGAGTCTTGAAGCGAAAAGATCCGTGTGAAACGGACCCCAGAGCTCCTGTATCGACAGGAAAACCGATCTGTCCAAAGTCCAGTCGATGGCATCGGACAAGTAACGGGAGTTCCAATCTGCCACATAAATGGAAACTCCGGGAATGTATTCTGCTACAGGTAGAATGTCTTGGAGAAGACAGAAATTCCAGAAATCGGATGCGATGTCCGCTAGAATCCTGGATTTGGTGCCCCCTAGGCGGTTGATGTATTGAACTGCCGCCACATTGTCCATGCGTAAAAGAACGCAACATTTGGACCTCTGAGAGAGGAAACTCTTGACGGCGAAGAAAGCTGCCAAGAGTTCCAACGCATTTATGTGAAGGGATAATTCCTCCACGGACCATGTCCCTCCTGTGGAGGCCTGCCCACAACGAGCCCCCCAGCCCTCCTGGCTCGCATCGGATTCTAGGATGATATCTGGGCGAGAATTGAAGATGGTTTTGCCGTTCCATTCTATAGCATGTTGGAGCCACCATCGCAGTTCCTCCTCTGATTCCAAACAGAGAAGGATTTTGTCTGAATAACGGAGGCCCTGCCTCAGGTGCAAGGCTGTGAGGCGTTGTAAGGCCCGGTAGTGTAGGGGAGCTGGAAAAATCGCCTGGATGGAGGCTGACAATAGTCCGACTATGCGTGCCAGGGTTCTCAGCGATACCTGACCTTTGCGCAAAACTGCCCTGATTTCTTTCCGAATCAGAGACAGTTTGGACTGGGGTAAGCGTAAGACCGCTTGTCTGGTGTCTACAGTGAAACCCAAAAATTCCATCTCCTGAGTTGGGAGCAGTACGGACTTCTTGTGGTTGATGAGGAAACCCAGTTCCTCCAATAGTGACACCGACCAATTTTTGTGTAATTCGGCTTGTGATTTTGAATGGGCCATGATTAAGAGATCGTCTAGATATATAATGAGACGTTCCCCTCTGCATCGTAGAGCAGCCACCACTGGCTTCATTATTTTGGTGAAGCACCATGGGGCCGAAGAAAGGCCGAAGGGCAGGCAGGTAAACTGCCACATATGATCCCTCCATTGGAACCTTAGAAATTTCTGGGAAGCACAGTGTATTGGAATCGTCAGATAAGCATCCTTCAGGTCTATTTTGACCAGCCAGTCTCCTTGGGAGAGTAGGTCTCTTAATAAATGAATGCCCTCCATTTTGAAGTGACGATAAGTCACGTATTGGTTCAGCTGTTTTAAATTTATAATCGGGCGATAGCCGCCGCCTTTCTTCTTTACTAAAAATAGGTTGCTGACAAACCCGGGGGAAAGAGGATCTACTTCTATTATAGCCAGTTTTGACACCAAATCTTGTACTTCCTCGTCTATGAGATGAATATCTTGTTCTGAAAAACGAATCGTATGCGGTTGAATCGACATGATCGGGTGAGAAGCGAAATCTATTTGATAGCCTGTTACTGCCATTAGTATCCAAACATCTGCCATAATCGTGTGCCAGACGTGGATAAAATGTCTCAGTCTGCCCCCTATCGGTATATGAGAAACATAATTCTTTGATAGACTTACCAGTGGGTGGGCGTGACCTGGGGAAGGCTCTGCTACCGCGTCCTCTCCATGGTCGTCCTCGGGGAGGAAAAAATGGTGCTGGTTGTGCCACTGGTATTGAATATTGCTGCTGCATGGGCGAATAAGGTTGAGCGGTTGCTCTAGGGTAGGCCCTGTAATAATTGTTTCGACCGGCAGATCGGCCTCTCCCTCTGCCGGTCCTACCAAAAACCTTGGACCCCGAGCCTGATCTCTTCAATGAGGTTTGGGCTTTGTCTAAGCTGTTAAACAGGCCAACAAAACGATTAATATTTTTCATCAGGTCATCTCCGAAAAGTAGGCCCTCTGCTGAGGGACCCGGTTCCGACTCTGCCAAATGGGAAAGTTGTGGGTCTAGTTTCATTAGGATTGACCTGCGACGTTCAACGGCGCAGGCCATGTTGGCTGAGCCCAACAGACAAATGGCACGTTGTGCCCACCCCCGAAGTTGAACTAAATCTACTGATCCCTCAGTGGAAGCTGCTTGCTCTGAGAGATTCCGAATTTTTGTTAAGGGGCCTGAAAGATCTAGGATACGGTCTTGAATCAATTTAAATGAGCGTTCGATGCCCTTCTTGGCGTGTTTGCCAGATTTAGTTAGATACTTGAGTAGTACCGGGTCGATCTCAGGTGTGGTAGCCACCTTCTTTGGAATAACAGGTTTGGGACATTCTGCCCTTAGTTTATTCCCATTCGTTCTGTCCAGACTTTTTCGTATCCAGTGTTCCACATACTGGGATACCTGTGGAAGGGGAGTCCAGTCCCTGGATCTAGGATGTGAAATACTCTCTGGATTGAAAAATGGCTCGCCTAGCGAGTCTAAAATCATCTCTGATGGTAGGTCTGGATTGGCTCCATTATCAGTATACCATGCCACTTCCTCCAAATCGAGTCAGATCCTCTGATGCAAGGGGCAATCAGAGAATCCTTCCTTCCGAAGCCTTTGTCCTCTGAGTCCTCATTAAAGGAGTCTGGTTTTGTCCGGTGGACAGATTTAAATTTTTTCTTGGAAAACTCCTTGCTTATCAAGGGTCGTTCGCTTTCAGCATGGTTAGGGCGGCAGGCCGTGGGGGGGCCTGCATCAAGCATAAATTCTACTTCCCCTGCCGGGAAGTCGGGACAAGCAGCCAAATGTTTGCGCTTGTAAGGGGCCTTGCCCTTTTTTACCACCTCAGTATGGGTAACAGGAGGAGTGGTATGAGAAGCTAGAGCTGATTGTATGGAACTGCTAATAAGCTCCTGTATTTGTGCAACAGTTAAAAGCTGCGGGTTCTCAGGGGTTAAACCTGTAAGGGCATTTACTGGCATATCAGCATCTTCAGCCATGATTACAAGAGAAGAGTAAACTAGACAATCAATGAGATTACACTAAATATAAGGGAAAAACTCTAGCAGACCACTTTAAACCAAGTGCTCCGCTCAGAGGCCGGAATATGTATATATATATTATTGTAACGAATTATGATATAATCCGGCCAAAAGAAGAAATTCTTTCCCTGTAAGCAAACCGCCCCCTCACCGCTCAGCAGCAGACTAGCGTTGCGGTGAGGAGGACGTGAGTACAGGCTGAGACGTAGCCAGAGGACGTAGCCAGAATCTCGCGAGATTACGAAGCGAGAGCCGTGATTGGTTGGCGCGCTGAGGGAAAGAGAGCGCGCATTCGATACGTCACCCCCCCCTATGCCGACCGCCCGCGAAACTACGGCTTGTGGCAGGGAGGGGGAAACGAAGGGACAATGGCGGCTGCAGCGTCCTGTGTCAAGGGAAACTTCTCCACCGCTAACCAGCGGGAAACAAGCGAATAAGCGAAAAGTACAAAATATGAAAAGAATATAAATGAAATAGTGACTAATTTAAAATAAAGAAAATAAAGAAATTAAGAAATAAAGAACTATAAAAGAATAAATAAACGCACCGTAGAAAAGTAAATCACAATCTACAATGCTATCGTTCTAACCAAAGACAATATAGGTACAAATAGGGAACAATAATAATATACTTATCTCTGCCATGAGCAGAAAGAAAGAGGAGGATACGCATAAGGACAGTCCTAGATATAGGCTCGGGCCACCAAAGGGGGTGGGAGTTACACGGACGCTGAGACTGATGGGAAATGTAGTTTTCTTCCATCATTCCATGTGGAAAAGTTTCTAGTTTGTTTAAAATGTAAAATGTTCTGCTATGAGCATTAAAAAGGAAAGATTAATGCAAGATATGAGCCTCCTGTCTGAGATATAATTCGAGATTTGTGACGGAAAATATTGATTATATGAAGACAGGAGGCGAGTATCTTATGCATTATCTTTCTTTAATAATGCTCATAGCAGAACAATTTCTATAAACAGTTTAGAACGAAAGTCAATAAAAAACTGAAAAAACTACATTTCCCAGCAGTCCTTTAGCCTGTAGCCACTCCCCTCTTGCCTCTATATAAGGACTGCTGCCTTGAAGAACTTCCTCTTTCTTTGTGCGAATTCCAACGGTAAACGGAACTTGACGTCCAACGAACCTCCCGCATCTGAGTCTCTGGTCAATCAGCTTGTTCCTCGTCCCGGAGGAGGGATCTTGCGTGTCGCAGGTAAGTCCCAACGAGGACCAACAATCATGAATCGCAGCCAACGGGGCGTCCGAACATGTTAAAACCGTCCTGAAGTGCAGATCGCCGGTATCCAGGGAAAACGGACGTTATCAGTATCATGAAACAAAACAGATGTACGTAATAGGGATGGGTAGGGAGGGAAGATACTCGCCTCCTGTCTTCATATAATCAATATTTTCCATCACATGCTAGGAAAATCTTGAATTATACTTCAGACAGGAGGCTCATATCTTATGCAAGTTCAAAGCTTAGCATAGGAATAAAGTTTACATTCAATAAAGAGACTTATGCAGTATACACAACAAGAAACATCATTGTAGGATTGTCATGGCCACATGTTCCTCTGGTCTGAAGTAAAAGGAGCGAAAAACGGTCTCTGAGGACCAGTCGGCCGCAAGAAGGAGGTCCGTTAAAGAACCCCCCGCTTTGACCACTTTGGTAGCCATGGCTCCTCTGGAAGAGTGTGCCCCAAACTGGGATATGTCTATGCCCGCCATGGCCATAGTTGATCTAACCCAACGTGCTAATGTGGCGGAAGTTACTGGGCGATGGGGCGTGACGTAAGAGAGTAGGAGCTGGGACGACTCCGGGGAGCGTAGGTCAGCCGTGCGTGACTCGTAGGTTTGAAGACACCGTACCACACAGAGTCGTGGGTGGTCAGTGAAGAAAGGATAGAAAAGTGACGTTAGGTCGGTCTTGGTCCTACGTGCTATCGAGAATTGTACGCCGTGCGGCGAGAATTGACGTCTGGAAACCTCCAAAGCTTTTACGTCAGAGACCCGCTTGACTGAGACCAAGCACAAGAGGACAGTAAATTTAAGGGACAGGAGTTTGAGAGATAACGCCTCGTTATCGTCCCATTCTGAAAACATGTTAAGGATTCTGGAAAGTCCCAGGTTGTTTGGTACCTAGGACGAGGAGGGCGTTTAAATTTAATGCCCTGCATTAATTTGCAGATTACAGGATGTTTGCCCACCGGCAATGAGTCCACCAGGCCATGGTGGGCCGAAATGGCAGATCTGTATACGTTGATAGATCGATACGCCTTACCGGTATCGAAAGCCTCCGCTAGAAAATTAACGACAAGCGTTATAGGTGCCTGGAAAGGATCAGCCTGCCGTTGATGACACCAACGCACCCAGAGTCCCCAGGCTGATCTATATGCCGATCGAGTCCCGGGGGCCCAGGCCACGGCGAGAAGGTCCCTAGCTGACTGTGAAAAGTCGTCGTCAGTATTGGTGACCCCGACACCAGGCAAGCTAAAAGGGTCAGAGAACCGTCCAATACCAAAGGATGTACATCTTTGGACTGGTGCAAGAGGATGTGCGGAAATGATGGAAGCACTCTGGGGTGATCTATGACCATCTCCAGCAGAAGGGGAAACCATGGTTGCGTCGGCCACCAGGGTGCGACCAATACCACCGTCGCGTTATGGGAAGTGATCTGCAGTAAAGTCCTGGGGATCAGTGCGAAGGGGGGAAACGCGTAGTGTGTCTCCCCGCTCCAACATTGGCGGAAAGCGTCCACCGCTGTGGCCCCCGGAACCGGCCTCCAGCTGAAATAGCGAGGTAGTTGATAATTGAGACGGGAGGCGAACAGGTCCACCCCCAGGGGTCCCCAAAGCTGGTTGATTTGGGTAAATATGAATTGGTCTAGACCCCACTCGCTGGAGTCGGATAGATATCGGGAATTCCAGTCTGCTACGATATTGGAAAAACCCGGGATGTACTCTGCCTTCGGAACAATATTGCGATCCATGCAGAAATGCCAAATGTCCGTGGCGAGGTTCGATAGAACCTTGGATCTGGTGCCCCCCAAGCGGTTGATGTATTGAACCGCCGCAATATTGTCCATGCGAATTAAAACGCAGCAATTGGAACTCTCCGAGAGAAAACTTTGGACTGCGAACAGGGCCGCCAGGAGTTCCAAGGCGTTGATGTGCAGCCGGGATTCCTGGTCGGACCAAAACCCCCCTGTCGAGGTCTCGCCTAAGCGAGCTCCCCAACCTTTCCGACTCGCGTCTGATTCTAGAATGACATCCGGTTGTGGATTGAAAATCGACTTGCCATTCCAGTCGACGGCATGTCGAAGCCACCATTGTAGTTCGGTTCTGGCTTCCGTGGACAATGGGATCACGTCCGCGTATCGGAGACCCTGCCGAAGATGAAGGATTTTGAGACGCTGAAGGGCCCTGTAGTGGAGGGGGGCTGGGAATATGGCTTGAACAGAGGCCGCTAAAAGGCCCACTATCCTGGCCAGAACCCGCAGTGATACGCTTCGTTTGCGTAGCACTGACCTGATCTCCTTGCGGATCAGTGCGAGTTTCGTCTTGGGGAGACGGAGAATCGCTTGCTTGGTGTCTACCAAGAAGCCCAGGAATTCCAACTCTTGAGCCGGGACCAGTATGGATTTCTCTTGGTTGATGAGGAAACCTAACCCTTCTAACAGATTTAGAGTCCAGGTCATGTGTGACAGGATTAGGGCTTTGGAGCTCGCGATGATGAGGATGTCGTCCAGATAGATTATGAGACGCACACCTCTGCTCCGTAATGTCGCCACGACCGGTTTCAACAGCTTGGTGAAACACCACGGGGCCGATGACAGCCCGAAAGGTAGGCATGTAAACTGCCACGCGCATCCTCCCCACAGGAAGCGCAGCAGGTGTTGTGAGTCCGGATTCATGGGTACTGTGAGGTAGGCGTCCATGAGGTCCACCTTTACCAACCAATCGCCTGGTTGGAGAAGATCTCGGAGGCAATGGATCCCCTCCATTTTGAAGTGCCGATACGTAACGTGTTGGTTTAACTCCCGCAAGTTTATCACGGGACGGAAGCCGCCCCCTTTCTTCTTGACTAAGAAAAGGTTGCTGATGAACCCCGGGGAGTGTGGATCGACTTCGATGACGGCTCTTTTGGATATGAGATCTCGCAATTCGTCGTCTATCAACATCGCGTTTTGCGTGCTGAAATGAATGGGGGCAGGTATAACGCCCAGTTGAGGTGGGGACATAAGTTCTATGTGAAACCCTCTGACGGTATTTAGTACCCACGAGTCTGCCGTAATCGCAGACCAAGCGTGGGTAAAATATCTCAGCCTTCCCCCCACTGGTGTGTGATAACGAGTGGTAATACTGGGACTTACCGGTAAACGGGCGAGATCGAGGGTCTCCTCTGCTCCCTCGTCCTCTCCATGGCCTCCATCGGGGTGGAAAGAAAGGCGCCGGTTGTGACACTGCGGCGTATGAGGTCGGGTTTTGAGCATATGGTGCTGTTGGTCTGTTGAATGGCCTGAAGGAATGGTTACGGCCGGCAGAGCGGCCTCTACCTCTGCCGGCCCGGGCAAAAATCTTGGTATTGCCATCTCTTTTGAGTGAGGATTGAGCCTTATCTAAGCTGTTAAAGAGCCCCACAAACTTATTAATATCCCTGACTAGGGAATCCCCGAACAGCAATCCCTCAGCTACCGGGCCCGGTTCGGTTTCGGCTAGATGAGCCAATTGAGGGTCCAGGCGCATAAGGATAGAACGTCTGCGCTCCGTGGAGCAGGCTGAATTAGCATTTCCCAGAAGGCATATGGCCCGCTGGGCCCAACCCCCGGAGTTGGTTCACATCGACCACAGTATCTGAAGCCACCACTTGTTCCGAGAGGTTCAGAATTTTCGTCAATGGTCCCAGGAGATCCAGGATACGGTCCTGAATGTTCCTAAAGGAACGGTCAATGCCCTTTTTGGGGAATTTTCCCGATTTAGCCAGGTATTTGGCCAGGATGGGATCAATCTCTGGTGTGTGGACCACTTTTTTTGGGATGTGTGGGCGTGGACACTCGGCTCGCAATTTATTGCGGTTGGTCCTGTCCAGGGGTCTGCGTGCCCAAAATTCGATATATTGGGACACATGTGGTAAAGGGGACCAGTCACCCGAGCGGGGATGAGAAATGGCGTCCGGGTGAAAAAGTGGCTCGCCAAGGGCGTCCGTTATGGCATTGCCCTGATTATCAGGGTTGGCGTCGTGGGGATGCACCAATGACCCAGCATCCGTCCCGTCCTCATCTTCGGACCCAGAATCCTCAAATTCGGATGATGCAGCCGATGAGGTATCGTCCGAATCGAGTACGAACGAATCAGGCTTCGTTCGTCTAGTGGGTACGTGCCTCTGATTTGTCTCCCTGAGGCCCAGGGGTTGAAAAGGGTCAGATGGATGCGTGGGGTGGCATTCCGTGTGAGGTAATGCCTGAGGCATATTATTTACTTCCCCGGCCGGGGAGTCATTGTTAGTTGCCACATGCTTCCTCTTGTGAGAGGATTTACCCCTCTTCACCTGTGGCTCATCACATATGGCCAGTGGTGAGGGGGCGGTATGGGACGGAATCTGCGATCCCGGGGGAAGGGAAACCGCAGCCATAGCAGCTTGGATGGATTTAGTAATAAAATCCTGGATCTGAGCAGTGCTCAGGAATCCTGCTGCGCCCTGTGGCATAGAATCTCCCTTGGTGGGAGATGAATTTCCTTCAGCCATGGTATGCAACTTATACCAATATGGTCTGTGTCTCTAACCACTGTCCAAGTGGATTTTAGTTCCTAATTGGCTTTTCTTATTGTTTACTGGGGAGAGCGCTCTTACCCTTCCCTCACACGTCCGCAGTGCTTCTGGTGTTTGCTGAGGGAGGGGAGGAGAAACGCTCGTTCCTCTCGAAATCCCGCGAGATTACGGCTCCCGGGACCTTCCCATTGGCCGGCGCAGGGGGATTGTGAGAATGCCCGCCCCCCCGCCGAGCGCGAATGAGGGACAGGCTATAACTAAGATGGCGGCGCACCTCAGGTAAGAAAGAGAGAGGAGCGCCGTCAATATTGTAAATACGACAGGTCAGGGGTAAAAACCCCACCGCCGTGGTCAGCGCCAACCGCGCTGAGACCCCTAATAGAGTCTCAACCTGAAAGGAAAAAATAACATATATAGAAAAGTAATAAATATTACAGAAATGTTCACTTATCTTGTCCTATGAGCAGAAAGAAAGAGGAAGTTCTTCAAGGCAGCAGTCCTTATATAGAGGCAAGAGGGGAGTGGCTACAGGCTAAAGGACTGCTGGGAAATGTAGTTTTTTCAGTTTTTTATTGACTTTCGTTCTAAACTGTTTATAGAAATTGTTCTGCTATGAGCATTATTAAAGAAAGATAATGCATAAGATATGAGCCTCCTGTCTGAAGTACAATCACAGTTACGCGGCACATATTGAATTACTCCAGCGCAAGTCTTGCTGAATCTAGCCCATAGACTCAATCCCCCCAGACTCACCCTGTGACATATAGACTGCCCCCCCTTCACATATAGACTGCCCCCCCAACCTGCCCCCCATGACATATAGCTTGCCCCCCCCAGACTTACCCCATGAAATACAGACTGCCCCCCCAACCTGGCCCCTGTGAAATAGACTCACACCCCCCCTGTGACATATAGACTGCCCCCCCAACCTGGCTCCTGTGAAATAGACTCACCCCCCCTGTGACATATAGACTGCCCCCCCTCACATATAGACTGCCCCCCCAACCTGCCCCCCATGACATATAGACTGCCTCCCCAACCTGCCCCCCATGACATATAGACTGCCCCCCCCAACATGCCCCCCATGACATATAGACTGCCCACCAAACTCACCCCCATGAAATACAGACTGCCCCCCCCAACCTGGCCCCTGTGAAATAGACTCACACCCCCCTTCACATATAGACTGCCCCCCAGACTCACCCCCATGAAATACAGATTGCCCCCCCAACCTGGCCCCTGTGAAATAGACTCACACCCCCCCTGTGACATATAGACTGCCCCCCCAACCTGCAACCTGGCCCCTGTGACATATAGACTCCCCCCCTTTACATAGACTCAATCCCCCCAGACTCACCCCGTGACATATAGACTGCCCCCCCTTCACATATAGACTGCCCCCCAACCTGCCCCCCATGACATATAGACTGCCCCCCCAGACTCACCCCCATGAAATACAGACTGCCCCCCCAACCTGGCCCCTGTGAAATAGACTCACCCCCCCTGTGACATATAGACTGCCCCCCCAACCTGCCCCCCATGACATATAGACTGCCCCCCCCCAACCTGCCCCCCATGACATATAAACTGCCCCCCAACCTGCCCCCCATGACATATAGACTGCCCCCCAGACTCACCCCCATGAAATACAGACTGCCAGCCCAACCCGGCCCCTGTGAAATAGACTCACACCCCCCTGTGACATATAGACTTCCCCCCCAACCTGGCCCCTGTGAAATAGACTCACCCCCCTGTGACATATAGACTGCCCCCCCTCACATATAGACTGCCCCCCCAACCTGCCCCCCATGACATATAGACTGCCCCCCCAACCTGCCCCCCATGACATATAGACTGCCCCCCCCCCAACCTGCCCCCCATGACATATAGACTGCCCCCCCAACCTGCCCCCCATGACATATAGACTGCCCCCCAGACTCACCCCCATGAAATACAGACTGCCCCCCCCCCCAACCTGGCCCCTGTGAAATAGACTCACACCCCCCCTGTGACATATAGACTTCCCCCCCAACCTGGCCCATGTGAAATAGACTCACCCCCTGTGACATATAGACTGCCCCTCCAACCTGCAACCTGGCCCCTGTGACGTATAGACTCCCCCCCTTTACATAGACTCAAGCCCCCCAGACTCACCCCGTGACATATAGACTGACCCTCCCCCTTCACATATAGACTGCCCCCCAACCTGCCCCCCATGACATATAGACTGCCCCCCAACCTGCCCCCCATGACATATAGAGTGCCTCCCCAACCTGCCCCCATGACATATAGACTGCCCCCCCAACCTGCCCCCCATGACATATAGACTGCCCCCCAAACTCACCCCCATGAAATACAGACTGCCCCCCCCAACCTGGCCCCTGTGAAAAAGACTCACACCCCCCTGTGACATATAGACTGCCCCCCCCCCAACCTGCAACCTGGCCCCTGTGACATATAGACTCCCCCCCTTTACATAGACTCAATCCCCCCAGACTCACCCCGTGACATATAGACTGCCCCCCCTTCACATATAGACCGCCCCCCAGACTCACCCCCATGAAATACAGATTGCCCCCCCCAACCTGGCCCCTGTGAAATACACTCACACCCCCCCTGTGACATATAGACTGCCCCCCCAACCTGCAACCTGGCCCCTGTGACATATAGACTCCCCCCCTTTACATAGACTCAATCCCCCCAGACTCACCCCGTGACATTTAGACTGCCCCCCTTCACATATAGACTGCCCCCCAACCTGCCCCCCATGACATATAGACTGCCCCCCCCAGACTCACCCCCATGAAATACAGACTGCCCCCCCAACCTGGCCCCTGTGAAATAGACTCACCCCCCCTGTGACATATAGACTGCCCCCCCAACCTGCCCCCCATGACATATAGACTGCCCCCCCAACCTGCCCCCCATGACATATAGACTGCCCCCCCCCCCCAACCTGCCCCCCATGACATATAGACTGCCCCCCAACCTGCCCCCCATGACATATAGACTGCCCCCCAGACTCACCCCCATGAAATACAGACTGCCAGCCCAACCCGGCCCCTGTGAAATAGACTCACACCCCCCTGTGACATATAGACTTCCCCCCCAACCTGGCCCCTGTGAAATAGACTCACCCCCCCTGTGACATATAGACTGCCCCCCTCAAATATAGACTGCCCCCCCCCAACCTGCCCCCCATGACATATAGACTGCCCCCCCAACCTGCCCCCCATGACATATAGACTGCCCCCCCCCAACCTGCCCCCCATGACATATAGACTGCCCCCCCAACCTGCCCCCCATGACATATAGACTGCCCCCCAGACTCACCCCCATGAAATACAGACTGCCCCCCCCCCAACCTGGCCCCTGTGAAATAGACTCACACCCCCCCTGTGACATATAGACTTCCCCCCCCAACCTGGCCCATGTGAAATAGACTCACCCCCCCCTGTGACATATAGACTGCCCCCCCAACCTGCAACCTGGCCCCTGTGACGTATAGACTCCCCCCCTTTACATAGACTCAAGCCCCCCAGACTCACCCCGTGACATATAGACTGACCCTCCCCCTTCACATATAGACTGCCCCCCAACCTGCCCCCCATGACATATAGACTGCCCCCCAACCTGCCCCCCATGACATATAGAGTGCCTCCCCAACCTGCCCCCCATGACATATAGACTGCCCCCCCCAACCTGCCCCCCATGACATATAGACTGCCCCCCAAACTCACCCCCATGAAATACAGACTGCCCCCCCCCCAACCTGGCCCCTGTGCAATAGACTCACACCCCCCTGTGACATATAGACTGCCCCCCCCAACCTGCAACCTGGCCCCTGTGACATATAGACTCCCCCCCTTTACATAGACTCAATCCCCCCAGACTCACCCCGTGACATATAGACTGCCCCCCCTTCACATATAGACTGCCCCCCAGACTCACCCCCATGAAATACAGATTGCCCCCCCAACCTGGCCCCTGTGAAATAGACTCACACCCCCCCTGTGACATATAGACTGCCCCCCCAACCTGCAACCTGGCCCCTGTGACATATAGACTCCCCCCCTTTACATAGACTCAATCCCCCCAGACTCACCCCGTGACATATAGACTGCCCCCCCTTCACATATAGACTGCCCCCCAACCTGCCCCCCATAACATATAGACTGCCCCCCAAAACTCACCCCCATGAAATACAGACTGCCCCCCCAACCTGGCCCCTGTGAAATAGACTCACCCCCCCTGTGACATATAGACTGCCCCCCCTCACATATAGACTGCCCCCCCCCCAACCTGCCCCCCATGACATATAGACTGCCCCCCCAACATGCCCCCCATGACATATAGACTGCCCCCCCCAACCTGCCCCCCATGACATATAGACTGCCCCCCCAACCTGCCCCCCATGACATATAGACTGCCCCCCAGACTCACCCCCATGAAATACAGACTGCCCCCCCCAACCTGGCCCCTGTGAAATAGACTCACACCCCCCCCTGTGAAATATAGACTTCCCCCCCAACCTGCAACCTGGCCCCTGTGACATATAGACTCCCCCCCTTTACATAGACTCAATCCCCCCAGACTCACCCCGTGACATATAGACTGACCCTCCCCCTTCACATATAGACTGGCCCCCAACCTGCCCCCCATGACATATAGACTGCCTCCCAACCTGCCCCCCATGACATATAGACTGCCTCCCCAACCTGCCCCCCATGACATATAGACTGCCCCCCCAACCTGCCCCCCATGACATATAGACTGCCCCCCAGACTCACCCCCATGAAATACAGACTGCCCCCCCCCCCAACCTGGCCCCTGTGAAATAGACTCACACCCCCCCTGTGACATATAGACTTCCCCCCCAACCTGGCCCCTGTGAAATAGACTCACCCCCCCTGTGACATATAGACTGCCCCCCCAACCTGCAACCTGGCCCCTGTGACGTATAGACTCCCCCCCTTTACATAGACTCAAGCCCCCCAGACTCACCCCGTGACATATAGACTGACCCTCCCCCTTCACATATAGACTACCCCCCAACCTGCCCCCCATGACATATAGACTGCCCCCCAACCTGCCCCCCATGACATATAGACTGCACCCCCAACCTGCCCCCCATGACATATAGACTGCCCCCCCAACCTGCACCCCATGACATATAGACTGCCCACCCAGACTCACCCCCATGAAATACAGACTGCCCCCCAACCTGGCCCCTGTGAAATAGACTGACACCCCCCCATGTGACATATAGACTGCCCCCCCAACCTGGCCCCTGTGAAATAGACTCACCCCCCTGTGACATATAGACTGCCCCCCCAACCTGCTCCCCATGACATATAGACTGCCCCCCCAACCTGCCCCCATGACATATAGACTGCCCCCCCCAGACTCACCCCCATGAAATACAGACTGCCCCCCCAACCTGGCCCCTGTGAAATCGACTCACACCCCCCCCCCTGTGACATATACACTGCCCCCCCAACCTGCAACCTGGCCCCTGTGAAATAGACTCACCCCCCTGTGACATATAGACTGCCCCCCCTTCACATATAGACTGCCCCCCCAACCTGCCCCCCATGACATATAGACTGCCCCCCCAACCTGCCCCCATGACATATAGACTGCCCCCCAACCTGCCCCCCATTAAATATAGACTGCCCCCCCAACCTGCCCCCATGACATATAGACTGCCCCCCCCCCAGACTCACCCCCATGAAATACAGACTGCCCCCCCAACCTGGCACCTGTTAAAAATAGACTCACCCCCCCCCCTGTGACATATAGACTGCCCCCCCAACCTGCAACCTGGCCCCTGTGACATATTGACTCCCCCCCCCCTTTATATAGACTCAATCCCCCCAGACTCACCCTGTGACATATAGACTGCCCCCCCAACCTGCCCCCCATGACATATAGACTGCCCCCCCCCCAACCTGCCCCTCATGACATATAGACTGCCCCCAACCTGCCCCCCATGACATATAGACTGCCCCCCCAGACTCACCCCCGTGAAATACAGACTGCCCCCCCAACCTGGCCCCTGTCAAATAGACTCACACCCCCCCTGTGACATATACACTGCCCCCCCAACCTGCAACCTGGCCCCTGTGACATATAGACTCCCCCCCTTTACATAGACTCAATCCCCCCAGACTCACCCCATGACATATAGACTGCCCCCCTTCACATATAGACTGCCCCCCCAACCTGCCCCCCATGACATATAGACTGCCCCCCCCAACCTGCCCCCCATGACATATAGACTGCCCCCAGACTCACCCCCATGAAATACAGACTGCCCCCCCCCAACCTGGCCCCTGTGAAATAGACTCACACCCCCCCTGTGACATATAGACTGCCCCCCCAACCTGGCCCCTGTGAAATAGACATACCCCCCCTGTGACATATAGACTGCCCCCCCTCACATATAGACTGCCCCCCCAACCTGCCCCCCATGACATATAGACTGCCCCCCCAACCTGCCCCCCATGACATATAGACTGCCCCCCCAGACTCACCCACATGAAATACAGATTGCCCCCCCCCAACCTGGCCCCTGTGAAATAGACTCACACCCCCCCCCTGTGACATATAGACTGCCCCCCCAACCTGCAACCTGGCCCCTGTGACATATAGACTCCCCCCCTTTACATAGACTCAATCCCCCCAGACTCACCCCGTGACATATAGACTGCCCCCCTTCACATATAGACTGCCCGCCCCAACCTGCCCCCCATGACATATAGACTGCCCCCCCAACCTGCCCCCCATGACATACAGACTTCCCCCCCAGACTCACCCCCATGAAATAAAGACTGCCCCCCCAACCCGCCCCCTGTGAAATAGACTCACACCCCCCCTGTGACATATAGACTGCCCCCCCCAACCTGGCCCCTGTGAAATAGACTCACCCCCCCTGTGACATATAGACTGCCCCCCCCTCACATACAGACTGCCCCCCCCCCAACCTGCCCCCCATGACATATAGACTGCCCCCCCAACCTGCCCCCCATGACATATAGACTGCCCCCCAGACTCACTCCCATGAAATACAGACTGCCCCCCCAACCTGGCCCCTGTGAAATAGACTCACACCCCCCCCTGTGACATATAGACTGCCCCCCCAACCTGGCCCCTGTGAAATAGACTCACTCCCCTGTGACATATAGACTGCCCCCCCCCTCACATATAGACTGCCCCCCCAACCTGCCCCCCATGACATATAGACTGCCCCCCCAGACTCACCCCCATGAAATACAGACTGCCCCCCCCACCTGGCCCCTGTGAAATAGACTCACACCCCCCCCTGTGACATATAGACTGCCCCCCCAACCTGGCCCCTGTGAAATAGACTCACCCCCCTGTGACATATAGACTGCCCCCCCTCACATATAGACTGCCCCCCCAACCTGCCCCCCATGACATATAGACTGCCCCACCAACCTGCCCCCCATGACATATAGACTGCCCCCCCAGACTCACCCCCATGAAATACAGACTGCCCCCCCCCCCCCACCTGGCCCCTGTGAAATAGACTCACACCCCCCCCTGTGACATATAGACTGCCCCCCCAACCTGCAACCTGGCCCCTGTGACATATAAGGCCAGATTCAGGTAGATGGGCGCTTCTTTACTTTCGAGTAACGTTTCTCATTTACGTTACTCCGCCGACACTTTCGGCGCAAGTACTGTAATTCACATAGCACTTGCTCCTAAACTTGCGCCGGAGTAACGAAAATGTGCTGGCGTAACCCGACGCAAGTGATCATATGTAAATGATGGGCGGAGCCCAGCGCAGAGGCTTACATTCAGCGCATCATCCACAGAGCATGCGCAGTAAGTGAGGCTTCACTCGGCCCCCTGTGCGCATGCTCACAACTTCCGTCGGCACCACTTCACGGGAAACGCCAGCGAAATGTGTTCCGCTGCGCGTATAAAAGCGCCAGCGGAAGGGCCATTCCGGCGCAAAAGTACTTCCGTTTCCCCCCACCCCAGGGAAGTTACTTTTGCTCTGTTATGGCTACTCCCGCTACCCCCAAAGAGAGGAGGAACCTCAATTTTAATGCCCAGGAGGTCTCTGTGGTCATCACTGCTATGGAGACTTACAATGATTTCCTGCATGGGAAGAAAAGTAGGAAGACCAGCAGGGAGAGGAAGCAGGCCATCCTGGACACCATTGCTGGCAGGGTGAATGTGTTGGGGTACTCCACCCGGACTGCTGGTGATATCCAGAAAAAGATAAATGACCTGCGGCGCAAGGTCCGTGGCAAGGTGGCCACCATTCGGATCCATGAGCGGGGCACAGGTGGTGGACCCCCATGTCCGGTCAGCCTGACCACAGAGGAGGAGGTGGTCGCCCGCTGCCTGGAGAGGGAGCAGTTGGAGGGGGTCCCTGGATATGATTCCGTGGAGGAAGGCTCCAGGACAGGTAAGTGTTTTTTAACCCCTATTTGGTGTGTTGCATGTGGGGGGGGAGGGTACATGTGCCAAGTGTGTGGGACCACCAACATGTGTCTGCTTTGTGTCATCCACAGATGACGGAGCTGGGACATCATCTGTCGGCGGCCAGTCCACCCCATCCCCCCAACGGCATCTTGTGCCCGTGCCCCTGGGTGGTGAAGAGACCGGGGTGGAGGAGGAGAGTGCCCACACCACACCTGCAGAGGTCGTTGAGGAGGAGCCTGTTGGGGCAGAGCAGGACATAATTTTATATTTGGACGAGTCCTCCTCTTCTGCAGGGCCCTCTCAGATCCCCTCCCCCATCATAGGAAGCCCCTCAAGGGCGACTCCATCCCCCCGGGGAAAACCATCTACTGGCCCCAGGAAGGCCACCCGTAAGACCAGGGGGGTGTCTGATCTGGTCCAGGACCAGGTGGCGAGGGATCACGCCAGGCAGACCCAGCAAATGGGGGACATAGTTGGGCACCTGGACAGAGTGGCTGACAGCCTGTGCTCCGTGGCCCAGATATCTTCTGCAGTGCAGGATGTGAGCTGCAACTGCGCTGCAGTGGTGACCAGTCTGGGGGAGGTGCAGGGTGAGATAAGGGACCTCACTGCAGCCGTCCAGGCAAACACTGCTGCCATCCGGGACCAGGGGAGGCAGAGTCGGCGGGCCCAGCATTACCAGGTCACCCGGCAGCTCAGGATGCAGGCCCAGCAGCTCAGGGTGCAGGCCCAGACCAATTCGTACCTCGGCTGGATTGCCGTGGCCTTGGAGGACATGCAGGCCACACCTGCCAGGAGTAGCCCACCCGGGGATCAGCCACCTCCAGATGCCCCCCCACCCCCACCCACTCCATCCAGGCAGCTGAGGAGCCAGAGAGAGGCCACCAGAAGGAGCCCCCGGCATCCCAGATGATTTTTTTTTTCTTTTTTTTTGTATGCTCAGGTTATGAGATTTTTATATATTTTTTTTTGGAATGCTCAGGATATGAGCTTTTTTGATTTTTATTTTGGAATGCTCAGGATATGAGATTTTTATTTTGTGATTATGCTCTGGATATGAGATTTTTATTTTGTGATTATGCTCTGGATATGAGATTTTTATTTTGTGATTATGCTCTGGATATGAGATTTTTATTTTTTAATACTGCACACGTTGCAGTGTGAATGGTGTGTGAATGTGAGGGGGTGGCACTCCTGCCAGTAAGGGGTGTCACCCTCGGCCGTGGTGGTGAAGTTAACCCCATGGCTGTATGAATGACGTGTGAAAGGTGTATGAATGGACAGCGACATCATTGGGGCCTTGACGCTGGCGTTGCTGCTCCCAAGTCCTACATGCTGGACTTGGGCTAATCCAATGTGATGTGGATGTGGTGTGTGTGATCTAGGGACATCAGTGGTGTGCATGCATGCATTGTCTGTGTGATTAATGTTTTGGTTTAGTGTTTTGGACCCTCCTGACTGCTCTTCCATCAGCAGACTGGTTCTCCTCTGGCAGGTGGGGACTGTGTGGGACGGGGGTCAGGTCATCACGCATGTCAATCTGCAGGCCTTTTCTCATGGCAAAGTTGTGCAGAATGCAACATGCACCGATGATCTGACACACAAAGGTAGGGGAATACAATTAGGCCCCCCCGGACTTATCCAGGCAGCGGAAACAGGACTTCAGGAGCCCAAATGTTTGCTCCACCACTGCACGGGTTTTGATGTGTGCTTCATTGTATTTTCTCTCTCCTCTGGTTTGGGGGTTCCGGAAAGGAGTCATGAGATGGGGTCCCAGTGCATATGCAGAGTCACCTGTAAGGGAAAAGACAGGAGGATGTTAGTCATGCATGTGCCACTTGTGAGGTGTGCATCATGGGAGGGGATAGTCATGCCTGACTCCCATGTCACTCACCAATCAGCCAGCTGTCCCCATACATGTTCTGCTCGAATTCTGCTGGGATGGGGCTCTGACGGTATATGAAGCTGTCATGGCTGGACCCTGGGTGTTTGGCACGGACGTGCCACATGAGGCGTTGGGCATCGGCTATCACCTGTACGTTGATGGAGTGCCAATGCTTCCGATTGCGGTACATGTGCTCTGTGGCACTGGGGGACTGAAGGGCCACATGTGTGCAATCAATGGCCCCCACAGTGCGTGGGAATCTGGCAATGCTGTAGAAATCTGTCATTGCCTTCAGCAGCAGCTCCTCAGTGGTGGGTCTGATGAAGTGGTGGGACATGCGTCTGAGGATTGCAGGGACAACCTGGTGCACACATCTGCTCATGGAGGACTGTGACATCCCAGCCGCCACTCCACTTGTACGCTGGAATGATCCACTGGCAAGGAAATGAAGTGTTGCCAGTACCTTCACCAGTGGCTGCACTGCTTGTGAGCGGTGTGTCTTGCTGGTGATGTCACCCTGCAGGGTTGTGGTTAGTTCAAGTATTGCATCAGGGCTGAATCTGAAGAGGCGATACACCTCCTCATCCCCCATGCCAAAGAGGCTCATGCGTGTGCGGTATATCCTCTCACGTGCCCGCCTCCTTCGTTCCGGGGGACCCAGTACTAGTGCTAGGACCGCGACTGCCCCTGGCATGTTGGCACACAGAGGTGTTGTCCTTGCACGTGTGGTTGTTTAGCTTGCTAGTTTCGTCGGTAACGCTGCTGCTGTAGCTGCTCTTCTGCTGACCTGAGGCCGTCTGGAGTAAAGATAAAGCAGCTATTTGTAGAAATAACTTTGCGCCGGACGGACGAGATACGCGCGGCGCATGTAGGCCAGCGTATGGTGCTAATCCGTTCGCGAATCGGGAAATCTCCCTAATTTGCATATTTGCATATGGGGAAATCAATAGGCGCGACTGATGCGCCAAGCGAAATTATGCGCTGACGAGACTCTGGCGTCGGAAAGTTAAGCCGATCAGAAATGTCCCGTTTTCTGTCGCATCTAGTTTGGTGGGTACGGCCACATAGATACGACGGCGCATATTCACAGTTACGCGGAGCATATCGAAATACTCCAGCGCAACTCTACCTGAATCTGGCCCATAGTCTAATTTTGTGTCAGACACCTCCAGCAACTATCTGGGATAGAAAAGATGGAGGGCAGAATACCCAAAGCCTCCTGCAGGCTAATTCACTCCATTCTTCGAGGGGCTAAACTCACAGTGGCAAAAGCCTGGAAGAACCCAAAAATCTCCATCCCAGTGGTAATCAGGAAGGTTTCCTGGATAATGATGCAGGAGAAGCTCTCCAGCATATTACTGGATATGGCCAACAAATTTGAGTCTATCTGGGAACCCTGGGCTAAGCATGTGGGAACCCCACTGACCACTAACTCACTTCCAGCTTAATTTATGATTTGCTCTTAGTTTGATGCACCTTTCTTTCTCTCTCCCTATCTATTTTCTTTCCTCCAGCTTTTCTCCCCTCCTTTCCTCTCTTCCCCTCCCATTCTACCCCCCCTATGTTACAAAAGTTTGAAGAAGAAAACGTCAGGTTGCCTTATATTATTCATTCATTGAAGAGTTTATTACGGGTAACATTAACCTTGGCAATTTTCTTACCCCTCCCCCCCCCCTAGGTGGAATTTATCGGAGGTCGGGTGCTGGAAACTTCTATTTCGGTACAGTAAGTTCCCATATGGGGTGCCGGAGGGTGAGGGGGCCCATCACCCGACGTGCTGAGAATTTTTTCTATTGCCTAAGTCAAGTCATGGTCTTCGTATCTCAAGTGACCTACTATTGATCTTGTTTATATGTACCTGTTGCTTTTCAATCTGTACAATTACAGTGATTTTCTACTCTTGCTTTATACATGCTGTTGTTTTCAAATGTATTTCTCTTGTATATCAAAATATATATATATTTTTTTTTTTTAATAAAAAAAAAAGATGGAGGGTCGTGGAAAAATTAAACCATTGTGTATTTTTTTTTATCATGACCTTTGTTGATGGTGGATTGGAGCAATTTTATTTCCTTCCATCCATGGTGCACACTGGACCCCATGGTCAGCATCAAATTCCACATGACCACAGACACATATGGCACTGCAAGTATGGTAACCAGGAAGGATGCAGGACAGGGCACACTGCTGGAAGTTGTTCTGCCACCCCATGATCTTACACTACCAACTGTAAATAATTAGGGTGGAAGAACAAGCTCTAGAGCTGTCCCCTCCAACTTCTCCTCCTAATGCCCTATACAATCCGATGAGAACGGTCTGATGGATTTTTCCATCAGTTAACGATGAAGCTGACTGATTGTGTCAGATTGCAGTGACATAAAACACAACGATGTGCTGAAAAAAATGAAGTTTAATGCTTCTAAGCATGTGTCGACTTGATTCTGAGCATGCGTGGATTTTTAACCGATGGACGTGCTTACAAACTATTGTTTTTTTCTATCGGTTAGGTATCCATCGGTTAATTTTAAAACAAGTTTCAAATTTTTAACCGATGGATAAATGGGGCCCACACACGAACGGTTTGGTCTGATGAAAACGGTCCATCAGACCGTTTTCATAAGATTGACCGATCGTGTGTACACGGCATTAGTTTACTCCTCCTCAAAGCCCTCTTTTAACTGAGTTGTCTTCTGATGCATGAGTCCTTCTTAAGCATTCAAAAGGCTGTACAATATCAATCATTTATTGATGCCACTGGTATGCCTAAGGGACAGGAGCCACACTTTGCCAGAGATTATTTCAGCTCTTCAGGCCCTTGGGATGTCTAACCCTGTGACAACTTGTGCCAGGAATGGTGGTGAGTAGGGATGAGCTTCGCGTTCGAAACTAACGTATGTTCGACTCGAACATCGTCCGTTCGATCGTTCGTCGAATTTCAAACAAAAACGATCGTTCGCGGCGAATTCGAGTGAAACGAAACGACCGTTTTTAAAACTTTTTTCCCATTGATACTACTATCAATGGAAAAAAAAGTTTTAAAAACGGTAGTTTTTCAGGAGTCCTGCTCCTGAAAAAACAACCGTTTTTAAGACTTTTTTCTATTGATACATGTTCTCTGGGGCAAGACCCGGGTTCTGAAAGACGCTTTCCAACAATAACTTGAAAATTGGTCTTTAAAATTATCGTTTTTGAATTCGAACGTTCGAGTCCCATAGACTTCAATGGGGTTCTAAATGTTCGTGCGAACGATCGGACTGTTCGACGGTTCTGGTGCGAACCGAACGCGGGGGTGTTCAGCTCATCCCTAGTGGTGAGTGACAACAGCATCAACCCAGCATTTTCCCAGCAGGAAAATTGACACACATACCTTATGCCTTGCCTGGCACATGTCCTCAATCTATTGGTGTAATTTTTCCTGATAAGGTTCACAAGATCTTCTGAGAAATGCCTAAAAAAAAATTGTAGCCACTTCAAGTGGTCTTACCCAGCAAGTATTCAGCTGGGGGGAATTCAGTTTCAGCTCAGCGTAGGCTCAGGTCGGATTGACTTCAGAAAAGGTATACATACTAATTTTTTCATTACAGGGCTAGATAGATTAGTGTTAGAATGTACATGTCTGTAGATGTTTTAGAGTGGACTTACCCTTTAATTCAAAAATAAAAATATATATATACAGTAGAAACGCGTTAAGACTGTAGACCATACAGAAAATAATTCTTAAATAATCAAACTACTGTATTTATCGGCGTATACCGCGCACTTTTTTGCCCTGGGCAAAATCGTGGGTGCGAGATATACGCGGATACTCGCTTCCCGGGCCGAGTTTGAATTACTGTGCCGGCATATACCGAGCGCAGTATAGTCGGGCAGGCTCGGCTTCTCTCGCAGTCACGTCCTGGACGTACAGGACGCACAGGACGTGACCGCGAGAGGAGCCGAGCCTGCCCGACTATACACGAGTGTACTGCGCTCGGTATATGCTGGCGCAGTAATTCAAATTCAGCGCGGGAAGCGGAGGTCGAGCGGGGAGGACACCGCAGAAGGACGTCGAACCCGACGAGGAGGACACCACCGAAGCCGCAGACGGACGCTGGACCCGACGAGGCCACCGATGGACGCCGCGCAAGACACCAACACTGTAAGTACTAAAATCTTTTTTTTTTACAGGAATGCGGGTCCACTTTAGGGGTGCGCGCTATACGCCGGAGCGCGCAATACCCCGATAAATACGGTATATGAAATGATAAAACAAATTGAAACCTATGAAATTAAAAATGTACACCCATAAACTTAATTATGTGCTGAAAAGTGTGGGGAAAAAACTGTCCACCCATGTAAAATCTAATAGTCCATCCATAAATGGAGACTCTTCATACGCTGATGAGAAAAGCCAGTGTGCGATCCACCATTATAGATAGAATAACTGCTTACCAAAATCACTGCTTATACCCCGTTATAGAGGATCGGGAAAAGCATGTAATATGACACAGCCTCTTTCCAAAGCGTCACAAGCTTCTTTCACCGCTGATCAGATTACTCCATTGAAATCAGACCCATGAGTGTATAGCGTGGCATGTAAAAACCGTAAAGGCTCAATAGTGTAAACCTTTGATTTTATATAAAAAGAAAACAGAACTAGAAAATGCATTTCCTGCAGAAAATGCGTGGTAATACTGAATAGCTGAATTGCTAAGCCCACACTAAAGCCATTCACCAGAACCACTACACTATCTTTAGGACATACACGCAGTGTTCCTTCAGTACTTATAAAGCCTCTCTTTGATCATTAAAGGGGTTGTAAAGGTAAAACAATATTTCACTAAATAGCTTCCTTTACCTTAGTGCAGTCCTCCTTCACTTACCTCATCCTTCGATTTTGCTTTTAAATGTCCTTATTTCTTCTGAGAATTCCTCACTTCCTGTTCTTCTGTCTGTAACTTCACACAGTAATGCAAGGCTTTCTCCCTGGTGTGGAGAAAGCCTCTTTAGGGGGGAGGGGGCGAGCAGGAATGTCAGGACGTCCACTAACACACAGCTCATTTCTCTATCTGCAAAGTAGAGAGTGTCCTGACTTGCCTGCTCGCCCCCTCCCCCTCAAGAGGCTTTCTCCACAACAGGGAGAAAGCCTTGCATTACTGTGTGGAGTTACAGACAGAAGAACAGAAAGTGAGGATATTTTAGAAGAAATAAGGACATTTAAAAGCAAAATCGAAGAATGAGGTAAGTGAAGGAGGACTGCACTGAGGTAAAGGAAGCTATTTAGGAAAATAAAATTACCTTTACAATCCCTTTGATCCCCACACCTAATGATTTTGAGAACCCTTCAAACAAGCCTTAATAAATCCACAACTGTACATGCTATTGAAACAGCGACTTCACCGTTAGAGACACACGGTCTTTGTGAACGTATCGGTAAGAAATTTATGTCAGTGATTTAAAAAACAAGTTCTCTGTGCGTTTTGCTGGGAAATCTGAAGATTTTTTTTACAAGACAGTCAATGGAAGAAAGTGTGGAACTCTTGTCATTTGGAAGCTCAACCATCCAAAAGTAAAAGGCGTATCACAAAACTAAACACATTGCCCAAAACTAGACAAAAATACTTACGTTTTGATGTATAAAGTGTGTATGACAAGTATATCTTGTGGGTGTGAGAGCAATTTGTTCCTTCTCTATAAAGATATTTTTTTAAAGATCTGTGCTACAGCTATGACATCATCCACTTTAACCAGCCTTATAGACACTGGGCCAGATTCTCAGCGGCGCTACGACGGAGTATCTCAGATTTGACGACCGTTTTCTAGCCATGTTGCGGGTACGTTCTCGTCGCCGAGATCGTGCTGTGCTTCTAGTTAGGATGTGTGCTGCATCCCGGCTCAAGTCCTTGTCATATGCCTTTGCTGCGGAAGATCCGAGAAAATAACCCTGATGATTTCAGGAATTTTCTTTGGATGTCTGACCCCGTATTCCAGCAGCTTTTGGCTTCGGTGTCGCCTTATATCACCAGGCAGGACACCGTTATGCGGGAAGCCATCACTGCTGAGCAGCAGCTAGTTGCCACCTTGAGGTACCTGGCAACAGGGAGAAGTTTGCAGGACTTGAAGTTCTCGACGGGCATCTCCCCCCAGGCTCTGGGCCTCATAATTCCCCAGACCTGTTCTGCTATCATTCATGTTCTGCAGGAGGACTATATTAAGGTAAGTGGTGCCCTTTAAATGCACAAACTATGTTTTATTTTGGCTTTTGTATTTGTTTACATTTTTTTGGTTTTAAACAGTCCCTAATTAACCTGTTTGTGATCTGCTGGGAATGTTCCCTTTCATCTCCATGCATGCTGTATTCATTTTATATTTGCTCCTACATGCATCTTTTGTTTTGCCAACCTGTCCAGCTTTTTTTTTTTTTGTGGCCCAAACCCACCTAGCCTAGTCCCCTATACCCCCCTATATTTTGTCCTATATTGTAGTGCTGTCTATAGAAGTCCCTATATCCCCCTATATTTTGTCCTATATTGTAGTGCTGTCTATAGAAGTCCCTATATCCCCCTATATTTTTGTCCTATATTGTAGTGCACGCACAACCCCCCCACCCTCTTTATTTTCTAATTGTATAAATTACCCTTTTTTTTTTTTAGAGGTCTCAAACTCATCTTGGGCCTCCACTCCCCTTATTTTTTGTAGGATTGTGACCATCAGTGGGTGTGATTAATCTGCTTTAGTGATCCCTTATTATTTTTCCCATTTTTAATAATACTTCAAATTAATGTTTTTTATTTTTTTTGGTATCAAAAAATGTTTTGTGATGTTCTTTTAGGAATGTGTGTTTGATTTTTGATTTTTTTTGGTATCTACAGTTCCCCACCACGCCACAGGAATGGCAGACTGTGGCAGCGGACTTCTCCCGGCGATGGAATTTTCCGTACTGCGGAGGAGCCATTGACGGCAAGCACGTCCGCATCGTGCCACCACCCCATAGTGGATCCCATTATTTCAACTACAAAGGGTTCCACAGTGTTGTTCTGATGGCGGTGGTTTCTGCAAATTATGAATTTCTCTACCTAGACGTTGGGAAAAATGGGCGGATGTCGGACGATGGGGTCTTTGCCGAGACCGAGTTCGTCCAACGGCTTCATTCGGAGGACCTGGGATTGCCGCCTGCGGAGGAGAATGAAGAGGGTCTGCCCTTCGTTTTTGTCGCAGGTGAGGCTTTCGCATTGGGTCCCCACCTCATGAGGCCATTTCCCAAACGCGCCCTCACCCCTGAGAGGAGGGTGTTCAATTACAGGCTGGCCAGAGCCAGACGTGTGGTGGAAAATGCCTTTGGCATCATGGCCAGCCGTTTCCGGCTATTTCTGACCGCCATAAACATGGCCGAATATAAGTTTAATTACATAATTATGTGTTGCTGCATTCTCCACAATTATTTAAGAAGACATTCTTCAACTTATTTAACTCTTTTGCCTGATGACCCAGTTGAACTTCCAGAGGCGGCTCGTGAGGCTGCCCATCCACAATTGGCCCCCCGAAACGCACGTGCTGTGCGGCAGGCATATGTGGACTATTTTATGGGTAGGGGGGCCATTCCAATGCCAGATCTTGGCTGAATCATTAAATTTATTTTTTGCCTGAAACAGTCTTTTCTTTGTTCTTTAATTAATTTATAAGGTTTGTGTTTTTATTTTATCTCCTAGGTCAGTGATGGCGACCTTGGCACCCCAGATGTTTTGGAACTACATTTCCCATGATGCTCATGCATTCTGCAGTATAGTGGAGCATCAAGGGAAATGTAGTTTCAAAACATCTGGAGTGCCAAGGTTCGCCATCACTGTCCTAGGTTATCATAGTGCCATGTGTTTGTGATGGACTGAAATAACTATCCATCATTGTTTAATGTTCTCAGCATACATTTTTTTGAGGTATTTGAGGTATTTACGATTCATCATTGAGCTTAAATAACAAGACACACATATTTTACTGTCCATATTTTTTTTATTTTTTGCATCTTGAAAAACATTATAACTTTTTAACATTAACATTTTTTTTTTTTTTTTTTTTTAATGTAGATCATGGGTCTTCAAACTACGGCCCTCCAGTTGTTCAGGAAATACAATTCCCATCATGCCTAGTCATGTCTGTGAATGTCAGAGTTTTACAATGCCTCATGGGATGTGTAGTTCCACAACAGCTGGAGGGCCGTAGTTTGAGGATCCCTGATCTAGATTACCTGGGTATGGGTGTTATGTTGAAAATTTACCGGATGTGGTGGCAGCGTCATCATCCCTCGGGGGTGGGGCTTGGGAAGTTCCGTCCTGCCTTGCTGATTCCCTGCGCCCTAGGAGATTGAAGATAGGGAAAAAAGAAAGGTAAAAGATTATAAAGAGATATGAGTGAGAACTAAAAATACAAGTACAGTGTATATAAACATGTGCATAAACCACTGCTGAGCAGACTCTCCTTTTTCTGTTTATTGGTCATATTTACTAAGCTTTTCACATCGACTTTAATTTAGGTACAAATCCACATTACAAAAGATCACAAGTGAAGTCACATTACACCAAAAATGGCAAGATTCCTGTTTGGGGACACATGAATTGGTCGTAGGAGTCGTCGTCGTCGTTTGTTCAAATAATAACAAATACAAAGACATTTTTGGGAATGATATAGTGTTTATACACTCCATTTTGTCCATGTAAACTAGGCGCATGATGATATTTAGCACGAAGATTGTCGTTTAGTAGGTCGAAAAACAACGTATGAACGACGACTCCTCCGACCACTTTTTGTGCCCAGTACAGTACAACCTGAAATTAAAATCACATGGCACAATTAACAAACACCACAAATGTGTCAAAAAAGAAAAAAACGTACTTTTTGCCCGAATCAGCCTATTAATATGCTTGAGTTGTTCTGGCTCTCTGTTTTTTAGGTCTGACCACCTCTTTCTCAATTGCTCTCTAGTCCTGCGATGGCCAAATTTGTCATGCAGCCTCCTGATCACCTTCTCCATGACGTCGGCCTTCACCTTGTTTGGATGCAGGTAAGGGCCATGTTTCCCATCATAATCCTCCCTTTGTAATATGGTGACCATCTCCACCATCTCCTGGAAGGCCATGTTTGAGGCCTTGTACCTCCGCCGGGATCGTCCGGTTGGCTGGGCCTGGCCTGCCTGATGGCTTGAGCTTGCCTTCCCCCAAGGAGGCAGTCCAGTGTTCCCTGCAGTCAGCCCTCCAGTGTTCCCTGCAGTCAGCCCTCCAGTGTTCCCTGCAATCAGCCCTCCAGTGTTCCCTGCAGTCAGCCCTCCAGTGTTCCCTGCAGTCAGCCCTCCAGTGTTCCCTGCAGGCAAGAGCAGGCAAGCTCAGAGGAAGAGCCTGAGTTCCTGGAGGACCCAGATTGTGACCCATGGAGCCAGGTATTGCATTTTCATATTCATTTTTGTAATGCAAAGTATAATAATGATGAGTAATTTATGTTACAAGTGATCGAAATTATATAAATGATTGCCCAAAAAATTAGGAACATATCACTAAGCAATAGTGGCAAAACAGAATGGGGACAAGATACATAAATGCAGAGGTCATAATGAATGTGTGTGATTTTCTGGTACGCCATTAGGTACACCATACAGTGGCCGCAGATGTTAAACACCCTTTTTGGCCATTAACATTTTGTCCACCCTAAAGTAAAAAAACGGTTGGGTAAAGGCCCCCTACTTTGGAATTTCAGTCAGCATCAACCCCCCCCCCCGCCCCCAGCTCCAGGGGGCACATATCTAAAGCTGTGTAAGGGGCCACAGAATTAGGGATGGAGGGCCTGTGGTAAATATATTTTAGCATTCAATTATGATATGTCATTAAGTTAGAAATGTGTGTGATGAATGAAGCCAAAAAATAAAATATGTCCCTTTTTTATTATACACAGGCAGAGCAAAGCCAGGAGGAGGCAGGCCACACAGGGAGCCAGGAGGAGGCAGGCCACGCAGGGAGCCAGGGGGAGGCAGGCCACGCAGGGAGCCAGGAAGAGGCAGGCCACGCAGGGAGCCAGGAAGAGGCAGGCCCCACTGGGAGCCAGGAGGAGGCAGGCCCCAGTGGGAGACAGGAGTCACGCCAGCGTGATTGTATCTCCCAAATCCCTCCTATCCGGAAACCAAGCTAAAAGGGCCTTTGGCCATCAGAGAGCCGCCCAGTGAGGAAGAGGGATTCGCAGCGCTGATCGCAGCCAAGCTTAAAAATCTTGAGCTGGGCCAGCGTGTGCGCTGCGATTCCATCATATTCCAGGCCATAAGCATGGCCACACTGGGACAGCTCAATGACGATATTGGCATTGGGCTGATTCGCACTCCTGTCCTTACTGCACTTCCTGGTCCTGCTCCATCTCCTGCTCCTGCTCCTTCTCCTGCTCCTGCTCCTGCTCCTTCTCCTGCTCCTCCTCTTCCTGAGCCTGCTCTGGCTCCTGGCACGTCGGCTCCAGGAACACAGCCCCTGAGGACTCGGCCTGCAGGGAAGGCTGCAGGGAAGACTGCAGGGAAGGCTGCAGGGAAGACTGCAGGGAAGGCTGCAGGGAAGGCTGCAGGGAAGACTGCAGGGAAGGCTGCAGGGAAGACTGCAGGGAGGAAGAAGTGAGGAGATGGTGCCCCAAAGCAAATTTTTTTTTGCCTTCACAGCCTTTATTGTTTTCTTGGTGGACCCTTGTGTTTACAGCTTCAAGCAGGGTCTCCTTTGTTTTTATCCAGGCTTCTTTGTTTTTATTTGGTTTTGCTTTTTGATTGCCAGATGGCTGTACTTTTTATTTATTTACCTTTTCAACCTGAATAAAGGTATATTTTGGTTGGTTTGCAAATTTTGACCATGTGTATTTTTTACAAACAAATATAGAGATTGTTATAGTGAGTAGGCAGACACATTTTAAAAATTAAAACTACATTAAACAAGGAACAACAACCTCCTTGTGGGTAAATTAAACCAAAAAAAATAAGCTATTGTGGTCACTTCACACCCTCCAAAATCATTAAAAAAAAATTGTAGTTCAAAACATCTGTTAAAAGATATTACCCCCAAAAAATTACATGTGTCCCAAAAAACAAAAAAAAAAAAATAACAAACAGGGCCCAAAAAAATAATAAAGTCAAAAGGTGGACAGAAATATGTCAAACAAGATGAGCCACGACAAACTAGGAGTTTAGGGTAGCTTGGAAATGGTTTAAAAAGCATTGTGGCAAATGCAGCGCATTGTTTTCTTCATTAGTTTTAAAATAACGAATGTGCTTAATCCATTCTAAACAGTAGTTTTACCAGAACGAGCCCTCCCATCTCAGAAATTGCTCCTGAGCATGCGCGGGTTTAAAACGTCATTTTCTATGTCGTTTTGCCCACACACGATCATTTTTTATGACACAAAAAACAACGTTTTGAAAAACGACACAAAAAATTCAAGCATGTTGGAATTTTTTTTTGGTCGTTTTTTTTAAGACAAAAAACAACGTTTTGCCCACACACGATCAATTTAAATGACGTTTTAAAAAACTTCGTTTTTTTTCATCGCAAAAAGTGATCGTGTGTACGCGGCATTAGCATTGGAGATGTCTGTATTCATATGTATTTGCTTTTATCAATGACCTTGTATGCAGCCCTGCTATCCACTGGTTTAGGTGAGGGACTTGTTCACAATTCCTGTCTTTTACCAGCTCGTATTTAGGGAAGTTCATCACCATATTTGTCCCCTCCTTTTCTGTTCAGTTACTGGTATACTCTGTGGGCCAGATTCTCATAGAATTCCGGCGGCATAGCGTTAGCCATTTACACTACGCCGCCGCATCGTACTAGAGCAAGTGCTTTATTCCCAAAGCATTTGCTCCGTAGTTTGCTGTGGCGTAGCGTAAATGGCCCGGCGTATCCCCGCTTAAATCGAAGGGGGCGCCTTGTATTTAAATTAAGCGAGCAAATTAAAATCCCAGTGCGCATGTTCCAAAGGACGTCACATTTTCTCAATGTAAACGATGTAATCGTAGCGTACGCCAGCCCCATTGAGAATCGACGTACGCAAACGACGTAAACGACGCACAACACGACGCGGTCCCGAGGCCATACTTAACATGGCTTCCGTCGGCATCCGACGGCACTTCGTAAGGTTACTCCACATATTAGCAGGGGTAACCTTACGCGTACGAAAATGACGTAAACTACGACGTGGCGGCGTAAAAGCGTTCGGGAATCGGCGTATTAGCCTCATTTGCATAAGCAAATGAGAAAACAACATACAGGCCACCTAGCGGCCGCCGATGTCATTACATCTACGATCCGACAGTGTAATTGTTTTACACTTGTCGGATCTTCACCTGTATCTATGCGTAAGTGATTCTAGGAATCACACGCATAGATACACAGGGAAAAAAACTGCGATACGACGGGGTATCTGAGATACCCCGTCGTAGCGCTGCTGAGAATCTGGCCCTGTATTTATTTTTTCTATTCCTGCCTTCCCTGTCATTCGCTCCGTGACCACTGGGGGTGATTTTTGGCTCATCCACACGGACACCCAAGGGCTCCTTAGTGTTTGCACAAGTTTTCATCCCTGCGCATTCCGTTTGGATTTGTCCATCCCTACCGTGTCCGTTGGTTTGACCTGTCTTCCTCCCCCTTGTTGCGATTGGATCTCTCCCTCAGGAGGTACCCTCTATGCATTATCTCGGCCAGCTATTGGGTGGCGCAGCGTGCTATTGGAAGTGGCATATCCCAGCTGACTCCCTCCCACCGCCGAGACTTCTGAGGGTTGTAGGCGACTAGGATTGGCTCATGCTGACGCAGGCGTAAGGATGTTGTGTGTCCGCGCACGCCCGATGACGTCAGGCGCTCGGCCGTGCGGGAGGGGGGTTTATAAGGAGCCAGCGTTACCTATCTATTGTGCTGCACTGTCATACGGGGACGGCCACTTTCAGAACGCTTTGCAGATTTAGGTAAAGACCTGTACACTTTATATCTTGTGGACTTATTTCTTTTAACTTTGACTGAAGTGCTGGGCTCATTAAGCGCTTGGCACCTGCTATTCTAAACTTTGTCCATTAATGATTTAGTGCTACTAATTAGGCATGATGTGTTTTCATATATATATATATATATATATATATATATATATATATACTGACATTTCTCTATCTTTTATTTTTCTTTATATACTTACCTAGTGACTGATCAGGCTTGGTCCAGGACTGTTGCTGTGCTTATCGTCTTGTTCCCTTTGGCTGACCCCATAGGTGCTTTCATATATTAAACTGAGTAAGTGCTTTCATTGAATTGAATTCATCTCATTGAACTTTCACTGTGGAACATCATACTCATTAGGCGCTATGGCCCGGATTCACATAGCACTTACGTAGCACAACGTATCTCGAGATGCGCTGCGTAAGTGTAAATATGCGCCAACGTATCTATGCGCCGGACCCACAAACTAAGATACGCCTAAAAATAGGCTTCATCCCACCGACGTAACTTTACTACACTGGCGTAGAGTGGGCGAATATTTACGCTGGACACTCCGATTGTTTTTCTATTCAAATATGCAAATGAAGGAGATACGCCGATTCACAAACGTACTTGCTCCCGACGCTGGCTACGCGCGTAAGTTGTAGGTCTGGCCTAAAGTTATGCCCCATAAAGCAGGTGTAACTCAGCAACAGGCGTGCACAGATCAGCTGGAGAGCAGCTGCAGCAGCACTGTTACGGACGAGCTGAGCAACCACACTTGCAGGACAACACATCTGTATGCCAACATGCCAGGGGCAGCCATGGTCATAGCACTACTGCGTCCACAGGCACAGAGGAGGGCACGGGAGAGGATCTACCGAACGTGCATGAACGTCTTTGGCAGCAAATAAACCAGCCTATACAGGTGACCATGTAGTTTCCATCATGCCTTGAAAATTTGGAATGAGAAAACCTCTAATGGAAGAAAGAATATATGATGGACAGCCGCACTCCAATAGATGTTAAAAAATGGTCGGTAGCCTTTTAATTGGGTAAAGGAAAAACATTACAAGAAAAAACAGCAAACGGTGAGGTAATACACTGACGCGTTTCACATTAATAAACAATGCTTAGTCACAGCTATGACTAAGCATTGTTTATCAATGTGAAACGCGTCAGTGTATTACCCCACCGTTTGCTGTTTTTTCTTGTAGTGTTTTTCCTTTACCCAATTAAAGGGCTAGCGACCATTTTTTAACATCTATTGGAGTGTGGCTGTCCATCATATATTCTTTCTTCCATTTATGCCCTGTGCATTGCCAGCACCTACCTGGTTTTGAGTGGACACTGATCACCGAGGTGCGCTCACCTGGAGCGACAGCTTCTCCTTTCTGTGAAAACCTGTAAGCTTGGGATTATGTAGGCAACAGAAAATTGTATCCAAAAATGTAAAAAATATAAATGTAATTGTTTAATTTTAATTTTTTTTTTTTTCATTTCTGGAAAAAAAATGTGTTGCCTACAATCCCAAGCTCAGAGGTTTTCACATTCTGAATGTCTTTGGCATGGGGGAATCGGAGGTGTATCGCATCTTCTGATTCAGCCCTGATGCCATCCTGGGATTACCCACAGCCCTGCATGATGAAATCACCAGCCAGACGAAACGCTCACATGCAGTGCAGCCACTTGTCAAGGTACTGGCAACACTCCATTTCCTTGCCAGTAGATCTTTCCAACGTACAAGTGGAGTCGTGTCTGGGATGTCACAATCCACTATGAGCAGATGTGTGCACCAGGTTGTCCTCGCAATCCTCACACGCATGTCCCACCACATCATCAAACCCACCCATGAGCACCTGCGGCAGAAGGCAATGCAGGATTGCTACAGAATTGCCGGATTCACATGCACCGTGGGGGCCTTGATTGCACACATGTGGCACTCCGCCCCCCCGTGCCTGAGGAAACCCCCTCTGCTGAAGAAACAGCAGTCAGGAGTTGCCTCGTGTAACGCATCTTTGCATGTTAAACACACACATTCATCAGGGTACACGGATAATGCATGCATACACACCAATGTGGTCCCAAGCTCACACACACCACATCCACCTCACTTTGGTTTAGCCCTAGTCCACCATGCAGGATTTGGGAGCAGCAACGCCAAGCCAAGGCACCAAGGATGTTGCTGTATATACATACCACATTCACACGGTTGTGGGTTTAACCTCTCCCCGACGAACCAAGGTGACACACCTTACTGGCAGGAATGTCACCCACACATACACACACTCACACACCAGTCACACTGTAGCAGCACTGGGCAAACCCTGCCCCTGCAAACGGGTGTCCGGGCACCACTTCTTCACTCCTCACCGTGTGCATAAATAAAAAATAAATAAAAAAGGGTTCATGCCATTGGCCGACATGGCATGCCCTTACCGGTGGATGGCACATATGTCTGTGCACGTCCAACCAAAACAAAATTATAAAGCCCATAACCTGAGCAAAAAAAAAGATAGCACTCATTTGCCCTCTCGTGGGCCAGGCCTGGTGCCACGTGAACAGCTCCTTAATTGTCTGGGGGGAGCCTCGGGTGGGGGGGTGGGGCATCAGGAGGAGGTTAATCCCCTGGTCTCTCACTCCTGGCAGATGATGGCTGCCTGCCCTCCAGGGCAAGGGCAATGCGGGTGAGGACCACGTTTGTCTCCGCCTGCATCTGCAGCTGGTGGGTGGGGGTCTGCCGCTGGTGGCGCCTGGTCTGCCTTCCCTCCACCTCTATGGCAGCAGTGTTGGCCTGGACAGCCACTCCCAGGTTCTTCACCTCCACCGCTAGGCCTGCTGCTGTGGCCTGCAGCTTCGCAATTGCCCCGGTATGAACCTCCAGGCTGGCCTGAACATTGGAGCCCTGGTCAACAGATGGTGAGGGACCCCCTGCCACCATGTGGTGCCGCATGGCCTTCAGGGTCTGGGCTTGGTCACCCAAACATGTGACCATAGTAGTGCAATTTGCGCTGACATCCAGCAGGCTGTCAGAGATTGAGGTGCTCTGCTCAGCCTGCTGGATGAGGCACTGCCGCATAGTGGCTGCGGTGCCCTGCACAGCCGTTGTGCATTCAGCCTGAGTCTTGGCTGAGGAGGCCAGGCTGTCTGCCACACGGCGCAGGTCACCGGCTAGATTACCCATATGGCGTGTCTGCTAGGCCTGCTCCCTTGCCAGCTCTTCCAGCTCTTCCTGGAAGGATCCGCGTTCACCCCTGGTCTTACATAAAGCCTTCCTGGGGGGTGGAGAGGCGTATGCCCGTCCGGACGGGGTAGACCGGGAGGGGGTTCCCCTGGATGGGGTGGACCGGGAGGGGGTTCCCCTGGATGGGGTGGATCGGGAGGGGCTTCCCCTGATGGGGGTGGACCATGATGGGCATCCCCTGATGGGGGTGGAGGTTTGGGAGGGTTCGCTGATGATGTTCTCCTCCTGGAGGTAGACACATTCCTCCAGATCACCATGCTCCTCCTCAACAACCTCTAGAGAGGTGTGGACACTCTTCTCCGGGGATGACATGGGTCGTCCAGCAGCAGACGATGGGCCCGCTCCCTCCAGCACATCTGTGGATGACACAAAGCATTCACATGTTGGTGGACCCACACACTTGTTCCCTTGCACCCCCTCACATGCTACACACCGGATGGGGGAAAAAACACACTTACCTGTCCTCAAGGCCTGTTCACCAGAGTCAAAGCCCTCCAGGCCCTCCACTTGCACCCGCTCCTGATATTGCGTGATCACCTCCTCATCGACAGTCAGCCTGATATTACTGGCTGGTCCGCCTCCCGTGCCCCTGAGGTGCCTATTCACCTTGGCCATCTTCTCTTGGACATGACGACGCAGGTCATTTATTTTTTCGCTATGTCCTTAGGGGTCCTTCTCTCATGCCCAAGGGCATTGACCTCCAGGGTGACCTCCTGGAGGATCTCTGCCTTCCTGGCCTTACTGGTCATGCGACTCTGAGCGCCATGGAGGTACACATCATACCTGGAGATGGCAGAGATCAGGATGGCCCTCTCCTCAGCTGACATTTTTTTTCCTCCTCTCCCTCTCAGTCTCTGGAGCAGACATCTCTCAGATTGCAAAAGTATTGCACTACGGATGCTGGTGTACTTTTGCGCTCGATGAGCGCATGTCTGGGCGTATTTATGCTCTCGGCGTAGGCGGTGTGCCAGCGTATCTTAGGGTTACGCCGGGCATAGTTGCGCAGAGGGGCGTGGGACATACGTTCACATCACGGTGCATGCGTCGTTCATGATACACCGGGCGTAAAACATTGCACCACGTTTGGACCATCATTTGCATGGGTCACACCCACTTCCACTTACGCTGGCTTACGCCTACGAAATTACGCCGGCGCAACGTTGGAAGCATTTGCTTTGTGAATTCCATGCTTGCCTCTCTGCGTTGCATTGGCGTAGCGTAAAAGAGTTACACTACGGCCGCATATATATGCGCGATGTATGTGAATCCGGGTGTATGTGTTCCCCACAGCTGGGTCTCCTTCTCCCCTCCTGTGAATGAGCCGTTTGCCCTTGCACGTAGCATTGACTGTGGTTAAGGCTCCACGCCTTTTCTTTTGGCGGCGGAACATATTGGTTTCCTAGTGATTGGCAGGTTTAAGGAGAGTTTCTTTTCTTTCTCGTACATTACGGGACACAGAACGGCATATTCATTACTATATGGGTTATATGGAGTACCTTCAGGTGTGGACACTGGCAATCTCAAACAGGAAGTCCCCTCCCTATATAACCCCCTCCCCTAGAGGGAGTCCCTCAGTTTTTTCGCCAGTGTCTTAGGTGTTGGTCACGGAATAGCTTTGCTCCACATCCTTGGGATTAAGGGCGGGCTAACCGGATCTGTCCAAGGAGCCTCAGTGCCAAAGTGGACAGTACCCGGGCCCCAAACCGTGGGGTTTTGCCTATAATGCTCCTCTTTGGAGGGCTGGACCCTGGGCCCAGGACTTGGAGTTCATAAAGACCATAAGTTCCTGTTTGCCAGGGTGCTATATAGGTCCAGGACAGTGGGTACCTTCATAGGACCCCAGGGCCTGAAGGTCTACTACGCTACCCACGGAGATGGGAGAAGATTGGATCGTTTTGCTGGACAAACATCCTGCAGCATGGAGCAGGTAAGAGGGGAGCCTGCGGGACTTGGTTCGACAGCAGGCTCTCCGGGGTAACCTAAAAGGGGGGTAGCCTAAGTATGCTCTGCATTGGCAACCTTGCTCACTATGTCTGAGAAAGACAGGATGATCCCTTTTCCCCCATCACTAGGTTCCCCTGTCTAAGAATGGTGTTGCTAGCTACCTGCTGCTTTCTTCCTAGGACTGGTAAGGATCCCTATGGGGCCTTTTGGAGAGTCCTACCTGGCCGGGGGTTTGAATCTGCCGCCTGATACTGCAGTCCTGGGTCTCCAGCAGCGCGGCTCCTCCATGTTCCTCCTGCTCCGGCATACGCGCGCGCGTGCGCGCGCACGTCTTATAGACGTTTTTCGCGCCGTTCGGAGAGGAGGGCGGGGGGGGCGTGCCTGCAGCGTCATACAGGGGCGCGCCTTGTGCTGTTATAGATCAGCAGGCATTGTCAGTGCTCAGTCTGAGGCTGATCTCAAAGGGAGAGGACGCAGAGCGGCAGAACAGTGACTCCCGGTGGCGGAAGAGGGGTAGTACATGCTGGACTTTGTTCCAATGCCTTTTTGTTAAGCCAAGAAATTCCCCTTTTTGCAGCAGGTTGGAGGCTGGCAAACTAAGTTTGGGGTCACTGTATGTTTGGAAAAAAAAAAAAAAAAGAAAGAGACTTATATATATTTAAAAAAAATAAAAAATAAAAACATACGGGGCCCCATCAGTTTTTGGGCATTAGTGATCTATTGTCCCCTAAACTCTAGTTTTGTACTCCTGGCCACTACAGTCTGTTGTTGTTGGCGGAGTCCCTCGATTTTGTATTATGGCTTCCAAAGGTTCGGGGTCAAAGGGTACAAAAAAGACCAAAAAACAAAGGGGTTCCCCCTCTGATTCTGATGATATGCCGATACTTTCCCCGCAACTTATTCCCATAAAGGTCGCATTGGATGAGCCATTAGGGGGGTCTGGTGCGGAGGCTGGCCCAGATCAGCCCAGCCCTGTGTTTATCACAGAGGAGATGCTAGCTGTATCCCTAGGGGGGCTAGAAGAGAGAATAGCAGCATTGATCGCTAGAGCTATTCCTGGCAAGAAACGGGTTAGATCCCCATCACCAAGAGGTGTATCCTCAGATGCTGAGATTCTCTCTCCGGAGGAATTGGAATCGCAGGAGGATCAACTAGACCTGAACCAAGAGGGTTCAGGGATTGAGGGATCTACCTCTGAGGAACCATTTTCAGACTCCCAGACAGAGAGACTGTGGGTGCAGTCTTTGACGGACATGGTCCGCTCGGCATTTAGTTTACCATTTCCAGAGCCTCAGGTTCCTCCGGTATCCTCTCTGGGCTCTTTGAAAGCTCCGTTAAGCAACGCAGTTTTTCCGGTCCATCCTCTCTTGGAGGAATTGATCTTTCGGGATTGGGTACGGCCGGACAGGATTTTTCTGCCACCGAAGAGATTCGCGGTCATTTACCCCATGGATGAAAAATTCTCCAAGAGGTGGAGGCTCCCAGTGGTGGATGCAGCCATCTCATGTGTGAATAAATCACTAACTTGCCCGGTGGAAAACATACATATGTTTAAAGATCCGGTTGATAAACGGTTAGAGACACCTTTAAAAGCATCCTTTGCTACGGCAGGAGCAGTGGTACAGCCAGCTGTGGCTGCAATTGGAGTTTGTCAGGCGTTAAAGGACCAGACAAAAGAAATGTTAAAGGACATGCCTACCCAACAAGCAGAAGAGTTTTCTGACATTCCCAGAGCTCTGTGTTTTGCTGTAGATGCTATAAAGGATTCCATCCAGCAGGCCTCTCGTTTATCACTATTTTTGGTGCACATGAGAAGGCTCTTATGGTTGAAGAACTGGGCGGCGGAGCCCCCATGCAAAAAGCTTCTGGCAGGGTTTCCCTTCCATGGAGGACGACTCTTCGGGGAGGATCTGGATAAATACATTCAGACTATTTCAAGTGGCAAAAGTACCCTTTTACCGGTCAAAAAGACATTCCGGGGTCCTACATTTAAAAGGCAGCTCTTTCCTGTCTCAGGGCCCTCAAATTCCAGGCAGTATCGACGGCCGCCTGCACGATCCAACGTTAACAGTAGATCGCAGGGACAGGCCCCTGGGGGTAAGAGGCCATGGTATCGCAAGCCGACAAAGACAGCCCCTAAGTCTGCCTTATGAAGGGGCGCCCCCACTCTCGCGGGTGGGGGGAAGGCTTCGTTTCTTCTCAGAAGTTTGGGAAGCCAAGATCCCCGACAAATGGGTCCGGGCGTCTGTAACCGCAGGCTACAGACTGGAGTTTCTAAACTTTCCTCCGCCTCATTTTCAAGAGTCAAGGCTACCAAAGGATCCAGCAAGGAAGGCCTCAATGCTGGCAGCTTTGGATCACCTGCTTTGCCAGGACGTAATAATAGAGGTGCCAGCCCAAGAGCAAGGGCTAGGTTTCTATTCCAATCTCTTTGTCATACCAAAGCCCAACGGCGATGTCAGGCCAATCTTGGACCTAAAGAGGTTAAACGGTTACCTAAGGGTTCGTTCCTTCCGGATGGAATCCATCCGGTCAGCAGCCGCCGCGCTTCAGAGGGACGATTTTCTGGCTTCCATAGACATAAAGGATGCTTACCTTCATGTACCAATCTTTCAGTCGCATCAAAGATTTTTACGCTTCGCGGTGGGGCAGCGACACTTCCAATTCAGGGCGCTCCCCTTCGGGCTGGCCACGGCCCCCGGGTATTCACGAAGATCCTAGCCCCAGTTCTGGCCAATTTAAGGATCCAAGGGGTCACAGTCCTAGCGTACTTGGACGACCTTTTAATCATAGATCACTCACGGCCGTGTCTGCAACAGGCAGTAAACCTCACGATTCAGTACCTCGAAGGATTCGGCTGGGTCCTAAACCGGGAAAAGTCAGCGTTCCAGCCTACAAAGCAGTTGGAATACCTCGGCATGAGGTTAGACACAGAACAGCAAAGGGTGTTCCTGCCCCTTGTAAAGATCGAGGCTATCAAGGGGTTGGTTCAGTTGGTTCTAAGCAAGAAAAAACCAACTATTCGCCTGTGTATGCGATTACTAGGCAAGCTAGTGGCCACGTTCGAGGCAGTTCCATACGCTCAGATCCACACTCGCGTCCTACAGGCAGCCATTCTAGCAGCCTGGGGCAAGAGAGCACATGCCTTAGAGTCCCCTTTGACGCTATCATCAAGGGTCTGACAAAGCCTGGCCTGGTGGTTGAACCCTCAGAATCTTCTAAAGGGAAGATCCTTCAGCCCTGTTGTCTGGAAGGTAGTTACCACAGACGCCAGCCTGGCAGGCTGGGGGGCGGTCTTCGAGGGGTTCTCTCGCCAGGGAACTTGGGTGAAAACAGAGAGGCAGCTCCCCATCAATATCTTGGAGATCAGAGCTGCTCGCCTAGCCCTTCTGGCATGGACCTCCAGATTACAGGGGTTCCCGGTGAGAATCCAGTCAGACAATGCCACAGCGGTGGCATACATAAACCACCAAGGGGGAACCAGGAGTCAGGCCGCTCAGAGGGAGGTGAGCTTGATTTTTCAGTGGGCAGAGGTTCATGTACCCTGCATTTCGGCGATATTCATTCCCGGAGTGGACAACCTGCAGGCAGACTTCTTAAGTCGCCAGAGTCTGTTGCCAGGGGAGTGGTCTCTGCATCCCCAGGTCTTTCAGACAATCTGCCAGAGGTGGGGAATGCCAGACGTAGATATAATGGCATCCAGGTTCAACAAGAAACTAGACAGGTTCGTGTCTCGAGCGAGGGACCCTATGGCCTGCGGAACTGATGCGTTGGTTTGCCCTTGGCATCAATTCAAACTTCTATATGCATTCCCTCCGCTACAGTTACTTCCTCGCCTGTTGCGCAGGATCAGAGTGGAGCACAAGCCAGTCATTCTAGTAGCTCCAGCTTGGCCCCGCAGGACATGGTACTCACTAGTCCTGAAGATGGCAGTGGGAGACCCTTGGACTCTTCCTCTACGACCAGACCTACTCTCACAAGGCCCGATCCTCCACCCTACATTACAACGTCTAAATTTGACGGCCTGGAGGCTGAATCCCTGATTCTCAGGGGTAGAGGTCTGTCTAGGCAGGTAATTCCTACCCTGATTAGGGCTAGAAAGCCGGCCTCCAGGGTGATTTATTACAGGGTGTGGAGGAACTACGTAGGCTGGTGTGAATCCAAAAGATGGAATTCCCGCAAATATACCATTGATAGGGTGTTAAGTTTTCTCCAGCTAGGAGTGGATAAAGGCCTGGCATTAAGCACAATCAAGGGACAGATTTCAGCTCTGTCAGTGTGGTTTCAGAGGCCGCTGGCCACCCACTCGCTGGTAAAGACCTTCATACAGGGGGTCTTGCGTATTAATCCTCCTGTCAAGTCACCAATTTGTCCATGGGACTTAAATCTTGTCCTGTCCACTCTACAGAAACAACCCTTTGAGCCGTTGGCTGAGATTCCTTTAGTTTTACTAACAAGAAAGTTGGTTTTCTTGGTCGCCATAGTTTCGGCCAGGAGAGTGTCAGAATTAGCAGCCTTATCGTGTAAGGAACCATATCTCGTTCTACATAAGGACAGGGCAGTTCTCCGGCCCCATCCTTCCTTTCTACCAAAGGTTATATCCAATTTTCACTTGAACCAGGATTTGGTACTTCCATCCTTCTTTCCGAAACCCACATCTAGAAAGGAGGGGTTGCTGCATACCTTGGATATTGTCCGGGCCATGAAGGCCTATCTTAAAGCTACAGAAAAGATCCGGAAAACAGATGTGTTGTTCGTTCTACCAGATGGCCCCAAGAAGGGGCAGGCAGCTGCAAAATCCACCATCTCGAGATGGATTAGACAATTAATCATTCAAGCCTACGGTTTGAAGAGGTTGCCTCCTCCTTTGTCGGTAAAGGCCCATTCTACCAGGGCCATGGGCGCCTCCTGGGCAGCACACCATCAGATCTCTATGGCTCAGATATGCAAGGCGGCGACGTGGTCATCAGTCCACACGTTTACAAAGTTTTATCAACTAGACGTGAGAAGGAATGCGGATTCTGCCTTTGGACAGGCAGTACTACAGGCTGCAGTTTAAGATCCTCGGGATCAGGGGCACCCTTGGTTGTAAAAAAGAAAAAAAAAAAAAAAAAAGTTTTTTCTTGACTAAGTTGGAATTATTATTATTATTATTTGAGTATACCTCTAAATTGAATCCTTCTTTGGAAGATGTCTCCCTCCCCTCATTAAAGCATTGCTTTCGGACATCCCATATAGTAATGAATATGCCGCTCTGTGTCCCGTGATGTACGAGAAAGAAAAAGGGATTTTTAAATACAGCTTACCTGTAAAATCCTTTTCTTGGAGTACATCACGGGACACAGAGCTCCCACCCCTCTTTTGGGTGATCATTTTGGGAGGCATACTGCTTGCTACAAAACTGAGGGACTCCCTCTAGGGGAGGGGGTTATTTAGGGAGGGGACTTCCTGTTTGAGATTGCCAGTGTCCACACCTGAAGGTACTCCATATAACCCATATAGTAATGAATATGCCGCTCTGTGTCCCGTGATGTACTCCAAGAAAAGGATTTTACAGGTAAGCTGTATTTAAAAATCCCTTTTTTTTCTTCCCTCTACCCGGGATAGCAGGTTAGCATGTTCTCTTTAATTGAAAGCAAACTAAAATATTTTGATTTGTCAATTTTGTGATAATTTTTTTTTTCTATATGTAACATGTATGTCTTTATTATCAATAGAGCTGGCAATTTTCTGATCCTAACCTCGCCCCTAAGGAAGCCTTCAAAGAGGTGAAATATATTGGGCATTACCACCTTGGTTGCAATCTTATCTTATGACCAGATATCTGCCTCTATCCAAGTTTTCCAGCGACCCGGAAAACTCATGTTCAATTCAATGTGTTTTTAAACAATTTTTGTTTGTGTAATGTACTATCTCTTATGATATATTTTAAATAAAATATATATTTTTTTGTCATAATTCTCTATAATTAGCACCGTTATAGTCCCATTGTCGTCCATATTTTTCACCCTGCAGGCTGTCTTTAAAACCCGGACACAGGGTTGGAGATCCCATCCCACCCAAGTCTCTGAAGGATCTCCAAGCCACAGAGCCCCATATATAAATAAAAAAAATCTGAGAAAACTGCCAGAGCAGTTTTCTCTGGGCCAGATTCAGATACAATTACATTGGGGCAGAGTATCAGAGATACACTACGCTGCCGTATTTTACCAGGCTGTACGACGAATCCTGGTAGATTTTGTCCCTTACGGTACGGCGGCATAGTGTATTTCTCGCCGCGTAATCGAAATACCCGATTAGGGGGCGTGAAGCATTTAAATTAGGTGCGTCCCCGCGGCGATCGAACTGCGCATGCTCCGTTCAGAAATTTCCCGCCGTGCATTGCGCGAAATAACGTAGATACGTCATTCGTTGTTTGAGTAGCGTCGCTTACGGACATTCCTATTCCCGGACGTTTTACGTCAAAAATAAAAAAAGAAGTTGAAAAACGTTGATATTCGACGCAGGAACGACGGCCATACTTAACATGGGCTGTCTAATATTAGACCAGCAAAAAGCTGGTATAGTTTTACGCAGCAAAAAGATGACTAAAGATGCCGTAAGAGATTGCGATAGACGTTCATAATTTCGTGGATAGTCGGCAAAAGCTAATTTGCATACCCCGACGCGGAAAACGACGGGAACTCCACCCAGTGGCCGCAATTTTATTGCAGCGTAGATCCGAAGGCGTACGAACACGTAAACCAGTCGGATTGAAGCCCGCAGCCGTAATTTAATGGTTTGAGGTTTCAGAGTAGTGAAAAAACGCGCGTAATTCGAAAGTACTCCAGTCTAACGCGAGATAGACAGGAGTAATCGCTCTGTGAATCTGGCCCTCTGTATTTAAATTTAAGCTCTGCAGCTCTGCAGTCAGCTGATATGCAGCCTCTGTGTCAACTTTAACCTAATTTTCATTGGGACAGAGCCTCGCTCTGCCAGACTATGTAACTATGTTTCAGGCCCTTCTGGACTAAGAGGCCCAAATCCTCTTTATACTTTTACTTTCAGTAATCTATATGTGGCAATGTTCCCCAATAAGCATCCCATTTCCCCCTTATAAAACTCCTTACTAATCACTACTAAAGATCCTCCCTTATCAGCTGGGAGAATCACTTATTTTTTAGACTCTAGAGAAGTGATGCCCTTTTTGATAAAACCGGGGTCTCTAATTTTTCTAACCTTCATTGAATACAAGTCACTTAACACCATATTTTTGAATACTTTTGTGTGTTTAGTGTCCAGGTTCAGCGGATTAAACACTGATTTGTTCCTCAAGTTGAAATGCTTACCAACTGGGGCCAAAAAGGACTTTTATGCAGGTTTGGACACTTTTTTAATATTAAGTGTCCTTACAAATTTCTGTAAATGAACAAAAGTTTGGAATTTGTTAAAATTCTAAACTGAAATCCCTCCTCAAGCATCTCCTTAATGCTGCTGAGGCCAGCATCCCACCTCTTTGGAAGCAACAGTCTACGCCAACAGTAGCCCAATGGTTCGCAAGAGTGAATTACATTAACCACTTGACCACTGGGCACTTAAACCCCCTTAATAACCAGACCAATTTTCAGCTTTCGGTGCTCTCACAGTTTGAATGACAATAACTGTCATACAACACTGTAACCAAATTAATTTTTTGTCCTTTTTTCCCCCACAAATAGAGCTTTCTTTTGGTGGTATTTGATCACCTCTGTGGTATTTTTTTTCCCGCTATAAATGAAAAAAGAACGAACATTTTGTAAAAAAATGAATTTTTCTTCATTTCTATTATAACATTTTGGAAAAAATGAATTTTTCTTCAAAAATGTTACCTAAAATGTATACTGCTACATATCTTTGGTAACAAAACAAAAAAAAATGCATATTATTTAGTCTGGGTGAAAGTTATAGGGTCTACAAGCTATGGTACCAATTACTGAAAATGTATCAATTTGATCACACATGATGTACTGACAGCCTCTCTCATTTCTTGAGACCCTAACATGACAGAAAAGTACAAATACCCCCCAAATGACCCCTTTTTGGAAAGAAGACATTCCAAGGTATATAGAAAGAGGCATTGTGAGTTTTTTGAAGTTGTCATTTTTTCCCACAATTCTTTGCAAAATCAAGATTTATTTTTATTTTTATTTTTTTTCCACAACATTTTCATATTAGCGGGTTATTTCTCACACACAGCATATGCATACCACAAATTACACCCCAAAACACATTCTGCTATTCTTCCCGAGTATGGCGATACCACATGTGTGAGACTTTTACACAGTGTGGCCACATATAGAGGCCCAACATGCAGGGAGCACCATCAGGCGTTCTGGAACACCCAGACCAATTCTGACATTCCTCTCCTACATGGAAAAATCATTTATTTGCTAGAAAATTACATAGAACCCCAAAACATTATATATGCTTTTTTAGCAAAGACCCTATAGAATACAATGGTGGTCGTTGCAACTTTTTATCGCGCATGGTATTTGCACAGCAATTTTTCGAACGCGTTTTTTTTTAAATAAAACAGTTTTGTGCTTTAAAAAACAAACAAACAGTAAAGTTAGCACAATGTTTTTGCATAATATGAAAGACGAAGTTAGGTCGAGTAAATAGATACCCAACATGTCACCCTTCAAAATTGCACACGCTTGTGGAATGGCGCCAAACGTCCTCCCAGAGTTAAGGAACAACCTTGCAGCCGTTATTTTACAACCTGCGGTGGTTAAGTGGTTAAGCAAATGGAAGATCTGACCTCTGCGCTGCGAGATAAGTCGGAGGAACATAAGTCCAGATGGATTCACTGGAACCTCTTTAGCTTCTCTGACGAATTCCCCCAATACAGGATCCACCATTTAGGATCCCCATTGCCAGTTCTGCGTTACCGATCTGGGCTCCCTGGGGGTAATTGCCCCTCCGCTCCCTTGAGGGTTGTGTGTGTGGTGTGTTTTTTTTTCTCTCCTCTCTATTCCTGCTCTTTTTCTTTTGTCTTCTCTATTGTTCCCTTTTCTACTTCTAACTTTCAATAAAAAAGAATCAAAATGTGCACAGATGTTTATGTTTACCCTATGAAGCACCCTACTCCCAATGAGTGGGCGCTATGTGTTAAATTATAGTTGCCTGAGCAGTAGTTTAGAGTAATTATTCTAAATTGTTGGTTCTGTTCAGTTTGGCTGGGTTGCACAAGTTTCCCCCTGGATGTCGCTGTCACCGCAGGTCACGGTTGGAGAGGCAAGAGGCTGGATGTATTGTGTATCTCTTTCTCAGAAGAGGCTCAAGGGGCGTGGTCATCCAACTGTGCATTCTGGGGAGGGGTACTTAAGGGACAGATGCCGTTTGGCAGGGTTCATCTTCCGATCCCCGACCTGAGGGCCCTCCTGGCCTCAGGGATGTTGAGCTGTTTTGTAGCCTTGGGCCGGCTGGCTCGAGGCCTAGCAACTGAGAGTAGGCCCAGGAGCTTCTGGGGCCTACTGATCCATGGTTGGTCCTTTGCTACCTTATCTATGGAAGGGAGCTGAACCAGTGGGATTCAATTGATGGACGACTTGTGTAACTTTTGTTAGAACTATACCAAGCATGCAGTTGGTTGTATGATCTTGTGGGAGAAGATCGTGGGACGGCCTGGAAAAACTTCTCAAGTCTGTGGCAGAGACTTTGTCAAGTTTTGCACCAGCTGCTAGGCCAGTGAGAATAGGCCTATCTGGTGGTTGCTGAAATCCAGTGTGGAGTTAATCTTCTGGATTTAAGTGGTGCCCGTGATCTGCAAAGCAAAAGTACCTGAGTCTTTCCCTATCCCTCTACCCCTCTGTTGGAGAACTTTGTTTAATAAAACCCTTAAAAGAGACTTTGTGTTGGTGCGTACATTCTTATGGACAACTCTTCAAGGACAATACCTGAAACGAGCATATGGAACAGTAGGGTAACGGCAGGCCCAAATCTAAACCAGCAGCTCCTTCAGAGGTAGTGCTACATCTATGTTAGACTTCAGCAAGTGGTATGACTTTACTAACATGAAACTGTTTTGTACGGTGGTTATACTTGATATGCTCATCACAATCTATATGTAATGCAAAGTTGTCTTTATGTTTGTATCTGTGTCTTATCTTTAAATAAATAAATCCAAACTGGAGCGAATTTGAGTAATTTATCAAGAACTTTTAGTTAGTCATCCGATTGGTACCGCTGATATTGTAAATACTAGTACCTAGTGGCAGTAATTAATTTGAAACATGTCAGAAAAAGACAGGAGGTGATGACCCCATCAGATCGAACAGCACTGTTTGCCTCATTCATCTTGCAGTGGCACAGCGACTTTAATTTTGGGCTACCGGGGTGCTGACAATATCTTCACCTGTAATTTTTTTCTCCTAAATTTACTCTATGCTATGTGGAATATTTATTTACTTATACAAGCAAGCTTTATAAGACTGACACTGCTAGCCTGGTGGATTAATTTGTTACCACTGCCAACAGGATATGAGAGTACTTGAGTATCCTGTGAGTACGGTCCCTTTCACACGGAGCGGATCAATACGGATCCGCTCCGTGTGCCCATTTGCTCAGTGGGGATTCCTCCGTAAAATCCCCGCTGAGCTGACGTCTGACAGGGCGGTCCCCGCACACTGTGCAGGGACCACCCTGTCTTTTTTCCGCTCTCCCCTATGGGGAGACGGATGGAAAAGTAGGTTTTTCCTCTGTCATACTTTGGCGGATCAGAGCGGGTCGGATGTCAGCGGACATGTCTCCGCTGACGTCCGCGGCTCCATAGAGGAGCATGGAGCGTCCATTCAGGTCCACAAAAAAAACTGGCAGGCGGATCTGAATGGACGGTCCGTGTGAAAGAGCCCTACCATTGCTACTATAATAGCAATTTGTGTGAGTACTGCTTGGTCCTTTTAGTATTTACTCCTGTGTTGCCTTTGGAGGATTTTGGTCTTCTGTCTTCAGTCTTCTTAATCTAGAAACTACAAATTTATTTGCAACGAGGCAAAAAGGTCACTCGTAGGAGATACTAACTGAGGCCACCGAAAGAGCTAACAGCTAATCATAAATTAAAATGTACTTGATGTTTACCCATTTCACTTATATTTTCTTCTCCTGACCCTGGATCCAGCACCTCCTCCTCATTAGGAGTTATCTCCTAAGTTAAGGCCATAGATCCCCGCCTTTTGGAGGGTTTAGTGAGGGGGCCAGGTTAATTCCTAAAGCGAGCGGGTCCATTACTATCTATATACACTGTACAGAATATGTTCTCTGTTAATTGTGCGTTAATTTTTTTGCCTTCTAATTTGTCAGTATGTTGAAATTGAAAAGGAAAAACATATTTTTATTATTCTGCCCCCTGTATTTTATTGATTTCAATCTGCATTCCAATTTCAGACCAGGAATGTAAGCAGAAAACTGTATTGCAGAGTAATTGTGAAAACACCTAGGGGTATTTGTTTGACTTAAGAACAGCAACGTAATGCCAGATACTAGCTTTCTGGTTTTCAATTCTATACAGAGTGTATGTGCGTTTTTTTTTCTTTAGTTTGTTTTATGACATACTGGAACACCTGGGAGCTCTGACATTTGTGATTTTTGTACTTTATCTCAGTGATTTATCCTGGAAATCTCAGGGTTAAATTATAGTGCCCTGTACGTGTGATACAGTACAAAACCTCCTGGTAAACAAGATACTCCTTGCAAAAGTTTGGTAGTGCGAGTGAGGGGGCCAGGTTTGTTTGCCACCCTCCCAAAATATTGAGCACCAGCCACCACTGCTGTCCAGTCACAGCGGGAGAGTGTCGCTGGCAGAGAAAATGTGCACCCCAGACTCGGAACTGGCGGATCACCTATCAGGTACGTGACCTGATGGAAAACAGTCGCCTTGCCACAGTATATCTGCGGTGGTCGGTTGGGAACTGGTTAAAATGCTTTTTTTTCAGGGCGTGGCCTGGACATGAGAAAGCGAGGATGTGTCCCTGCAGCTCCTTGCCAATGGACATTACTATGGCTTCCACCGGGGATTACTAACCTCCCAAAGCTGCTGCCGGGGGGATGTCTTACCACCGCTGAGCCCAATCACAGCCAGGGAGCTCTGAAAAATCCACCCGCACATCCATAAATGCCTACTTTAGTGAAGGTCTTTTCCCAATGTTCCTTTTTTTTGCATTTTTTCTAAAATTCCTTAGTGTAGTTACAGCCTTTTTTTTTTTAATTGTTTATTTATAGATTTTCAAATCAGACAAAGTAATCACAAAATCCAGACATTTGAAAAATGAAAAAATGCGAGGAATATACAGTCACGTTTATAACAGGACATAGACAAGTCTGGTTGTATACAAGTTAGTTAAACTGAGAAAATAGAAAATAAGTGGTGGGTTCAACATGAATAACTTATCATGGCTCTGCTGAGCAGAAACATATATCATCAATCTCTGACCTATATAGAGAAAGAAGGGGAGAGGAAAGAAATAAAAAAAAAAGGGGGACATCATCTTATACAGAACTGTAGGGGATATGTGCAATGGGCATGCAGCTATGGTAGAGTGGAATTAGGCTCTGCGTTAAAATCAGAAGAATCCCATCTCTCCCATATAGCTTCGAATTTGGGTAAAGAGTCATCTATAGCCGCTGTAAGACGTTCCATCCTTCTAATGTCCGCAACTGTCGACAAAAATTGTGCAAAGGTGGGAGGGGAGGTAGCTCTCTAACGTTGAGGTATGACACGTTTGGCTGCCAGTAAAAGAAACGTCATTAGTTTGCCAAGATGTTTAGAAATTTTCGGGAGTGGTAAGCCCAGTAACATATGTAAAGGCTGAAAGGGCACGTCTATTTCTAGAACCCTCACCAGGAGATTATGGACTTGTGACCAAAAGGGAGTAATTACCGGACAGTCCCAAAAGATGTGGAGGTGTGTACCGACAGAGGAGCCACATCTCCAGCATTGGCTGTACGGGGACAACTTATGTGCTGCTAAAAATTCAGGGGTTCTGTACCAGAACATAAGTATTTTGTATGTAGTTTCTTTCTGGGCTACACATCTAGAGGCCCAGAGGAAGCGTCCCAGATTCGTCTCCACTCTGCCAATGAGATGGGCTTGCACAATATGTGGGACCATTTCCTCATGTATGAGTGAGTATTTTCAGAGAGGGGAGAAGCTGAATGTAGAATTTTGTATATAGTGGAAATCTGGTGAAGTTCGTGAGGGCCTCTAGAACAAAGTAGTTCAAAATCGGTAGGGACGCTAAGGGTCAGTTGGGGAGACCTGGAAGTGAAGAAATGTCTAATCTGTAGGAAGGAATAAAAAAGGGTTTTCGGGATATTATGTTTTGACTGTAGGTCTGTGAAAGATAATAATGTACGCGTTATTGGGTGCACTAGGTGACGAAGTTGAAATATGTTTGCATGGGTCCAGGGTAACATCGAGTCGTAGGATAGACTGTCAGGAATTTCTGGGTTAAAGAGGATATTTATTAGGGGTGGGCAAGGGGACGATAAAGAGAATTTACTAGAACAGCGCCTCCAAATTAGGAGAGTAAATAGCATCGGATTCAGACAAACCTTTCGTATATGAACAAAGGATTTGTCGGGTGAGGGCCACAGCAATGAGCATGGATGAGCAGGGACTGTAATTCCCATCTCTATTTCAGACCATCTGTTTGGGGCAAATCTAGACGTCCATGAGGTTATAGCTTTTAAGTGAGTAGCATAATAGTATTTAACTATATCGGGCGCTCCTAAGCCACCCTGTGAGCGGGGGGCCATGAGGACTGAGCTGGCTATTCTATGGGAGGCGTTATTCCAGATAAAGTTTAGAAAGTTCCTATGTAATGCTTTCAGCTGGGTCATGGGAATCTGTACGGGAAGAGTTTCAAAAAAGTACAATAGTTTAGGGAGTATAGACATTTTGAGGACATTTATCCTGCCGATGAGAGACAACGGAAGTTTCGTCCATAATTTCAGTAATCTACCTATTTCAATAAATAAAGGAGGGAAATTAACCTGGTACAGGGTAGAATAGAGGTTGGAGAGACGTACCCCTAAATATTTCAGGGAATGGGTGCACCAGCGATAATTGAAGTTACTTTGTAGAGAGGCGAGTGCACTCGCCGGGATATTTATAGGGAGGGCCTCTGTTTTGGTTGTGTTAATCTTAAAACCGGAGAGGCTACTAAATAAGTCTAGAGTAATGTGGAGGGAAGGAAGGGAGATATGTGGGTGAGTGATTGTTAGCAATATGTCATCCGCAAAGAGCGAGAGTTTGTACTCCTCCCGCCTCAGCGCCACCCCCCCTATATCTGGATGGGATCTAATAGCCGCAGCCAAGGGCTCCAGACTTAAAATAAATAAAAGAGGAGACAGGGGACAACCCTGTCTGGTACCATTACTCAAGGGGAATGGCGGTGAGACGCAGGAAGCCAATCGGACCTGAGAAGTGGGTACGGAGTACAGCGCCCTTAAGGCCTGCATGAATGGACCTGAAAAACCATATTTTGTCAAGGTGGCAAACATAAAAGACCAGTTCAGACGGTCAAAAGCTTTTTGCGCATCTAAGCTCAACACGATAGCAGGTCTCCCGGTCTTGGTCAGAAGATCAATAAGGTCAATGGTCCGTCTTGTGTTATCCCCTGCATGTCTAGTAGGCACAAAACCCACCTGATCCCTATGTATCAAAGATGGAAGAAGAAGGGAGAGTCTGTTTGCCAATATTTTTGTGAATATTTTATAGTCGTTTAAGAGAGCTATAGGGCGGTAGTTGTCAGGAATTGATGGGTCCTTGTCCGGTTTTGGGATGACCGTTATATATGCATGTAAGAATTGAGTGCAGGGTACAGTCCCTTTTAACAGGGATGCAAATAAAGTTACCATATGGGGCAGTAATTCTGGGAGAAATTTCTTATAATAGGAGTAAGGGAGTCCATCAGGGCCTGGGGATTTATGAGATGGAAGTTCTTTAATGACCCTGGAAATCTCCTCAGCAGTGATCTGTGCATTAAGTCCAGAGTGGTCACCTGGGGATAATTTGGGTAGGTTAAGAGTGTCAACAAAAGCGTCAAATTTCTCCTGAGAGAACTGGGACTCAGAGTCCTTAGATAGACAGTTGTATAGGTCTTGGTAGAATTGTCCAAATATTTTAGTCATACCCCGGGGGCAATAAGTGGGGATCCCGTCTGGCCGGAAAATGAAATCAGGTAGAGAGGCATGGGGGCAAGGTTTTAACCTATTGACCAACATTCTGTGAGGTTTGTTGGCAAATTCATAAAACTTTTGCTTCGACCAGAGCATAGATTTATCAATTTTGTTCAAATCTAGGGATTTGATACGGTTTCTCAGGGAGGTCACAATGCGGAGGCGGTCCACCGTGGGAAAACTAAGAAGATTCCTCTCAGCTTTAGTTAAATCGGCTAATAGAGTCGTGAGTTGAAGAGCACGATCTCTCTTAAGGCGAGATCCAGCAGCAATGCATTCACCCCTGAAAAAGGCCTTGTGAGCTTCCCACAGGGTAGAGACCTCAGACACCGAGCCCTCGTTGAGTTGAAAGAATTCGGATAGTTGGTGTTGTAAGTGTAGGTGAACTGTAGGGGTATTGAGAAGGGACTCATTGAGACGCCAGTGACATGTTCGAGATGGTGCAGACAGGAGAAGCTCGAGTGAGATGGGCGCATGATCTGACCATGTAATCGGGTGAACATTAGAGTCAACTAGATAAGACAACAGTGGGGCGGTAATGAAAAAATGATCTAATCTTGTGTATAATTTGCATGAGGGTGAAAAAAAGGTAAATTGTCTAGCGATTGGATGTTTTACTCTCCAAGCGTCAAACAGGTTATGAGCTCTGATTGTCCTTCGAAATGAGGCAGAAGATTTTTGTGCTTGTCCAGGGGGAGTTTTATGGAGCAAGGAGAATCTATCCTTACAGGGGGACATACACAAATTAAAATCTCCCCCAATGATCATGAAGGGTTGGGAGAAGGCCGCAAGTTTTTCAAAAAAATCCTCAAGAAACCCAATCTGACCTGAGTTGGGAGCATACACATTCGCTAAAGTGAAAGACGTGTTCATGTGATCACAGTTCAAGAGTATAAAGCGGCCATGAGGGTCTAGAAACGAAGATTTAACACGTATGGCAGTGGAACGTTTAAAGAGAATAGCCACTCCAGCTTTACCGGAGGGATCAGAGGCAATAAATGTAGTAGGAAAGTGTTTAGACGCAAATTTAAATGAACCATTAGCTTTAAAATGTGTCTCCTGAACCATGATCACGTCAGCATCAAAGGACCTGAACTCCCTTAACGCCAGCCAGCGCTTACGAATGGAGCCCAGGCCCTTAACATTGTAAGACAGTATATTAAGAGCCATTACTAAGCATTGTAAGCATATCTTGCATTGCGTACAAAAAACATATAATCAGCAGAGACCATGATGTAGAAAAACTAGTGATTATAGTAACAAGTACAAATAGGAAAAATTGGCACAAGGTAGTGGAGACACAGCCGTGTTTCTGAAACGGGTCAAAAAAAAACCCTAGAAAAAAAGTTATTAAACATGGAAAAAAGACAGCAGGAACAACCAAAAAAACAAAAAAATACCTTACAGGTATGAAGCCTGAGGGGGGTGATCCCCTCAGGAGGTCACGGTCGCATTCCAGGACCATGACAGTGACAAAGGGGGAGCATGCCAGTCCGTAAGAGCCAATTTATTGGCCTCAATACAACCCAAGAAAACTGCAGTGAAAAAGTAATAAACAATCAAGGGATTTTGTCAAACAAGTGCTCAGAGGGTAGAAAAACCAGCTGCATGGAGCAGATAGACAAGAAAAGTCAGATCTGGGGATCAGAGCACTCAGGCACAAAAGGTGAAGATCAGGGTCACCGTGTAAAGAGCAACAAAAAGAAAATAAGGCAAAATCAGGTGTGACCTTTAGATGATGTAGCCCTTTGAGGAGTAGAGACGGAATTCCGAGATCTATGACGAACCGGAGTCCATATCTTGCCCGGAGTAGAGAGAGGTCTGGGTACTGGAGGTTGTGCCTGTAGATCATCCTCCGGAATGGGAGGAAGACCCAGGTTCTTGGTGAAAGAGTCACATTCCTGAAGGTCCCTCATGGAGTATTGCATCCCATCCTTGGTTACTGATAAACGAAAAGGAAAGCCCCAACGATATGTGATATGTGAAGGTGTGCTGTAACAGGTCTCAAAGCGCGCCGTTTGGCTAAGGTAATGGGAGAGCGATCGCTAATCTTTGTGCCTTTAAATTCAATTCTCGATCTGTTGCGTGTGATGGAGGTCAAAGCTTCTTTGCTTTCGTAGAAGTGGAAGCGGATAATGATATCTCTGGGATTAGCTCCCTGAGGAGGCTTAGGAGCCAGCGATCTATGTGCCCGATCAAGGCGCCAATCTATATCCGGGATCTCGAGTGCAAGATAAATGAAGAGAGCCAACAGGTAGGGCCGAATTTCCTTATCGGAAATTGACTCGGGGATCCCGCGGATCCGTAGGTTTTGTCGGCGCTCCCTGTTCTCGAGATCCTCTTGTTGTATTTGGAGCTGTGTCACAGCATTTTTAAGGGTAGCATTTTCTTCTTCTAAAGCATGTACATATTGGACCATATCATCAAATTTAGTCTCGAGGTTATCAGTGAGCTCCCCCAACTGATCTATCTCCCCCTGAGTTCATGTGCTAGTTTATTTACCTCTTTAGCGATGTTGTTGGTGAGATTCTGCAGCAGAGCTTGTAGCTTTTGGTCGAGTACCGTCTCTGTCACCGGTGCCGCCATTGTTGAAAGGGTAGAAGCTGATAGCTGAGGTGCGGTCTGTACAGTAAAAAGAGAAGGATCAGTCAGCGGGTCCACGTCAGGTGGGGCGGTGACAGCAATCGCAGAGCCTGGGGCCGGAGATTGGGGCCTGAGCACAAATCGGTCCATAAGAGGGAATGACTGGATCGTGGTCTGCTTTGCGGATTTTTTGTAAATGTGACGTTGGTCTCCGACCTTCCCCATATAAAACGTCTGTTGAGCAGTTCTTGGAGCTAGTGAAACGGCTCCCGGAACTGTAGAAACTGGTGATGCAGAGCGGGGGCCACTGAGGAATAAAGGCCAAGATTATGATTCTAAATTTCCTCCATTTCACAGGCTGTACATGCGTCCCCCTCCCATCTTTAAGCTTACGTTAGATGCATTAATCAGTTGGGAGAGTAACTTCTTTGACAGTTGCAGGGAACAATAGCATAACTGTTGTTAATTTGAGGCAAATGGCAGTAGTTCAGGGAGTCCTCTATGTTCCCTAGAGAGGGTTCAGGTGTTCAGAGGGACACAAACTGAACTAGGCAGGCAGTTTGAGTGCACCAAGATGGCCGCCGACCTCCGGGACTAGGCCGAAGCCGGGGCCTCGCCTAGATCTGCTGCCCAGCGGAGGTGCGTCTGGCCGCGATTTCGAGATCGAACCAGGCGAGGGCTCACTCTAGCTCAGCCGGGGTTACCGCTGATGGGGAGGGACGATGCCGCGGCCCCCCGTCTTGCAGGTTGACAGATCGGGAGCGGGAGGTCTTGTCTCGTAGGCCCCAAGATGGCGCCCAGTCCCAGCGCAGCGGAGCTCCCCCGGAGTGCGACGGACCAGCAGCCAGCCGGCCGGACCCGATCCCCGGTGCACTCCGAACAATGTTCAGGGGGACTTAAGATGCCGGGGGAAGCTGCAAACCAGCGTGGGGGATCGCTGATCGGGAAGGCCTCAAGATGGCGACCAGAGCGCGGAGAAGCCTGGACGATGGGGCCCACGGGGAGCCGGACTATGCAGGTATCTGGGCAATGGGGATCCCGGTGTAGGCGAACACTGACCTGGTGTATCCAAAAGTGGGGATCGTAGCTGTAGATCGCGAAGGGAGGACGCGTAGGCCAAGATGGCGGCCGGGCTGTGGAGGAGGGTGCCGGCCGGGAGCTGGAATATGGCTGATGCTGCACAATCTGTGTCCAGAAGTTAGCAATCGGTCTCCCGGAGGGACGTAGGAGGCAGATAGTGTAGTTTTTTTTTCTCTATGGTAGCTGATGCCTATGGATACGATCCGGGCCCATAGAGCTCAGCCAAAGTGCGTCCTTCTCCTATCGCCGCCCGTAGTTACAGCCTTTATGCTTAGGTGTACCTTGTTTGTTCATGTTTATCCACATTTTCCACATTACCTGTTTTTGGTACAAGCCCTGATTTGGTCATCATGCCTCACCCAGGAGGCTATCTGCCTTTGGTGGGTCCTCCTGGGTCAGGCATGCAGTTAAGTATGGACTCCCAGAGGCAGATTATGGCTTCTGGTGGTCCTTTTTGTAAATTTATGTGTGTGTGTTTTTGTTGTAATATGGTTAATGTCTTTTTCAAATGTTCTTCCACTCTAGATCTGTAGCTGCTCACACCTGGTTCAACACTTTGAAGAGTTTCAATTGGACACCCTGTATCTAGGCCATCATGGTGACGATTAAGGTAGTCTCATAAAATACTTGTGGCTTATGCTCTCCCAACAAACGCAACAGGCTATGGCTAGAGCTAAAGTGTCTGGGTGCACAAGTCCTTTTTTTTGCAGGAGACCCACTTTACCAATGCTTCCACTGTTTCCACTCCTAAACTCCCCATTCACCTTTTCTCCCAATGGGAACAGCTATCGCCATTCACAATAATTTTCTATTCCAGCCAATGGCCCATTACACTGTTTCTCAAGGGCAATATGTTTTCTTGAAGGGCACCATTATGGGACAGGTCTATCCTTTGCTACCCTTTGTGCCCAAATTTCCAACAGCCAGGGCCGGATTAACATAGGGGCCATTGGATCTGCAGCTCCAGGCCCCTTTCTCAAGATAGGCCCATTTGCCCCCCAAAAAAATGTTTACTTTTAGGATTGTAGCTCGGCGACCAGGGGTCAGAGACCCCACATGGGGGGTAGGTAGCTGAATACCTACCCCACCCCTTGTTAAAATATGGATATGTTTTCATCTATGATTCCGGAGATACAGGGATCCATGTGCAGCCTGTGCAGCCTGTCTGAAGCTACATACAGAGCCGCCAGTTTAAATACAAGCTAACACACTCTGTTTGCAGCAGAATGAGAGGATGAGCTCTCAGGGCTTATAATAATTATTTGTGTATTACTTATAGTAATTAAACTCTTGCCACCCACGCCAATTCTGACACTCTCCTACATGTAAAAAAAAATGTTGTACCTTCCACAGTCCTCTCCTGTACATACTGCTCACTGTCATACCCTCCACACTCCTCTCCTGTACATACTGCCCACTGTCATTTCTTCTACACTCTTCTCCTGCTCAGTATCATACTGTCCACACTCCTCTCCTGTACATATTGCCCACTGTCATACCCTCCACACTCCTCTCCTGTAAATACTGCCCACATTCATAAACTCCTCTATTGTACATAGTGCCTGTGGCAGGCGCAGCACTATGAAGTGCCTCATGCGCTGTGGCATTAGAAGAATTGTGATATCTCTGACTTTTCAGTCCAACAAGACTGTCTATTACTCTGAAATTCCTCTATTGCCATTCTATGGAAGCAGTAGGTTTAAAGAGCACACCAAATGCTTAAAATAACTTCTTTAACCACTTCCATACTGGGCACTTAAACACCCTCCTGACCAGACCAATTTTCAGCTTTCAGCGCTCTTATACTTTGAATGACAATTACTCAGTCATGCAACACTGTACCCAAATGATTTTTTTTCCTTTTTTTTCCCACAAATAAAGCTTTCTTTTGGTGGTATTTGATCACCTCTGCGGTTTTTATTTTTTGCGCTATTAATGAAAAAAGACCAAAAAATTGGGAAAATAAAATTTTCTTCATAAATTTTGGCCACAATTTATACTGCTACATGTCTTTGATAAAAATAACCCAAAGTTTTTGGAAATTTTTTGATCTTTGTGAAAGTTTTAGGTCCCGTACACACGAGCAGACAGATTTGTTCAAATCGGTCGGACAGACCGGTTTGAACAAATCTGTCTGCTGGGATGTATTGGTTTGATCGTTAGGCCTCGTACACACGAGGCAATCTATCTGTTCAAATAGGTCGGACCGACCGATTTGAACAGATCTGTCTGCTGGCATTTTGTTTGCTCGTGTGTAAAACACTTCCGCGAATGCGTCAAAATCATTCGGCACGTGTGCGAGAAGACATGTCTGCTGGTTAGCATACTAACCAGCAGACATTTCGGGCGGACGGGTTCCCAGCCGACAGATTTCAAAGCATGCTTTGAAATCTGTCGGGTGGCCAAATCCGTCGGCTCGCCCGTACACACGATCGAATCTGTCTGCTGAAACGGTCTAGCAGACCGTTTCCAGCAGACAGATTTGATCGTGTGTACAAGGCCTTAGAGTCTACAAGCTATAGTGCAAATCATAAAAAATGATCACATCTGATCACACCTGATGTACTGAAGGCCTCTCTCGTTTCTTGAGACCCTAACAAGCCAGGAAAGTACAAATGCCCACAGATGGCACAAGTGGGCACTGATGAGGTGGCACAGATGGGCACTAATGAGGTGGCACAGATGGGCACTGATGAGGTGGCACAGGCGGACACTGATTGCAGATGTGCACTGAGGTGGCAGGTGGGCACGGTGGCACAGGTGGGCACGGTGGCACAGGTGAGCACAGTGGTACTGGTGGGCACAGTGGTACTGGTGGGCACGGTGGTACTGGTGGGCACGGTGGTACTGGTGGGCACACAGTGGGCACTGGTGGGCACACAGTGGTACTGGTGGGCACACGGTGGTACTGGTGGGCACACGGTGGTACTGGTTGGCACACGGTACTGGGGGGCACTGTGGTACTGGGGGCACTGTGGTACTGTGGGGGGCACTGTGGTACTGTGGTGGGCACTGTGGGGGCCACTGTGGTACTGTGGGGGGCACTGTGGTACTGTGGGGGGCACTGTGGTGGGCACTGTGGTACTGTGGTGGGCACTGTGGTACTGTGGGGGGCACTGTAGTACTGGGGGGCACTGTGGGGGCACAGGTTGGTGACCTTTTTTTTTTTTTTTCCTGCGCTGGTTACTCGCAGTTCTCTCCCTCCTTACACGTGCTGTCTGTGTGAGGAGGGAGAGTCGGCAATGAGAGATGATCTCATATGTTTACATATGAGATCATCTCTCATTGGCCACACAGATCACGCTGTAAATAGCCGCTGTGATTGGCTATTTACCGCGATCTGTGTTTGGCTGTGTCCGAGGGACACGGCCAGCACAGGAGTTCCCCGCTGCGCGCTCGGGAGCGCGCCCTGGGAACGCCAAAAGGGGCGGCCGTAAAAACACGGCCTGTTAGGAATTCAGGACTGCACTGCGGCCGTACAAAGTCGTACGGCCGTCAGCAGGTGGTTATTAACTTCACTTTTCTTCATATAAAATACTGCTGTACAAAAAACACGTGATAAATAAAGTATAACAAAAAATGGTGGTGCAAATATTCAGTCTTGACATTTAGCATAAGATGGTGGATATATTTCTTTCTTCAGTATTTACTCTCTCTCTCTCTCTCTCTCTCTCTCTCTCTCTCTCTCTCTCTCTCTCTCTGTAAGTTATCAAAGCATTCTCTGATTTCTCTGAAAGGTATAACTGTGGTTTGAAGGTATGAAGGTTTGATATGGTTTGGGTTTGATATGGTTCGGGTTTGAAGGTTTGGGTTTAATATGGTTCGGGTTTGGTGGAACTACAAGTGAACACACAGCTGAATCAGTATACAGTTCTAATTACACTATTTACAATAAGAACATATATATAACTGTATAATTACCTAATTTTGCCCTCTGGCTTCCATAAGAACTGATCTCTGTATGTCTCTGTGTGTCTGCTCTCTGTCCTCTGTGGTGGAATGAACTAATTTGCAGAGCATGTGCTAGAAACTTCCTAGACAGTGGATGCAAAGCTGGCTGTGACTGGTCAAGGCTTCTGATCAATGTGAGATTAGCTGTGATTGGGCCAAGGCTTCTGATGAGTCACAACAGCATAACTCTATGCTTTCCAGTATGAATTAAACTGTGAATAACTTTGCTTACCTCCTGCCTCATACAAACAAATGACTCTTAAAGGCATATTTTTTATTTTGCTTCTGTGAACACAACATACAACTGTTATATAACATCCAAACACAAAATCACAGTGAATAACTCTGCCTTTGTCTCTCACATATAAAATGTGCTCTACATTAGGTTCTTAGCAGGTTTAGTTGTATATACATGCAAGTTATATTAGCTACCTAGGACAGGTTCTTGCTGGCCAGCTACACTCCCACCAAAATACCTATAATTCTTGTTCCCTACAGTAGGATGTGAACATGAATTTGGGGAATTTTTCTATCAGGTTCTCAACTTTCCAAGTGTCTTTTATCACTTTCAAGTAGAACAACTAACTTCTGTATTGGACGTTCCAACTTGAGTGGAGTGGTGAGAAGTTTTCCCTTTTTGTCAAGTTTTGAGTCTCCTATTTGTAACAACGCTCTTCTTACTAGTTTGTTTCCATCCTTTTGAACTTCTAGAACTTTGGCCAATCTCCATTGACTTCTAGGTAAATCTTCTTCTTTCACTAATACTATGTCACCAACTTGGACATTTCTCCTTGGTGTTTGCCATTTACTTCTTAGGCCTCGTACACACGAGGGGATATGTCCGCTGAAAACGGTCCGATGGACCGTTTCAGCAGACATCTCCGCTCGTGTGTATGGGCTAGCGGACAGATTTCTCCACCCGACAGATTTCAAAGCATGCTTTGAAATCTATCCGGTGGGAATCTGTACGTCCGACATGTCTGCTGGTTAGTACACTTACCAGCAGACATGTCGTCCCCCACCGCCGCCGCCGAATGGATTCGGCGCATGAACGGAAGTGTTTAACTTCCTGGTGCGGTGACGTGGCGGCGTCAACGTCACCGCCGCGTCACCACCACGTCACCGCGCCGTCCGGTGGCGGGGAATTTGATCCGATGGTGTGTACACGCCATCGGATCAAACTCCCGATCGGACATATCCGATGGAAATGGTCCGCGGACCGTTTTCATCGGATATGTCCGATCGTGTGTACGAGGCCTTAGTGTAAGATTGGCTAAGTACTCTTTTCTCCATCTATTCCAAAACCGTTCTGATAGATATTGAACTCTTCGCCATCTCTTTTTGGCATATAAATCCTCTTTGGTGAATTTGCCAGGCGGTAGTTGTGTGCAATCAGACTTAAGGTGAAGTAGATGGTTAGGAGTTAAAGGTTCCAAACTTGTTGGATCATTGATGTCAACTGTAAGTGGACGACTGTTAACAATAGACATTACTTCATAGAATAGGGTCCTCCTAAGTGAAGCATCATCTATTCTTCCGGAGTTCTTTTTCAACATTGAACTTAGCACATTTCTTACAGTTCTGATCTGTCTTTCCCAAACTCCTCCTGTGTGGCTTGCATGTGGAGCATTCATATGAAAGTCACATTGATTCTGTGACAAGTACTCAGTTACCTTTTCTTTATTGATCTCCTTTAGAGCTTTCTTCAACTCATTTTTTGCTCCGACAAAATTAGATCCTTGGTCAGATCTAAGCTCTCTGACAGTACCTCTAATGGCTATGAAGCATTTCAACGAGTTGATGAATGTGTCAGTTGACATATCTTCTAACATTTCCAGGTGAATTGCTCTGGAGCTCAGACATGTGAATATTAGTCCATATCTCTTGTACTCCTTGCGGTTTTGCTTGGTGATGAATGGGCTGAAGCAATCCATTCCACTATAAAGAAATGGTGATGATGGGTTTACACGATCTACTGGTAAATCTGCCATTCTTTGTTCTTCGGTAGGTCTACGTGCCTTTCTACAGATTACGCATTTATTTATATACTTTGCTATAACTTTGCTTCCTTTCACTATCCAGTAACCACCTTCTCTCAAACAGTTCTGGGTAAAGCTTCTTCCTTGATGCAAGGATTTGTTGTGGTAGTGATCAATAATCAATCTTGTCAAAGTAGAATTTTTGGGTAGAATTGCTGGATGCTTCACTCTGCTGGGTAACGATGCATTTTCCAGTCTCCCTCCCACCTTCAGTATACCATCCTGTAGAACAAGATTGAGCTTGTACAGTGGGTGGTTGTTAGGAAGCCTTTTAGGTTCTTGACTAAGTCTCTTCAACTCTTCACTATAGAATCTCTGTTGAATGAGTCTTATGACTGTTTCTTCAGCTTTAATTTTTTCCTCTACATTCAATGATTCCTTCTTTCTGATTCCCTTTGCCAAATGTTGAATTCGAGCTACTACGTTTATGACCGTATTCCATTTTGAACATCTGGCTAGTCTTTCAAGTATGTCATCTTGACATTTGGCAGCAGTGCTTAATGTTTGCACAACCTTTACTTCTGGATCACCCATAGACAATTCTGTGTAACCTTCACTGGGTATGATCTCCTTTTCCCAAAGGAACTCTGGACCGGTGAACCAATTAGAATTTTTCAATTCTGATACATTCAGACCTCTTGAAGCATGATCTGCCGGCTTATGCTTTGTATCAATGTGATGCCAATGTTCTGGATTTGTAATTTCCTGAATTTTCTGAACTCTGTTGGCGACAAAGACATGGAATCTTCAAGCTTCATTGTTTATGTATCCTAGGACAACTTGTGAGTCTGTCCAAAAATATTCTTCATCTATTTTTAACTCTAATTCTTCTCTTAGAAGCTTGCTTACTGATGCTGAAACAACAGCTGCTGTCAGTTCAAGTCTTGGTATTGTCTGAATACTGGTAGGTGCAACTCTGGTCTTTCCCATAACCAGGGCACAATGTATTTTTCCTTCTCCTATCACTCTGATGTAGGAGCACTGACCATAGCCATAACTACTGCCGTCTGAAAAGTGATGAAGTTCTATTTTCTTGTACTCTCCGAAATCATGAGGTACAAAACATCTGGGTATCCGAATTTCTTACAAATTTTGCAAGTCTCTTATCCAAGTCTCCCACCTTGGCCTCAAATCTTCAGGTATGGGTACATCCCATCCCAACTTCCGTCTGCATAATTCTTGTAGTAGTTCTTTTGCTTTAAGGATTACTGGGGCCAAGAATCCCAGTGGATCATATATAGAAGCCACTGCAGAGAGAATGGTACGTCTGGTTGCAACTTTCTCTTCAAAAAATACTTCAAAGAAGAACTCGTCGCTCTCTACATTCCATCCCAAGCCAAGTACATTCTGAACTGGAAGATGATCATAATTGACATCTACATTCTTCATTGTTGATGCACGTTCAGAGTCACTGATGAATTCCAGTACCTCTCTGTTGTTTGAGATGAATTTGTGAAGGCGCAGGTTTCCTCTTGCGCATAATTCTTGGCTTTCCTTTACTAATTTGATTGCAGATTCCTTGGACTCTAGACTTATAAGACCATCATCTACATAAGAAGAAAATTTGCTGCTGATGGACAATCCTTTTCATTTTTATTAGCCAAGTACTTTATACCATAATTGGCGCAACCTGGAGACGATGCTGCTCCAAACAAATGTACTTTCATTCTGTATTCTGCTGGCTCTGTATCTGTATCTCAGTCCTCCCACCATAGCAACCTCAGGAAGTCTCTATCTTTGTTCTTCACATGGAACTGGTGGAACATTTTTTCAACGTCACACATGACCGCTATGGGATACTTTTCTGAGTACTCCAGGCAGAGTGTTTGTAAGATCTGGTCCTTTTAGTAGATGATCATTCAATGCAACACCATCATACTTTGCTGAGCAATCAAAGACTACTCTAATTTTATCTGGTTTCTTTGGGTGGTAAACACCTTGATGTGGGATGTACCACACTTCTTCTTTAGGTTGGTTATTCACCTTCTCTGCATGTCTTTCTTCAAGGATGCCTTCCATGAATTTCAAATAATCCTGCTTGAATTTGAGATCTCTTCCCATCTTTTTCTTCAAGCATGTCAATCTTGCTAGGGCAAGATTTCTGTTATTTGGCAGACAAGGTCGTTCTCTGAAGGGTAAGGGCATTTCAAGATAACCTTGTTGATTCTGCTGAATACTTTCTTCTAGAGTGTGTACAAACTTGTCTTCTTGGGATACACGCTTTTCTTCAGAACTTATGTCTGCAAAGTCAGATTCAAGGATCTTGATTACCTTTGCTGAACGTACAGTTGGTAGCTCTTGGACAGATCTTCGATGACTCAATCCTGTCACCTGTCTTGAGTTTGCAATCTGCTGTTTTCCTCCAACAACACCCCATCCTAGATCAGTTCGAACCACGTAGGGTTCAGCCTTTACTCCTGTGATTACCTCTCGCGGTACCAAAGCTTCGGGACAATCGTAGCCAGTGACCCCACCTTTGGTAGACATGTAGCCGAGAGTCTCCCCTACATGGGTAGTTTGGAGGTCCAAGCACCAAAAAAAATATTTTTTTAATACACTCCAGTTTCTATTCAGGAAGATGCCCGCCAAGTTTGAAGGTTCTAGCTCCTTCCGTTCAAAAGTTATAGCCCAAAAACCGATTTATGCCACTTCCAGGTTAAAGTCCCAAACCACCCAACTTTGGACGGCCAGTTCTCCCGAACCATAACCAGTAGCGACTTACTTTCTTGGCCACATTGTAGCCCCATATGTTCTCTCTCTCTCTCTCTCTCTCTCAGAGGCCCTGAGGTAGGTTATGCCACAATGTACGAGTATACACAGAATATTAGCACATTAGGGTACACTTACCTGTCAGACTGAGCCCTCCAGTGCTGCGCTGTGATCAGTCTGGTGGGGCCCGGGCGCTTCCATCTTCACCCGGTCTTACTTCTGTGTTCTGTGCCTTCGTTCACTTGCCTTGGATGGACTGGGTTGATGACATTCCCACGCATTCTTATGTGCATCCTCTCTCTCTCTCATCCCCCTTTCTCTCTCACCCCTTTTCTCTCTCTCATTCTCCCTCTCTCTTTAGTTTAATTTGTTTTTACAAAAAATTGTTTGCTTGCTGCATACTCGGGCCTCACTTATGGAGGAGCTGGGCAGACGCTCTAGGAGACGATATGTCCTTGGCCAGAGAGTATTCTATGAGCAAGGCAATAAGTGCGGGCGCCTCCTGGCACGTATGGTGCAAAATTCAAAACTTTCAACTACAATTCACCACCTGCAGGGTCCGGGCGGTACCCGCCTGGTCAAGAATGAGGAGATCGCCAAAGAATTCGAGAACTTTTACTTTAAATTATACAACCTTCACCCGCAAGGTCCTTCCCAGACCAAGTCTGACCTGCGGTCTGACCAGATTAGAGAATGTCTCTCTCGGTATAGCCCCAAACCGCTCTCCCCACAACAATCACATGACTTGGAGGGTCCCATCTTGGCGTCGGAGGTAGCTATGGCTGTCAAACAAATGAAGACGGTGAAGGCCCCGGGCCCTGACGGATTGTCCCTTCAGTATTATAAATCCTTCTACGATACGCTTGGCGCTAGACTCCTGGACATATTCAACGCCCTTTCGGATCCCCAAACTAAACCTGGCAATATGTTAGCAGCTCACATAGCGGTGGTACCTAAGGAGGGCAAAGATCCCTCTCTGGTTGCTAATTACCGTCCAATTTCACTTTTGAATGTGGACATTAAAATATATGCGAAAGTCCTGGCTAATAGACTGGCCCCCTTAGTCCCGGGGTTAGTCTCGTTAGACCAGGTGGGATTTGTCCCCGGCCGAGAGGCCAGGGACAACACCATCCGTACCCTGAATCTGCACCATTTCCTTACCTCCTCCAAATTACCTGGCTTCTTTCTCTCGCTCGACGCTGAGAAGGCGTTCGACAGGGTGGCCTGGGACTACATGCAGGAAGCACTCACGGCTTTGGGTCTGGGACCCCGTATGCTGTCTCATATCATTGCCCTGTATACTGTCCCATCGGCCAGGGTGAAAGTCAATGGCCACCTGTCGAACGCCTTTACCATCAGCAATGGTACACGCCAAGGTTGCCCCTTATCACCTCTGATCTACATTCTTACCTTGGAACCCCTCCTTAATAAGCTGAGGGATAACCCTGATATCCTGGGTATTAATGTGAAAGGGAGGGAATTTAAAGTCGCTGCCTTCGCAGACGATGTTCTCCTCTCTTTGCGGTGTCCTAGAATTTCCCTGCCCAACCTCCTCAAAGATTTGGAACATTTCGGCGCCCTGTCAAATCTAAAAATTAATCACACAAAATCGCAAGCATTAAACGTCTCCCTCTCCCCCCAAGAGGTCCTGCACTGCCGGGAGTTTTTCCCTTTTCAATGGGTGCAGGAATCTCTTACATACCTGGGGGTCCGTATCCCCTCCCGTCTGATGGACCTTTACTCCCAAAACTTTCTTCCCGCTCTCCTTCAGGCTCAAAAATGCCTTAAGGACTGGATGGGCCTGAACGTCTCCTGGTTTGGCCGGGCGGCCCTGATCAAGATGATAATCATGCCCCGCTTTCTCTATCTTATGCAGTCGATCCCTATCTCCTTGCCTACGGGCTTCTTTGCATCCTATAGGAAGGCCTGCTCCACCTTCCTCTGGAGGGGCTCTCAACCCCGCATCAAATACTCCAGACTAACCCTACCTAAATCTGGTGGTGGCATTGGTCTCCCGGATCTTCAGAAGTACCACAGCGCGTGTCATATCACAAGGATCGCTGATTGGAACATTCATGGCTTTAAAAAGCTTTGGGTCCTCCTGGAGAACAGCTTCTCGCCAAGCCCTTTGCATTTACTCCCATGGCTTCCCTCGAAGAATTGGCCCCAGTGCCTGGTGACGCATCCTCTTATCTACCCCTCGCTCCTAGCATACAAGAAGTCTCCGGCGCTGGGATCCTTACCCCCTTATCCAAATCCCTTGACCTCCCTGCGAGGGAACCCAGACTTCCCACCGGGCCTATCAAGGGATTTCTTGTGCCAGGAGTGGCCCTTTGAAGACGTACTGGCTACCCAGTTTTACTCGGCTGGTCGGCCCTTGACTTTTGAGGCGATTAATTCTCTGACTACAACGTCCTCGCTATCATTCTGGACCTACAGGCAGATCAGGCACTTCCTGTCGGCCACAGCCAGTCCATCGCTCTGGTCACGCCCTTTCACACCGTTCGAATCCCTTTGTCACCGCAAGACTCCTCAAAGACACCTGATCTCCCTTTTGTACACTCTTCTGGTGGAGGGTCCTCCCCAGACCCCCACCCCGCCACAACTCTCGTGGAATAGAGATCTCCAGGCGTCTTTGTCACTGGAGGATTGGAGCACTATCTATGAATTTGCTCACAAGGGCTCTTTGAATGTGGCCATTCAAGAGAATGGTTACAAGGTGATCACTAAGTGGTATAGGACTCCGTCGCTTCTTCACAAGTTCTCCCCTAACATCCCCGACACGTGCTGGAGATGCGGTGTGGGTGTGGGGACCATGCTCCACATATGGTGGGAATGCGAGGCCCTCCAGCCCTTTTGGAAAGAGGTCCATAATCTCATTTCACACGTCACTACCTATACCCTGGATTACACCCCCTCCCAGTTTCTCCTTCATCATACTTCACTCCCCAGAAAGGACTACTTCAGATCCCTGGCCATGCACATGGTCAACGCCGCTAGAGTCTGCATCCCTAGGCATTGGCGCTCTATCACAGTCCCGACAGTTAGAGAGTGGTTTGCACAGATCTCCTCCATAAGGGAGATGGAGGAATTGATTTATGTCTCGCAGGACAGAGTGCACAAATTTTCTTTCGTGTGGGCTTGCTGGAGCCATTTCGTCACCACGGATCGCTATCATCAGTATGGCCCTTGAGTTGCTTGGGGCGCTGGGCGCCCCACCCCCTGCTTTGGGGGGATATTTGGGTGGGGGGTCGGACGCGGAGCCAATCTCACTCTTGTTCTCTCGGGCTCTCTTGCCCCTACCCCCCTCCCGTTTTCCCTTTTTATCCCCTTCTCTCTCCCTTTGTCCTTCTCTTGTGTCTTTTTCCCCTCCTTTTTCTCTCCACTTCTGGCTCTTCTGTTGTTACTTTACTTTTGGTCTCTTGTCCCTTGTGTTAGCACGATACATCACGCCTTATATACTGACTATGAACGGTGCCCTGCTTCACTTCCCCTCCTCTAAGTCTTGGGGGGAGGGGTGGGGGAGGGGAAAACTGAAATTAACGATCCTCCGCCCTCCTCTGCTCCATTACACTTTTTGGGCATCGGTCCTGGTACAACGCATTATAAGCAAATTTTTTTTTTTTTTTTTTTTCTTTTTCTTTTTTTTTTGTTTTGTTTTTATTTTTTTCTCTATCACCTCCTTGTTGTATCATGTATCATTGTCTCGTGCATGACTCTGTTGTTGTATCCTACTCTGTGACAATTATCTTGTCTTTTGTTCTTTGCTGTATTTTGATTGAATAAACACTTTTATGGAAAAAAAAAAAAATTGTTTGCATTTTTATTTATTTATTATTTATAAAAGGCCCCACCAAAATCCTCAGCACCAGGTCCATGATGTTCTTAATCGGGCCCTCATAACAGCTTTAGTTTATTGACACAGTCATTGATAGTCTGGGAAGATTATTCTTGGGAGGGGACTTTAATGTTAGCCCTGACCCTACAGTAGACACCTCAGCAAGTTCCTATAGAAACACACTCTAGTTGACTGCTGGAGGGTCATGCATGCCTCAGAGAAAGACTTGAGCTATTACTCTACTGTTCATGGGGTGTATACTAGAATTGATTTGTTATTAGTGGACCAGAGTAGCTTAGACCTCCTTGCTGACTCCACTATTGACCAAATTACCGTATCTGATCCTGTGAACCTTACACTTGACTTACCTCCTATAGCGTCTAGATCATGGTTGTGGAGATTCAACAAGAACCTCTTAGATGACCCTACAGTTGTATTGAGAGAGGAAGAGACTTTGTCTCACTATTTTACCGTCAATGATAATGTGGATGTCAGTGATGGCATACGTTAGGAAGGCCATAAGGCGGTAGTACATAGTGTACTCATTGCATGGGGTACTAAGGTGAAGAGGGAGAGGCAGGCAGACTTGTTTTTGGGGGAGTTACAATGAGCTTAACTTCTGCACAAGAGAACAGCTGCCCCAGAGACACTTTGCCAATTGACAGAATTACGCAAGCTCTTCTCCAAACTCTTACACCAACGAATTAAGTACTATGAGCATGGTAATAAATGTGGCAGAATGTTGACCAGAGCTCTCCGGAAGCAGCGGGTATCCTCACATGTTCATAGACTAAATTTTTCCTTGGTAAAATCGATACACCATAATACGAAAATTGCATCCCTGTTCCTGGAATAATATGCAGTTTTATATAATCTGGATTCCAATGCCTCCCCAGCGGATGTGGCCCAGAAATAAGCAAGGATAGAGGCCTGTCTCTCCTCATCTAGTCTCCCCAATCTATCTCTAGAGCAACAGGCAGCTCTAGAGATACCCATATCAAAGACAGTGCTGTTGGTCACAGTGAAGTCCCATCCTGACAGGAAGAGCCCAGGGCCAGATGGCTTTATGAAAGCTTAATACTTGAATTTTTTTGCGAGACTACAGGCTCCTGAAGGGAATCTCTCTCAGGGGGCTTCACTGACCCACATCCCTGTCCTCCTAAAAGAAGGGAAAGATCATACTCTCCCACAGTCTCGCTGCCGAACCTGAGGGAGGAATTAGTAGTTTATAGCCAGGCATCTTCCTGAAAGCTGTATTTAGGAATTCAACTCACTAGTAGCCTGGGAGCTCTATGGCCCGGATTCACATACATCGGCGCATCTTTATGCCGGCGTAGCGTATCTTTTTTACTCTATGCCGGCGCAATGCTGAGAGGGAAGCATGGAATTCACAAAGCAAATGCGCCCAACGTTGGGCCGGCGTAGCGTATATATTCATCAGCGTAAGCCGACGTAAGTCAAAGTAGTTGGAGCTGGGCGTGATACATTTAAATGAAGCGTGACCCAATGCAAATGATGGCCTGAGCTTCAAAAAGTACTAAAAACGAACGGCGCATGCGTCCGACGTATGACGCATCCCAGTGCGCATGCTCACAGTCACGTCAAAATAACTGCCTAAGATACGTCGAATCACTGCCTATGACGTGAACGTAAACTACGCCTAGCCCTATTCACGTACTACGTAAACAACGTAAATTTCTACGGCGTTCGTTCCCTGGTCCATACCTTTGCAATAGTTGCGCCAACCTATATGGGGAATAACTTTACGCTGGACGTAACCCTTAAAACATGCGCCGAGCGCAAGTACGTTCCTGAATCGGCGTATCTCCCTCATTTGCATATTTGCATCGAAAATCAATGGGAGTTCCAAATGCTTCTAGCGTAAATATGCATCCACTATTCACCGGCGTAGGCAAGTTACGTCGGTCTGATGAAGTTCTATGGGTACGGCTCTTAGATATGACGGTGCATATTTACACTTACGCGGCGTATCTCGAGATACGTCGGCGTAAGTGCTTTGTGAATCCGGGCCTATATGCTCACAACTACATCCCCTTACTAAAGAAGCTTTGCTTAGATTTGCAATCTTGGGATAAGACGACTTTCATATGGGTTGGTCACATGAATATCATAAAAATTACAATTCTTCCCCCAATGCTGTTTCTCCTGCAGACCGTACTTATCCGTCTACCCCAATGCTTTTTCATGGAGCTCCATAGTCTTTTTTCTGGGTTTGTGTGGAGAAATAAGAAGCCACTAGTAGCCATGGCTTTGCTGAAGAGGTCCAAGCAAAATGGGGGTCTTGGTCTGCCTAATGTCTTCCAATATTATCAGGCAATAGCTCTGCAGCATTTACTTGACTGGAAATTTCACGCTTCCTCTAAATTATGTGTCTCACGAGAAAAGACTATTGCCAGTCGCAACTTATCGTATGCTCCCTGGGTTCCGACGGGGGACAAACGGGTGTCCTCGACAACCACCCATTCCTTGAATTTCTGGGATAAACTGAATAAATCCTCTAATCTAGCTCCCCAACATCTCCACTGGCTCCAGTGAGGGGTTCCCCTGGTTCACCCCTGGGGAGCAGCTGTCTTTCCTGGACGAGAGATAGCATAGTTAGTATGGCTCGCTTTGTGGAATGATACACCTTAATTCCACTCTGTGCTCTCAGAGACAGGTATGGGAGCTTCCCCTTTGACTTCTGGAGGTACTGTCAGTTAGCAGATTTTGTTTCCTCAACCCATCGTGTGATGTAGATTAGATCCAATCTTACAGAGTTTGAACATTTATGGGCAGCTCAGGACCCTCTGCTTCACACAATCTCCGCCCTATACCAACTATTAGACACAGCCAAGTCAAGTTCTAAACCATACTTTTTAACAGAATGGGAGGGTGATCTTCAATGTGAGTTTTCTAAGGAACAAGTGCAGCAGTTATACCACTTAACTTATTCTAGCTCAGTGGAGTCTAAGGCGGCGTACACACGATCGGACATATCCGATGAAAACGGTCCGCGGACCATTTCCATCGGATATGTCCGATCGGGAGTTTGATCCGATGGCGTGTACACACCATCGGATCAAATTTACCGCCGCTGGACGGCGCGGTGACGTGGCGGTGACGCGGCGGTGACGTTGACGCCGCCGCGTCACCGCCACGTCACCGCACCAGGAAGTAAAACACTTCCGCGCATGCGCCGAATCCATTCGGCAGCGGCGTGGCGGCGGTGGGGGCCGACATGTCTGCTGGTAAGTGTACTAACCAGCAGACATGTCGGGCGGACAGATTCCCACCGGATAGATTTCAAAGCTTGCTTTGAAATCTGTCGGGTGGAGAAATCTGTCCGCTAGCCCATACACACGAGCGGAGATGTCTGCTGAAACGGTCCATCGGACCGTTTTCAGCGGACATATCCCCTCGTGTGTACGCCGCCTAAGGCTCAATAAAATAATTACAAGCAATTGACCAGGTGGTATTGCGTTCCCACGACTCTAGCAAAAATTTATTGTTCAAATTCTGATTTGTGCTGGAGGGGTTGTGAACAGAGGGGTACTTTCCTCCACATATGGTAGGAGTGCCCTTTTGTCCAACCTTTTTGGGTAGTGGTATGTAAACATGTGTTGGACGGCCTTGACATAGACCTCCTCAACTCTCTGAAATGCTTTATCTTCACCATTCCAGATATGTCTCTCTCTCACTTTAAACTCAGTGCACTCCCTCAACTTCTCTGTGCTGCTAAGCTCCTCAAACCGGTTAATTGGAAAAGCTTATGTGTCCCAAGTAAAATGAAGTTGGGACGGTGAGGGAGATTATGGAGTCAGAGGAATAGCTTTCCACCTGTAAAGACAAGAGACAGAGGTTCGATTCCATCTTGGAAAAGTGGATGGAACATATTTCTGCATCTATCTCAGTCTCTTCCATTGGCATTGAGCCCCACATTAAAACAACAGGCCATGGCTGACCATTACCCATCCAATGTCGACTTATCAGGAACCACATCTAAATAGCTTTGAACCAGGTGGAGTGTGAACGGGAGTTCAGTTACATGATAGCTCAAATTAATGGAGAAAAAATTTCTGTGAGCTTTGATCACATTTTTGTTTACTTTCCCAAAAGTGGGTTTCTCCACTCCTCTTATGAGGACTGGGACCGGAAGTCTGTTACTTAGGGTCCTTACACACGGAGCGGTCCGTTTTTCGGTCCGCTCCGTGTGTCCGTCAGCTCAGCGGGGGGTCTCCGCTGAGCTGTCGGGCGGACAGGGCGGTCCCCGCACACTGTGGAGGGACCGCCCCGTCTCTCCTCCGCTCTCCCCTATGGGGAGTCGGATGGAAACGGACCGTCTGTCCGTTTGCATCCGATCCGTTTGGCCGGACGGAAGAAAAATAGGACATTCTTCCGTCCGCAAAAACGGATGCGGATCGAGCGGACGTTAGCGGATGCATCATCCGCTAACGGATCCGCTCCCATAGGGACCCATTACAAGTCCGTAAACGGACTTGTAATGAGCGGACCGTTCGTCCGCTAGTGTGAAAGGGCCCTTAGGATAATCCCCTTGTTTTTAAAACTGATGAGGTATATCTCAGCATCTTTATAATAACTGTTACCTATGTTGCAAGTGATGACTTCTGGCATTTCTATACCTATTTTGTTACTGTTTATTTTTTTTTAATTTCTTTTTGGTCATTTTCCCTTGATTTGTTCTTCTAAAATGCTAAATAAAATACAGATTATTAAAAAAAAATTTTTTTTCCTGCATAGTGTTCTAGTCCTATGCCTGCCTGGTAGGATAGAATAGCTTTTAGGGACTTTAGCATTTTTCCATTCTATTTTTTTTCTATTCTGTTTTTATACTACTTATACATGTATGAGCTATTCTGTATACGTGTGTGTCTTATTGATTGTACTTTTGTATATATAGTACTTATAGTTATTACTACATTCATTAAAGCACATATTTCTCTACAAAAAGTGTACCAGTCCTATGCCTTTTTTCTGATAAACAGAAATAAAAATCTGACATAAATGTAGTCCATTTCCCACTCTATCCTCCAAAAATTGGTTGAAGTTGAACACATACACAATTTACTGCTAATGACATTTTAGAACATACTTATCTAGCTATGAATTAAAATGATTAATATTCAAAACACTGCTAAAATAGCTGAGAGTGACAATTCAAATGATATACAAACAAAACACTAGCAGTTAAAGATCTCATGCTGAATGAAGTATTATATAAACAATGCCTAAGGTACCAGTAATGGTAGAATATAATAATGGTTATCATTACCTGTAATTTTGTGGAACAGAAATCTGACATCAATCAGAATTTATTGGGTTATTATTAGCAAGAGAAACGGCTTTACTGTTCTATTATCTTGTAACACTACCCTGCATTGTCTGGATATTTTCTTCTACCCTGAGCTGCTCTCTGCGTGAAATGATTCACATTCATTAAAATGAACTTTGATGAATTTGGCTGTTCCTAAGAAAACAGAGGAACATAATGAGAGAGAATTAGGAGATGTTGTATACATTAATTCCCAATGCTGGAAGGTGGTGGCAACAGCAGACAGCAGCAAGAATAAACAGCGATGATGAAAGAGGCCATTAGAAGTGGGAGGTCGTCTGTTCATTGTGATTATTATTAGTTTTATTTTGCCGGTTATAAATGTCAAGTTTTGAATGAATCTCATAGTTTGCAACATTTAATATGTAAGTATTGTACATATAAAGTAGCACACAGATTTTAATTTCTGTGAAAGAAAGTCCATTTAGTTTCCTAAAATAGTCTTGAAGTGGAATTCATTTTGTTCTTGAAATATTTGTTTGTGTATGTATGTATGTGTATATATATATATATATATATATATATATATATATATATATATATATATATATATATATATATATTGTAACAGTAAGAGCTACTGTCACATTAAAGTGGACGCAGAGTCTGCATATTGGCTGAATGCAGAGCTGCAGAGCGTAAATTTAAAAACAGAGAAAACTGCGCTGGCAGTTTTCTCATATTTTTACCATTGCTACATGGGGCTCTATGGCTTGGAGATCCTTCAGAGAAATGGGTGGGACAGGATCTCCAACCTGTGTCCAGGTTTTAAAGACAGCCTGCAAGCTGCCTTCCCAGGTGCAGACAGCTCATATAATGAAGGGCTGGGGAGAGCAGATGAGATGAGGAGGAAGGTGAAGGAAGTTGGAGCAATGGCTGTTACTGTCTCTGTGTGAGGATAGACGCTGTACGCGTTGGAAAGGCTTCGGAGCCGTGTGCATCAAGGACCGTGGGTCTGGAGAAGCTGATGGTTTGGGGAACCATTACCTGTAGCAGCAGTGCTGCTGAAGAGTAGCCAGGTGGGCTGGTATTTTAAGTTGTTGCTGAATATTGTTTAAACCCCTGCGTGAGATTCCTGAATGGACTTTTGTTTTGTTTTTTTCTCCTTTAATAAACGTGGGCTACCAAGCCCTTAACGTTATATGCCTGTTTGGTGTTGACTCACTGCACAAAAACGCATCTGCCACTAGAGTTAAATACCCTCAATGTTACAAGTGGTGGATTCAGCGGGCATCTAGATGGTGTAATCCGGGTCCTTGCTACAGTGGTGAGTCGCATCAGGAACTGCTGCTAGCTGTGTGTGGCAGCCAGGCAAACAGCATTGCACAGAAATTTGATGGACTGTGTTGAATGCAGGTTGTGTACCTGTGAAAGGAGAATCACATTTTTTTTTCTCTTCTCTGCTGTGAACTGTGTTACTGGTTGCTGTGTACAACACCGCAAGGATGTGGTGGTCAAAACAGAAAAAGGAGGCAATTCTTGCTGAAGCCAGAGATAGAGCTCTGTGGCTGGAGGGGTTGTTACCGCCTGATAGAACCCCATACATGCTTGGACACAGTTTTCCAAGGGAAAAGAGGGTGGCTGTTGTCCCTAACAACACGGCTGCAAAGAGTGCATATGTGACTGCTAGTGTGGAGAATCCACCAGCATTTGAATCTGCAGTGGATTGGTGCAAGCGGCACCTGGCAGGAATGGACCAACCTAAAGTGGAAGGCAAGACAACCTTCGCTACAAAGAGAGAGCTGCCGGAAGTCCATACCTGGGAAAGAGGTGTTGTTGTCCCTGGCAACGCTGCTGCAGTTAAACCAGCAGCTATTGCAAAAAGTGTGAAAGCGACACAGCTTAAGACAGGATCCAGAGGAAGGAATCCTGTGTTCTGTGCCAGAAGAGAGGCTGACCAAAGGCCAGGATGGAGATGAGGCCAGTCAGGCTATCTGTGCACCATGGGGTGTGCCTGCCAAGCTTCATGACAAGTGGCTTCCGGAGGAGCCAATACAGCCTGTTGGAGAGAGGCAACAATGCTTTGCTGGGAGAGTGCGATCTCCCATGGCAACAGAGAGCCAGGCATTGAGGAGATGCTAAGAAATGAAATTTCAGCATCCAGTACCGTGCCTGGAATGTGGCCGAGTGGGACATGGCATCTTTACTTCCCCAAAGTTCTGGAACACCGCTGAGGAATCTGGAAAGGCTGCAGTGTCATCCTGTGGCCCCAACTAGACAGTAGCTGGTATAGATGCAGCTCAGAGACAGCGCACTCAAGTGAAGACTATGATACCAGCCACTGAGAATGGTAAGACTGTTTCAATGTATGATTCTGATCCCAGTGAAGTGGGAGTGTGTCCAGCGGAGAGATCTGCACTACAAATGGACATGGACTTGCTGCAGTGTGCTACCCAGAGCAGTGGGATGGCATATGGGGAAGCCCAGCTGACAGCAAGGTTAAAGATTCAAATGGACATGGGGACTGTGCATGCGCCTGCTATAATCCAGCAGAGTACTGGGAAAGTTGAACTAGGGGTGACCAAAAGTGTCTTTGTGCCATGTTCCCTAGTAACAGGTGCTGCAGAGTTGCCCAGGGAAACCTCCAAGGAGCTCGCAGTGATGAAGCACAGCGTTTCCCAGGTCAGCTATGGAGCTGCTCAAGGAGCAAAGAGTTCCCCTTTAAATATAGAAGGTGCTGTGAGGAGAGGCTCACAGGCTGTGGTGGGTAATGGACAATCTGCAAAAGTAGAAGTTATGTCTAAGCGTAATGAAAATTCTGATGGTTATGCTGATAAAAGGGTAAATGTTGGCAAATGTGATGGTATTGGTAATGATGACATTGAAAAAATGTGTTTCCTTTAATGTCATGTCTGAAAATGTTGAAAATGTGTTTATTACCAATGATGGGAGTAGGATATCTCCCATGACAACCGGAGGCACAGGATTGTCCAGGGAAGTCTCATGGGGTCTCCATGGGTTGGAGCCAGAGGTTTTCCAGGATGGTTGTGGTGCTACTCTGGTGAAACAAGGGAAGACTGTGTCACACAGTGAGTGTGTGTGGGCGGAGCCCCACAACCCTAAGTGTAACCCAGTTGTCAAGGGGTTAATTCAGCCTGCAAAAGCTGAAAGTGCAGAGCTGTGTGTGTCAGTAGCGCCCCCAGAGCTGGTAGGGCAAAAGCATGTATTACAGCCTGCCTTGTCAGATAATGTGTCATCCCAAGGGGATATGTATAGAAATGACCCAGGTGATGTTGTGGCTAGTGATTCCCAGGTTCCTTTGGTTCCTCTTGGGACAGGTGTTGCAGCGCTGCAGAATGCCTGTCAGGGAAGTACCACAGACTGGGAAGCATGGTGCAAGGAAACAGTCGCAACGCTAAACAAAGTAACCATGAGTTATAAAGCAATGATGGGAGACAAGTGTGTGGACACAACATCTGTTATGCCAGACAGAGGGTTTGCAGAGTGGCCGGTGCTCAAGGGCATGTCAGCCCCTGTGAAGGTTGATCCCCTCCAGTCTGAAGGAGCGGTTCTTGGCATAGACATGGCAGATGTGTTGTCCACAACCCAGAAACTAAGTGGTAGCAAGTGTCAAGGTGACAATGTGACTTGTGATGACCTGCAGAGGCTCATTGACACTGGTGCAGAAGGGAAAAGTGTGAGACATGTGTCTGATAGCGCTCCAGGGGAGCAACAGGTGGTGATGATGGGTACCTCCAAGGAGGTAGAGGTCTCTTCATTAGTCTCAACCTTTCAACTTGCAGTGGATGAGCCCCTCCATGTCTTGGACAGGAAAAAGGTCCCTAGAAACCCACGTGGAAGAAAAATATATTTTAAATATATTTAAAAAAAACATTCTAAATATATTTTTCCCAAATATATTGCAATATATTTGAAATGCTACAATTTTGGCCAGATTCAATATATTTCAAAAATATATTTCAATATATTTGTGAATATATTATTGAATATATTGGGAAATGCATTGTGAAATATGTTGCAAATATACTCATAAATATATGTTAAATGTACTTCTGAATGCATTTAGCAATATATTTATGCAGCCATAAATATATTGCAACATGCATTTTGGAATGCATTGTGAATATATTCAGACATATATTGCTAAATGCATTCAGAAGTACATTTAACATATATTTCAGAATACATTCACAATGCATTCCAAAATGCACTTTGCAATATATTTATGGCTGCATAAATATATTGCTAAATGCATTTAACATATATTTATGAATATATTTGCAACATATTTCACAATGCATTACCCAATATATTCACAAATATATTGAAATATATTTTTGAAATATATTGAATCTGGCCAAAATTGTAGCATTTCAAATATATGGCAATATATTTGGGAAAAAATATATTAAGAATGTTTTTTAAAATATATTTTAAATATAAATGTACTGAATGTAAAAAAAAAAAAAATACATTCCTATTACATTTTGAAATGCTGTGCATTTATATATTGTATTTTATATATTGTAGGCCTATAAAACCAGCAAATATTTGGAAATAAAAACGATAACACAGTACAATACACACAACTTTATTATCATGTAAATATACAAACACTACAACACAGAGAATAGAAAGTGGTGTTAACTGTGGTAAATGACATACAAGTTTATTTGTGGTATTCTGATGGTTCCCGATGTTTCCCTTCAGGTGATATTTCAACACCGGAATTGTTCTCGTAAGAGCGTCACTGATCACACCGTTTGAAGTCCCAGGAAACTTTGCCAAAGTGGCAGCTTTAAAAAGTAAATGGAAAATATTAGACTTATTAGATTTTCCCTGTGAATCAAAAGCCATATAAGACCCTTTTCACACTTTAGCGCTGCTAAAGCTCCGGCGGTTTTTGCAACACTTTTTAGGCGTTTTTTTTTTTTTTTAAAGGGAAAAAGTACAGTTTTTAATGCGCTTTTAAAGTGCTTTGGAAGTGCTGCCCATTAATTTCAATAGGCAGGTGTGTTTTAGGAGCGCTATTTATAGCGCTCCCAACCCGCCCCAGATGCTGCTTGCAGGACTCTTTCTAAAGTTCCGCAAGCGCATCGCCCCAGTGTGAAAGTACTCATTGCACTGAAAGGGATGCAGTTTCATGAGCTTTTTAGAGGCTATTTCTAGTGCTAAAACACCCGAATACTGGCTCAGTGTGAAAGGGGTCTAATAGATGCAGCTGAGTAAATAAAACGAACAAAATTAAGCATGTAAAAAAAAAATATTGTAGACTTTTAAAAAATCTGTATAAAAATCAACATCTTGCCTACAACTTGCCTTTTTAGTTCAGACTACTACCAGACTGAGCAAGATATCTTATTTTGACACAGCAGTCAAATTGGCTTACAGTCTACATGTCAAAGCTGATGTTTTCATAGGGTCTAACTGTACTTGCTTCTCTCCATCTGTCAGCCGCTTGGAGGCACCTCCTTAAAGGTTACTTTTTATTGAAGTGGTTGTAAAGGTACAAGGGTTTTTACCTTCATGTATTCAATGCATGAAGGTAAAAAAAACTTCTGTGTGCAGCAGCCCCCCTATACTTACATGAGCCCTCTCTCAATCCAGTGATGTCCACGAGAGCCTTGTCTCTCCAGGGACTTGCACTGCTGATTGGCTTTCTGTAGCGGTGGGAGCTATTGGCTCACGGTGCTGTCAATCACAGCCAGTGAGCTAATTAGGAGATGGGGTCAAGGCAAGGCTCAGTGTGTGATTGGACACACAGAGCTCTGGTTCAGGAGCACCGGCATGGGACCTGAGAAGAGAAGGATCTGAGCTGCTCTGTACAAAAACCCTTACACAGAGCAGGTAAATAGGAGTAGGATATGTTTGATATTTAAAAAAAAAGACAACCATTTAATGTTTCGATACCAAAAGAAAACCTACCTGTTTAGGCCTTGAGTACGACACTTGACAAGGAGATGAGCTCAAGTCTTCAGATGGGACAAAAGGTGATGCACACGATACACCCACACAGGATGAACTTCCACCATCATTCTTCAGTGCTGTTAGCTGCGCTCTTGTTGTTTTCAAAAGATCCATTACACCAGGCAACTCTATGGAAAAGCATAACAACTTTTTAAGTAACATAATGGCCTATTTTCTCACTATATCCATTCATTTCATTTGTTAGAAATTGATGACTTGTGGAAAAATGTACTTAAATGATTAGAGGGTTTCCTCCAGTCTGCTGCTGACCCCCCCCAAGAGGGTTTCTCCCAAGGTAAAAGTAAGGATGTTCCACAAAACAAAAATCCTACTTGTGCATATAGTATGTAGTTACCTCAGTGCACTCACTGATACTATAATGAATGTAGTACAGTAAACTTCCAGTTACTCAACGATCCCCATTGGTACTGTTATTTCTGGTTGCTTGAGATCTAATAGTAACTCTCAAGCATCCACCTCCCATGGCACCCTGACCCCCTCCCACTTAGCAGCTAAAGGGGGTAGGGATTGGGGGCAGGGTTTTACCACCCCCAAATTCACATGTGAATGAGCCTTAAAAGTGCTATTGCCAAATGCAACTTAGGGCTCATTCACAAGTGCGGTATGCAATGCTCCAATGCGCCTCTGAGAAATTCTGCAAGGTGGTGAGGAGGCAAAATGTTTACACCAAAAATTGCAGTGAAAGGCACACAATTGCAGCGCGGTAGTACGGCAATTATAGGTTTTAGTCAGGTGTGAGGAGGCAACATTGGAGGAGACTGTGCCCTGTGATCTTTGACTTCTCCCATGTTGTTCAGGTAGATCTCCAACTCTCTAAGGTTGCCTACCTCTGCCTTAAAACACTGTAGAATGAAAGGGCAAATGATTGGTCAAACAGAAAATAAAAATAACAAAGGCAGCAGAACTGGTGGAATAACACACAATAAATAGATAACAAAAATAAAAGACTGTGCCAATAAAAAAGATTCAATGAAAATTAAAATTGAAAAAATTTCACCAATACCAATTCCATTGAAAGATTGGCATCCAGGGGCTGATATGCCAAAAACGGTGCACAATAATTAACCAAAACAAAAAAATCAGAGTACAAGGAAAAATTTGTATATAAATTCACAAAATGAATGTCAAATTATATGTATAAACAATGAGAGGTTAATACGCCAAATCGGTGATCCCAAAATTGTATGCCAACAGCACACAATTGGCAAACCAAACCTCAAAAATTCTTAATGATATCACCACAAAACTCAAACGCTGATGACCAAATGAATAATGAAGGATGATGCAGATATGATGATCAGATACAGTGCCAGTTTAATGCAGTGATATAAACCGCAATTAAGTTGTCCGCTTACCAAAGGCAAGTTGTCTCAGTTGTTGGTTTTCTTCTTCCAAGTGCTTATTCTGGTTTTATATTCACCAGCTGTCAGTTAGTCTTGGTCAGGTGCTTTGACAGCGGCTGGCGGCCCATCTGTCAGAATCCGCCAAAAATAAAAAAAATAAAAATTATCTTTCCACCTCCACACCCCCCCTCCACTCCCCCCCACCTCACACACACACACACACACACACACACATCTTTCAAACCCCCCGCCCACACACACACCCCAGACACCGCTAACCTCCTTCTGCACAATTTATTTGATGGTAGCTGAATGTAAACAGCAGGCAGTGGGGGAACCATAGCCAGACTGCCATTGGCTGTTTCAAATTTTAAAATTAGGCTGACTATTGTGCCCCCTTCCCACTGCCTGCTGTCAATCAGCAGAGGAAGACCTGAAGAAGAATGTTCTCCTTCAAATCCTCTCCTTTGCTGATTGACAGCAGGCTATTGATTTCCCTGCTATCTGCTCTTTTTTCCTGCATTCTGACAGTGGCCAGTGGCTGTTAGAATACACAAAAAGGCCTAGATGTCAACTGATATCAGGCTACTTCTGGGGCAGCTGGATGTAAACATAATATCATTACCTCATATTGTTATCGGCCTGAAAGGTGGCCCATAATTGGTATCTGTATGGAAAAATCCATATCTAATGGCACCTAGTAGCAGGGCAGATAATAATATGCAAAAGGGGAGGGAGACATAAACATTGGTAGCACTATGCACTGACATTATGGGGTATATTTACTAAAGGCAAATCCGCTTTGCACTACAAGCGCACTTGGAAGTGCAGTCACTATAAATCTGAAGGGGACAAAAAAAAATCATTTTTGCCTGTACATGATTGGATGATAAAATCAGCAGGGCTTCCCCTCATTTCAGATCTACCCCTCAGATCTACAGCGACTGCATGTCCAAGTGCACTTGTAGTGCAAAATGGATTTTCCTTTAGTAAATCAACTCCTATGCTGCATGGCGAGTGGATATAGAATAGAAGCCATATAATATTGTATGCAGCAATGTACACTGAAAGTAAGTTACACAGTTACTGGATATAACATGGAAGCCATACATATTATATACAGCAATGTGCACTGACAGTATGTTACACAGTTACTGGATATAACATGGAAGCATACATATTATATACAGCAATGTGCACTGACAGTATGTTACACAGTTACTGGATATAACATGGAAGCCATACATATTATATACAGCAATGTGCACTGACAGTATGTTACACAGTTACTGGATATAACATGGAAGCCATACATATTATATACAGCAATGTACACTGACAGTATGTTACACAGTTACTGGATATAACATGGAAGCCATACATATTATATACAGCAATGTGCACTGACAGTATGTTACACAGTTACTGGATATAACATGGAAGCCATACATATTATATACAGCAATGTGCACTGACAGTATGTTACACAGTTACTGGATATAACATGGAAGCCATACATATTATATACAGCAATGTGCACTGACAGTATGTTACACAGTTACTGGATATAACATGGAAGCCATACATATTATATGCAGCAATGTGCACTGACAGTAAGTTACACAGTTACTGGATATAACATGGAAGCCATACATATTATATACAGCAATGTGCACTGACAGTAAGTTACACAGTTACTGGATATAGAATAGAAGCCATACATATTATATACAGCAATGTACACTGACAGTATGTTACACAGTTACTGGATATAACATGGAAGCCATACATATTATATACAGCAATGTGCACTGACAGTATGTTACACAGTTACTGGATATAGAATAGAAGCCATACATATTATATACAGCAATGTACACTGACAGTAAGTTACACAGTTACTGGTTACTGGCCATACATATTATATAACATGCACTGAAGTTACACAGTTACTGGATATACATGGAAGCCATACATATATACAGCAATGTGCACTGACAGTATACACAGTTACTGGATATAACATGGAAGCCATACATATTATTACAATGTGCACTGATATACACAGTTACTGGATATAGAATAGAAGCCATACATATTATATACAGAAGTACACTGACAGTATGTTACATATGGATATAACATGGAAGCCATACATATTATATACAGCATGTGCATGACAGTGTTACACAGTTACTGGATATAGAATAGAAGCCATACATATTATATACACAGTACACTGACATGTTACACAGTTACTGGATATAACATGGAAGCCATACATATTATATACAGCAATGCACTGACATATGTTACAGTTACTGGATATAAATGGAAGCCATACATATTATATGCAGCAATGTGCACTGACAGTATGTTACACAGTTACTGGATATAACATGGAAGCCATACATATTATATACAGCAATGTACACTGACAGTATGTTACACATTACTGGATATAACATGGAAGCCATACATATTATTACTGTACACTGATATGTTAACAGTTATGATATAACATGAAGCCATACATATTATATGCAGCAATGTGCACTGACAGTATGTTACACAGTTACTGGATATAACATGGAAGCCATACATATTATATACAGCAATGTGCACTGACAGTATGTTACACAGTTACTGGATATAACATGGAAGCCATACATATTATATGCAGCAATGTGCACTGACAGTATGTTACACAGTTACTGGATATAACATGGAAGCCATACATATTATATACAGCAATGTACACTGACAGTATGTTACACAGTTACTGGATATAACATGGAAGCCATACATATTATATACAGCAATGTGCACTGACAGTAAGTTACACAGTTACTGGATATAACATGGAAGCCATACATATTATATACAGCAATGTACACTGACAGTATGTTACACAGTTACTGGATATAACATGGAAGCCATACATATTATATACAGCAATGTACACTGACAGTATGTTACACAGTTACTGGATATAACATGGAAGCCATACATATTATATGCAGCAATGTACACTGACAGTAAGTTACACAGTTACTGGATATAACATGGAAGCCATACATATTATATACAGCAATGTGCACTGACAGTAAGTTACACAGTTACTGGATATAACATGGAAGCCATACATATTATATACAGCAATGTACACTGACAGTATGTTACACAGGTACTGGATATAACATGGAAGCCATACATATTGGGCCAGATTCAGGAACACTTGCGCTGGAGTATTTGGATATGCGCCGCGTAACTGTGCTGATGCGCCGACGTTTCTATGTGCCCGTACCCACCAAACTAGATGCGCCCAATAACGGCTCATTTGCGACCGGCGGAACGTTCCGACGCCAGAGTATCGTCAGCGTTTATTTTCGCTGGGCGCATCAGTCGCGCCCATTGATTTCCCCTGCAAATATGCAAATGAGGGATTTTTCTCAATTCACGAACGGATTAGCACCATACGCTGGCTACATGCGCCGCGCGTATCTGGTCCGTCCGGCGCAAAGTTATTTCTACAAAAGGCTGCTTTATCTTTACTCCAGACGGTCACAGGTCAGCAGGAGAGCAGCTACAGCAGCGTTACCGACGATAGGAGCTAGCTGAGCACCCCCACTTGCAAGGACAACACCTCTGTGTGCCAACATGCCAGGGGCACTCGTGGTCCTAGAACTACTGATGGGTCCCCTGGAACCAAGAAGGCGGGCACGTGAGAGGATATACCGCACACGTATGAACCTCTTTGGCATGGGGGATGAGGAGGTGTATCGCCTATTCAGATTCAGCCCTGATGCAATACTTGAACTAACCACAACCCTGCAGGATGACATCACCAGCAAGACACACCGATCACAAGCAGTGCAGCCACTGGTGAAGGTCCTGGCAACACTCCATTTCCTTGCAAGTGGATCATTCCAGCGTACAAGTGGAGTGGTGGCTGGGATGTCACAGTCCTCCATAAGCAGATGTGTGCACCAGGTTGTCCCTGCAATCCTCAGACGCATGTCCAACCAGTTCATCAGACCCACCACTGAGGAGCTGCGGCAGAAGGCAATGACAGATTTCTACAACATTGCCAGATTCCCACGCACTGTGGGGGCCATTGATTGCACACATGTGGCCCTACAGCCCCCCAGTGCCACAGAGCACATATACCGCAATCGGAAGCATTGGCACTCCATCAACGTACAGGTGATAGCTGATGCCCAACGCCTCATATGGCACGTCCGTGCCAAACACCCCGGGTCCAGCCATGACAGTTTCATATACCGTCAGAGCCCCATCCCAGCAGAATTTAACCAGAACATGTATGGGGACAGCTGGCTGGTTGGTGAGTGACATGGGAGTCAGGCATGACTATCCCCTCCCGTCATGCACAACAGAAATCGCACATGCATGACTAACATTCTCCTGTCTTTTACCTTACAGGTGACTCTGCATATGCATTGGGACCCCATCTAATGACTCCTTTCCGGAACCCCCAAACCAGAGGAGAGAGAAAATACAATGAAGCACACATCAAAACCCGTGCAGTGGTTGAGCAAACATTTGGGCTCCTGAAGTCCCGTTTCCGCTGCCTGGATAAGTCTGGGGGGGCCCTATTGTATTCCCCTACCTTTGTGTGTCAGATCATCGGTGCATGTTGCATACTACATAACTTTGCTATGAAAAAAGGCCTGCATATTGACATACGTGATGACCTGACCCCCGACCCACACAGTCCCCCCCTGCCAGAGGACACCCAGTCTGCTGATGGAAGAGCAGTCAGGAGGGTCCTCGCCGTAGGCATCTTTGGACACTAACCAAAACATTAATAACACAGACAGTGCACGCGTGTACACCACTGATGTCCCTAGATCACACACACCACATGCACATCGCATTGGATTAGCCCAAGTCCAGCATGTAGGAGTTGGGAGCAGTAACGCCAGCGTCAAGGCCCCAATGATGTCACTGTCCATTCACACACCTTTCACACGTGATTCATTCAGCCGTGGGGTTAACTTCACCACTACGGCCGAGGGTGACACCCCTTACTTTCAGGAGTGCCACCCTCTCACATTCACACACCATTCACACTGTCCCCTGCACTCCTGACCGTGTGCAGTACAAAAATAAATTAGAAAGATCATATCCTGATCAATAAAAGAAAAATAATCTCATAACCTGAGAAAAATAAAAAATAAACTCATGACCTGAGTATGTGAAAAATAATAATATAAAACCAGCAACAAAAAAAGGCCTCATCGGGGATGCCGGGGGCTTCTTCTGGGGGCCCCCTCTCTGGCTCCGCAGCTGCCTGGATGGAGTGGGTGGGGGTGGGGGGGCATCTGGAGGTGGCTGATCCCCAGGTGGGCCACTCCTGGCAGGTGTGGCCTGCGTGCCCTCCAAGGCCCTGGCTATCCGTCCAAGGTAATTGTTCGTCTGGGCCTGCATCCGGAGCTGACGGGTCACCTGGTAATGCTGGGCCCGCCGACTCAGCCTCCCCTGCTCCCGGATGGCAGCACTGTTGGCCTGGACGGCTGCAGTGAGGTGCTGGATATCCCCCTGCACCTCCCCCAAAGTGGTGACCACTGCAGAGCAATTAGAGCTCACATCCTGCACTGCGTTGCTGAGGTTGGCAACGGAGCCCAGGCTGTCAGACACTTTCTGCAAGTGGTCCGCTATGGCCCCCATTTGTTCTGTCTGTCTGGCGTGATCCCTCGCCAACTGGTCCTGGACACCATCAGACACCCCCCTGGTCTTCTGGGTCGCCTTCCTGGGGCCCGAAGATGGATGTCCTCGGGTGGAAGGAGTCGCCCTTGAGGGGCTTCCAAGGATGGGGGAGGGGACGACAGACGGGCCAGGAGAAGGGGAGGAGACAGACAAAACCAAAGAAAAGTCCTGCTCTGCCACAGCAGGATCTTCCACAACCACCTCGGCAGGTGTGGTGTGGCCACTCTCTCTCCTCCATAACCTCTTCACCACCCAGTGGCTCGGGCACATGATGGCGTGGGGGGGATGGGGTGGAATGCAGGCTGACAGATGATGGCCCAGCTCCGTCATCTGTGGATGACACAAAGCAGACACATGTTGGTGGTCCCACACACTTGGCACATGTACCCCCCCCCCAAATGCAAAACATCAAATAGGGGATTAAAAAACACTTACCTGTCCTTGTGCCTTCCTCCACGGAGTCATAGCCTGCGACCCCCTCCACCTGCTCCCTCTCCAGGCACCGAGCAAAACCACCTCCTCCTCTGCGGTCAGGGTGACAGGACATGGGGGACCACCACCTGTGCCCCTCTCATACCTCCTGATGGAGGCCACCTTGTCCCTCACCTTGCGCCGCAGGTCATTTATTTTCTTTTGTATGTCCCCAGCAGTCCGGGTGGAGTAGCCCAGGACATTGACCCTGGCAGCAATCGACTCCAGGATGCCCTGCTTCCTCTCCCGGCTGGTCTTGCGGCTTTTTTTGCCATGGAGAAATTCATTCTCCGTCTCCATAGCCGAGATAATGACAGAGACCTCCTGGGTATTAAAATTGAGGTTCCTCCTCTCTCTGGGGTAGCGGGAGCAGCCATTACAGAGCAAAAGTATCTTCCCTGGGGTGGGGGGAAACGGAACTACTTTTGCGCCGGAATGGCGTTTCCGCCAGCGCTTTTAAGCGCCCAGCGGAACGCATTGCGCTGACGTTTCCCAGGAAGTGGTGCCGACGGAAGTTGTGAGCATGCGCACAAGGGGGCGAGTGGAGCCGCACTCACTGCGCATGCTCCGTGGATGATGCGCTGAACGTAAGCCTCTGCGCCGGGCTCCGCCCATCATTTACATATGATCACACCCACTTCCACTTGCGTCGGGTTACGCCAGCGCATTATCGTTACTCTGGCGCAAGTTTACGCGCAACTGCTATGTGAATTACAGGAATTGCGCTGAAAGGGTCTTCAGAGTAACGTAAATGAGAAGCGTTACTCCAGAGGAAAGATACTCTCATCTACCTGAATCTGGCCCATTATATAGAGCAATGTACACTGACAGTATGTTACACAGTTACTGGATATAACATGGAAGCCATACATATTATATGCAGCAATGTACACTGACAGTATGTTACACAGTTACTGGATATAACATGGAAGCCATACATATTATATACAGCAATGTACACTGACAGTATGTTACACAGTTACTGGATATAACATGGAAGCCATACATATTATATACAGCAATGTGCACTGACAGTATGTTACACAGTTACTGGATATAACATGGAAGCCATACATATTATATGCAGCAATGTACACTGACAGTATGTTACACAGTTACTGGATATAACATGGAAGCCATACATATTATATACAGCAATGTACACTGACAGTATGTTACACAGTTACTGGATATAACATGGAAGCCATACATATTATATACAGCAATGTGCACTGACAGTAAGTTACACAGTTACTGGATATAACATGGAAGCCATACATATTATATACAGCAATGTGCACTGACAGTATGTTACACAGTTACTGGATATAACATGGAAGCCATACATATTATATACAGCAATGTGCACTGACAGTATGTTACACAGTTACTGGATATAACATGGAAGCCATACATATTATATACAGCAATGTGCACTGACAGTATGTTACACAGTTACTGGATATAACATGGAAGCCATACATATTATATGCAGCAATGTGCACTGACAGTAAGTTACACAGTTACTGGATATAACATGGAAGCCATACATATTATATACAGCAATGTGCACTGACAGTAAGTTACACAGTTACTGGATATAACATGGATGCCATACATATTATATGCAGCAGGATGACATGCTGTGGAAGAGGAGCTCTATAATATTACATTACTGTGCACATGCTGTATGGTAACTGGGAAGGTGAATGCACACAGAATGAGAACTATTCAGCAGGAAATAGACAAATACAACTTAACTCATACACCAAACTTTCACAATTCTAATATTATTACATAGAAGGCTCACCTTTCATCCAGGAGAATACATCCAGGGGAATACAGAGAGCGTCTCCACCATGCTGCCATGCTTTCCTTTTCAGACTAGGCCTTACCAGGAACAGGAAGTGAGAGGTGAAAGTTCACCCCTCTGGTTCCCACTGCTCACTTCCTGTCACACACCTCCTGTATTGTTTCGGTTGCGACTAGTTCCTGGCCAGTAGAAGGACCTTGTCCTTTCTCAGGGTAGGATATAGCTTGCTCAGTGTGAATGAGCTATTTCCTATCCAGCTAAAGGACCTTTTAGCCCCCTAGTGGTCAGGTCCTGTATAAGGATAGAAACTATCCAACTCACAGTGAGAGAGCTAGTTCCTATCCAGCTAAAGGACCTTTTGGCCCCCTAGTGGTCAGGTCCTGTATAGGGATATGAACTATCCAACTCACAGTGAGGGAGCTAGTTTCTATCCAGCGAAAGGACCATTTTCTCCATAGTGGTCGGGTCCTGTTAAAGGATAGGAACTAGCCAACTCACAGTGAGAAATCTAGTTTCCATCCAGCCAAAGGACTTTTATCCCTCCAGCTAAGAATGGTCCTTTACAAGGATAGGAACTAGACGGTTCACAGTGAAAGAGCTAGTTCCTATCCTGTGAAAGGACATTTTTCTCTATAGTGATCAGGTCCTGTATAGGGATAGAAACTATCCAACTCACAGTGAGAAAGCTAGTTCCTATCCAGCGAAAGGACCTTTTTCTCCATAGTGGTCAGGTGCTGTTAAAGGATAGGAACTAGCCAACTCACAGTGAGAGAGCTAGTTCCCATCCAGCCAAAAGACCTTTATCCCTCCAGCTAAGAATGGTCCTTTATAAGGATAGGAACTAGATGGTTCACAGTGAGTAGGCTAGTTCCTATCCTATGAAAGGACCTTTTTCTCCATAGTGGTCGGGTCCTGTTAAAGGATAAGAACTAGCCAACTCACAGTGAGAAATCTAGTTCCCATCCAGCCAAAGGACTTTTATCCCTCCAGCTAAGAATGGTCCTTTACAAGGATAGGAACTAGACGGTTCACAGTGAAAGAGCTAGTTCCTATCCTGTGAAAGGACCTTTTTCTCTATAGTGGTCAGGTCCTGTATAGGGATAGGAACTATCCAACTCACAGTGAGAAAGCTAGTTCCTATCCAGCGAAAGGACCTTTTAGCCCCCTAGTGGTCAGGTCCTGTATAGGGATAGAAACTGTGCAAACTCACAGTGAGTGAGCTAGTTCCTATCCTGTGAAAGGACCCTTTTCTCCATAGTGTTTAGGTCTTTTTAAAGGATAGGAACTAGCCAACTCACAGTGAGAAATCTAGTTCCCATCCAGCCAAAGGACCTTTATCCCTCCAGCTAAGAATGGTCCTTTACAAGGATAGGAACTAGATGGTTCAGAGTGAGAGAGCTAGTTCCTATCCTGTGAAAGGACCTTTTTTCTCTATAGTGGTCAGGTCCTGTATAGGGATAGGAACTATCCAACTCACAGTGAGAAAGCTAGTTCCTATCCAGCGAAAGGACCTTTTAGCCCCCTAGTGGTCAGGTCCTGTATAGGGATAGAAACTGTGCAACTCACAGTGAGTGAGCTAGTTCCTATCCTGTGAAAGGACCCTTTTCTCCATAGTGTTTAGGTCTTTGTAAAGGATAGGAACTAGCCAACTCACAGTGAGAAATCTAGTTCCCATCCAGCCAAAGGACCTTTATCCCTCCAGCTAAGAATGGTCCTTTACAAGGATAGGAACTAGATGGTTCAGAGTGAGAGAGCTAGTTCCTATCCTGTGAAAGGACATTTTTCTCTATCGTGGTCAGGTCCTGTATAGGGATAGGAACTATCCAACTTACAGTGAGAAAGCTAGTTCCTATCCCACTAAATGACCTTTCCTCATTATTACCATACAGGTCATATAGAGGGATGGGAACTAGACGGCTCACTATGAAGGTGCTAGTTCTTTTTTGATATATATGTACCTTTAAGTATTTGGATTATTAGTATAAAGGAATGTTAAGAACAGACTTAGTGGTACTAACTTCACAATCCCTCATTATAGTTCTTCCACTCCAAAATACAAAGCCATGGTCTACAGTAACTTCCTAAACTTGTATTTTTTAAATGATTTTTACACATCATTTAACCACTTTAGCCCCGGACCATATTGCTGTCCAAAGACCAGAGCACTTTTTGTGATTCGGCACTGCGTTGCTTTAACTGACAATTGCGCGGTCGTGCGACGTGGCTCCCAAACAAAATTGGCGTCATTTTTTCCCCCACAAATAGAGCTTTCTTTTGGTGGTATTTGATCATCTCTGCAGTTTTTATTTTTTGCGCTATAAACAAAAATAGAGCGACTATTTTGAAAAAAATGCAATTTTTTTTTTAACATTTTGCTATAATAAATATCACCAAAAAATATATAAAAAAGCATTTTTTTCCTCAGTTTAGGCCGATACGTATTCTTCTACAAATTTCGTAAAATTTTTTTTCGCAATTAGCGTTTATTGATTGGTTTGCGCAAAATGTATAGCGTTTACAAAAAACGGGGTCGTTTTATGGCATTTTTATTAATAATTTTTTTTTACTAGTAATGGCGGCGATCAGTGTTTTTTTTTCGGTACAGCGATATTATGGCGGACACATCGGACACTTTTGACACCATTGGCATTTTTATAGCGATCAATGCTATAAAAATGCATTGTATTACTATAAAAATGCCACTGGCAGGGAAGGGGTTAAGTGTGTTCCTATTTGTGTTCTAACTGTATGGGGGGGTGGCCTCACTAGGGAAATCACTGATCACTGAAAATCAGCGTTTCCCCCGCTGACAGGAACGAGAGCTGTGTGTTTACACACACAGCTCTCGTTCCCCGCTCTGTAACGAGCAATCGCGGGTGCCCGGCGGCGATTGTACCTGCCGGGCACGCGCGCGGGACTCGGGGGGCGTGCGGGCGGCGCGCCCCCTAGTGGCCGAAAAAGAGAGGACGTAGAGCTACGTGCTCTCGCGAAACAGTGCCACCGTCCCGCAGTAATATGACGGCAGGCGGTCGGCAAGCAGTTAAAATATAAATTATATATCTAGATCTTTTCAAAATTGCAACTAAATATAATTATATATATATATATATATATATATATTATCAAGGAATCTAAGCTTTTTTTCTGTTTCCCTTTATCATGGGCTCCTGATTTAATTTTTAAATCATTTTCCCTCCCCATCTATTAGACAAGCCGGGGTTTTATAAGTATTTTATATCTGCCAAGTACAAGCTGTAAGCCAGGAGTTCTATAAATTATTGGGAACAGGAGATTTGTGTTTATTTTCATACATTATCACACGGGCAGTCTAGTTTTCTCACTATGATGTTTAGGGTTGTGCAAATAGTGGGGACATGTAGATCCTGTTATGATGTCATCCATTCATAAGGTCAAACACGAGGCACCTTAATGTACGGTGTTTTTGAATATTAAAAAAATAAAAGACAAATAGATAATAAAAATACATTTTGTTTATTATGATAATGAAAAACACAAATAAGTGTATAACTGTAAATAATTTATTTATTCATTAAGCTTTACAGTACAATAAAAGAGAGAGAGAGATGGTAGAGGGACTAAGGCGGGGCGGGGGGAGAGGGGGGGGGTAGGAGAGACCAGGGGGGGGAGCGGGAGAGAGAAAGAGAGGGACAAGGAGGGAGGTAGAGAGGGGGGGGGGGAGAAGAGAGAGAGAAAGAGAGGGGGGGGGGATGAGAAAGAGAGAAGAGAAGAGGAGGAGAGGGGGGGGGGGAGAGAGAGAGAGAAAGAGGAGGGACCAAGGGTGGGGGGGGGAGAGAGAGAGAGAGGAGGGACCAATGGGGGGGGGTGGGAAGGGGAGAGAGAGAGAGAGGGACCAAGGGGGGGGGGGAGAGAGAAGGGGGACCAATGGGGGGGGAGAAAGAGAGAGACAGAGAGGTGGGGGGAGAGAAAGAAGGGGGAGAGAGAGGGTATAGAGAGAGAGGGGTATACAGAGAGAGGTGTACAGAGAGAGAGTATATAGAGAGAGGGGTATACAGAGAGAGGTGTATACAGAGAGAGGAGGTGTATATATGCGAGAGAGAGGGGGTATATAGAGAGTATACGAGGGGTATACAGAGAGAGAGAGGGGTATACAGAGAGAGGGGGTATATAGAGAGAGAGGGGGTATTGGTTGGTGTTGTAGGTGGGGGGAGAGAGAGAGAGGGGGGTAATACAGGGAGAGAGAGGTGTATACAGGGAGAGAGAGGTGTAATACAGAGAGAGAGGGGGTATATATAGAGAGAGATCGATATATAGAGAGGATAATAATATAAAAGAAGATGGACAGAGGGGAGGGAGAGAGGATGACCTTCAGGATAATAACATGCGCTCCGCTCTTCTCTGCACCTCCTATTCACTTCTATTCACTTCATGTTCCCCGCCCTCTATTTCCTGCTTCCTGGTCACATGTTTCCTGTGACATCACAGGGTCCTTCTACTGGGGCAGGAACTAGCCGCTAACCTTGCTGGGAAGTGGCAGCAGAGGAGGTAATAAGATCTTATTTTTCTATTTACACCCAGTAACCCCGTCCATGTCCGTTTCTCTTCCTCCATAGTCACTGTGATGTCTTTATCTCAGCAGATGATGATACACACATGTGTTGGTGCCCTGCTCCTGTTGGGTAGGCGCGCATATTTGTAAATTTTAATTTATCTGAGCTCTAGTTTAGCTCGGAATGATTATGTCAAATTATTGGTTTCTGGTCCAGTTCAGCTGCGTTGCACATTTTTCACTTGACTGTAGGTGTGTCGCTGTCACCACGGGTCAAGGTTTGAAATGTAGCGGGCTGGGTGTATTGAGTATTCTTTTCCCAGAAGCAGCCCAGTGGGCGTGGTCTTCGCCGCTGTACATTCTGGGAAGGGGTACGCGGTTAAGGGGACAGACACCGACGTTCTGGGCGGGGTCTCCAATCCTGACCTCCTGGCCTTAGGGATGTGTCAGCAGTTCTTTGGTCCTCTGGCCTGCTGGCCCGAGGCTATGTTTACTGAGAGTAGGCCCAGGAGTTTTCTGGGGCCTACCGGCCCAGGGGTGTGCTGTCTTGCCTGCAGCAAGAAGCTGAACAATTAGGGATTCAATTGGAGAACGCATCCTGGCCAATCTACCTTACAGTGTTGCTGGCTGAAAGATCCTGGTACTGTGTAACTGTGTTTTTGGAACTTTGAAAGTGTGTGTGTGTGTGTGTGTGTGTTACATCGGTCCTGAGGATTAATTTGGGTACAGTGTTAAATGAGTATGAGTAATTAATCATTTAAGGTGTGGAAAATATAGTAGGGGTATGGGCGCTACCTTCCACTCAATGCTAATCAGACATCGCAATGAAAGTGATGCGCGCCACAACATATGTTTAAAGTGACTCCTCAAATGTTACCAATATTACAGAAAAGCATAAAAGAGGCAGTGCCTAATCAATAAGTGGTAATTGTGAACACATTTTAGTGCTGCTATGTGAAATATTAATCAACCAAAAATAAGGTGTAGATACATCAAATGAGACAGCCTTGGTCTGTCATCATAACCACATCAGAATGTGTATAACAGTGACAGAAAAGTGTGTGTAAATACAAATTAAAATAAATAAAAAAGTCCAATAGTGCCAATGCACCAAGCCCCTAAATTATGATGAATATGCAGCTTATAATGAACTCCACTAGGGTTGTCCCAATACCGAATATTTTGTACCGGACATATTTGTACTTGTACTCTGGCAAATACCCCCTATACCTAAATAGAATACTCCCCCCCCCCCCCGCCGCCGCATAAAACCGCCGCGTTAATCCCCCTGCATTACAGCGTGCATTACAAGCTTTCGTTTGAATACTTGTAATGCCCGCCGCGCCATGGCGGATCTGATCTGTCCAATCCTGAGCAAGCGGGAGTGTCTATGCACGGATCTGTGTATGGACACTCCCCCTTGCTCGGGATTGGACGGATCCGTCCAATTCCGAGAAGGGGAGTGTCTATACATGGTGCGGCAGGCATTACAAGTATTCAAACGAAAGCTTGTAATGCGGGCTGTAATGCATCATATCTACTTTTACAGGTATGGGGGACATGGCTGCAATATGTGGGGGACATGGCTGCAATATGTGGGGGGACATGGCTGCAATATGTGGGGGACATGGCTGCATCTGTGGGGTACATATACATACATGGCTGCATCTGTGGGGGACATACATGGCTGCATCTGTGGGGGACATGGCTGCAATATGTGGGGGACATGGCTGCAATATGTGGGGGAGGGGCATGGCTGCAATATGTGGGGGACATGCATGGCTGCATCTGTGGGGGACATGGCTGCATATGTGGGGACATGACATGCATGGCTGCATCTGTGGGGGGGACATGGCTGCAATATATGTGGGGGGACATGGCTGCAATATATGTGGGGGGACATGGCTGCATCTGTGGGGGACATGGCTGCATCTGTGGGGGGACATGGCTGCAATATGTGGGGGACATGGCTGCATTTGGGACACATTTAAAAAAAGTATTGGTATTCGGTATCAGCGACTACTTGAAAAAAAGTATCGGTACTTGTACTCGGTCCTAAAAAAGTGGTATCGGGACAACCCTAAACTCCTAAAGTAAACAACAGGAAGAGTCCAATATATGGTCAAAAAACAGGTAAACTCTTCAGGAAATCTTCATGTGACATAAGTGCTCTCAGTTGTAATTAAGGTGACTTCTGTGACCCCTCTTGTGTCCCCCGCTTACCAGATGCACATATGGAGTACAGATCTCCAGACTCGAATAGTCCCTCCTATCCTCAAAGAAAAGCGGATCCAGTGGCAAGTGAAAAATAGAAGTTCCTCATAGGGGGAAAAAGAAAACTCCCATAGTGTAATCCGTAATGACGGTGTAGAAAATGTTTTAAAAATAAATAAAAATCAGTACATAAAAGCCCAGCAGTATAAACCGCTATAGCGGATAAAAACAGTGTATGATCACACGTCTATAGCAGACTATAGGGTCCGGAGCATCGGTATCCTGGCGTGCGCTCCACCTCGCGTTTCCACCGTGCTCTCGGGTCCTTCCGGCGTGATGGCGTAAATTGAGTAACTACCTGACTCCACCTTACTTGTTTCATCATAGGACATCGTCATTTGAAGAGCCACTTTATACACTGTTGTGGAGCAATCACTTTCATTGAGATCTGATTAGCATTGAGTGGAAGGTAGAGCCAATACCCCTTCTTTATTTTCCACTATTCATTCTCCCTAGGGAGTTTTTAGGGGGGCTGCAACCTTTACCAGGTTCTTTAGCGTGGATTTTTTTTTTTTTTTTTGAAAAGCCTATGGCGTGTGAAACACACTCAAAAACTTCACCCGGTGCAGAAAAAATGTGCACACACATAAAGAGTGTTCACAAAAACGTGCAGACGGGTGCAACGTCAAGTGGTCCTCCTGTGCAGAAGGGACCCAAACCCTGATCCCCCGGGGCGTTAGGCTCCAGACGGGGACTGAGTTACTTACTGTGGTCCGAGCAACCGAAGCCGACACGGACCCAACTTCCTTGGAACACTTTGTGGTGACTGCCGAAACAGAACCCTCCAAGTACTAGGTGGGACTCCTCCCCCGAAGGGAGACCCCATGAGAGCGGGCGAACTAAGCCAGAAGGCCATGTCCACCCACTCCCAAGACGTTCAGGGCTGGCCCTAGGACCGGCACCCTACTAATCACACTGTGTACAAAACGTGCAAAAGCAGCACAAACAAAAAAAGACAAAAACGTGACAAACATAGGCAATAAATTAAATAAAGTGGGGGAAAGGGATAGTGGAGAGGAGAGTGAAGGAAAGAAGTGGTCATTGTGTTCAACAATGACCAGGCCCTCCGGCCAGGAATAAAAAATTCCTCCGGTCCTGGCCAAAAGGCCCGGCCCAGGAGGCAGGTGCTAAAAAAAGCGTGTAGCTGGTGCAGTGACCGTGGTGTCGTTAAATCAAAGTGACCCTCACTCACAGTGATTCTCAGACACCCCTGGACTGCCACTCCAGGGGAACATGCACCATAGGCTTTTCTGTTCCAAATCTAACCCCCCATCAACCCACCGGCCAGTGCAGCCCTCCACCCCTGCCAGAAAGAGAGCCCTTCCAGGTTTTCTTGGGAAGAAGCTGCCCCCCTCTAGCAGCCTCCACCAATACTAACTCTTCCAGTCTGACTCCCTGCCGGTCAACCCAGCAGGATTTGCATGGCCCTACCCCGTCTTTCCATCAGGGCAGTTCCAGCTCCTCCTACCAGATCTCTGACAGGGACAGCACTTGCACCAGCCAGCCAGAAGGCCAGACTAGAACCCGGCAAAAAGACCAGACCAGGCGCAGCCACCCATCCTCACCAGAAGCACCCTTCCAGGTGGCTCAGACGCAACCATTGGCCGGCCCCCAGTATCTGTCGGGCAGCACGGCGTAGTCCCTGCTGAAACCACCCTTCCAGGTGCAATGACGCTATTAGATTGCATCCACCCTCCACATATAGGAGGTGCTTCAGCGCTCCTCTAGCAACTGACGAGAACGGATACCAACCTGATACACCTGATCTTAGCCAAAAGGCCGAGCAGTGGCAGGGAAGACACCTCGATCAGCCCAGCCAGAGTGCAATGGCTGAGCCTCGCCCTGGGAGAACCACCTTCATGATCATGGTGTCTCCCCTGCCAGGTAAGTGGCACATGCACCATAGGCTTTTCCGTTCCAAATCCAACCCCCCGACCGGCCAGTGCAGCTCTCCACCTCTGCCAGAAACCTGCCAGAAAGAGAGCCTTTCAAGGTTAGGGAGAGCTGCCGCTCCAGTTAGCAGCCTCCGCCAATACTAGCCTTTCCAGACTGCGTGGATTAACCACTTTTACATAATTTAAGTTACCCACTTAATTTACACAAATTTACCCTAGTGTTTCCGGTATTGAGGTGGTTAAATGTACAGCGACCCTCCTATTACCCCCTCACATCCACATCCTATTATTGTGTGACCAATACCATCCAAATAATTCTTACTTTTAATTCCCAAGGTTATCCGTCTACAAGGAGATTTGTATAGATCAAATGATGGAACCAATGAGGATGGAGAAGGACCGGAGTCACATGACTGAGAAGATACTAAACCTCACCCTGGAGATCATCTACCTGCTGACCGGAGAGGTGAGGAGGATTCTGGGAGGTCACATGACATCGCTCTTATCTCTATTATTAAAACACAGACCTGACCGGAGAGGTGAGGAGGATTCTGGGAGGTCACATGACATCACTCTTATCTCTATTATTAAAACACAGACCTGACTGGAAAGGTAAGGAGATATTTCTATTGGTTTCCCCAATACAGAGATTTCCTCTTGTGAAGTCAGGTGATCATATGACCATCACAGTGCCTCCATGTGACTCCCTAAAACCTGAGAGACACAACATGGAGAAGATTCTAGAAGTCACCAAGAAGATGATGGAGCTGCTGACAGGAGAGGTGAGGAGGATTCTGGGAATTCTGGGACATTATCCAGTAACAGACAAGGGGTGTGTCTGGATGGTGACTGTATCATTGTGTGTGTCAGGTTCCTATAAGGTGTCAGGATGTCACTGTCTATTTCTCCATGGAGGAGTGGGAGTATTTAGAAGGACACAAGGATCTCTACAAGGACGTCATGATGGAGAATCAGCCGCCCCTCACATCACCGGGTAAGAGGAGACTTTATTGTAAAGGAGAGAGCAGTACGGAGGCTCCACCTAGATCCCCCATCATCTGATAAACACATAGAAACAATGTATTCAGTCAGTGTGTGTTTCCTACAGATGGATCCAGTAATGGGAACCCACCAGAGAGATGTCCCCGTCCTCTGTATTCCCAGGATTCCACACAGGAAGGTCACACCATCCCTTACCATCATCAGGTACATGAGGAACAATTACTGATAGTATCATTAGGATCTGTACATTATCTGCATTGATGTCATTTTATTCTATATTCAGAGTGGAAACCTGAAACCTGGAAAAGTTGAAGTTAAAGAAGAGATAAAAGAGGAGGATGAGGAGGATGGGGTGATGGAGGAGTCAGAGTCTCTAAAAGAACAAAAATATCTGTACCAGGACACCATGGTGGAGTCATCCAGCTACAGAAACCCACCAGAGAGATGTCTCCGTCCTCTGTATTCCCGGGATTCCAACCAGGAAGATCACACCATCCCCCACTGTTAAAAGGTTGGTGGAATGGAGCATCTAGTTTGGAGACCCCCTGATCTAGAACATGACTAGACGTATAGAGATGATGTGTGGATTTTTTTTATGTATGCTTATAGTTTACAGATGATATTTTCTCAAATTTTCTTGATTCAGAGTGGAGATCCAATCGATATAGAATTTGAGGTTAAAGCAGAAGAAGAAGAAGAGAGGTATGTGAGGGATGATCGTCAGTCTATGGAGGAGGATGGAATAATGGGGACATTTATAGAGGAGGACACTCCTACAGAGATCAGCACAGGTGGGTCATTAACACTAAATCCATTCCTCCACCCATACTGCTCACTGATTGGTCCAGAGTAGGGCAAGGACTGGGTGATATCAGCCTGAGCTGTATTTTACGTCTTCCTTCTCTGTGCTGCAGACATATGTATCTAGACTGGATTTATGGAGATTCCGGGTTCAGCTGGCAGCAAAATGTTGATTTTCGCCATAGACGTTACTTGACCTAGGCACCTGGGGTATGAGTATTAGATCTTCTCCCCATGCCTGAGTCTAGTAAGATCTCTGACAGACAATTCTCCTCCCAGAGTTACTTGCTCTATTGTCTGCTGGCTGTGTCGGGTGGAGGGATATGTCTGTATAGTCTCAGACCCAAGTCACTGAGTTCAGTCTCAGGAGATGGGAGGCAGCGGTGTGGGATCTTTGCAACTTGTCTCATGTAAACATTTAATCTTCCACTGATTACTGAATACCAATATTATGAGTCCTGACCCTTACACTGTATAATTTATATTGTACATTATATACTCCTGACCCCTGCACTATATACTCTATGTTGTACATTACATCATTCTGATACTATATAGTCCTATCTGTTGTATCTTAAACAATATGTTGTACATTACATAGTCCTGACTTATGCTCTCTCCCCACTGCTATATATTTTTACATGTTAATAATAATGTGATAACATCCTCAAACTTTGGAACCTTAAAGGGGTTTAAAGGTAATGCAAGGCTTTCTCCCTGGTCTTGAGTAGTTACAGACAGAAGAACAGGAAGTGAGGATTTCTCAGATGAAATAAGGACATTTAAAAGCAAAATCAAAGGATGCGGTAAGTGGAGGTGGACTGCACTAAGGTAAAGAAAGCTATTTAGGGAAAACATTTTTTACCTTTATAACCCCTTTAAACAAAAAGTGATAATGAGTGAGTTGTCAATAATCCAATGATGGTGGTCTTCAGGATCAGTCCAGTCTTCAGCTTGGTTGTTCTCCCCATCCTCACTCTCTGACCTCTGGTGGGGCTCAGCCCTGCTGTTATTCATGACCAAATCATGGACTAAATAAGGAAGTGCAGGACTTTTTGTGTTGGGAAGATGGCAATGAGTGATAGAGGGAGTGATGAAACTCTTCCTATAATCCCCCTTATCACAGTCACTTCTATAAAAGACAGTTCTCATTGTTTCTTTACTCTATGACTAAGGTCCGTGAATAAAGAAATGATCTGGTAGGAGATCAGAGGACCTATTTACTAGTTACCTTGAGGGGGGAATTGTAAGATCCTCAGAGCTAAAGCTGCCTGATGTGGGCGGAGTCCTGGTTTAGGGGAACCAATCTGCTCATGTCTACTAATAATCTTTGTATTTCTATTTTAGTAGATGGACGGGAGATGAGGAAAACTCAGAGGATTGTCTCACTTTGTCTCCAGACTGTAAAGTAGAAGATGAGGACATCACACAGTATAGTCCAGGAGAAAATCTGACTACCTCAAATGTCCATCCGGCACAACACAGTGTAGATGGACCATCATATTCCTCTTATCCTGAGGAACCTCAGACTGTGAGGGACGGTGCCGTCCTTCCAACAGAGAAGAGCTTTTCCTGTACTGAGTGCGGGAAGTGTTTCCGTTTTAAATACAACCTTAATGTGCATAAAAGATCTCTCACTGGGGGAGAAGCCATATTCCTGTCCTGAGTGCAGGAAATGTTTTTTCACGGAAGTCCAGTCTTTACGTACATCAGAGATCTCACACAGGGGAGAAACCGTATTCCTGTCCTGAGTGCGGGAAATGTTTTTCAGAAAAGCCCAGTCTTTCGGCACATCAGAGATATCATATGGGAGGGAGCTGTGGTGGCTCAACGTGATTGGCACTGCGCTGACAAGCCATTCACCTCTGCAGCCAAGGGTTCGGATCCCGGTCTCGGCTACATGTGAATTGAGTTTGGTGGTCTCAGCCCGGCTCCCGGTGGGTGTGCTATGCAAGGTACGCCTGTGCTTAGTATGCCCACCCCCCCCCCCCCCCACAAAACCATCACACTTGCACGCACACAATATTGGTTTAACACACACGCACTTTAGACATGCGGTCTCCTAAAATAAAGAGAGGCGAAGGACCTAAGCCTAAGCGGAATTGGTGGCGCAGAGCCGCGCTGTTTCATTGGGTGTCTGCACTCCATCGACGAAAATCGGTTACATAATCCTCGACCGCTCGATGGCCCTGTTGGAGTGTAAGTAGAGCGGTTTCGGCTGTGGCAGTCCTTTGAGGATCGTCATAAAGTTGGGCCATGGCCTGGAAGAAGTTTAACAAAGTCTGTGTCGGAGGGCCATTCTCCTCTAGTAACCGATGTGCCCATTTTTGGGGTTCCCCTTGAAGTAATGAGACAAAAAAAAAACACTTTCGTGGCCTCTAATGAGAATGTGCGGGGTTGCAGAGCAAAGTATAATTAGCAGGCATTACGAAAGTCCCGGAGGCTTCTCCAGGGGTGGCAAGGTTCTGGACCTGTCCTTCCAATCGCAGGTAGCCATCTTGCAGGTTTCAAACGGCTTGGTGAGGGATGATAAATGCTTGCAAATCTCCTCCATTGCTGGGGCCGCTCCTGCAGACTCTGTCATGGCTGCCTGATACTGTTACGTACCTGGATGCCAGAGTCTGATGCAGGGTGGCCTCTCTTACGACCCTGGTTCGCGAGCCACTGAAGTGGGGACAGCGGACTCAGAGAACAGGGGGGTAGGAGTGCCGGGGTGATGTAGAGTAGAAGCAGATGGGCAAATACCTCTGATGTGGAGATGAAGAAGATGCTGATGACGCTGAAGCGGAGGATGGGTCAGCGACCCGCACGGAAGCTGCGACTACAGCGGCACAAGCTGGGAAAGTAAGTTGGTGGAATGGACATAAACTGGAACAGCAGGGTCAGACAAGCCGGGTCATAACGGATAGGCAGAAGAGATGCAGGCAGATGGCTGGAGAGTAGTCGGTGAAGCAAGCAGGTAGGTCAGGTAACGGGAGTTCAATCAGGCGGATGGTCAAACAGGAGCCGGGTCAAAGGGTTGGAGAGGTACGGATGGTCAAGCAAGCCAAAGTCAGAGTTCAATCAGGTAATCCAAACAGGTAAACAGAGTACAGGTCTCAGGTAGGGATCAGCCACAAACTGCAGATCAGGCAGCAATGAGCTGCAAACACAAACAGGGTTTTAAAGTGTCCGTTTGGCGCCAGGACCGTTCACGTGCACGCTCCCGCCTGCCGTGCACGCGCCGTTGGAGCGCGTGCACGAGCGTGGGACGCGCGGCAGTGATCCAGGGACATGGAGGAGGACGGCTGCATGGAGGAGGTAAGTCCCTGACAGAGCCTGTGATTAGGCACCCGCTTGTAGGCCCGCTTGAGCTGAAAAGTGGCAAAAAAGACAATGAACGCTGGTAGATATCGAATGTTTGTGACAAAAGAACCCAGGATATCGGGATGGAAAACCCTGGAAGATATCCCAGGCCGAGTCATGAGCTTCCTAGGCTGAAAATTAATTGTAGAACAAGCTTCATCTGTAACAAAAGAGAAGGCTATATCAGGAGGTTTCAAGGAGGGCGAGCTACCATGTACAGAACCCCTAACCGGAGAAGGATGGATGGCGGATACATCTTCGATATCTGCTGGCCGTGACATGACCTCTGCAAACAAGAACAACATCGTTATAAACAAAAAATAACCAATGAGCCCCAACTTACCTTAGGAAAAGGCAAAAACCTCTACCTACCCTTAATGCTACTTACTCAGGTGTCCGTGATAATAAATGCAGTAACGTTGTGCAGGAAAGTATATGTAGTACAAGAAACTAGCAAGGCTGAGCAACCTGAGGACAATCAGGCCAAATAAAAATGTAACACTCAAGCCTATGAACCTGAAGACGTGTCAGGCAAGTGATGCAAGTAGAAAGATAACATGACGTATGAAAACGAAATGAAAGCCGTGAGAAGCGGATGAGGGGACTTGCCACTGCACAAGCCAATTAGAAACGAACATCTCAATCCGACAGTACCCATAAACGTGATAGGTAACCAGCAGTGGAGAGTGGCCATAAAAACTAACGTGAGGATATGAACGTGACATGTATGCACAGACTATGAAAATAAAATGTAGGTAAGTGTGGGACTAGTGCAACTGGACTGAGAATGTGACAAACCCATGAATTGCAAAGGCCGAGCAACCTGAGGCGTAGCAGGCAAATTAAAAACATACACTCAAGCCTGATGAATCTGAAGACATGTTAGGCCGTTATATGAGAAATGAAATGTCAAGATGCATGAAACGTATGAGAAACGGATGAGGAGACTTGCCACTGTACAAGCCAATTAGAAACGCTCATCTCAATCCGTAAGCACCCATAAACGTGATGGGTGACCCCCCCAGCGGTGAATGCTATGAATCTAAAATGAACATACCAATGCTACCAATTAGAAACATCCCAACTGAAACCTGCACGAGAAACGTAAAGTTGCATGAAACGTACACGCCTGAGAACATGAATAGCATGGGAAACAAAGACATGAGAAACGTAAACCCCTGACAACATGAAAATACCACGAAAAAAATATAAACGTATGAAAAGCGTACTCGCATGAGAACCGTAAATGCATGAGCAACGTGTACACCCGAGAACATGAGTAGCAAGAGAAACGTGTACACTTTACAACGTAATTGCATGAGAATACCATGAGAAATGTAATTGCATGAGAACACCATGAGAAACGTAATCGCATGAGAAACATAATTGCATGAGAAACGTAATCGCATGAGAAACGTTGTATGAGAACTACCATGAGAAACGTAATCGCATGAGAAACTACCATGAGAAACTTAATCGCATGAGAAATGTAATCGCATTAGAATGTAATCACATGAGACACGTAATCGCATTAGAAATGTAATCTCATGAGATACGTAACTGCATGAGAAACTACCATGAGAAACGTAATTGCATGAGAAACTACCATGAGAAACGTAATCGCATGAGAAACTATCATAAGAAACGTAACCGCATGAGAACGTAATCACGTGAGAAACTACCATGAGAACCTACCGTGAGAAACGTAATCGCATGAGACACGTGATCACATGAGAAACTACCATGAGAAATGTAATAGCATGAGAAACCACCATGAGACAGGTAATCGCATGAGGAACTACCATGAGACACACAATCGCATGAGAAACTACCATGAGACACGTAATCACATGAGAAACTACCATGAGACACGTAATCGCATGAGACACGTAATCGCATGAGAACATGAATAGCACGAGAAAAGAAACATACCAAACCTGACTGAAAACATACACTCACTGAGCACACTAACTTACCACTGATCACACACACTCCAACCAGAGTCCTGAGACAGGGGGAGATGCACAACAGATGACACATGGACAGCAGTGTAACAGTGAATGTGTAGCATGACTAGCAACTCACTGAGCTGACTACCTGAACACACACTCTCCAACCAAAATCCTGAGACAGGGGGAGATAGCACATAGAAGCCCACTGATGTGATGATGAGAAGCTGAGTGGGGAGGGGGCGGAGCACAAACATCTCCCCATGAAATGTACCAGACTAGTATGGGGTGCCGAAAGCAGGTGACGTCACCAGAGTGCAACTCGCAGGCCGTGACTGAAGCTTGCTTATGGCCATACGTCTGGTGAGTGAAGCTGGCTTACTATTGGCGTAGCGATAAATAATGGAATGAATGAGCCAGCAAATAAAACACAATCAACAGGGGCTGGAGCCAATGACAACAATACTTAGCTGAGCCCATATATGTGGGGCTGAAAAAGATTGTGCTGCCGCCGGAGAAGATGCCCGATAAAGACCAGATGGGGGTGGCCGCCTGCCTGAATCCTGCACGTGAAAAAGCGGTGGACACTAAGCCCCCTTTGCAGCCGCAACGTCCTCCTAGCAGAGATGAAAACCCGAAAGGGAGGTTAAACGTGTCGCACTGGAAATGACACTAACAGGGACAGCACACGAGAAATCCGACGCCCAGAAGGAGGGAGGGTTTAAATACCTCCTGACTCCTCCTACAAATTCAGGCTGACCTGCGGTCAGCCTTCCACTTGTCCAAGATTAGTCTACGTAGAGGGGAAAGATTTGACATAGAGAGAAAAGATTTGACATTATAGAGACAGTGTTGGGGTAGAGCAGGAGTCTCAAAGTACCGGCCCGCGAGCCATTTACGGCCCGTGGGCCGGTAATAAATGGCCCGCAGGCAGGGCGGGTGCCGCGGAAGTGTAGATCAAGGTGCATGAAGAGTAGGGCAGGAAGCGTCTGTCAGAGGTTCACTTCTCTCTCATGTCACGCTGCTACTCCCCGGCGGCCCCTCCTCTCTTCTCGTCCATCCCTATTTGCTTGTGACATCATCTGGGATGGACAAGAAGAGAGGAGGGGCTGCCGGGGAGTAGCAGCGTGACATCTGACATGAGAGAGAAGTGAACCTCTGACATGCTTCCTGCACTGCTCTGCATCTGAAGAAAACAACAAGTAAATGCTGACCTTTGCCCTGATTGTGCCCTGATGTGCTCTCATGTGTCCTGATGTGCCATATGTACCCTGATGTGCCATATGTACCCTGATGTGCCATATGTACCCTCATGTACCCTGATGTGCCATATGTACCCTCATGTGCCCTGATGTGCCATATGTACCCTCATGTGCCCTGATGTGCCATATGTACCCTCATGTACTCTGATGTGCCTCATGTACCCCGATGTGCCTCATGTACCCCAATGTGCTGGGCTCTGTACATCAGGGTACCCTGTGCCCTGTACCCTGATGTGTCATGTGCCCTGTACTGATGTGCTGTGCCCTGGTGTGCTCTCATGTGCCCTGATGTGCTCTCATGTGCCATGATATGCCCCATGTGCCCTGATTGTGGCCCATGTACCCTGATATGCTGTGCCCTGTGCCGTGCCCTGATGTGCTGTGCCATGTGCCCTGATTTGCTGGGCTCTGTGCCTTGATTTGCTGGGCTCTGTGCCTTGATTTGCTGGGCTCTGTGCCTTGATGTGCTGTACCCTGATGTGCTGTGCCCTGTACCCTGATGTGCTGTGCCCTGATTTGCTGGGCTCTGAGCCTTGATGTGCTGTGCCACGATGGTGAGTGGTCAGAGTGTAGTGGTCTGTCGGTAGTGTGCAGTGTAGTGGTCTGTGTGCAGTGGTCCGTGTGCAGTGCAGTGGTCAGGGTTAATAATGCGTCTGCTGACACCAGTGCTGGGGGTTAATAATGTGTCCGCTGACACAAGTGCTGGGGGTTAATAATGCGTCTGCTGACACCAGTGCTGGGGTTAATAACGTGTCCGCTGACACCAGTGCTGGGGGTTAATAAGGTGTCCGCTAACACCAGTGCTGGGAGTTAATAATGTGTCCGCTGACACCAGTGCTGGGGGTTAATATTGTGTCCGCTGACACCAGTGCTGGGGGTTAATAATGTGTCCGCTGAAACCAGTGCTGGGGGTTAATAATGTGTCCGCTGACACCAGTGCTGGGGTTAATAATGTGTCCGCTGACACCAGTGCTGGGGTTAATAATGTGTCCGCTGACACCAGTGCTGGGGGTTAATAATGTGTCCGCTGAAACCAGTGCTGGGGGTTAATAATGTGTCCGCTGACACCAGTGCTGGGGTTAATAATGTGTCCGCTGACACCAGTGCTGGGGGTTAATAACGTGTCCGCTGACACCAGTGCTGGGGGTTAATAATGTGTCCGCTGAAACCAGTGCTAGGGGTTAATAATGTGTCCGCTGACACCAGTGCTAGGGGTTATTAATGTGTCCGCTGACACCAGTGCTGGGGGTTAATAACGTGTCCGCTGACACCAGTGCTGGGGGTTAATAACATGTCCGCTGACACCAGTGCTGGGGGTTAATAATGTGTCGGCTGACACCAGTGCTGGGGGTTAATAAGGTGTCCGCTGACACCAGTGCGGGGGGTTAATATTGTGTCCGCTGACACCAGTGCTGGGGGTTAATAATGTGTCCTCTGACACCAGTGCTGGGGTTAATAATGTGTCCGCTGACACCAGTGTTGGGGGTTAATAATGTGTCCGCTGACACCAGTGCTGGGGGTTAATAATGTGTCCGCTGACACCAGTGCTGGGGGTTAATATTGTGTCCGCTGACACCAGTGCTGGGGGTTAATATTGTGTCCGCTGACACCAGTGCTGGGGGTTAATAATGTGTCCTCTGACACCAGTGCTGGGGGTTAATAATGTGTCCTCTGACACCAGTGCTGGGGTTAATAATGTGTCCGCTGACACCAGTGCTGGGGGTTAATAATGTGTCCGCTGACACCAGTACTGTTTTTGAAGTTTGAAAGTTTGCATGTGGCCCCCCATGGTATATGAAAACTTGTCTTGCGGCCCTCAGGTAATTTGAGTTTGAGACCCCTGGGGTAGAGTGTAGACCATTCGACATGAACGACGAAGATTCGGCGAAGCAGCGAAAAACATACAAACGTTGAATCTGTCATTGAAGGCTTATGGTGTCTGTCGAAAGTTCTAAGAAGATTCAACAAGCAGCTAAACTGTATAACGCCGCAATCATACATTTCCGGTCAAATGCTCGGCCCATAAACTATAGAAGAATTTAAATGTTGGTTGACTGGTAATAATAATTTAGAAATAGAATTATTACTAGTGTCATACAACATTAGAATTCTTCTATAACTTGTAGGCGGAACATTCGACCGGAAATGTACAATTGCGTACAGATTAGCTGCTCCGTCGAATCTTCTTTGAACATTCGACAGACACCATAAGCCTTCAATGACAGGTTCTTCCTTAATTCATTCAGATTTTCGGACGACTGTGTGTTCAAAATAAATAAAAACTAATTTCGGGAGTAACTACATAAATGTATTTTTCTAACAAAATTCCGAAACAAATACTTCAGTGTGCACATGTCTACTTGAATGTGGGAAATGTCTTGTATATGAATGTTGCTGGACATCACAGCTCTCATGTGGGGAAGAAGCACATCCTGATATACACCTCAGATATACTCCATGGTTGATCTTCATCATGTAACAAACAGTTCACAAGGAGATCAGAGATCACCAAAGACATGGATGAAGTGTTGTACCGTGTTGGCCATTGATAGCAGTAGAGAAATACAAATTGAGTCATTACCTCTCATTGGCTGAGTACATTTTGTGGTGTAAGATTTCACAAACACTTAAAGGTCTGTTTGAAAAAAAAATTGTTGAACCGTTATGAGGTATTTCAGGAAAAATACAGATTATGGCCACTAGATGGAGCTGATGATCATAGGAAATCACTGTGTTAGATCACAGCCAGAAATTGTAACAGCTGGATGAATGATTGTCACATTAGTCCAATAAATTCTTTTAAAAACAGACATCTTATTTCCCTTCATCAGACATGTCTTCATACTAATACCTGAGATCATACTAATACACTTATCAGTACAATACACACTGAAGGATAGAACTTAAATAAGACAACACTATTAGACTAACCATTGAATTAAAATACGAAATACTATGTTTGGACTGTAGATGGCGCTAAGTATGATAGCAATTATCTCCAGCTAGTGGCTATCACATCAATCTTTTTAAGCGCTACACTTTGCTTTTTTCGTTTGTCTATTTTTGCTAAATTGGTCATATTTAGTTGTGTTAGCTGCTTTTCTCTATTTATGTTAAGTTAGCGCGGTGAGTGTATATATTACGATATATACTACTATCTGCTCTCCAGCTAGTGGCAAATGTAATATTTTCTATTTTAAATCAATGGAAATTATTCAACCAGCAAATAGTCAATTAAACTCCATTTTCCCGCTCATTCACACAGAAGGAATGTACATGTATTTTCACCCGGAAAATTGCTGTACAATTAATTATGACTAGACCCCAAAATGTCAGGAGACGTTTATATAAAGATGGGAAGTATGTAGCAGATAAATGAATGGAAAAACAAGGGGGTGGTGTCTGCGCTGTGAAAAGTGGGTGAAATCCAAGGGTGGTACGGGAATAAATCCCTGGGCTGGTGAACGTGGGGGAGGGGGGGGGAGGGGGGGGAGGGGTGATGTTTTTAGAACAGGGTGATAGCGTACATAAGTTTAGTGTCAATACGTAAACCGTCAAAATGTAGCACAAAAGATAATATTGAATACTAAACAATGGCAAGTGACAAAAAAGGAGTACAAATTCACAAGCAGTAAAATGTACACAATGTGCTGGTCCAAGTAATGTGAAATCAGGGAGAACTTCTGCTAGGGGCGCCCCTGAGTGTGTAACACAGTGAACAATACAAATAATAATATATAAATCAGTGAAGAAATGCAAAAAAGTCTCTGAAAGTGTTTCCTAAATGTCCCAGAAGACAGGTTCCAAAGATGTCCCAGAAGACAGTTTCTAAAAGATGGAGGAAATGGTGCCGGGAAAGGACGTAGTACAGTGAACACCTCAGGTGGTCCCTAGCCCCTCACCTCACGGCTATGGCACGGATAGCCAAATAAAACCACCTCTGGCAGGGGGAGGAGGAATACAATGGAGGTGATGGATGGTGGGCCTATCTCCCACGAACACTGAGTTCGTCCTAAGTCCTGGATGCACACCTGGCTCCTCTTCTTCTGTGTCTGAGCTGGGTGGACACTTGGAGCAGATAGAGGGGACCCTCACACAGCATATAGGATGGGAGAAAAAAAGACCATAGTACAGCCCCGCAAAAAATGGAACAGGTTTATTAAAACATATAGGTGCACTCACATTTGGATGATAAAAACTGGGCACAGAAACCAAACGGACGGCAGGGGGGTCTTGCTGCGTCAGGCGTGTGGACTCTGATGCTCCTTGATCCCTACGCGTCTCGTCATGTCACATGACTTCCTTAGGGGATAAATGAATAGACCTCCTAGCAATGTTATTACCAGGCTGCAGCTAGGGGGAGCTCTAATGATTAGAGTGTGACCACAGCACAGTGATCCCATCTAGCTCACATTAACCCTTTCACTGCCAGAGCTGGTTTTCCATTATTTTTGCACACATGGTAAAATGCAGATTTTGGGCCTGAAGATTAGATAAAACCCCCAAACATATATTTCCTGAAAGCAGAGGCCCTGGAGAATAAAATGGTGGTAATTGTTAAGGTGTTCCTCGTACACAAATGTCACCTTCATATCCGGGTTCATTTTCTCCTTTCCCCCATTTTCTATGGTGTGATCTTTTCTACAATACTTTGTTATAATAATGTAACACGTTGTGTATTGTATTGTACACAAATTAATAATAACTCCGCCTCCACATTCCAGACAAGTCGTTTTCCTGACCAATTGGATTTTTTCCATTTGCTAATTTTATGACTGCAATCTTGTTATAAGTAACATTATAATGTAGCACTACCCCCAAAGGAGCTGCTGGTTTGTTTTGGGTGGCATGTTACCTCATGGCTCCTCCGCCATCTAGGGCAGCCTTTCTCAACCTTTTCAAGACAGAGGAACCCTTGAAATAGTTCTCTGGTCTTGTGGGAACACCTGCTAAAAATTAGAAATCTACAATTCATGATACCTTAGTGTGATGGTCAGTCGGAAGAATGGTCCTTATACTTGTAGTCATTGGGAAGAATTACCTCCTTACAGATAGCTAAAAAATTCAATAGTGTCAGTGGGAACTTATCTGAGAGGCAAAAATTGCCCAATGCTGAAGGAACCCCTAGCAACCCCCGGAGGAACCCTAGGGTTCCAGGGAACCCTGGTTGAGAATCACTGATCTAGGGGTATATGGTAGGGTGACCAGACATCCCCAGTTTCTGGGGACAGTCCCCTGACTGAGCACACTGTCCCCGGACCAAGTCTGTCCCTGGTTTTGTCCCCAGATTGGATTTAATAGGGGGCAGGGGCAATTTCAAAGACAGTCAGTGCAGAAATAAAATAAAAAAAATTGAATTACACCCCCCCGCTCCGCCTTGCCTACTAGCATAGGGGGGTGTATTTTTCCCATTATCTGTGTCCCTTTCTGATGATCATGTGCTTGTCGGAGCGGAGGGAATAATTCTTCAGTTTCGGGTGCATGTCCATTCAGTTTCGCTCGCATGTTCTTCTGCTTTGGCTCAAATCCTGGCCAGCCACCTGCCTTTGCCTTCCCTCGCTGAGTGATCTTCCTCCGCTCCCCACCCAGTAGTAGCCTGGGCCCAGAAAATAAGACTTAAGAGGCTCTGGGGCGGTGGGCGACGGGCAGAGAGTCGCTGATTGCCGCCATTACTAGTAAAGAAAAAATATGTCCCTGGATTTCATTTAAAAAATCTGGTCACCTTAGTATATGGTAGTAACGCAATGTCCAGGACACGTGTCTTTTTCTGTGCTCTTTATTGCCCAGCCGGGTAAAAACAATAAAACTTGATAAAGAGTAAAGATTCGTAAAGTAAAGTAAGGATTCGTGAACGTGATGAAGAGTAAAGATTCAGCAGAAGGAGAAAACAGCAAACTCAGGAGTAGCAATAGGGAAACAGTACTGCTCCCAATAACACTTTCGCCACTCTAGCCAGTCTCTGCCACAGACCCTCCTTAGAATTTAGACAGAGGAGATTAACAATAATAAAACTTTATTGAATGAAGAAAAATAAAGAGTGTGTCGGTGTAATGATGAAAATCTGTGATATGAAACATTTCTCATCGGTGACACTATAAAAGTCTTTACAGGTCATCAGTTTAGAGTTCGGGGTCATTATTCTCACCATCTGCAGAGATCTGCATTGTTCTGCACTAGGGAAATGCACATCTGTGCAACACATAAAGTGCTAGGGGCTCAAATAATATTCTCTGCAGATCTACTGCTCCCACTTTACACCTACTTCTTTAATCTTATAATATTTGCTGCTATATTAAATAATCTCGAAAACTGTGCAAATTCATGTCCACTTTGCATCTTTTTTTTTTTTTATAATTAAACTTTATTAAAAAAAAAAATCTTTACATATAACATTTAACATGCCTTGAAACTTAAAAGGCAGCTCAATACTACCATTCTTTACTATATGGTGGTTTCCGGTCCCCAAACAAAACAAAAAAAGCGGGGGGAGGGAGAACGCAAGAAGACGTTTGTGACTATAAAAAATGTATTTATATATATATATATATATATGTATTCCTAGTGCTATATACTTATTAGTGATATTTATTATTTATTATGTTCCTCTGTGCCTTGTCATATTTATTTGTCTGTGATTCAGGTTTACCTTCCTTTTTGAGGGGTAGTGGTGCAACGGATCACCGTTGATCCGTGATCCGAACTGGTCACCCCCTTCGGATCGGCACGCTATGTGATCTGCGGATTGCCGCCGTGGCCATAGCATTAGGAAAGGCTGCGGCTTCGGCCTAGCTCCGGAGCCACGGCCATCTTGGTACACCCGGCGGCGGCCCTCCTCTCTGTTTACACCCACAGAGGAGGAGGAGCCCGCACTCGAGGAAAACACACGCCGCTGTCTTCTCTACTGTGGGGGTTACTGTCTGAGGTCTGCTCTACTGTGGGGGTTACTGTCTAAGGTCTGCACTACTGTGGGGCTTACTGTCTGAGGACTTCACTACTGTGGAGGTTACTGTCTGAGGTCTGCACTACTGTGGGGGTTACTGTCTGAGGTCTGCACTACTGTGGGGGTTACTGTCTGAGGTCTGCACTACTGTGGGGCTTACTGTCTGAGGTCTGCACTACTGTGGGGCTTACTGTCTGAGGACTTCACTACTGTGGAGGTTACTGTCTGAGGTCTGCACTACTGTGGGGCTTACTGTCTGAGGTCTGCACTACTGTGGGGGTTACTGTCTGAGGTCTGCACTACTGTGGGGGTTACTGTCTGAGGTCTGCACTACTGGGGGGTTACTGTCTGAGGTCTGCACTACTGGGGCTTACTGTCTGAGGACTTCACTACTGTGGAGGTTACTGTCTGAGGTCTGCACTACTGTGGGGGTTACTGTCTGAGGTCTGCACTACTGTGGGGCTTACTGTCTGAGGACTTCACTACTGTGGAGGTTACTGTCTGAGGTCTGCACTACTGTGGGGGTTACTGTCTAAGGTCTGCACTACTGTGGGGGTTACTGTCTGAGGTCTGCACTACTGTGGGGCTTACTGTCTGAGGTCTGCACTACTGTGGGGGTTACTGTCTGAGGTCTGCACTACTGTGGGGCTTACTGTCTGAGGACTTCACTACTGTGGAGGTTACTGTCTGAGGTCTGCACTACTGTGGGGGTTACTGTCTGAGGTCTGCACTACTGTGGGGGTTACTGTCTGAGCTCTGCACTACTGTGGGGGTTACTGTCTGAGGTCTGCACTACTGTGGGGGTTACTGTCTGAGGTCTGCACTACTGGGGGGGTTACTGTCTGAGGTATGCACTACTGTGGGGGTTACTGTCTGAGCTCTGCACTACTGGGGGGTTACTGTCTGAGGTCTGCACTACTGTGGGGGTTACTGTCTGAGATCTGCACTACTGTGGGGGTTACTGTCTGAGGTCTTCCCTACTGTGGGGGTTACTGTCTGAGGTCTTCACTACTGTGGAGGTTACTGTCTGAGGTCTGCACTACTGGGGGGGGTTACTGTCTGAGGTCTTCACTACTGTGGGGGTTACTGTCTGAGGTCTGCACTACTGGGGGGGGGGGGGTTACTGTCTGAGGTCTTCACTACTGTGGGGGTTACTGTCTGAGGTCTGCACTACTGTGGGGGTTACTGTCTGAGATCTGCACTACTGTGGGGGTTACTGTCTGAGGTCTTCACTACTGTGGGGGTTACTGTCTGAGGTCTGCACTACTGGCGGGGGTTACCATCTGAGGTCTGCACTACTGGGGGGGGTTACAGTCTGAGGTCTGCACTACTGGGGGGGTTACCGTCTGAGGTCTGCACTACTGGGGGGGTTACGGTCTAAGGTCTGCACTACTGGGGGGTTACTGTCTGAGGTCTGCACTACTGTAGGGTGTCTGTACTGAGGGGGGGGGACAATAGTGGGGTGGGGGGGGTGACACAATTTTTATTATTTTTTTGCATTGGGTGACACCAACACTAGTGACGCCACTGCAGTGGAGGGGGGGGGGATATTACAGTGTGGGAGATTTTTTTTTTGCTGATCTGAAAAATAATCCGATCCGTGACTCCTGATCCCACGAACGATCTGAACCGTGAGTTTTTTGATCCATTGCACCCCTATGTGAGGGGTAAACACCCCAAAAAATGTGTCTTCTTATTTGTAATTATAGTATTCCCTTCTAAATTCCACTTTGCATCTACTTCAATGAACTGATTTTACTAAAAAAATATCCACAAATCAATGAAAAGTTGATAAGGTGTGAAAGTTCTCGGTGCTCCAAACTGTGGCAGCTGTAGTGTAGCCACGGCCTTCTTCCACCTCTTACACACGTGATGGTGAGGGCGCCCTCTTAGTAGTGCTTCCCCAATCACCAGAGCAATATGACTCCCAGCTTTTCATCTACCAGAGTGTGAAGGATGTTTGTGACTCTGGTAGATGAAAAGTGTTAGTGATAGCACCTTCTAGGGGTATATAGACTCGTCTTTGCCCTGACCAGGTTAACCCTCGAACTTCAGAGGCCTGGAGATCTCCCTGAAATAACTTGACATGCACACAGTCAGTCAGGGGTGTATTTAGCTTTTGTGCTGCCCTAGGCCTGACTAAACTTGTGCACTCCCTAATTTAAATATGACCCACCCCTTCATGTTAGTGCCACACACCCTTTTCTTTTTTAAGACCCGCCCCACTTTTCGAGTGGGGACACTAGTTCTGAGGGCCTGGGGGGGGATGGATTTCCTTAATTTGCAGGGATTTCCTCTCACTTCCTGTTTGGCTATGGGGCAGGAAGTGAAATCTCTGCAATTGGACATGGATGGTAAAAAAATAAACTGCTTTATGGGGGTGCTGGACTAATTTGCCTCTCAGCCCAGTCTGGCCCAGAGGGCAGCCATCACAAATTTTGGGGCCCCTTACACAGCTTTTGCCAGGGTCCCCCTGAAGCAGAAAACTGGGGGCTAGGGGGGTGCAAAAAAACATTGTATTCTCTTTCCTCTCAATGCAAGATAAGCATAAGCGGTGGGGCCCTGGGGACCATCGGGCCCCTTACATGTGTAATGCAAAAAAAAAATGCCTGTACCCCCCTGATGGCAACCCTGCCAGCCCCATAAGACTGGCACTACACAAACAGCGTAGCACAAGTCGGCGGGGACACTTTCTGTGCTGCCCCCCTGCCTAGGCCAGGATACAGCACTGGATGCGACGGCCAAGGACACAAGGATGGAAGTACAATGTCCTCATTCAGATGAAAGGCCGAAAGTACATTTGGAAAAAAGGAAGGCTGTGGGCGTAGAACCGCTTCATCTCTATGGAGGACCAAGTAGGGGGACTTACAAGACAAGGCCGCCAACTCAGAGACCCATCTGACAGACGTAGGCAATTTTTTGAGATAGCGTCAAGAGAAAAATTTCTCTGATGTACTCAAAGGGAGGTTTCTGAAGCACCGAGAGCACCAGGTTTAAATCCCACGGAGGTAGTGGTGGTCGAACCAGAGGCGCCACATGTCGAACCCCTTGAGCAGACGTACTCGCGAGTGAGTGGGACGCCAAGGGTCATTGAAAGAAAACAGAAAAAGCTGAAAACTGCCCCTTAATGGTGCCTAAGGCAAGCTTTTGATCCACTCCCCACTGTAAAAACAGCAGGATCCTAGAAACAGAATATGTACATGGATGCCACCCCATCTCTTCACACAGAGATGTAAATCTTCAGAGAAGATGACTTCCGTGCCCTCAGCATGGTGGAAATAACCAAATCCGACAGGCCCGGTCTCTCAGCACCTGGCTTTTAACAGCCATGCCATTAAAGCCAGCAAAAGTAAAGCAGGATGAAGAATGGGACCTTGTGAGAGACGGTCCTCCCGCATTGACAGTCGCCAAGGAGCATCCGCCACCAGGTGGTACTAGGTCGGCGTATCAAGGACGCCAAGGCCAATATGGGGCAATTGGGATCATTGGTATCCCCTCGAATTCTGCTCTGTGGAGCAGACGAGGAAGCAGTTTCAGTGGGGGAAATGCATAAATCAGACGATACTGTCCCCATGGGGCCACAAACCTGTCTGTTGCATCCGCCCAAGGATCTTTTGACTTGGCCACAAGCCTCAACACCTTTCGTTTGAGTCACGAAAACAGGAGACCCACGTCTGGCTCTCCCCATTTTAGGCAGGAGGCGGAACACATCCAAGTGTAGTGACCATTCTCCTTGGTCCAGCATCTGGCAAATTAGGTAGTCTGCTTGCCAGTTTTCTATGCCCAAAATGTATACGGCCGATAGACCCGGCGTGCTCCATTCTGCCCACCTCAGGATGTAAGCGACCTCCGACACTGCAGCCGAGCTTCTCGTTCCTCCCTGATGGTTGACATATGCCACCGCCGTGGCGTTGTCTGACTGGATCCTGTCTGGACGCCCCTGTAGGCTCCGCGACCAGGTGGAGAGGCACAGCCTGATCGCTCGGAGTTCCAAAATATTGATCGGAAGGCAAGATTCTTCCTGTGTCTAGCGACTCTGTGTCGACTGAATACCCCACACTCCCCCCCATCAACCGGTCAGGCTGGCGTCCGTCATGATCAACGTCCAGTGAAAGGGAAGGAACAAGTTCTTTGCATGAAGATCCAGGGATCTCAGCCACCAGATCAGGCAAGTCCTGACTAGTGGGCTCACAAGGATTTGACAATCCAGGGACAACGGAGACTTGTCCCATTTGGACAAAATCTCCTTCTGCAAAACTCGAGTGTGGAATTGAGCAAACGGTACTGCCTCGAAGGAGACTACCATGAGACCCAAGACTCGCATGCAAATGAGCAGCAACAACCACCTGCAGGGCGCCAACAGCTTCACCGCCGTCTAAAGAGTCTGCAATTTTTTCAAAGGTAGAAAAACTCTTGCCTCTGAGGAGTCTAGAATTAGACCCAGATACTCCAAGCGCTGAGTCGGTACCAACAACGACTTCTGGAAGTTCAACACCCAGCCAAACTCTTGGGGGGACTGACTGGCAATCACCACATCTGCCTCTAATTCTGAGCTTGAAGCAGATCGTCCAAGTAGCCCATGATAGCAATACCTTGCTGTCTCAACAAGGCCAAAATCGGGGGAAGCACCTTGGTAAAAGCCCTTGGATGTGATGCCAGGCCAAAAGGAAGAGCAATGAATTGATAGTGGTCTTCCCCGACCGCAAACGGCAGGAACCTCTGATGCCCAACATATATGGGTACATGCAAGTATGCGTCCTTGATGTCCAAGGACACCAGAAAATCCCCCGGATGGAGTGCAGTGACCACAGAGCGAACTGATTTCACCCTGAACTTCCGAATCCTTACAAAGACATTGAGAGCCTTGAGGTCCAGGATTGGACAGACTCTGTCCTTCTTTGGGACCACAAACGGATTCGAGTAGAAACCCTGAAACCTTTACCTCGGTGGCACAGGTATGATTACCCTGCAGCTTAACAAGTCCTGCACTGCCCCAAATAGGGCATCCGGACGAGCCGGAAGGAGAGGAAGGTTTGAGGGAAAGAATCTGTTTGGTGGACGAGAAAGAAACTCTATCTTGTACCCTGATGAAACCACTTTGCAGACCCACTGGTTGGAAATCAGGTAGGTCCACCGACCCGCAAACCCGTGCAGACATCCCCCCCACCCGAGAGTTCGGCGAGGGAAAACCTTCATGCTGTCGCAGATTTGTTCGCAGGCTTGTTTGGCTTGCGAACCCAGGGACGTTTTTGTCACCCAGCAGGCCTTTTGTCGGTCTGAGAATGCTTACCTGTGGGACCTGACTGACGAAAATACCGCTTTTGCACGGAAAAAGAGGCTCCCGGCCTGCGGCGTGGCTCTTTTCCTTTCCTGGACTGGGGAGGAGCATACTCTTACTCCCCGTAGCATCCTGTATGTCATCCAGGGAGGAACCAAATAGCCTCCAGCCCCGAAAGGGCAAATCTGCCAGAGCCTTCTTGGATATTTATTACAGCAAAAAGTTAAAAATATAATTTTTTTTCAAAATTGTCGCTCTATTTTTGTTTATAGCACAAAAAATTAAAAGCCGCAGAGGTGATCAAATACCACCAAAAAAAGCTCTATTTGTGGCAAAAAAAGGACGCCGATTTTGTTTGGGAGCCACGTCGTACGACCGTGCAATTTTCAGTTAAATCGACGCAGTGCCGAATCGCAAAAAGTGGCCTGGTCATTGACCAGCAAAATGGTCTGGGGCTGAAGTGGTTAAAATGATTTTTCATGTTCATGTCCCATAGACTTTAATAGGGTTTGCATATTTGGTAGAGCTGTTTGCCTGTTGGAGGTGTTCTGGCGTGAACCAAACCGGGGGGCTGTTTAGCCCATACCTAGTGACCGTAATGGGTATTTTTTCCGAAGATAACTATTAGTAAAAATAGCACAATTCTGCATTATGGCCATTAGAGTCAAAGAAATCAGAGTATGAAATAAAATACATCCAATATTTATCACAGCTGGGTGAATGGCGGTCACATCCATTCAACTAATTGAAAAATTAAAAAAATAAACCTCTAAGTGTTTGTGAAAGCTTAAACTACAAAATGTACTCGGCCAATGAAAGATAATGACTCCATTTAAAATTTTACTACTGCTTTTAACCTCCCTGGCGGTATTCCCGTGTGTGGCACGGGGTGAGATTTTCAAGCTACGATCGGTAACCCCGTGCCACACACGGGCTTGCCTCGCTGGATGCAGAAAAGAGTTTTCTTACCTTTTTCTCTGCGATCCAGCGATGAATCCCCGCAGTACACGGCGGCCGGATGTCCGCCTGATGCTGTGTGTACCTCCGATTCCCTTCCCTGCGAGCGTTGCGACGCATAGGGGGGGGGACGGCGCCAAATTCAAAAATGTAAACAAACACTATACATACAGTACACTGTAATCTTATAGATTACAGTACTGTATGTAAAAAATACACACCCCCCATGTCCCTAGTGGTCTGCCCTGTACACTACATGTCCTTTTATATAATAAAAACTGTTCTGTCTCCCTGCAAACTGTAGATTGCCCATAGCAACCAAAAGTGTCCCTTTATGGCAAAAATTGTTTTAGAGCAGCTAAAAAACTGTGATAATAAATCAGAATCACTTGCAGAATTTAGCGATAGCGATTTATGGGGAAATTCGTCATAAAAAAAAAAATAATGACAGCAAAAATTCTGCAACTGAGCAAATTTCAGTGATTTTGATTTGATTACATTATTGAATAATTTTTACTATAATTATATTATTATTTGTTATAATTTTTTATAATTATTTATTATATTATAATTTTTAATAAAAAAAAAAAAATCATACCCGGGATGCCTATTAGACTCTTGTTTGGATAGATTTCAGTGAGTTATTGCTAAGAATTACAAGCCTACAGTATAAAACGCCAAATTCCCTTGCAAATAATGGTACCGCTTTCAGCACCTAAAATCTGAAAGAATCATACCGCCAGGGAGGTTAATGGCCAACACGGTACAACACTTTATCCATGTCTTTGGTGATCTCTGATCTCCTTATGAACTCCGTGATGAATAATTCCTATCGCCTGACACCCAGTACATGCAGTTCTGGGGGCCGGACAGGTTGGTTTTTTGTAACATTTAGCCCTGCAAGCAAGGAGCAGGTTTACTTGTCATATGGAAGCATTCAGGTGGCTGAGTGAATGTTTCCACCCCCCCCGGTAAAGTGCGCCTCACCCCTATGTATCCGGACTCCTCTTGCCTATCTGCGGACCTGGGATTAGCATAGTGGGTGATGATGGGTGGAAGGGAGGGAGGAGAGAAGACACACATCTGCTCTCCTCCCCTTCTTGTTCCTGACCAAGAAGCGACTTGTATGACATTACTTCCCTATCCTGACTGGATGTCATGTGACTTTCCATAATAAGCCGATCAGGTGTGCGTGGCGATCGGTGGTGCCGTGTATCGGCTATGACGTAGGCTCTTTACCATGTGATCAGCTGTGTCCAATCAAATCTAATCACATTGTAACCAAGAAGTGACGGTTATCCTTTATTCTTTCAATCTCCTTTTATTTGATTTTAAGCAGAAAAATTTACAAAAACCTGGGAGGCATTCCTCTGGTTTGGAAACAACAAATCAAACAGTAAGAAAATCAACAAATATTTCAGGTAATTCACCATGTCATTCTCAGTGTAGGAAAGAAAAAGGCAAAAAAAAAAGAATACAGTTTGAATATCCTTATCTCATCCCAAATCTTCTTTCCCTCCCTCAATAGTCCGAAGTCTACTCCACTTATACCTCCTTTGAGTCTTAATTCCGTCTCTACATACCTTGGTGCCGTTTCGCCCCCCTCCCTCCGGGTATCCTGTATCCCGTTAGAATTGGGGCAATTGATCCTACCCTAGTTCTGTCTCTCTCTGCTTTACCACCCCTACCCAACCCCCATCCTTAACAAAAACAATAAACACACAAACCGCATCTCAACCCCCACCCATCTGTTCACATCTATCAAGGCCTTCCCCTCCTCCGAATATCTAAACACATTCCACTCCGCCCACGTTTCTAAATACACCTTCCGCTTCTGCCTTGAAGTCCATACCAAGTCCTCCATTCTGTTCAGGTCTTCCACTCTATTGAGCCACATCCTTACTGTTGGTGGCTGTGACTGTTTCCACGTCCCTGGGATGCAAGCCCGGGCTGCATTTAGGAAATGACAGACTACAGATTTTCTAACCGACATCTCCATATCCTGCAGCAGGAAATAAGGACCACTCATCTGGTAGTTGCTCCACACTGAATTTTTGCGTTATTTCCCGGACCTTTGTCCAGAACCCTAAAATCTTAAAACAGGCCAACAGGATATGCATTAGGGTTCCTCCTTTCTTCCCGCACCTCCAGCATCTATCTGACATATCTAGGTAACACCTATTTAAAACCACTGGCGTGCGATACCACTGAGATAAGATCTTTTAACCACTTCAATACCCGCCCATTTACAATTGAGGGCCAGAGATGGGATCTCCCATCCTAAGTGGCCATCAATTAACGGCCTGGGCTTTGCGGGTGGATATCTGAATGATGCCTGCAGCCAGAGGCATCATCCAGATATCCTCTTTTTCAGCCGGCGATTTTGCACGGCATAAGAACGATCATATCGGCGGTTCCGCCACTTGGTCGTTCTTACAGGCCGCGGGAGGGGACACCCCCCCCTCCCGCCTCCATCCAGTGCTTCTCCGGGCTCTCCCGTGCCTTCGGGGGCCCGGAGAAGGAATCGTCTGCGTTGGTAGGAAGCATAGAGATGACTGGTGACCAGATGGTCACCAGTCATCTCTATGACCGTCGGAGGACCTGGGCGCGATGTGATGACGTCACGCCCGGGTCCCCGTAAGTAAACAAAGCCGCGATTGCGGCTGTAAGCAACTATTCATGAGATCGTGATTTTTTTTTCACCGATCTCATGGTTTCCAGCCTGGAGGAGAGATGCGAGGTCTTATTGACCCCGCATCTCTCCTTAAAGAGGACCTGTCACACACATTTCCTATTACAAGGGATGTTTACATTCCTTGTAATAGGAATAAAAGTGGGAAAAAATTTTTTGAAAAAAAGTGTAAAAATTTAAATTAAAACGCCCCTGTCCCCGATAGCTCGCGTGCAGAAGCAAACGCACACGTAAGTCCCGCCGACGTATGTAAACGCCGTTTAAATCACATAAGTGAGGTATTGCCGAGTGCGTTAGAGTGCCAGCAACAAATCTAGCACTAGATCTCCTCTGTAAATCTAAACTGGTTAACCTGTAAAAACAAATAAAGCGTTGCCTATGGAGATTTTTAAGTACCGAAGTTTGGCGCCATTCCATGAGTGTGCGCATAATTAAAGCGTGACATGTTGGGTATCTATTTACTCGGTTTAATATAATATTTCACATAATACAAAAAAATTGGGCTAACTTTACTGTTTTGTTATTTTTTTAATTCATGAAACAATTTTTTTTACAAAAAAAAGGCGCTTGAAAAATGATTGCGTAAATACCGTGCGAGATAAAACATTGCAATGACCGTTGTTTTATTCCCTATGGTGTCTGCTAAAAAAACATATATAATGTTTGGGGGTACTGTGTAATTTTCTAGCAAAAGAATGATGATTATTACATGTAGGAGAGAAGTGTCAGAATAGGCACGGTATGGAGGTGGTATAAAAGCCCGATATTGAAGTGGTTAATTCATCTCTTGTGTCTTCACAAACAAAGATAATTCAAATACATTCCGGAGTATCTTATTCTTTTGCTCTTCTGTAAAAGGTCTTCCCAGTTCAACCTCCCACTTATTAAAAAAGGGTATTTGAAAGTCCTCTGGTGGAACGTTCAGTAGCTCACTAATTCTTGAAAGGGAGTGCTGGAGGATCCCACTCCCGCTACAGTACCTCTCAAACATTGATAATCTACGCTTATATCTGGCTGGGGGTTTCAGAGTGTCTAAAAAATGTCGCAGCTGTAGGGCCCTCCAGAAATCCAATTGGTAGGGCAACACACCTGTTACCATCTCCTGCATGGTGTTCCAAGCTCCCTCCTTCAGGAAGTGAGATGCTTGAAACAGCCCCTGTTCTATTAATCCCCTAAATTAACCCTTCAACAGTCCTGGTTCGAACTGCGGGTTCCCCAGAATTGGAAAAAGTGGCGAGTCCTCTGTTGACAATTTCCCCTTCACAAATAACCTGTGTGCCATTTGAAGAGTAGGGCCTATCAGCGGATGCTTTTTAATATCTGTCGGCAACTCCCTGTAGCACCATGCCGCCCGGTGCAGCATACTACCACATTGGTCTTGCTCTAGCCCCGGTCATATCTTTTCTCCAGTATGTCTTCTCCAGTCGATCAGCCGGCACAATAGTGCCGCCTGATAGTAGCTATAAATATCTGGGGCCGATAACCCCCCATCTCGTTTGACTAATGATATTATGTGACCCATGATTCTTGGATGTTTATTTGCCCATATAAACCTATTAAAGAGGGATTGCGATTGCTTGAAAAAGGATTTCGGTATAGCAATAAAGAGAGAGATACAGAAATTTAGGTAGTATATTAATTTTAATGATATTAGATCTCCCAAACCACGAATGGAACCCCTTCTGCTATCCATCCAGGAGGACCCGTACGTTCGTCAATAATGGTGCAAAATTAAGTTTGAAAACTTGTGTTAGGTCCACCGGGATGAAGGTACTCAGATATGTAAGAGAAGTGTCAGACCATTAAAAATGTATACTTAGATTTCAATATCCTTAATTCCCTCTCCGGGAGCGCCACTCACATCGCTTCTGATTTGTCATAATTAATCTTAAAGTTTGACAGAGCTCCGTACATCTTTAGTTCTTGTACCAAATTAGGAAGGGATTCCATCGGGCTGGTCAGACTATAAATCATGTCGTCCACATATGCTGAGATCTTATATTCTGTACCTCCCAGAGACACTCCCTTAACCACTTGCTTACTGGGAACTTATACCCCCCTCCTGCCCAGGTGATATTTCAGGTTCCGGCACTGCGTCGCTTTAACTGACAATTGCGCGGTCGCGCGACGTGGCTCCCAAACAAAATTAACGTCCTTTTTTCCCCACAAGTAGAGCTTTCTTTTGGTGGTATTTGATCACCTCTGCGGTTTTTATTTTTTGCGCTATAAACAAAAAAGAGCGACAATTTTGAAAAAAATACAATATTTTTTACTTGTTGCTATAATAAATATAAATAATAAACTTTTTTTTCTCAGTTTAGGGCGATGCGTATTCTTCTACATATTTTTGGTAAAAAAAATAAAAAAAAAATCGCAATAAGCGTCTGGTTTGCGCAAAATTTATAGTGCCTACAAAATAGGGGACAGAATTATTATTTTTTATTATTTTTTATTTACTAGAACTGGTGGCGATCTGCGATTTTTATTGGGACTGCGACGTTATGGCGGACACATCGGACACTTTTGACACATTTTTGGCGTCATTCACATTTATACTGCGATCGGTGCTATAAAAATGCACTAATTACAGTATAAATGTGACTGGCATTGAAGGGGTTAACACTAGGGGGTGAGGAAGGGGTTAAATGTATTCCCTGCATAGTGTTCTAACTGTGGGGGGAGGGGGGGGTGACTGGGGAGGTGACCGATCTGTGTCTCTATGTACAAGAGACACAGATCCGTCTCCTGCTCTCCAGAGACAGAACGCTGTCTCTATGTAAAACGGCAATGAGAGATGATCGGGACGCGCGAAAGAGAGGGAGACGCAAGGAGAGAAGAAAAAAAAAAAAACTCCCAAACAACAAAGAAAACCCCTCCCCCTCCCAAATCAACCCCCTAATCTAAACTGATATCGCTGGGGCAAGAGTGAAGGGAAAATTGGACCTCCCCTCCCCCCAGGGATATCCCAAAGTCAATGCTTTAGACACTCTCAACCCCTACTCCCTGTAAGTGTTTGCCCTAACAGGGGAGGATTACCCGCGCATGCCCCGGTGAGGGATTGCCCCGTCCCCTCCTCCAGCTCCTTCCATCCACTTCCATGTACCTAAATGTATTCTTTAATAAATGAGTTTTGGTCCCCGCCCACCCCTGAGACTTAGCACCTTCCTCCTAAAAAGGAAAAAACAGAAAGGAAAAATAAATAAATAGAACCTAATGAGGGGTTCAGGTCGGGGGTGTCTTACCCCGAAAGAAAAGGGAGAGAGAGAAGAGAGAGGAGTAGGAAAAAAAGGATTTTTAATAAACAGCTTACCTGTAAAATCCTTTTCTTGAAGTACATCACGGGACACAGAGCGCATAGCCATTACACTTGGGTTATATGGGTACCTTCAGGTGTGGACACTGGTGTAATCAATTTCACAGGAAGTTTCCTCCCTATATAACCCCCTCCCACTGGGAGTGCTTCAGTTTTGTAGCAAGCAATTCCTCCGAGGTTACACAATGTTCCCCAAAAGAGGGGTGGGAGCTCTGTGTCCCGTGATGTACTTCAACAAAAGGATTTTACAGGTAAGCTGTTTATTAAAAATCCTTTTTTCTTTATCGTACATCACGGGACACAGAGCGCATAGCCATTACACTTGGGATGTCCTAAAGCAATGCTCTATGAAGGGAGGGAGACCGTAAGGCCAAGAATAGCCAAACAAAAAATTATCAGGAAGTAAAGTAACTCCACCAACAGAAAAAAAAAAAAGGGGGCGTGACCCGGGCCAGAGGATTCTATACTGCTGCCCGTAGGACCGCCTGCCCAAAAGCTGCGTCCGTACCCTTTGCAACGTCCAACTTATAAAATTTAGTAAACGTATGTACGGAAGACCAGGTTGCCGCCTTGCAAACCTGTGCCATAGAGATCTGATGGTGTGCCGCCCAGGAGGCACTCATGGCCCTCGTAGAATGGGCTTTAACTGATAAGGGAGGTGGAACGCGCTTCAGACCATAGGCCTGAAAAATCAGCTGCTTAATCCACCTAGCCAAGGAAGACTTGGCAGCCGGCTGACCCTTCTTGGGGCCATCCGGAAGAACAAAAAGCACATCTGTTTTCCGAATCTTCTCTGTAGCCTTGAGATAGACCCTCATGGCTCGAACCACGTCCAAAGTATGAAGCAGTCTTTCCTCTCTGGACTGGGGAGTAGGAAAGAAGGATGGTAGGACTAGGTCCTGATTCAAGTGAAAACTGGATATGACCTTAGGAAGGAAAGAAGGTTGAGGCCGCAGAACCACTCTGTCCTTATGCAGAATAAGGTATGGCTCCCTGCATGACAAGGCTGCCAGCTCGGAAACCCTTCTGGCCGAAGCCATAGCCACCAAGAAAACCAACTTTCGGGTTAGTAGCACAAGAGGGATTTCTGTCAGAGGTTCAAACGGCTGCCTTTGTAAAGCTGACAAGACCAGATTTAAATTCCAGGGGCAGAGGGGAGCTCTAATAGGGGGATTCACATGCAAGACCCCCTGCAAGAAGGTTTTCATAAGCGAATGGGTGGCCAAGGGTCTTTGAAACCATATCGATAAAGCCGACACCTGCCCCTTTAGAGTACTAAGAGCCAACCCTTTGTCAACGCCAACCTGGAGGAATCGCAAGATCCTGTCAATAAAAAACTTTCGAGGATGCCATTTTTGAGACTCGCACCACTCCACATAGGTTCTCCAGACTCTGTAATAAATATTTCTGGAGACCGGTTTCCTAGCCTGAATCAACGTAGATATGACCTGAGCTGAGAGGCCTCTGCCCTTAAGAATTAGGGATTCAGCCGCCAAATTTAGCTGCTGTGAAGCAGGGTGGCAGATTGGGCCCTGAGACAGCAGATCTGGGCGCAGGGGGAGCGGCCACGGCGCCCCGACTGACATCTTCACGATGAGTGCGTACCAAGCCCTCCTGGGCCAGGCTGGGGCCACCAGGATCACAGGCCTGCGCTCCACCCTGATCCTCCGTAGAAGGCGGGGAATCATCTGCAGTGGAGGGAACGCATACAGGAGAGAAAACTGGTGCCAAGGGCAAACCAACGCATCGGTCCCGTAGGCCGAGGGATCCCTGGCTCGGGATATGAATTTGTCCAACTTTTTGTTGGATCTCGTTGCCATAATGTCACATCTGGGACTCCGAATCTTTGGCAAATCTCTTGGAATACCTGGGGGTGAAGAGACCACTCCCCCGGGAGCAACTGTTGACGACTCAAAAAATCTGCTTGAGAATTGTCTATCCCTGGGATGAACACCGCCGATATGCAGGGTACATGGGCTTCGGCCCATGAGAAAATCAGGTTTACTTCACTTTGGGCTGCTAGGCTCCTCGTGCCCCCCTGGTGGTTTATGTATGCCACTGCAGTGGCATTGTCGGACTGTATCCTTACTGGCAGACCCTGAAGGGGGAGAGTCCAGGCGATCAGGGCCAGCCGAGCAGCTCTGATCTCTAGGATATTGATGGGAAGCAGTTTTTCTGCCTCCGACCACTGCCCTTGCTGGGTCTGTCCTTCTAGAACTGCCCCCCAACCTGACAGGCTGGCATCCGTGGTTACTATCTTCCACGTGATCGGGCAAAAGAATTTCCCCTTTGACAAATTTTGAGGGACCAGCCACCAAAACAGGATGCGCCGGACTCCTGGGGAGAGCACTAACGGACGATCTAACGCCTGAATGGACTTGTTCCAAGCAGAGAGAATGGCTGCCTGAAGATATCTGGTATGGATCGGGGTGTAGGGCACTGCCTCGAAGGCGGCCACCATCTTCCCCAGCAGTCGCATACATAGGCGAATAGTCGGCCTCTTCTTGCCTAAGATCACTTGAACTGCTTGAGTTATTGATCTGACCTTTGCTTGAGGTAAAAATATCCTCTGGCAGTCTGTATCTACATGAAGGCCTAGATATTCCAACTGCTTTGTGGGTTTCAATATCGATTTTTCTTGGTTCACAATCCACCCGAATTCCTCTAGATGCTGAACTGTGCGAACTACTGCATGATTGAGGCTGGAAGCTGAGCTGTCGATAACCAGAAGATCGTCCAGGTATGCCAGGACCAAAATGCCTTCTGTCCTTAGGACGGCTAGCACCGGGGCTAACACCTTTGTGAATACCCGCGGAGCTGTTGCCAACCCAAAAGGGAGGGCTACGAACTGGTAGCGACGGTGATCTATCATAAAACGAAGAAACTTGTGATGTGCCGGGTAGATCGGCACGTACAGATACGCATCCTTTATGTCTATAGATGCTAGAAAGTCGTCTTGATGTAGGCTGGCTGCCACCGAACGTATGGACTCCATACGAAAGGTCTGAATCTTTAGAAAGCGATTTAGGCGTTTGAGGTCTAAGATAGGCCTGACGTCGCCATTGGGCTTTGGTATTATGAAGAGGTTGGAGTAGAATCCCACACCCCATTCCTGGGTTGGTACTTCTACAATTACTCCTTGGAGCAAGAGACGATCCAATGCTTTTACAAGAGAGGCCCTCTTTAATGGGTCGCTTGGAAGACTTGACCCCTGAAAATGAGGAGGGGGGACTTCCCGAAACTCTAGCTTGTAGCCCGTGGCTACCACGGACAGTACCCAAGAGTCGGGAATTCTGGCCTTCCACACTTCGGAGAAAAAACCGAAGCCTTCCCCCCACCCAAGAGAGTGGGGGCGCCCCTTCATGAATCTGACTTGATGACTGGTTTAACCGGCTTGTGAGACCATGGCCTCTTGCCTGCCGTGGCTTGTCCTTGTGGGCGGTTATTAAATGCTGAACGCCCGGGAGGCCGTCGATACTGACGGGAAGTTGAAGGGGCCGAGCCTGCAAAGGCCTGTCGCTTAAACGCGGGCCCACGCGATCTTTTCTTGACAGGCAAGAAAGAACTTTTACCACTTGATATGGTCTGGATATATTTATCTAGGTCTTCACCGAATAGTCTCCCACCATGAAAGGGAAATCCTGCTAAAAGCCTTTTGCAGGGTGCCTCTGCTGACCAGTTTTTCAGCCACAAAAGGCGACGCATATGAACCAACAGCAGAGATAAACGGGACGCCTGTTGAATGGAGTCCTTAATAGCATCTACTGCAAAGCAGAGAGCCCTTGGGAGGTCAGCCAATTCACGAGCTTGCTGAGCCGGTATGTCCTTTAATATCTGTTTAGTCTGATCCTTTAAAGCCTGACAAACGCCAATGGCTGCCACCGCTGGCTGAACCACGGCACCTACTGTGGTAAAAGAAGCCTTCAGTAGGGTCTCCAACTTTTTGTCGACTGGATCTTTAAACATCTGGACATTTTCAACCGGACAGGTCAGGGATTTATTTACGCAGGAAATGGCTGCGTCCATGGTAGGGAGTGCCCATTTCTTTGCAAATTCTTCTTCCATAGGATAGAGAATAGTGAACCTTTTAGGAGGGATAAAAATCCTATCAGGTCGAGCCCTATACTGAAAAATCACGCTCTCCAGAAGGGGGTGAACCGGAAAAGACGCACCACTCAACGGTGCCTTCAAGGAACCTAAAGAGGATACCGCGGGGGCTAATTGTTCTGACACTGGAAGTTTAAAAGCAGTGCGAACCATATCTGTCAGAGACTGGATCCACAGGCTCTCTGCTTGAGAAGCCGAAAAAATTTCATCTATAGTGGAACCTTCAATGTCTGAACCGTCGGGACTCGGGTCCGCTTGATCCCCCTGTGGGTCCAATTCCTCCGAAGAGAGGACCTCTGCATCTGAAAACACCAATCTAGGTGACAGGGATCTAGCCCGTTTGCCACCTGGCAAAGAGCGGGCAATTAAAGCAGTTAACCTTTCCTCTAGCCCACCCAGGGTGGTCGCTAGCATTTCTTCCGTAACGTAAACGGGAATGGGTTGATTGGGCGCCGCCTCTGCCCCTAGCACCCTCAATGGCTTCTGCAACATGCTGTTCGGTGGTCTATCTGGTGAGGGTGGGACCGCTAGAACCTGGCCCAAATCCTCTGACCCTGATGGAGACCCCTTTAGTTTTTTGGTACCTTTTGCAGCCTTAGCTGGTCCTGATCCCTTGGGAGCCATTGCACAACCTTGAGACACCCCTAAAGCCAACACCCAACTGTTGTAGCTAGAAGTGAACCATTAATAAGAACAGGCTATGGTAAAATTTTTCCAAATTTTCATACGCCCGAGAAGGCGGCAATACCGAGGAAGGTCCTGTGAGTATTGCCACACCAATGCCCGTTAGCTGGAGCCCAAGGTTGCACCGACTCAGATACTGCCAGATCTAAGGCTGAGTCCCTTTAAGAAAAAAAAAAAAAAAAAACTTTTTATTTTTTTTATTTTTTTTTCTCTGGTCAGTATGGAGCTAAGTCCAGACCTTAAGATCCACAAACCACCACTGGGTGTCACTGTTAGCCAGAAATAGCTCAGCTGCGCGCTCTGTGTCCTCAGCCTCCTCTGCTTTCAGGAGGGAATGACCAGCCAAGAAATGCTTTGCTGCTTTAATTGAGACCTGACGCTGCTGGCCCGCCCCCCCCCCCACGCACGCTGACGCTGTAAAAGGCGGCGCGCACGCGCGCGTCCCCCCCCACGCTGAAACCAACATGGAGGAAGCAGAAAGCAGAGGAGAAGCCTGGACCAGCGCTAGCAACCCAACAGACACCAGGCAAGACACTAATCTTTATTGTAGTGCACACATAGAGGAAGCTGTCCCCATAGGCTTCCTAAGAAACAGGAGTTTTGTCAGCATTTCCTCCCTATAGCACGTGGGGCTGCAGTATCATGCTAACAGGCAAATCTGGGGGGAGTAGCAAAATACATATCTTTAAAAGCATACATATACCTACATGTTATCTGGGTAAACATTAGTACATCCCATCCTGCCTCAAAAGACATAGTGGAGATAGTGGCTGATGCACAAGCATACCATTAGCCGACCCAGAACCCCCAGGGGGATACCTACTGTCGAACCAAGTCCCGCAGGTTCCCTCTTACCTGCTCCACGCCGCAGGGTATTGCAAAATGCAAGAGGCCCAACCTTCCCCCATCTCCGTGGGTATTGTCTTGGACCTTCAGGGACCGGGGTCCTGTGTTAAGGAACCCACACCCCTGGACCTATATAGCATCCTGGCATCAGTAGCGTTTAGTTCTTGGAAGAGACTAAGGCACTGGAGCCCAGAATCCAGCCCTCCAAGGAGAGGCATTATAGGCAAAACCCCACTCCAGCAGAGCCCGGGTACTGTACACCTTGGCTTTGAAGCACTTCGGACGGATCCGGCTAGCTATTCTGGGTCCCGAGACCTCCGAGGGACAGCTAGACGTGACCAACACCTAAGACACTGGCGAAAAAACTGAAGCACTCCCAGTGGGAGGGGGTTATATAGGGAGGAAACTTCCTGTGAAATTGATTACACCAGTGTCCACACCTGAAGGTACCCATATAACCCAAGTGTAATGGCTATGCGCTCTGTGTCCCGTGATGTACGATAAAGAAAAATAAATAAAAGAGTCTCTCTGCTTCCTCATCTACCCTCTCCTAAAACCAACAAGAGCGCAAACATTGCCTTGTAATGCCACTCTACGAAATTCTAGTCTATCCCTTGCCCGCCCACCCCCAGTTCCCTTTAAGCTATTGGCCCCAACACCTCACACTCCCCTTATCCCTGTGCCCCCCCTTAGGGTGCCCCCCCTTCCGGACTTTCTAACTTGAACAATGTGCTCAGCCTTAGATCTAGGCCCCTCTATTTAAGCCTTTTATGCCGCTTCTTTGTCACATCGGTACAATTCTTACAGTATATACCTTCCCCAACCAATAGTTTGACCGTATCATCAGAAACTTCTTCCCAGGCGGGTCTATATTATTTGTCGGTGGGGTAGGATAGGGTGGAGGGAGAATTCAAGGAGAACGCAGAATAAACATATAACGTGCCCTTCCTCCTCCTCCCATCCTACTAGTATGCCTCCCCTCCCTCCCCCAACACGCCCCTCCCTCAATCCCTATATAAACCTTACCCCTCCCTTACATACCCGTGCTTATCTTGTGCTGCTGGTTGAGACCAGTTTATTAATTGAACTGGACTGAATCTGTGTCTGTTGCTCCCCTACCCTCTATACCACAGAGGGGGGAAGAAAGAGAAAAAAACAAACATGATGGTATATGCTAGGTTGCATAATCCCCCTCTAGTTGTCTACCCTCATCGTGGCGGGGGCTTTCCTTTATTCATGCTGACAAGGCGTGAGTAGAGGAGAGCTGATCAGAGGATTTCCTGACAGGGGGGATCTACACTGACATTCAGCATTGATTATCAGTACAGGCCCATCAGTGATGACCGCCAGTGATGACCATCTGTGCCCTACCAGTGATGCCAATCAGTGCCCATCAGGGATGCTTGTCAGTACCTCCTCATCAGTGCCCATCAGTGGTGCATATTAGTGTTTCCTCATCAGTGCCCATCAGTGAAAGAGAAAACTTACTCATTTACCTAATTTTATAACAGTAACAAAGAGGATTTTATTTTTCAAAATGTTGTCTTTTTTTATTTGTGTGACAAAAAAATAAAAACCCCAGTGATGATCAAATACCACCAAAAGAAAGCTCTATTTGTGGGAATAAATTATAATAATGTCATATGGGTACAGTGTTACATGACCGCGCAATTGTCATTCAAAGTGTGACAGTGCTGACAGCTGAAAGTTGGCCTGGGCAGGAAGGGCTGAAAGTTGTTAAACGTGGGCAAAAACCAACAAAATCATCTCTGGCAGTGAAAGGGTTAAATGATAAGGTCCGATTTGGGAAGATGTTACTTGTTCCTGCAGTGTCTCAGCGATCGGAGTCCTCTGTGTGACAGCAGTGCGGCGAGAAGTTTCCCGTACCGGCGGTCACTTTATGAAAATAGTGCGGTGGTGCCATTCATTCACAGAGTTCTGTCCTTTGACGATGTCGGCTTGTAGTTTTCAATGAACTCCCACACTGCTGGTGAGCTCTCTGGTAGATGAGGAACAAGGAGATTGTCATAAGGGACAAGGAGACTGGGACCCTGATTTAGTCCCTTGGACAAGTTGTTTTTTCAAAAATGTAACTGTTTCTTACATGATGAAAATCAGCCATGGAGTATATCTGAGATGTATATCAGGGTGTGCTTCTTCCCCACATGAGAGCTGTGATGTCCAGCAACATTCATATAGAAGACGTTTACCGCACTCAAGGCACCAATACACCTCAAGGGTTGTGTGGGATCTCTGATGTACAGGAAGACTGGACTTCAGTGAGGAACAATTCCCTCACTTGGGACAGGAAGGTGGCTTCTCCCTGTGTGAGATCTTTGATGCCTGGAAAAATTGGATATCTGTGAAAAACATTTCCCGCACTCAGCACAGGAATACGGCTTCTCCCCCGTGTGAGATCTCTGATGTGTGCAAAGATTGGACTTCTGTGAGAAACATTTTCCACAGTCAGGACAGGAATGCAGCTTCTCTCCTGTGTGAGATCTCTGATGTCTGTAAAGACTTGACTTCCGTAAAAAACATTTCCCGCACTCAGGACAGGAAAATGGTTTCTCCCCTGTGTGAGATCTCTGATGTGTGTAAAGAGTAGACTTCACTGAAAAACATTTCCCACACTCAGGACAGGAATACGGCTTCTCCCCTTTGTGAGATTTCTTATGTGTGTAAAAACTGGATTTCAGTGAAAAACATTTCCCGCACTCAGGACAGGAGTAAGGCTTCTCCCCCATGTGAGATCTCTGATGTGTTAAAAGATGGGACTTCACTGAAAAACATTTCCCACACTCAGGACAGGAGTACGGCTTCTCCCTCATGTGAGATCTCTGATGTCTGTAAAGATTGGACTTCTGTGAAAAACACTTCCCGCACTCAGGACAGGAGTACGGCTTCTCCCCCGTGTGAGAGCTCTGATGTGTGAAAAGATGGGACTTCTGTGAAAAACATTTCCCGCACTCAGGGCAGGGATACCGCTTCTCCCCCGTGTGAGATATTTTATGCTCAGTAAGATAAGATTTAAAAAGGAAACACTCCCCGCACTCAGTACAGGAAAACCTTTTATGTGTTGGAAGGACGGCACCGTCCCTCACAGTCTGAGGTTCCTCAGGATAAGAGGAATACGATGGTCCATCTACACTGTGTGGTGCCGGATGGACATTAGAGGTAGTCGGGTTTTCTCCTGGACTATACTGTGTGATGTCCTCATCTTCTACTTTACAGTCTGGAGACAAAGTGAGACAATCCTCTGAGGTTTTCCTCATCTCCTGTCCATCTACTAAAAAAGAAGTAAAAAGATTATTACTAGACATGAGCTGATTGGTTCCCCTAAACCAGGACTCTACGCATATAAGGCAGTACAATCAACCCTGTTGTATTGGGCCCGGACCCCATCAGCTCCACAGGGGGGCAGGCACACTTATAGTTAATTTCTGCTTAAATAAATAAAAGCGTTTTGCTAAACCACGCCCCTGATTCTACTTACTTATCAGGGTGCAATTCTGTCTTCCTGAGTCCCATCTGGTCAGCAGGGGGGCTGACTTTTTCCCATTTTCAGGTGCAGGGAGATAAGTCTTTGTTGCATGTTGAGCTGTGCATATAATTGCCCACTGCTGATGCCGGCGGAATGATCGTTTTGTGTAATGTTCCTTTAGTAAGTGCAACAGACAGATAGAGAGTTTGACATGAGATGGCCAGACAGATGAAAGGGAGTAGTGTGTGTAATGTGTGGGCGAGGGCACTACACGGGCAGACAGCTGAAAGGGAGCAGTGTGTGTAATGTGTGGGCGAGGGCACTACACGAGCAGACAGCTGAAAGGGAGCAGTGTGTGTAATGTGTGGGCGAGGGCACTACACGAGCAGACAGCTGAAAGGGAGCAGTTTGTGTAATGTGTGGGCGAGGGCACTACACGGCCAGACAGCTGAAAGGGAGCAGTGTGTGTAATGTGTGGGCGAGGGCACTACACGAGCAGACAGCTGAAAGGGAGCAGTGTGTGTAATGTGTGGGCGAGGGCACTACACGGGCAGACAGCTGAAAGGGAGCAGTGTGTGTAATGTGTGGGCGAGGGCACTACACGGGCAGACAGCTGAAAGGGAGCAGTGTGTGTAATGTGTGGGCGAGGGCACTACACGGGCAGACAGCTGAAAGGGAGCAGTGTGTGTAATGTGTGGGCGAGGGCACTACACGGGCAGACAGCTGAAAGGGAGCAGAGTGTGTAATGTGTGGGCGAGGGCACTGCACGGGCAGACAGCTGAAAGGGAGCAGAGTGTGTAATGTGTGGGCGAGGGCACTACACGGGCAGACAGCTGAAAGGGAGCAGTGTGTCTAATGTGTGGGCGAGGGCACTGCACGGGCAGACAGCTGAAAGGGAGCAGTGTGTGTAATGTGTGGGCGAGGGCACTGCACGGGCAGACAGCTGAAAGGGAGCAGTGTGTGTAATGTGTGGGCGAGGGCACTACACGGGCAGACAGCTGAAAGGGAGCAGTGTGTGTAATGTGTGGGCGAGGGCACTGCACGGGCAGACAGCTGAAAGGGAGCAGTGTGTGTAATCAATATACAGCCTCAGGTAAGTGGCCACACACACACACTACACACAGTGATCACTACTATCGAAGGAAGCTAGACTCCCCAATGGTGTCTTCTGATCATCAGGTGGTGTATGGATCGGTCTCAGTGTTCCATGATTGTTGGTTATCTTATGGCTGTACTGAGTGTTACAGACTGTACATAGTATACATAGGGTTGTCCCCATACTAGTATTTGTCCTCACACAAATACTCCCGATGCCTGATCCCATACCTGGGAGAGGCTGCGTTGCTGTGCGCAACCGGAAGTCAGTGGGCGTGACCTGTGCCCCATGCATCATGACCTGTGCCCAATACAGCGTGGCCTGTGCCCCATACAGCGTGGCCTACCTGTGCCCAATGCAGCATGACCTTTGCCCTTTACAGCGTGGCCTGTGCCCCATACAGCGTGGCCTTTGATGATGTCACACGTCCCGCATTGGATCGGCGTTCTGTCTATTCTAGGCGTTGGGCCAAGAGGCGTGGCTATGTGATGTGAGCCCCAGGAACACTGGAAATTCTAATGAAAGCTATTACAGCGGGCAATCCAGCTCTCTGCTGATAGGACAGCTTGCCTCTTCCTCCCCTCTCTCTTCCTCTGGCTGGGAGACTGTGCCAGCAGTGATCACCCCCACTCTGAGACAGCCCCACGCTCGCCCGCGTGGGTCACTATGGTGGTAGTTCCGCCCCTGCCTCTCACCACTGCCCCATTCAGCTCCAATTCCACAGGAAATGCGCTCACACATCCCCCGCTGAACGGACCGGCTTTGTATGAAAAGAACCCGAATGAGGGGAAGTTACATATTTCACAACTGCAATGCTTTTATCCCCCATTGTTACCACCCACCATACCGATATGTATTCTTTGACATATTCTTGGTAAAAAATAAATAAATAAATACATGGCTCAAAAAAATTAAAGGAACACTTTGAAAACAAATCAGATCTCAACGGGCAAAAATCTCATGCTGGATATCTATACTGGTATGGGCTGGGTAATGTGTTGGGATCTATACTGGTATGGACTTGGTAATGTGTTGGGATCTATACTGATATGGACTGGGTAATGTGTTGGGATCTATACTGATATGGACGGGGTCATGTGTTGGGATCTGTACTGATATGGACTGGGTAATGTGTTGGGATCTATACTGATACGGACGGGGTCATGTGTTGGGATCTGTACTAATATAGACTGGGTAAAGTGTTGGGATCTATACTGGTATGGACTGGGTCATGTGTTGGGATCTATACTGGTATGGACTCGGTAATGTGTTGGGATCTATACTCATATGGACTGGGTCATGTGTTGGGATCTATACTGGTATGGACTGGGTAATGTGTTGGGATCTATACTGGTATGGACTGGGTCATGTGTTGGGATCTATACTGGTATGGACTGGGTCATGTGTTGGAATCTATACTGGTATGGACGGGGTAATGTGTTGGAATCTATACTGGTATGGACTGGGTCATGTGTTGGAATCTATACTGGTATGGATGGGGTAATGTGTTGGGATCTATACTGGTATGGACTGGGTAATGTGTTGGGATCTATACTGGTATGGACTGGGTCATGTGTTGGGATCTATACTGGTATGGACTGGGTCATGTGTTGGGATCTATACTGGTATGGACTGGGTAATGTGTTGGGATCTATACTGGTATGGACTGGGTCATGTGTGGGGATCTATACAGGTATGGACTGGGTAATGTGTGGGGATCTATACTGGTATGGACTGGGTCATGTGTTGGGATCTATACTGGTATGGACTGGGTCATGTGTTGGGATCTATACTGGTATGGACTGGGTAATGTGTTGGGATCTATACTGGTATGGACTGGGTCATGTGTTGGGATCTATACTGGTATGGACTGGGTAATGTGTTGGGATCTATACTGGTATGGACTGGGTCATGTGTTGGGATCTATACTGGTATGGACTGGGTAATGTGTTGGGATCTATACTGGTATGGACTGGGTCATGTGTTGGGATCTATACTGGTATGGACTGGGTAATGTGTTGGGATCTATACTGGTATGGACTGGGTCATGTGTTGGGATCTATACTGGTATGGACTGGGTAATGTGTTAGGAATGAAAGAATGGCACATCATTTGATGGAAATGAAAATTATCCACCTACAGAGGGCTGAATTCCCCCGAAAATAAAAGTGAAAAAATTATGCAGCAAGCTCTTCCATTTTGCTGAAATTTTATTGCAACAACTCAAAATGGTCCTCAGTAGTTTGTATGGCCCCCAAGTGCTTGTATGCATGCCTGACAACATCAGGGCATGCTCCTAATGAGATGACAGATGGTGCCCTGGGGTATTTTTTCTCCCAGATCTGAAACAGAGTATCACTGAGCTCCTGAACAGACTGAGATGCAACCTGGCGGCACCAGATGGACCGAAACATAATGTCCCAGAGGTGTTCTTTTGGATTTAGGTCAGGTGAGCGTGGGGCCCATTCAATGGTACCAATTCCTTCATCCTCCAGGACCTGGCTGCATTCTCTCGCCACATGAGGCCGGGCATGGTCGTGTACCAGGAGTAACCCAGGACCCACTGCACCAGCGTAGGGTCTGACAATGGGTCCAAGGATATCACCCCCATACCTAGTGGCAGTCAGGGTGCCATTGTGTAGCCTGTAGAGGTCTGTGCGTCCCTCCATGGATACGCCTCCCCAGACCATCACTGACCCACCACCAAACCAGTCATGCTGATCGATGTTACAGGCAGCATAAAGTTCTCTGCGGCTTCTCCAGACCCTTTCACGTCTGTCACATATGCTCAGGGTGAAGAATAGCCACTGATTACTGTATACATGTCACTGGCAGGAAAGGGGTTAAACATTAGGGGGCAATCAAGGGGTTAAGTGTGTTCCCTCAGTGTGTTCTAACTGTGTGAGGGATGGGCTACCAGGGGCATGACAGAGATCACTGTTTGCGATCACTGGGGACAGAAGATCTCTGTCATGTCATCTGTCAGAATGGGGATCCATCTTGTTTACAAAGGCAGTTCCTTGTTCTGCCTCTGTAATAGGCGATTGCGAGCCACCGGCAAACATCAAGTCCGCCCAAACCCTGGGCACGCTCCCGCAGCCTGCGCCTGCCGCCACCATAGCTCCTGCGGTAATTTGCGCAGGAGAGCCGACCCGCCATTGGCAAGAGGTTAAAGTTAGCTGCAGCATTCTCATGAGCAGGGATGGGCTGAGACATGTTCAGATCCAAGTCTGATCAAATTTATAACTGCAGGAAGACAAAAATCATTTGAAGACAAAATCTGCATTTTTTTTCAAGACAGGTGGGTCGGGTCATTGGTCGCTGTGAGCTGTACAGGGCCCCATGATTTCTAACAATGGCCCTGATTCCACCCACAACAGGAAGCTTTGTCTCTGAGGATCTTACAATTCCACCCTCAAGGTAATTAGTAAATGGGTCCTCTGATCTCTTACCAGATCATTTCTGTATTCATAGACTTTAGTCAGAGAGTGAAGAAACAACGAGAACTGTCTTTTATAGGAGTGACAGTGATGAGGGGATTATAGGACGAGTGTCCCCACCCCTTCTATCACTCATTGCCATCTTCCCAACACAAGAAGTCCTGCACTTCCTTATTTAGTCCATGATTTAGTCATGAATAACAGTGGCCTGAGCCCCACCAGAGGTCAGAGAGTGAGGATGGGGGAGAACAACCAAGATGACGACTGGACTGATCCTGAAGACCTCCATCATTGGGTTATTGACTCTGTGAAGAAAATAGACTTTATTCTGGATTTTCTCATAGACTCTGTTTGTCTTTTAAGAACCCCTGGACCGATCTGGGTGAAATTTGGATATGTTGGTCCCCCAGATCGGGGCTATCAGGGAATATGTACTAGCAGGGTGCTCTCTGCCTGGACATAATTGGTTTATTCCTTTAACTGATCTCAATGTGTCACGTAAATAATCTTTAGTCTGTCTCTCAAGAAGTGTTTATTGTGTGAATTTCTATTGTTTAGCAGGTCCGAAGTTCTAAATCACCTCGCCTGGGCAAAGGACCAGTAATTAACTCATGTGGATTCTACCGGAGACAGCCGTCTGTCTATAATGGGTCTCTTGAAGGGGGGGCTCGTTAGTAACACCATTGTATGATGATGTGGGAGGAGGATGTAATTGTATATCTGATTACATCAAGTATTTATTTTGCTGTTGTGAGGGTAGGACCATGTGCTGTGTGAGAAATTACTGGTTTACGCCAAATTCTGGAGGAAAAGACACACTAATTGGACAGCTGTGTGTCCAGTTATATAGTTCTGATCAGACCATGACTCAGGGCCCCACCCCACAGACAGGAGGTCTGTGCTGGGAGTCAGGTGATTCCCAAAATCTCTCTGAGAGTAGTCAGAGAGTGGATGCATCTTTGCAGGAGGCAGATGTCATTAAGACAGCAGAAAAGCGAGGTTTGAGCTCGACTCTAGAAAGCTGTTCTGAGGGACAGAAATTGTGCAGCAAGACACTGAAAGAATAAGCTAGGTGTGTGCTTAAAGTTTAATAGCCAGGAGGCTAAACTGTTGAATTGATCAAATACAGGAATGGTGGAACCCCCTGCGAGGGCTGCTTTTGTATCTTTGATGCTTTTAAATAAAAGTTGACTACCAGGCCCTTAAAAAACCTCCAGTTCTGAAACAGTCTACTCACTGGAAAACGCACCTACCATTAGAGTCTGATTCCCCAATCCTACACTGTATATAAGTAACCTGTCTCTCAATAAAGCCATTCTATATCTGGACACCCTTCATGAAGTCTTGGCTCATGCTCGGGGAGGGGAAATACTCTAACCATTCGGAAGAAACATCTTGGGAACTGCATTCATCTCCACTATCCCCCTACCATCTAGGGTAGCGATACTCCCTTATGCTCGGCGATTGGAAGATGGAAAGAAGGCCGCAGTACCCTAACCACTGCAGGTTGTAACAGACTCCTCCCTTATTATCATTTTCTGTTTAAGGTTCCAAAGTTTGAAGATGTTATCACATTATTATCACCATGTAAAAGTCTGTGCTCCAATCAAATCATCAGATATAAAATGTCCAGCTGGTAGAAAATGGGAGCAAAAGAAGTCAGGACTATGTAATATACAACTTATTATATAAGACACAACAGATAGGATTTTATAGTATCAAAATGATTTACTGTACAGCATAGAGTATATAGTGCAGGGGTCAGGAGTATGTAATGTACAATATAGAGTATATAGTGCAGGGGTCAGGAGTATGTAATGTACAATATAAATTATACTGTGTAAGGGTCAGGACTCATAATATTGGTGTTCAGTAATCAGTGGAAGATTAAATGTTTACATGAGACAAGTTGCAGAGATCCCACACCGCTGCCTCCCATCTCCTGAGACTGCACTCAGTGACTTGGGTCTGAGACTATACAGACATATCCCTCCACCCGGCACAGACAGAAAATAACAGAACAAGTAACCCTGGGAGGAGAATTGTTCCCTCAGACATCTTGCCATACCCAGGTATGGGGAAGACGACCCAAAACACATACCCAGGTGCCTGGATCTAGTGACGTATATGGTGAAAATGCAAGTTTTATTACCAGCTGAACCCCAGAATGTCCATAAATCCAGTCTAGATACATAAATTGTGTCTGCAGCACAGAGAAGGAAGATTATCCAAGATAAATACAGGAATACAGGACGGGGAACACAGCTCAGGAAAGTGACAAGGGGATTACAGGCTGATATCACCCAGTCCCGCCCTACTCTGGACCAATCAGTGAGCAGTATGGGTGGAGGAATGGATTTAGTGTTAACGACCCACCTGTGCTGATCTCTGCAAGAGTGCCGTCATCTAGAATTAGCCTCATTATTCCATCCTCCTCCATAGACTGCTGATCATCCCTCACATACCTCTCTTCTTCTTCTGCTTTAACCTCAACTTTTATATCAATTGGATCTCCACTCTAAACCAAGAAAATGAGAGAGAATATCATCTGTAAGATATAAGCTTTATTATTGTGACATCACATAAAAAATCCAAACATTGTCTCTATAAGTGTGTTTTATAATCTCTGTCCCACCAACCTTGTAACAGTGGGGGATGATGTGATCTTCCTGTATGGAATCCCGGGAATACAGAGGACGGGAACATCTCTCTGGTGGGTTCCTGGTATTAGGTGGCTCCATCATATCCTTGTGTCCTTCTGAAAACTCCTCCATCACTCCATACTCCTCATCCTCCTCTTTATACTCTTCTTTAACATCAATATTATCATCCCTGAGGTTTTCACTCTGATTATATAATAAAACATTCATTGTAACAAACATGCTGTGTATAAATCATAACTACCAATAATTGTCACTCATCTACCTGATGGTGGTGGGGGATGGTGTGACCTTCCTGTGTGGAATCCCGGGAATACAGAGGACGGGGACATCTCTCTGGTGGGTTTCTGTAGCTGGATGACTCCACCATGGTGTCCTGGTACAGATCTTTGTGTTCTTTTAGAGACTCGGACTCCTCCATCACCCCATCCTCATCATCCTCCTCTTTTATCTCTTCTTTAACTTCAACTTTAGAATCTCTCAGGTTTCCACTCTGAATATAGAATAAAAATGACATCAATGGTAACAATGCAGATAATGTACAGATCCTAATGATACTATCAGTGATTGTTCCTCATCTACCTGATGATGGTGGGGGATGGTGTGACCTTCCTGTGTGGAATCCCGGGAATACAGAGGACGGGGACATCTCTCTGGTGGGTTCCTGGTATTAGGTGGCTCCATATTATCCTTTTGTCCTTCTGATAACTCCTCCATCACTCCATACTCCTCATCCTCCTCTTTATACTCTTCTTTAACAATAATATTATTATCCCAGAGGTTTCCACTCTGAATATAGAATAAAAATGACATCAATGGTAACAATGCAGATAATGTACAGATCCTAATGATACTATCAGTGATTGTTCCTCATCTACCTGATGATGGTGGGGGATGGTGTGATCTTCCTGTGTGGAATCCCAGGAATACAGAGAACGGGGACAACTCTCTGGTGGGTTCCCATTACTGGATCCATCTGTAAGAAACACACACACTGACTGAATCCATTGTTTCTATGTGTTTATCAGATGATGGGGGATCTAGGTGGAGCCTCCGTACTGTTCTCTCCTTTACAATAAAGTCTCCTCTTACCCGGTGATGTGAGGGGCGGCTGATTGTCCATCATGACGTCGTTGTAGAGATCCTTGTTTCCTTCTAAATACTCCCAATCCTATATGGAGAAAAAGACAGTGACATCCTCACACCTTATAGCTGGGGTGCCCAATCAGTGGCCCGGGGGCCAAATGTGGCCTGTGGAGCAATCTGATATGGCCTGCGACCTCCTGCTCTGGGATGGAATAGAATACTGTTAAGGTAAGTTTAATACTAAAATCACAGTGCGCATATCTGTTCTGCAGTGGTTACTGGGCTGCTTTCAAACTGATCCAGTTTGGTGTGCTGGGAGTAGAGTAGGCTCTATAGAGCTGAGTGGGTTGCCATCCACCCGCTACACTCATTGTGGCCCACGACCGGTTTCCAAGTCGCCTAATTGGCCCTTGCTCTTCAAAAGGTTGGGAACCCCTGCCTTATAGGATCCAGACACATCCCTTGTCCGTTACTGGATAATATCCCAGAATTCCCGGCACCGCTCACCTCTCCTCCATCATCTCTCTGGTGACTTCTAGAATCTTCTTTGTATTTCTCTATTCTATCAGGGAGGGAGGTGGAGACAATGTGATGGTCATATGATCTCCAGACTTCACAGGAGGAAAACTCTAAATTCTAGATCTGAACACAAATAGTAAAATCAAATGATTTTCCCAGAATCCTCCTCACCTCACCAGTCAGGTCTCTATTTATTAAAGCCTCACTTCAGTCTGAGATATAATTTACCCACACAGGACCCCCACACTATGCAGGTTCAAAGCTTGTTGCAGACATTCTGATGTCATTACTTACAACACAGGACCAACAGTCCCACTTTGCTAGTGAGGAGGCCAAGGGTCCATCCAAATCCTAAGAGCATCAGAAAAAAAGCCAGATAGATGGACATTAGGAGGCGGAGCTGTGAGGTCAGTGTGATGTCATAGGACATATAGACTTTGGATGGAGGGGAAAAAAGAAAAAAAATGTATCTCGCGCCAAATGTGCAGAATTAAATTAAACTAAATATGAGCTGCACCTCAAAAAAAACAGTGGATACCACTGCTGAAAAGTGGATGCAAAAAACAGGTGAGAGCGCTAATAGCTAATAAATAAAATTATAACTATAATCAAAAATAAATAAATATATAAACGAACAACAAGTGAAACGCCAGCCTACCTAATATAACCTAAATATCTAAAAAAAAAAACACGTTATCATCTAGTCCCCAACTTGACAGGTGACTAATAGATAAACTTGATAATTAGTGATCATTAAGTGAAAAAATAAATGAATATAATAACAATATTCCATAAATAATCACAATAACATAAATTCAATAAATTCATGTGCTGCTATGAATCTATAGAACTGTAGTGTACTGCAAGATCCACAACAATTGCCATCCAGTGATAAAAGCTGTTGATGGTCCACCTTCACCGACTCTAATAAGGACACCCACAAAAGTGCTCAAAAGATGGCATCTTACCACAAGTAGTTGACACTTTAACTGAAAAAAAGTGGTCAAATGTGCTTCATAGCAAGTTGGACTTTGCTATTAACAGATGAAATAAGCAGATAATGGAACAGCCTCTTAACCCATGGAGACTCAGGAGGGCATATGCAAATAAGAAGATAAGGTCCGAAATAGTGTAATCCCGTTTATTAAACTTAAACATTTTCAAATAAAAAGCCGAGTGCCCAAGGCCCGGCACGGAGGCTGGATGGCATAGAATAAAATTGGTGGAGATGGTCCCGACTCGTGTGCGCTGGCGTGCGTTCCACCCTGCACCGCTGTGAACCAAAGGGAACCGGAGGTGACCTCGGTACGTGACCAGGTGACGCTTCTACGTCCGTTTCGTTTGACACGTCTTCATTTTGAAGTTTAATAAACGGTATTACACTATTTCGGACCTTATCTTCTTATTTGCATATGCCGTCCTGAGTCTCCATGGGTTAAGAGGTTGTTCCATTATCTGCTTATTTCATCTGTTATTAGCAAAAAAAAAGAATCAACTACTTGTGGTAAGCTGCCATCTTTCGCCCCTGGTTTTGACTATCTACAAGTTGATTAGAGCATCGGACATCTTTGAGACTATTCCAGGCCTCCCTTCAGCCACTTGCAAAGTGGTCTGGAGGAATGTTTCTTCAACGAGACTCACCAACAGGCACAAAGATCAGGCATGGATGGCAATCCAAGGGGGATTGCTGCTCAGGACATTCCTACATGCCAGAAACCTGTGCAGATACAGGCACTGCCCCTTTTGCATCATCCAGGAGGAAACAGCATATCATGTGTTCTGGGAGTGCCCCTTTGCACAGGGCCTGTTGAGTGCCCTGGAACCTGAATCTAAAGACTTTGTACCACAGACTGCTATTACACACTTTGGTGTGTTAAACGGACTCTTCTGTGGAACCCATTCACAGGAGGACATTGACAGTGTGTGGCGGGTTCTGTGTTGCTTTAAGGATGCCTTATGGTACGCCAGAAATCGCCGCGTCCACAACCGGCAGAGGATGTCCATCGAGGACTGTCGCAGACTGATCTTCAGCCTGCTGAGAGACTATACCTTGATGGAGGACGTCTGAAGATTTCCCCCCTCCCCCAACTGTACGTTTACACTGGAAGACTTTGGCCCCCCCCCCCCGGGCATTTTGACAGTATATGATATGGACATTTCTTGACATGTTTTTGAAGTGCTGTTTTCAGGGTAATGCGGCGTCATGCACAATGTGATGTTTCAGGGTTTTATTACTCTGCGCAACACGTCAGGCATCATACCGCAGGATGGATGAATGTAATTTATTTGTATGCTTGGAACTGTATTGTTATGTAGTGTATTTAAGCGCTGCGTCGCAATACAAAGTAGAATGTACCCTGTTGAAAGTATTCGATTTTTGTATATTTGCTTTGCAAAATAAACTTAAATATTGCCCCTGGTTTTGATGCTTGGCTAATGCCGGGTTTCAATACCGCTTATCAGCCTTTTGGCTAAGATCAGGTGTAGTATCTGTTCTTATCAGTTGTCAGAGGAGAGCTGAAGCACCTCCTACATTGGGAGGGTGGATGCAATCCAATGATGTCATTGCACCTGGAAGGGTGGTTTCAGCAGAGACTACGCCAAGCTGCCCGACAGATACTGGGGGCCGGCCTATGGTTGCGTCTAAGCTATTTGGAAGGGTGCTTCTGTTAAGAATGGGCGGCTGCGCTTGGTCTGGTCTTTTTGCCGAGTTCTAGTCCAGCCTTCTGGCTGGCTGGTGTAAGTTCTGTCCCTGTCAGAGATCTGGTGTGAGGAGCTGGTACTGCCCTTGGAAGGACAGGGTAAGACCATGCAAATCTTGCTGGGTTGACGGAGGGTCTGGAAGAGTTAGTATTGGTGGAGGCTGCTAACCTGAGTGGCAGTTCTCCCTAAGAAAACCTTGAAGGGCTCTCTATCTGGCAGGGGTGGAGGGCTGCACTGGCCGGTCCTGGGGTTGGATTTGGAGCGAAAAGCCTATGGTGCATGTGCCCCTGGAGTGGCAGTCCAGGGGTATCTGAAAATGACTGTGAGTGAGGGTCACTTTGATTTCACTGGTACCACGGTCACTGCACCAGCCACACACTTTTTTTTAACACCTGCCTCCTGGGCCGGGACTTTTGGCCAGGACCGGAGGAATTTTTTATTCCTGGCCGGAGGGCCTGGTCATTGTATAGCACAATGACCACTTCTTTCACTCTCCTCTCCACTATCCCTTTCCCCCCACTTTATTTTATTCATAGCCTATGTTTGTCACGTTTTTGTCATTTGTGCACGTTATTTGTTCACTGTGAGATTAGTAGGGTGCCGGTTTTCGGGCTAGCCCTGAATGTCTTGGGAGTAGGTGGACATGGCCTTTTGGCTTAGTTCGCCTGCTCTCATGGGGTCTCCCTTCGGGGGAGCCCCACCTAGTACTTGGAGGGTTCTGTTTCGGCAGTCCCTCCAAGGAAGTTGGGTCCGTGTCGGCTTTGGTTGCTCGGACCGCAGTACCTCAGTCCCCGTGTGGAGCCTAACGCCCCGGGGGATCAGGGTTTGGGTCCCTCTTCACAGGAGGACCATTTGACGTTGCACCCGTCTGCACATTTTTGTGACCACTCTTTGTGTGTGCACATTTTTTTCTGCACCGGGTGAAGTGTTCACACGCCATAGGCTTTTCAAAAAAAAAAAAAAGCTGCCAACTTTTGAGCACTTTTGTGGGTGTCCTTATTAGAGTCGGTGAAGGTGGACCATCAACAGCTTTTATCACTGGTTAATATTTCACTGGATGTTCGTGGCAATTGTTGTGGATCTTGCAGTACACTACAGTACTAAGAACTCATAGCAGCACATGAATTTATGTTATTGTGATTATTTATGGAATATTGTTATTATACTCATTTTTCACTTAATGATCACCAATATCAAGTTTACCTATTAGTCACCTGTCACGTTGGGGACTAGATGATAACGTGTTTTTTTAGATATTTAGGTTATATTAGGTAGGCTGGTGTTTCACTTGTTGTTCGTTTATTTATTTATTTTTGATTATAGTTATAATTGTGTTTATTCGCTATTAGCGCACTTACCCGTTTTTTAAATCCACTTTGGATGGAGGGACATTGGGAGGAGGAGCTGTGAGGTCAGTGTGATGTCATATGAGATATAGGGCCAGATTCAGGTAGAGTTAGGATGGAGTATCAGTGATACTCCAGCCTAACTGTCACTTTAAGCCGGCGTTTCTGTTTTCTGTAACCAGAAAACAAGAAACGCCGGGTTGGTGTTCCGATGCGATCGGCGCAATTGAATTTCGCCATCGCATTGCAACTTTAATTTAAAAATGGCGCCGGGGGCGTTCCCGCTGATTTACGCTGAAAAAATATGTTAATCAGCGGGAATCGGCAATTCACGATCGTATTCGGGCGCGACGCAGTGACTTTCCGACGTTTCCGTAAGCGATACGCGGCGTAAAGATAAAGCAGCCCCCTAGTGGAGTATCCTATGTTAAGTATAGCCGTCGTCATCGCGTCGAAAAAAAAAAATCGCGTCGCTTGCGTAAAACGTCCATGAATGGGGATTTGACGTCATTGACGTTCACTGACAGAATTTGGAGCATGCGCACTGGGATGCATTGACAGTCGACGCATGCGCAGTACGTTCGCCGCAGGATCGCGCTTATTTTAAATAATACACGCCCCGTACCCGCCCAATTTGAATTCCGCCGGCTCATTTGCGATACGCTGCCGCAACTTTAGGAGCAAGTGCTTCATGAATAACAGCAGTTACTCCTAAAATTTCGCCAGCGTAACGTAAATGAGAAACGTTACTCCAGAGCAAAGATGCTCCCATCTACCTGAATCTGGCCCATAGACTCTGGATGGGGTCCTCTATATGAGGCTCCTGTGCAAACCAAATCATTGTTCCTGAGTGTGTCCTACCTCTCCTAAACTGAAGAGTGAACTTTGACCTGTCAGGAATCTGTGAATGTAAGCCCTCGCGTGATCAGGTGACATGCGGAGGAACGGAATGTAAATACCAGACAATTTTCTCCAGACCTCCTAATGGTAGAGATGGATTTCGCTGTGTGCTGGGTACATGGAAATTCAGCTGGCTCAGCAGGGATCGGTCACATTTCCACCCATGTGTGGTCACTGCCGGATAAAAGTCACTCGATCAGCGGCTGCAGCCAATAGCTTCATCACTGATCTGTGTATTCTGAGAGCGGAGGAGCGCCCCCCATTGTCAGAATACAATAGTGCAGCGGGGAGGATTCCGCCATGCCCCTCCAATGTGTGGATGGGGGAATCACTTTTCTCCCACTCATTTTGCTGGATGGATGATAAAACTGAACCATGTATGGCAAGCTTTGGAGGGAAGGTATATTATTCATCAAGTAATCCACCCTGAAGGGGTTAATCTATGTATTACCTCTCCGCCGTCAGACGCTGCTGCGTCTTCTCTCTACTTCCTTACAAATGGAATGTCAGTATCTGACATCACTTCCTGTCTGTATTCCATAGAGTCTTCCTATCTGGGTAGAGGTGAGATCACCATCTTGTGGAACTCAGAGGAACTGCAGCTCAAGAAACGTCTCGTAGTGTGAACACGGCCTTGTGATATGTGTGTATGTTAGGGTCAGAGCTTTTTTTCTCAGAAAATAGGTGCAGGAACTCAACCACGACCCCGTTCAGATTTCACAAACAGTAGAAGGGTGTTAAAGGTGCATTAAATACCAGGATTGCATTACATAGAGAGTGCAGAGCTGTCACTTGTAAACACAGAAACCAGACTTCTATGTTTACAAGTGATTGTGGTGAGCGGGCACCAAAGGGTCTGAGCCAAAGGTGGTGGAACTGAGTTCCCCCAAGTTCCCCCTGAAAAAAAGCCCTGGTTAGGGTTGCCACCTTTTCGTCAAGCCAAACCCGAACACATTAGCAGCACACACCAATATATATATATATATATATATATATATATATATATATATATATATATATATATATATACATATACAGGTCATTCTCAAAAAATTAGCATATTGTGATAAAGTACATTATTTTCTGTAATGTACTGATAACCATTAGACTTTCATATATTTTAGATTCATTACACACAACTGAAGTAGTTCAAGCCTTTTATTGTTTTAATATTGCTGATTTTGGCATACAGCTCATGAAAACCCAAAATTCCTATCTCAAAAAATTAGCATATTTCATCCGACCAATGAAAGAAAAGTGTTTTTAATAAAAAAAAAGTGTACCTTCAAATAATTCTGTTGAGTTATGCACTCAATACTTGGTCGGGAATCCTTTTGCAGAAATGACTGCTTCAATGCGGCGTGGCATGGAGGCAATCGGCCTGTGGCACTGCTGAGGTGTTATGAAGGCCCAGGATGCTTCGGTAGCGGCCTTAAGCTCATCCAGAGTGTTGGGTCTTGCGTCTCTCAACTTTCTCTTCCCAATATCCCACAGATTCTCTATGGGGTTCAGGTCAGGAGAGTTGGCAGGCCAATTGAGCACAGTAATACCATGGTCAGTAAACCATTTACCAGTGGTTTTGGCACTGTGAGCAGGTGCCAGGTCGTGCTGAAAAATTAAATCTTCATCTCCATAAAGCTTTTCAGCAGATAGAAGCATGAAGTGCTCCAAAATCTCCTGATAGCTAGCTGCATTCACCCTGCCCTTGATAAAACACAGTGGACCAACACCAGCAGCTGACATGGCACCCCAGACCATCATTGACTGTGGGTACTTGACACTGGACTTCAGGCATTTTGGCATTTCCCTCTCCCCAGTCTTCCTCCAGACTCTGGCACCTTGATTACCGAATGACATGCAAAATTTGCTTTCATCCGAAAAAAGTACTTTGGACCACTGAGCAACAGTCCAGTGTTGCTTCTCTGTAGCCCAGGTCAGGCGCTTCTGCCGCTGTTTCTGGTTCAAAAGTGGCTTGACCTGGGGAATGCGGCACCTGTAGCCCATTTCCTGCACACGCCTGTACACGGTGGCTCTGGATGTTTCCCAAGGTCTGGAATTGGTCCTTCACCACAATCTTCCTCAGGGTCCGGTCACCTCTTCTCGTTGTGCAGCGTTTTCTGCCACACTTTTTCCTTCCCACAGACTTCCCACTGAGGTGCCTTGATACAGCACTCTGGGAACAGCCTATTCGTTCAGAAATTTCTTTCTGTGTCCTACCCTCTTGCTTGAGGGTGTCAATGATGGCCTTCTGGACAGCAGTCAGGTCGGCAGTCTTACCCATGATTGCGGTTTGGAGTAATGAACCAGGCTGGAAGTTTTTAAAAGCCTCAGGAATCTTTTGCAGGTGTTTAGAGTTAATTAGTTGATTCAGATGATTAGGTTAAGAGCTCGTTTAGAGAACCTTTTCATGATATGCTAATTTTTTGAGATAGGAATTTGGGGTTTTCATGAGCTGTATGCCAAAATCATTAATATTAAAACAATAAAAGGCTTGAACTACTTCAGTTGTGTGTAATGAATCTAAAATATATGAAAGTCTACTGTTTATCAGTACATTACAGAAAATAATGAACTTTATCACAATATGCTAATTTTTTGAGAATGACCTGTATATATATATATATAAAATTATTTTTGTAGTACATTAAATTCATTACCTCTGTACAAAGCAATGCACAGCTAATTTTTATTTTTTTATGTAGTATATACTGTGATTAAATAAAATGTCTAATCATAAAGAGTTAATCACAAAAGTCCCCCTTTATATCACAGTTAACCGTGTTCTCCTTTAGATCTGAATCCACAGAGTTCTCAATTACATTTGAATGCACAGGGTTCTGCAGAAGAGAAGTGCAGAGGGTATGATGCGGGCAGTATGTTCAGGAGAGGAGGAGTGCAGAGGGTATAATGGGGCAGCATGTACAGGAGAGGAGGAGTGCAGAGGGTACGATGGGGCAGTATGTACAGGAGAGCAGCGGGTAAGATGGGGCAGTATGTACAGGAGAGGAGGAATGCAGAGGGTATGATGGGGCAGTATGTACAGGAGAGGAGGAGTGCAGAGGGTATGATGGGGCAGTATGTACAGGAGAGGAGGAGTGCAGAGGGTATGATGGGGCAGTATGTACAGGAGAGGAGGAGTGCAGAGGGTATGATGGGGCAGTATGTACAGGAGAGGAGGAGTGCAGAGGGTATGATGGGGCAGTATGTACAGGAGAGGAGGAGTGCAGAGGGTATGATGGGGCAGTATGTATGGGAGAGGAGTGTGGAGGGTATGATGGGGGCAGTATGTACAGGAGAGGAGTGCAGAGGGTATGATGGGTGCAGTTAGTACTGGAGAGGCGTGTGGAGGGTATGATGGGCGCATGAGTGTGTATGAAGAGGTGGAGCTCCTGAGTGTGTATGAAGAGGAGGAGCTCCTGAGTGTGTATGAAGAGGCGGAGCTCCTGAGTGTGTATGAAGAGGCGGAGCTCCTGAGTGTGTATGAAGAGGTGGAGCTCCTGAGTGTGTATGAAGAGGCGGAGCTCCTGAGTGTGTATGAAGAGGCGGAGCTCCTGAGTGTGTATGAAGAGGCGGAGCTCCTAAATGTGTATGAAGAGGCGGTCAGAGGAGGAAGCCGAGTCTAGGAGGGAGACTGACAGAAACCGCAGTAAAGTAAATGCAAAGTGGAAGCAGTGGACTTGCAGAGAACACTATATAGAGTACAAAATATTGTATGATTACATGAATTTGCACAGATTTTCAGTTTATTTTATATAGCAGCAAATAGTATAATATTAAAGAAGTAGGTGTAAAGTGGAAGGAGTGGATCGGCAGGGAACATCATCTTGAGCACAAAGCACTTTATGAATTTGCACATGGATCAGATTACTTAATTTATTGATAAACCCCATGCGATGAATGAAGTAGGTGTAAAGAGGAGGCAGTAGATGTGCAGAGAATATGATTGGAGCCCCTAGCACTTTATATATGAATGTCTCCACATATTTTAGTGTATGTGTGATAATTGATGTGCACACACAATAGGACAGCGCTGTGACACATAATGCTCTTCTAGGTCAGGGCTCAAAATGTCAAGTCCTGAGCTACTAGCCAGCCCTCAAGAGTTACTCTCCACCAGTTGCCCCACCTAATTCATACAGTGCCCTGCGCCTAATTGCACCTGTAAACACGTCCTCGTAGATTATCTCATGGAATGACACTGTTAAATGTTTTATGCAGAATCAAGCTACAAAATTAAATTGTTACCAACAACAACTTTAACAAAATGGGACAGGGCACTGGGGGCAGACCAGAGGGACAGGGCACTAGAACCGGGTCTCTTCCCCATTCTCTTGCTGTCTCCTCTGCAACTCCTATCCACCCTCTCTCTCATCAGGAACCTGTGTGTGCGGCTCCACACTTGCATGTCCCCACTTTCCCCTTTTATTCAGGCTGGCAGTGAGGAGAGGCGCTGCAGCACAGCAGAGGGAGTACAATCCAGCGCTGAGATCCACACAACTGCACAGCCATTGACAGCATAGCACAGCACACACTGACACCGCACAGCACACATTGAGACCAGTCTGTTCGCAGTGCTCAGGCTGAACTGTTGGACACTTACATAGAGCACAAGGAGAAGAAAACTGCACAAACTGGAAGGCTGCCGCTCTCATGTCAGGGCAACTTTCAGTGAGCGCTGCACCGGAGTGGTAATTTTCGCAATCCTCCACCTCACTCATTACTTTCTGCTCTCCAGCTACATTGGTTGGGGCCCGGAAGGAGGGGAGCAGGCTCAGAGAGGTCATACTGTTAGGTCCCATGGCTTAATGAGAATTGTAAGGAGAGCACCTGTGTACTGCTCTGCCTGTGCGCGGCTCACCAGACTACTTTTCCCGAGCATGCACCTTTCCTCTTTGGCCGCCAATCTCATCGGGACTCTAAGTGTAGGCACAGATTGGAGGGAGATGTGTCATGCAGCCCTGTCATCACTCGCCCTCAGCCTAAATCCACTCGCCAAATGCTAGTAGGCGAGTGTAAATTTTGAGGGCTGTTCTAGGTGATAAAGGGAATACTTACCTTTGTTACAGCAGCAGTCCGGTATAAGTTATTTCTGTAGGTATTTGAGTTGTTACACATAGCGCAGGTTTTTATTTTATTTACCGTATATACTCGCATATAAACCGACCCAAATATAAGCCAAGGCACCTAATTTTACCACAAAAAAATGGGAAAACGTATTGACTTGAGTATAAGCCTAGGGTATCCATCTGAATGCCTCACTGTGTCCATGCCTCACTTTGCCTCACTATGCCCATCAGTGGCAGCTGGTGCTCCATTATTTTGGGGGGCGCAAACAAAGCCCCAACCAAGCCCATATCCTCCCCTTCCCCGGTCACTCGCCCACAATAGGTCCTACAGATAGATAGATATACAGACAGATAAATAGAAAGATAAATAGAAAGACAGACAGACAGACAGACATGTGTGAAAATAGAGACAGATGGATAAATAATAAATATACAGACAGATAAATAGACAGATAGAGAAATAGATATACATTGGATAGGAAGGGGGAGACAGATATACAGACAGACAGATATTGAGGGGGAGGGGGAGAATGAGAGATAAATAGAGAGATATACAGACAGATATGCAGATAGATAGATAGATATACAGAGAGAGAGAGAGAGAGATACAGACAGACAGATATACAGATAGATACACATACAGATAGATAGATATACAGATAGATAGATAGATAGATAGATAGATAGATAGATAGATAGATAGATAGATAGATAGATAGATAGATAGATAGATAAGAAGATATACAGACAGATAAACATTGGGTCTAAGGGGAAGCATAAGAGATTATTAGATAAAACAGACAGATGAGAGAGATTTAGTGGTGGTGAATGGGAGAAGCATTTGCTTCGATCAGCAGTCCCCCATGCCCCCCCCTTTCTTCTGCCATGCACATGACTCTGTCTTCACCAGCAGATTACAAGTGAATAGCTGGGGGCAAAGCAGGACTCCCCTCCCTTCACAGTCAGTTTGATCAGAGCATACTACAGATGGTTAACACGCCTCTAATAGCATTACAGAAAGGACACAGGCAGATAGATAGTAGTACCTGTGGCTTCTCCATTCACTGAGCTGCGGGGTCAGGTTCACTTAGGATTTCTGGCACAGAACCCGGAAGTGATGCTGCTCCCGGGGTGAAAGCACCGCCCATCTACAATAGTATAGCGGTACTCCCGAAGGAGCTGCTGAGAAATGATGGGATGGCATGTTACCTCATGGCTCCTGTGAAATGTCTAGGGTGAACGATACAATGCAATAGCAGTAAAGGAATGTCCGCAAGTAGGCAGTCTCTTTTATATGTGTTCTTTATTACCCAGCCGGGTAAAAACAGTTAACAGGTGATGAAAAACGGATAGATGAAGGTTGGAAGGAGAATAGCAGATTCAGGCATTCAGTAATGGAGACATGACTGGTGTATGCCTAGTGCTTGGGAGTAAACCAAAACCCACCCCTAAAACCTTAAACCCACCCATATTAAACACGCAACACCTTCTGGATTAAATGGCCACCAAAGGCCCCTTTTATTTAAAATCCAAAAGGTAAAATTAAATAACTTTATAAAAATAACCAACTTTTAAATATAAAACTTCTTTTTAACATTAAATATATATTTTAACCATTACGCAATAAATTAACCTAACAAAAAACAATTAACCCCAAACAGTTGTAGACACGAGGTTCCTGAGAAAGGGAAAGAAAAAGTGCCCGGTAATCGGCTGTACCCCATAGAAAGTCTTCGGACCTCTAGCCGCGCTCCCATCAGCTCACAAGGCCATGACTTCCTCCTTCGTTTGATTCTTCAGCACGATATACCACTATCCACCTAACCAGATAGGGAAGGTGCCCATCCCATGACGGGCCCCAACTCCTACCAACCAACTAAGGTACACACATCTAATATGTATGTACCAAACCCCACCCAATTCTCAGGAACCCTGAACAAACGCCAACGTCCACCTGAAAAACAAAGAGCGTTACAAAACAGACACCCATACCAGACACTTCCCCAGGGAGGGAGGGAGGGAAAAACTGCCTGTGTGATGCCTCACTGTAGATGGCACCCGAATGGATGGCTCCGCCCCCCAGACCTTTTAAGGGAGCTTGCCTCGAGGCATAAGCCCCGCCCCCTGTGCAGCCGCGATTTGCGGCCCCTTCCTTATCCTGTCCCCCTGCTCAGGGTCCCCCCAGTCATGCGCACCTGCGCTAAGGTTCCACCTGCTGCGGAGCTTCCTGTCCTGCTCCCGACACGATCAGATTTCTTTCGCCACTCCAGTGTGAGTGGGTATAGCGTACCTGGACAGGTCTCTCTCACCAACCTGGCAGCCAGAATATCACTCGGAACTTGAGAAGAGGTCTCTCTCACAGACTCTCTCAGGGTGAACTTCAGAGAAGCGCCTCTGCCACAGGCCTTCTCGGATTGTAGATTAGGAGGAGTCCCTCCTAAGTAACGTTTTGCCTGAACCTTCTTCTTAACGTCGCCCAGGTACCGACTGAGAGAGGAATTGATCCCTCAATGTCCAGTACCTTCATCCCCGATGGTTCATCTCAATACTGTTGGATTGCCAGCCACTCAATGGAACTCCTCAACTGGACTCCCCACCGAACAGCTAAACTCGCTTGGGATCTTCAAAGTGGGAACTCAGTCGATCACTGAGTCCCCGTCCTGTTTGGATGTCCCAGGCCCGAATGGTCCAGAAACCAGGAACACCGCATAGCACCCACGCCCTGGCCAGGTAGGCCATAACGCTTAATTCCTCCTTTATACAATAAATTAAAAGAAAAGGGAAAGAAAAATTCCTTTTTTTTTGTGGACCTTAGGTAAGCATTTAACAATGAAACATTTTTTTAACACTAGGTTGACTATTTCCACAATATAAGGGAAAATTTATTATCAAATACTTACCGTAATTTTCCTTTCCTGAGGGACTCCATGGCAGCCTATGTGTGGGTTAATCCCGCCTCCTCTCCAATGCTATAGGACCTCATACCCATAAACCTTTGCTCACCTTCAGTACTGGTGTTCCGTAACTAGCCGACTCCATGCTTACAGGGTGGGTACTCCGTCTGCCATGGAGTCCATCAGGAAAGGAAAATGACGGTAAATATTTGATAATAAATTTTCCCTTTTCCTGACAGACTCCATAGCAGCCTACGTGTGGAAAATAACTAGCCAAACCACACGGGTGGGTATGCTGAACAAAAAATAGTTTAATTTGTCATGTCGACCGACAGGATTGAAAGGCCAAAATTTACAGAGGAAAGGGATGCAGGTTCAACACAATAGTGGGACATAAAGGTATTAATAGAGGGCCAAGAGGCCGCTTTACAGATGACATCCGGGGCCACGTAATGGGTTGCCACCCAGGAAGCTGCCATCCCTGGTAGAGTGCGCAGTCACCGCCTGCGGAGGAGCCAAGCCCTTCACTTTATATGCCTGTTGAATCGTGTGGATGATCCAAGCCGCAATGGTTCTTGAAGAGGCCTTCTTCCCTTTGTTGATACCTGAGTGCAGGACAAACAAATGATCAGAACGTCTGAAAGTAGAAGTTACTTGGATGTACTCAGTAAGGATTTTTTAAGTCCAGAGGGTGAATTCTCTTTGACTCTGAATCTCTGAAAGTAGGGAGAACAATTTCCTGGTTGACATGGAAAACTGACGGATTAGAACCCAGCATGGGAATCAGAACCATTCTGTCTGGAAAGAACGTGAGGAACTCTTTTAGCCGAAGTAATGGCGACCAGGAAGGCAACTTTAGCCGAGAAATCCTTCAGTGAGAGCGGAGAAGGTCCTGTTGTATTAAGTTCGCTCAGAAAGTCCAGAACCAAGGGGAGATCCCACTTGGGGAATCTTGGCTTTCTTTGAGGCCTTATCCTTGAAGCTCCACGGAAGAACTGTTTGACTAGCGGATGCGCTGCCCATGAGATTCCGGAGAAGGCAGATAATGCTGATATTTGCACTCTTAAGGAATTTACGGATAAGGGAAGATCTAACCCCGTTTGGAGGAACTTCAAGATGTCCTGTACTCTTGGACGATGAGAAACAAACGATGTAAATGATGAGCCTGATGTTAAAGAAAATTCTACAAACTTCGCCCAAATTCTTCCATAGACTTTATTCGTACTTGATCTTCTTGAGCTTATCAGTGTTGAGATCACTTTAGGAGCGCAACCAAGAGCTTCTAACCTCTTCCTCTCAAGAACCAGACCGCTAGTTTCAATATAGCCGGAGCGGGGTGTAGGAGTGACCCCTGGGAAAGAAGATCCGGTCTGACTGGTAGAGGTACTAGGTCCCGGTAACTCAGTTGGACCAGAAGAGGGAACCACTGCCTGTTTGGCCAGTAGGTCGCCACTAATGTTATCTGTACTGCCTCTGACTGGAGTCTTCGTAGGAGTTTGAGGATCACTGAAAACGGGGGAAAGGCTTATGCCCGCTTGAATCTCCACCTGTCTGTCAAGGCATCCGTGCCCATTGCTTGACTGCAGTGACCCCTTGTATAGAACTTCCTCAGCTTGTGGTTGTACAGAGAGGCGAAGAGATCCACCTGGGGATTGGTCCCCAGGGACATAATCCACTGAAAGGATTCTTTGTGGAGAGACCACTCGTTGACATCTATCTGAGTGTGTGACAGGAAATCCGCCTGGGAATTCTGCTTTCCGGGGATATAGACTGCGGACAGGTTGGCCAGATTCTTCTGGGCCCAACTCAAGATAGGTTCGACCTCCCGTAAAAGAGCTGAGCTCCTTGTCCCTCCTTGCCTCTTGACATAGGACACTGCCGTGGTGTTGTCCATCTTCAGCAATACCGACTCCCCCCTCAAGAGCTGGGGAAAGGATTGTAGGGCACACCAGGCCGCTCTGATCTCCAAGATCTTTGAGCCTGGGTTGCGAAGGCGGGCATCCCACTTGCCTTGTGCAATTTCTGTGCCGCACAGGGCCCCCCAGCCGGAGCCACTGGCATCTGTCGTCACCGAAACCCAGGATACTGGAGCAATGGAATGGCAATTCAGTAGATTCTTCAGTTGAAGCCACCAGAAGAGGCTGTTCCTCATGGACGATGAGATGAGGATCCGTTGGTTCTTGTTCCCGGATTTCCATTGCTTGAGAAAGCCGAACTGGAAAGGACGTAGCCTCCACAATGCCCACTTCACCATGGGAGATGTCGAAACCATTGTGCCTATAATCTTCAGACATTGAGAAGCTTTCAGATGACGAACATCTAGGGCCTTGGCAATCCTCTCCTGAACTACGGGGATCTTCTCCAATGGGAGAGAGATAGTTTTCTCTGCCGTGTAGAACTGGGCTCCCAGGTATATTTAGCGTTGTGTTGGTTCCAGGTGTCTCTTTTCCAAATTCAGGAGCCAACCGAACTCGGTCAGGGTCGAGATCACTTGATCCCTCTGTATCAGAAGATGAGCTCTGTCCTGAGATAAGACAAGGAGGTCGTCCAGATAGTGATAGAGACGTACCTTCTTCAGACTGATAAAGGCCACAACTGCCAGTAGGGTCTTCGTAAAGACTCGTGGGGAGGTTGTCAACCCGATGGGTAGACAAATGAATTGGAGGTGCTCCTGCCCCACATGAAACCTGAGTTATTTCTGGAGCTCTGCTGCCACTGGCACATGAAAATAAGTGTCCTTTAGATCTATTGAGATCATCCAATCTCCTGGTTGAATGGCTAGTTGGATAGTGGACAGGGTTTCCATCTTGAACCTCCCGTGTTTTATAAACCGGTTCAGGTAGGTTAAGTCTATGACTGGTCGCCACGAGCTGTTCTTCTTTTGTACCAAGAAGAGGGGGGAGTATACCCCATGAAACAGTTCGTCCTTTGGGACGCATCTTACTGCCCCTTGGGCCTTTAGCAGGTCCACGTAGGACAGGAGAACTTGTTTTTGCTCTTCTGACTTTGGGAGTAAGGTAGAAATGAACCTGGGAGGGGGAGTGCTGGCAAAGTTCCAGACGTGGCCTGATGACACACTGTCTTGATAACCCAAGGATCCGTGATCGAGGCCGCCCAGACGTGCCAAAAGATTCGTAGTTGTGCCCCCACTTGAACCGCCTGGACGTGCTTTATGTCAAAAAGACTTCCCCTGTTCTCGTCCACTGGACGCCTGATTTGTAGATGCTGGTTTACGAAAGGACATTTGGCCTCTATTCCAGTTTCTCCTGAAATTTCCGCCAGGTCTGTAGGCACGAGATTCCCTTGTGCGATCCGGGCTACGTCTCCTGAACTGTGGTCTCCTTTTTCCCGGTTGACGTCTGTCCTGGGGAAGGAACCCAGATTTACCCCCTGTGGCTTTAGAAATTGCGTCGTCCAACTTGTTGCCAAACAAAGATGAACCTTCAAAGGTGATTTTACACCAGCTTTGCTTTGACGAAGGGTCAGCGACCCAGGGGCGTAGCCACAAGGCCCCTTTGGCCGTTACCGAGGACAGCATAATTCTTGCTAACAGTCGTACCAAATCAACGGAAGCTTCTCCCAAGAATGCCACCGCTAGCTTTAGCTCTGCCGTTGATGAACTCCCGGCCAGTTCTTCGGAAATGCCCATCAGAAAGGAGTCCACGTTCTCTGTCCAGACTTCCATTGCTTTAGAGAGAGCCGCTAAAGCTAGAGCGGGTTTACAGGCCATACCGACCAAACCATATATCCTCTTTAGATCTTGGTCCATTCTTCTATCGAGACCGTCCTTAAAGGACACTGAAACGGACAGAGGTAGCGTCACATGCTTGGCTAAACGCATCACTGCCGCGTCTACTGTTTTCCAGGTATTTGACATCCTCCGCTTTAAACGGGTACAAGCGGGAAACCTTATTAGACATAGAGGACTTTTTGTCCACCTTGCTCCATTCCTCTTCAAAGATGCCATTTAGTTCCGAAAGTAATGGAAAGCTTGGGCACTCTTTTCCCAGACGTTTGAAGTATTTCATCTGCTTAGCTGGGGCAGAGGATGAATCTTCCCACCGAAGTGCCTCTTTAATGGCCTTGATGAGTGAGGTTACTTGGGCAAAGTCAAACTCCAGATCCTCCTCATCCTCCTCCGGGACTTGGGTATTGCAACCCCAGCAGGTTCTACGACTAGAGCGACCATCATGGCGGTGGGAGCGGTGTCTTGAGGAGGAATGTGACCTTCTCCCCTGATGATGAGAGGTAGATGAAGAACTGCGTTTCTTTGATTTAGAGGATGAACGCTGACGCGGCCTGGCAAGGCCTGAGGTGGACTGATTTGATTGTACACGAAGATCCGAATGGGAAGGGCTAGAGAAAGAACTATGGAAATAGGTCAAGGAAGATTTCAAAAAGAGAGTACTGCAACCCTACGCCCTCCCTTCACTTGCACATACCTTGTGCGTGAGGGCTGGCCATGTGCGGGCAGTGACTGATCCATGAAGCCTGGACCAATGTGACAGGGCAATACCAGGTCAGAATCCTAGGAGCTGAGAACAAAAGTCATGTAAAGCGCTGCTCCCATTCAAGACACATAAATATATACAAAAAAATATGACTGGAATGAGTACATACAGAAAAAGAGCCTACCTAGCACTCCTAACCTGAAGCCGTTTTGGTATAGATTTCAGCTGCTCGCCTACTCAGGAAGACAGGTTCCAATAGGTACAGGGCGAGCAGCTGTTTTAAAAACCCCGCCGGTGACGTCACACGTGACCAGCTTGCGCGCCTGCTCAGAAAAGAGCATCTCAGCGGCGCCTGCGCGGCCGCCGCGAGAACGCTAAACTGCGCATGCGCGAGCCAAGCCTCGGTCTGGAGGCGACCACTGCGCACGCGCGCCCTGTCCGTAACCCGGAAATAACCAGGACGGCTGGAACGCAGAAGCGTTCCAGCCGACATAGCCCAACCTAAAGGGGAAAAAAGAAAATAAATACATATAGACAGAGGGATAACATAGATGCAGCTGCCATGGAGGTGAACAGACCTTGCCAGCCGGGGAATCCAGGATCCTCGGCACACGCAGCCGGACACAACAAGTGCACATGCTGCAAAAAGCTCTCCACCCGCCCATGGCTGGGATCCGAGCTGCACCGCTAAGGTGTGCCATCCATCCTGCTTGAGTTGGACGTCCTGAATGAACGCATATCCTTGAAATCCATGGAGGAGAACAAAAAAGGAACACCAGTACTGAAGGTGAGCAAAGCTTTATAGCATTGGAAAGGAGGCGGGATTAACCCACACGTAGGCTACCATGGAGTCTGTCAGGAAAGGGGAATTTCATCCCCCTTTCACCCTTCTTTTCTTTTTTTTTCAGATAGATAATTCTCACAATTAGGGGAAATTAATTCCCCCTTATTTAACCACTTAAGACCCGGACCAAAATGCAGGTAAAGGACCTTGCCCCTTTTTGCGATTCGGCACTACGTCGCTTTAACTGACAATTGCGCGGTCGTGCGACGTGGCTCCCAAACAAAATTGGCGTCCTTTTTTCCCCACAAATAGAGCTTTCTTTTGGTGGTATTTGATCACCTCTGCGTTTTTTATTTTTTGCGCTATAAACAAAAATAGAGCGACAATTTTAAAAAAAATGCAATATTTTTTACTTTTTGCTATAATAAAAATCCCCCAAAAATATATAAAAAAACATTTTTTTTCCTCAGTTTAGGCCGATACGTATTCTTCTACCTATTTTTGGTAAACAAAATCGCAATAAGGGTTTATCGGTTGGTTTTCGCAAAATTTATAGCGTTTACAAAGTAAGGAATAGTTTTATTGCATTTTTATAAATTTTTTTTTTTTACTACTAATAGCGGCGATCAGCGATTTTTTTTGTGACTGCGACAATATGGCGGACACTTCGGACAATTTTGACACATTTTTGGGACAATTGTCATTTTCACAGCAAAAAATGCATTTAAATTTGCATTGTTTACTGTGGAAATGACAGTTGCAGTTTGGGAGTTAACCACAGGTGGCGCTGTAGGGGATGTGTGGCTATGTGCTTTGTTTACAACTGTAGGGGGGTGTGGCTGTAGGTGTGATGTCATCGATCGCGTCCCCCTATTACAGGGATGACGCGATCGATGCTACGGCCACAGAGAAGCACGGGGAAGCCGTGTGTACACACGGCTCTCCCCATTCTTCCGCTCCAGGGACGGATCGCCGCACTGCAGCGGCGATCTGGTCCGCGAATCCCGCGGTCCCGGTCCCGGAGCTTCGGACCGGGTCGCGGGCGCGCGCCCGCGACCCACGGCTGGGTACTAAAATCAACGTATATATACGTTGATGTGCCCAGCCGTGCCATTCTACCGACGTAAATGTGCAGTAGGCGGTCCTTAAGTGGATAATATAGTAATAAGTAAAAAAAAAAATCACACCCCCTTTTTTTTCTCTCTCCTCCCATCTCCCCGGGCCTTTCCCACACCAATATGCACATAAGAGGAGGATTTTTTCTTATTAATCTAATTTATTATTTTTTGTGTAGATAGATAACTTTCATAACTAGTGGAAATTAATTCCTCATTTATACAATAAATTAAAAGAAAAGGGAAAGAAAAATTCCTTTTTTTTGTGCACCTTAGGTAAGCATTTAACAATAAAACATTTTTTTTTAACACTAGGTTGACTATTCCCACAATATAGGGGAATTTCATCCCCCTTTCACCCTACTTTTCTTTTTTTCAGATAGATAATTCTCACAATTAGGGGAAATTAATTCCCCCTTATATAATATAGTAATAAATAAAATCAAAATTCACACCCCCCTTTTTTTTTCTCTCCTCCCATCTCCCCTCTCCCTGGGCTGCCCCCCTCCCTAGATGGCTATGTCTCTGACGAGAAAGCATAGGAAGTATAGGTCTGGGCCCAAATTGGGTAGAGGTAAAATTTAGTATTAGTAATGGTACTTATTGAGATCATTTATGTCTAATGTTGTATGTATGTATGGTAACTGTATTTTGTACGTATTGTTGAAAATGTAATAAAATTTAATAAAACAAAATAAAAAACCTGTGTAGTGTGTTTTTTTTTTAAATTAACATTTTTCCCCCAGGTGAATGATGTACCCCATACTCATTCAAATAGGGTGGGGGGCTGGTATCTGGGGGCCCCCTTATTAAAGGTGTCTTCCGGATTCCGATAACCCCCCCGCCCGCAGACCCCGACAACCAACGGTCAGGGTTGTCGGGGAGAGGCCCTTTTCCCCCATGTTGAGGGCATGTGGCCTGGTACGGTTCAGGGGGGGGGGGCGCTCACTCATCCCCATTCCTGACCATCTGGGCGGCATGCTCGGATAAGGGTTTGGTATGGATTTTGGGGGAACCCCCATGCTGTTTTTTTAGCGTAGGAGTTTCCCCTTAGAATCCATACCAGACCTAAGTGCCTGATATGCTCCTTAAAATTTGGTGCAAAGTTTCCCTTCATGATCAGTGTAAAAAAAAGGCAGGTTTACAGGTGCGACTCTTCAACCCATGCAAATGCAGCTACGCTACTTGATATTTATCAAGATTTTGCTGGCGTAGTGAAGAGGCGCACCTGAATGGCCGCAAATGCCGCTCGCGCATGCGCAGTACACAAATGAACCTCCCGCAGGTTTAAACGTACTTGTAGACGCAGCGGCTGGTTTATAAAAAAAAAACGTACTTTTACTTTCTATTCAGGCCGTATATGTTACACGGACAGTTGTCACTACACTTCCTCACATCATCCCACATAGCATTCTCATTTCCAGCTTCTTTTCATTTAGATGTGTAGATGCTGTGCGCCATGTCCATAGTGGTGCACTGGGCGTCTCCTCCCGTGCGCATTGAACACAATAGTAAATAGGGAATTGCGCTGCATTACCGGCGCATTTATTTCATAAATACTGAAACGGCCGATGCACCATTAAACAAGGTGCTATTGTTTTGTAAATCTGCCCCACTATATTGCCCAAATGTTGGATGAAATAAAAAAGATTATCTTAGGCTGAGTACATGGATACCAAACACAACATGCTTTAAAATTGCGCACAAACGCGCAGTGGCGACAAACTACATACATTTTTTTTTTCAAAATTCTTTATTTACTCACAACAGAGAGCACATTCACATGGATCACAGTATCATTGCACACGTAATAATATCCACAGGTAGACAGACATAACTCAATCATGTACACTTGGCAGCGGATCTAACAAAGTTGCTCGATGGGTTAACAGTCCACGCCAGGTCATTCATTCGCACGGGCGACAGATAGGTGGCCCAGCACCAAGTTCATCATGCTATACTCAATTCGGCGTTGCTATCATAACATTATCTACCCACATGACGTGGCATGAAATTAGGGATCCGCGGACCCACCCTCTTTTTTCCAATATCTAAAGAGTAGTAAGAAAAAAAGGGAAAGGAAGCAGTGGGAAATAGAAACTCCTGAGATATATATGGGAGATCAAAGAGGAGCAGTCACCCCGAGAGGGAAGCTCCCGGTAGATGACACAGAGGAAAGTGGGGAGGGAAGCTCACGAGCATGGATTAATGTGTCCGTCAGACCCATCATCACACCTCGGGATGACAGACCCGAGTTTTCACCGACCGGGGGAAAGATTTGGCCCGACAGCCTAGGCAAAATTCCTAAGTGTTTATCCCTCATCTGAGTAGGTGAAGATGTTCCACAATAGCCAAGTTTACTTGTATGACTCAAGTCTGTCTTGGTTTGTAAGGATCAGGTCTTCCATCCTGTTGATGTCATCCACCTTCTGCAGCCACATTTTTTTTTTTTTTTTTTTGCAGCCACATCACTACAGTCGGTGGGTTTGGGGACTTCCAGCGAATGGGGATACATGCTTTGGCCGCGTCCAAAAGGTGTCAGACGATCGATTTTTTTGTAAGCACGTATGGGGATGTCGTTAGCGTGTAACAGCAAATATGCTGGTCAAAAAACAAAAAAACAATAACTGTGGAGAGGTATTGATGGTCGGACTTTGAGGCCAAGGAAGTAGGTAAAAAATTTAATTTTAATATTACCAATTAAACATAACAGTATAAATGCATAGTAACAATAAAATAGCAAAAACAATACTTCATATACATGGGAAAAACCGTTGTGTACAAAATCCCTAAAGTTGCCAACGCACGTTTCGCCGTGGGGCTTCTTCAGGGCAGTTGTTAAGGATTTTGTAAGACGATGTATAGCCAGAAAAACAGAATAGTTATCTGCAATGATACAGGGTTACATGTTATTTACATTGCTACGGTATATAAAAATATATTTTAAAAAACACACTTATAAAGTAAAACAGTAAAAATGAAAGAAGCTGCAGCATATAATTACATTGCCGATGATCCTATACCGAATGAATTCAAGGGCACACACCACAATCACGTAGTCAAAGGTAGGTACTTGCTTCAAAAGAGTCCTTAAATCTTGTTACAGATCTGTTTGGTAGAAATATGTATGTTATCGCTTGATGTTTAAATATTCCACAAATGCAGACAGAGAAGAAGAAAAAGAAGGGGGGAGATAATGCTGATAAGAAAGAAAAGGGTGAAAACAGCCAGGTAAGATCTAAAGAGAAATATAAATATAAAGTGAACTTCTTCTAGTAAACATTAGAAGCCAAGGTGCAGAGAGTGCAAAAAAAATATCACCTTTAGTTGACAACAAGGTCAAGGTAGGGATCGCTTTATGATTTATGTGAAACGTGACACTATTGGCAACCTCCATTCTATATAAAGATAGAGAGATATCCATAAATATAAAGAAGTGCAACCGATATATAGATATATCCAGTTAAGAAACTCAGAGACAAAAAGTACCAATAGTGAAGGGTCCTGAAGCCAACTGGGACATATAACCAATGTACAGTAGATTAAACTTGAATTCCTTCAGGTGTATTAAAACACCGCTAGATACGTCTATTTTTGAGGCTAAAAGATTAAAGCCAGGTTTTCTGTATGGTAAACATAGAAACAAAAGCCACATCAGCAAAGATATGTCCCTTGTAGGGACAGCTCTAACAGCATAAATGCAACATATAAAGATAAGAAGTATCCATGAAGTCTCCAGCAGGTATCTTACCAAGTGGTTGTTTAAACGTGAGGTCCATGTCCCAGGGTGTTCATCCGAGTGACACACATCAGTATGTGGTATGTTAGGGCTTTAAATACCCTTAAGACGCTATGTTCACGTATAGCGTGATTGCGTCATCACCATGCGCCGTTCGCGCGTGGAGGCGCATAAACATTGCCCAGAGGTGTAGGGCGGGACAGGAGCACGCCACCTCGTCTCCGCCCATTGTGTCAGCATCAGATGCAGATGCGTCATCACAAGTAACCGCCCATAGGTCGCGGCGTTCGATCATTACGCGATCCCAACGGGCGGAGGGGGGAGGAGGAGACACGGCCCAACATGCCGGTCAAACACCCCCCCCACCCAGCAGCAGGCGGAGAGGGCACATAGGTCATCCCCACACATCGCGCACGCGATCGCAAGGAACCAGGACATATGGATGGGTCACGCGCAAGAAGACAACCAAAGGACAGGGAAAAAGAAAACCGTAGAGCACACACGAGCACCAGGGCAAAGACACAGCGTACAGACCCGGTACACATGTACCATCAACTTTAGGGATTTTGTACACAACGGTTTTTCCCATGTATATGAATTATTGTTTTTGCTATTTTATTGTTACTATGCATTTATACTGTTATGTTTAATTGGTAATATTAAAATTATATTTTTTACCTACTTCCTTGGCCTCAAAGTCCGACCATCAATACCTCTCCACAGTTATTGTTTTTTGATCATATATACGGATGTGGCCCATGTGAGTGCAATTCCTTTGTATTTTCTTATCCCCTTCTATTCCCCTTACCCAATCACCCCCCTATTTCTTTATAATTATAGCAAATATGCTGGGTCATCTGGGATCTGTCGGTCTGAACTTTTGTGAGATCCTTCTTACCTCTGTCCAGAAGGACTTCAACTGTGGGCAAGACCAAAAAATATGAAGCAGTGTGCCTGTTTCTCTCTGACAGCGCCAGCAAACGTCTGCCGTTGTCCTGAACAGTTTCTTCAGTAAAGCCGGGGTGCGGTACCACCGGGTCAGGATTTTGTAGTTTGTCTCTTGGACTTTAGTACAAATAGGAGGATTTGTGTGTGAATGTCAGGATTTGTTGCCTTTTCTGAGAATGTGCAGTGCAGTTGGCAGTACATTTGTGTCTGAGCATAGCTCTTCTAAGGACGTAAGAGCAGGGCTCCCCGCGCAGTGGGGGGGGGGGGGGTGGGATGGTGTCATGGTACATAGGAAATGATTAAGTTGGTTGGCTCTCATAAAGTCCAATCGGTATCTACCCCCCTGGTCCATCAGTTCTGCGAGCGTTTTCCAACGGCCTACTGTGCTAAAATGAGAGGCCTGAAACATACCAGACTTCCTCAGAGTCCGGAATTTCATGTCATGCAAACCCGGCACAAATTGTGGGTTGCCCAGAACTGGGCGTAGGGGTGAGTCCCCCAGCGAAAACCCCATCTGACAGAGCAGCCTAGTGCAGATTCTGACTGTGTTTCCTATCAGCGGATGAGACCGAATAGATTTGGGTAGTGCTGCAGAGCACCATGGAGCTCTCTGCAATAGGATCTCGCTTTGTGCCTGTTCTAAATGTCGACACCAGTCTATGAGACGGTTTAGGTGAGCCGTGTGGTAGTATGTACGAACGTTAGGCATGGCCAGCGCGCCATGTAGTTTGGATAGGAATAGAACTGACCTATGTATCCTAGGGTATCCTGTATCCCAGCCCAAGTTTTTGAACATGGATTGCACTTGCCTAAAATAGTCTGCCGGTATGTGTATGGCTTGAAGGAGGTACGTGAACTTTGGCAGAATGGACATCTTTAGTATGCTGCATCTACCGAACCACGAGTGGAGACCGGTGGTCCAGTGATCCAGCAACTTTTGGACTGCTTTCAGCAACGGTGGGAAATTCAGCCTAAAAAGTTGGGAGAAGGACGAAGGTATACGGGTACCTAAGTAATTCAGGGCAGTGTCCGTCCATTGCAAGCCAAAACCCCTGCGAGGTCGCCCTAGAAGTGCGTCTGGGATTCCCACCCCAATCGCCACCGACTTACCCAGGTTAATTTTCAGATTGGACAGCCGTCCGTAGATTTCGAATTCCCGCAATAGGCCAGGGAGGGACGTTGCAGGGTCTGTCAATGAGAAGAGTAGGTCGTCCGCTTAGGCGGAAACTTTATATTCTCCGTCTCCTATTCTAACTCCCAATATGTCCAGGTTCAGTCGAATCCGTCGTAAGAAGGGTTCAAGGGTCAGCGGAAACAAGAGTGGCGACAAGGGGCACCCCTGGCGCATCCTGTTCTTGATCAAGAAAGCCTCCGATAATACCCTATTAGCCCTAACTCTAGCTGTCGGCCTGTATACGTTGCCAAAATCCAGTTGGTCATTTTGTGTCCTGGCCCAATGTATCTTAGCGTGTCGAACATGAACTGCCAGCTGACTCTATCGAACGCCTTCTCGGCATCTGTACTTACAAAGATGCAAGGCGTCTTTGTGACGTTCACTGTGTGTAGGAGGTTCAAGACTTTGGCAGTATTGCCCCTGGCTTCTCTGGTAGGGACGAACCCTACCTGGTCTAGGTGAATGAGACCCGTCAGGTGGCACTGAATCCTGGCTATAATTTTGGTAAGTAGCTTGAGGTCAACATTGAGCAGTGAAATAGGGCAATAGCTACCACACTGGCTCGGGTCTTTCCCTTCTTTAGGGATGACTGCTATTTGTGCTTGTAAAGTAGATATGTGTAATTTCGACCTTGAGCCGAAATTGTTAAACAAAGATACTAGGCAGGGACCCAGGGAAGGGAGCAGTGTCTTGTAGTACATAATGATCAGTCCATCTGGGCAAGGGGCCTTGCCCGCTTTGGTGTTACCTAGGGCTGTTTGAAGTTCAAGCAGGGTAATGGGTTCATCAGTAGGTCCCTGGTGTCGGAGGGCAAGGTCGGCATATTTGAGAAAGTCAGGTAGTCTCGTGAGAGGTCTGCCTCTGGGTTCAGAGTCGCAGAGGGCAGGTTATATAGTGCGTGGTAGAAGTCTCTAAACTCCCGGGATATCGATTGTGGAACCGATACCTTTTGTCGGCTTAGAGTAACAATGTGAGGAATGTAGGACGCACTGTTTTGCGTGCGAAAAGACCGAGCCAACAATCTCCCACATTTGTCCCCCGATTCGTAGACCTTGCGCCTGCAAATCTTAATGGCTGCTTTGGCTTTGTATGCGAGTATGTCAGTGACCTGTCTCCGTGTGGTATCAAGTTCTATGCCCAATTGTCTCGTCGGCATCTGCTTGTGCTGCGTCTCTAAGGACTGTAGTTTGGCCAGCAAAGTCGTCAACTGCTCTGCCCTCAGTTTCTTCCGTCTGGCCCCATGTTAAATGAGACTAGACTAGACTACCTTTGGGCCATTGTCTGAGGTGGTGTTGGTGGTAAAGTAACACTTCAGTTCCTTCACAACATCTGCTAGAATTTCCGGGTCTTGTAATAGGGACTCATTCAGTCTCCAGGGGTGGTTCCTCTCAGTCATGGTCCCTAAAAGGGCATATACTAATGTGATCGGGGCGTGATCTATACTATCTTAGCGTCTTTGACTGCAATTAGGTGCCTATGTCGGACCATAAAATAGTCAATCCGGGAGTATACCTGGTGAGGCCTGGAGAAAAAAGTAAAGTCCTTCTCTCCCGGGTGAAATAGGCGCCATGCGTCCACCAATTGGGAGGCGTGGAGAAAAAAGTAAAGTCCTTCTCTCCCGGGTGAAATAGGCGCCATGCGTCCACCAATTGGGAGGCGTGGAGCGCCGCCTGTATACGGCCACGCACCCTCCCAGACGTTGAGGACATTCCAGTGGAAGTGTCTTCTGGGGGTGACAGGGGAACGTTAAAGTCGCCCCCCACAATTAACTGCAGGTCAGGGGCAAAAGCGGGTCAGGCGCTCTAGATGTTTCGCCAAGAAACTGTCCTCATTTGGAGCGTAGAGGTTCGCCAGGGTGATTCCTGTCTAACCAATCCGGCCCTTCAGAAACAAGAAACAGCCAGCAGTGTCCCTCTGTATGTCGTCCAGCGTCCAGGGTACCCCGGCAGCTATCAATATAGAGACACCTCTAGATTTTGCTTCAGAATAGGAGGAGTGGTAAACCGTGGGGTAATATCAATTTTTTTTAATTGGTAACTTGTCTTCCCTGAAGTGCATCTCCTGCAGCAGAACAATGTCCGCCCTCTGGTTGCGCACGTCATGAAGCAACATTCTGCGCTTCTCGGTGGTGTTCAGTCCTTTAGTGTTTAACACGATGATTGTCAACACATCCATGCTCGCGAGTGGGGAGGGGAGGGGGAAGGGGAGAGAATCTGCAAGGGAGGAAAGTTAGCGGTAGCTCCAGGTATACCCGGAGTCAAGGAAGTACAGAGGGAAAAGAAAAAGAAAAGGAGCGTGTTAGGAAGCCAGCACCAGAGAGTGTGGCAAAGGAGAAAATCTAAATTAGCTTAATCAGCTAGATTGCTCGCCAGAACTAGTCTGGAGTATGAGCGCAGGCCTATGTGGGTAGGTGGATAGACAGAGCCGGCGGTGCGAGCCCCCGGCCCCAGCCACCCCCCCCCCCCCGACCAGTACAGGTGGTAAAATACATAAGTGGCAATGCAATCAATGGTAACATATAACTAATGCAGAGCATCACACCAATTATAAATGGTAACATGAAGAGCATAAAATAAGTAACAGCAAACACATCTAAAGCCCCATACACACTATCAGTTTTCCTGAAAGTTTTTCTCTTCAGGTTTACCAAAACCATGTAGTACAAGGGCCTGCCTGATTGCATTCAAATTAAAACTCTTAAGGTTTGACCTTATATTAGATGGTTTTGGTAAACCTGAAGAGAAAAATCAGCAGGAAAACTGATAGTGTGTATGGGGCTTGGCATTTATATTGGAATAATACAACAGATGGCAGGACTGAGCAGTAGCCGGTAAAAAAACGGGTGAGCAGAACAGATCAACCCCAGGCCTTCTCCCACAAAACATAAAATAGCCACCAGCCCCTTCCACCCTGCATGACAGGACAGTACCGTGGGATCCCTCCCCCCACGTCCCTCTAAGTCAGCACAGGGAGCCTCTCTATAAACCAGTAGCCCCCTCAGGGCAGCCATTCCACCCCCCCGCCACACCACAGCACAGCACAGCCTGACACCCCCCCCTCCAGCAGCAGCGAAACCACCCGCAGCTGGGGCGTATCCCCCCAAGCAGGTCTTCGGTGTCGTCACACCAGCGGGGGGCATGAGTAAAGCAAAGTACGTGGAAAGTCAATCCCACTCTCCCCGCCGGGGTGATCCAGTACGGCAAAGTTCCCATATGTAGTGAAGGGAGTCCACACAGTGGGGGTGTGCCCAATCGTTCCTGCGCCACCCGGGGCACGCTCTAACAGCGTGGGGGCTCCAAAACTGTGTAGGTAGCGCAGTCCAGGATCCAATCGGGGACACGGCTCCTTTCAGTTCTGCGGGTAGTGGATTTGGGAACAGGGGGGACACGTGAGACAAAAGTCCGGGCGGGCGGGCAGGGAGGGGGGGGACGGGAAAGTGACAACAGTTCAGTCAAAAAGAGGGGGATCAAATATCGTGGGCTCCACCGGACAGTTCAGCACAGGGGTCTGCGGGAGAGCTGGTATAAGGCATGGGGGGCATCGATGGCATAACCGGGTGGAAGTAAAGAGGTCTGGGGATTGAGGCCTACGGCCTACTCACGTTGCCCATCGCCTGAGGGAGTGTGGCGTCTCCTCCGACCGCAACCTTGTTGGCGAATCCCCGCACCAGGTCTGTACGCCGAGGGGCCCGATCATCCAGCTGTGCGAGGTTGGAGTTGCAGCCAGTCAGGGATTGGGATCTAGTCCAAATCCAGGAACCAAAAGAGGGTCGGGATGTCCGCCAGCGACTGGACCGTGATTGCAGCTCCATCCTTTCTTAAAGTCACCGCAAGTGGGTAGCCCCATCTGTAAGTAAATTCACGTTGTCACGCCAGATCCAAAACGGGTTTCAACATCGCCCGTCGGCGCAACGTCGCCCTGGATAGATCCGGCAGCACCTTGATTGCAGAGCCCTGCAGGAGGATCTCATCTCGTTCCCACGCTCCTCGGATGATCCATTCTTTCTGCGAATATAGCAGTAATCTACACACCACATCTCGGGGTCTATCTGGATCATCCGACTTCGGGCCCAGAGCGCGATGCGCACGGTCCACCTCCACAATCTCCTCCGGGTCTCCAAGGACGTCACGGAACAGCTCCAGGAGTGTGTCCTCCAGGGTATCGGTATCCACCGACTCCGGGGTCCCCCGGAGCCGCAGTTTGTTGCGGCGGCTCCGGTTCTCAACCTCCTTGAGGTGTAGTTGGAGCGTGATCGCTGCATCTCTATGGTGGTCCCTGTCACGTTCCATTCCGGTCACCCATAGCTCCAGAGCTGCCAACGAGCCTTCACCAGAGGATACCCTGTCCGACAGGGTAGACACCTTTGCCCTTACCTCCTGAAACTCAGCTACGAGTAAGCATCGCACAATGTGAAACATGTCAGCCTTTTTCCCTTGTCCATTTCTTTCCTTTTTGACTGCATGAATTTTGGTTGTTTTTCCAATTGAATTTTTGTTTTTTATGTTCTGAATAAAGACATTGTTTTTTGAGGAGTGCGGCGGTCCAGGATTTTTCTTTCATCCCCTCCTGAAAGTCCCGCCGCTGAGTCTCCTCAAGTTTAAGAATGAGGGTTTCTATGTCGGATCTGGTGGGGAGGGCCTGCAGTAGCGCCCGTATCTCCTGCTCCGGCGACATACCGCTGGGCACCGGGGCCGTGGCGAACATATTCGGTATCAGTGTTTTAGGTGCCTCCGGTGTAGCGGGGTGTACCGTCATTTCATCTGGTGGAAAGGTCCAGATGTCCCATTCTGAGTTGTCTGCAGGGTCGCCACGTGGGCTACCTCATGGCGCCGCCACTCTCGCTCCCGGAGAGACTGATGTTAGGGAGTTAAAATAGCGATGTAAATCGCCGGCCTTGACGCCAGAACGAGTAATGCGGGTTGTAGGTTTGCTCTTGCTCTTTTTGGCAGATTGCATGCCTGTAATTTCAGCAAATTGGCCGGTGAAAAGGAAGACAAGGCCAGGAGCTCAAGATCCCTGCGTCCTCACTCAGCCATGTCCAGGCCACGCCCCCCACTACATACATTTTTAAAAGCCTTTAAAAAAACCTTTACAGGTTACCACATTAGATTTACAGAGGAGGTCTACTGCTAAAATTACTGCCCTCAATCTGACCTTCACAGTGATTTCTCACATGCATGGTGCAATTGCTGTTTACATATGACGCCAGACTGGCGCTCGACTTTGCCCAAGAGCAGGGGGGGGACAGGTGGTGCTTTTTCTTCTTTTAATCATTTATTTTGCTTTATTCTTTTATTTTTAAACTGTTCCTTTCATTATTATATATTTACTATTTTATTGTTATCTCAGGGAATGTAAATATCCCCTATGATAGCAATAGGAAGTGATGGGGTCTATTAGATCCTAGATTTTTTCTCCGCCCTCAAAACATCTGACCACACCAAGATCGGTGTGATAAAATGCTTTCCCAATGGCGCTGTTTATATCCAGGGGGGGGGGTTGTAAAAGCAGTCTAGAGGCCAATTATCCACTAGGATTGCTTTTACATAAAAGCCGACCGCTGGCTGAAAAGAATGATACCAAGATGATACCTAAACCCGCAGGAATCATTCTGGTATAACCATTCAAAGTCCAGCAACATACCAGTATGTTGCTGGTACTTGTTGGACGTTTATTGTAATTTTTATTTTTCATGCAGCCTGTTGGCTGAACGAAAAAAAAAGAGATTGATTGGTGGCTAACCCCAACATTAGAATACCTCCCTTTATCCACCCACTTCTAATGATGGGCATACATGCACCATTTATATATGCCGAAGCATGGGGACATCCTCCTGCAAAAAAGTTATGTCGCATACACACGGTCGGACTTTTCCACAGGCAAGCCTCTGCCAGAATTTCAACCATATGTACGCGGCATTAGGATCAAAATCGCTCTTCCGACACCTGCTGCCCCATGCTTTGGCATATATGCTCTTTTTTTTTTTAACTGTGGTGGGGAAATCACCTCCTACAGCGTTGGAGTCACTGCTATATGTATCGTGGGAGCAAACGCTGTTGCTGTCAAAATAATTAAATCTGCGCTGCAACTGAATGGCGTACCTGCTAAGCAAATGATGGTTAACATTAAAACAAAGTAACATCACAGTATAACAGTAAGACCTTACCATACCATACCTGCGAAGCAAATACCAAAAAAACATAGTACGTTTTTTAACACAACCTGTGCCTAAATTATATATATGCCGACGCATGGGGGCATCCTCCCACAAAAGTTATGCATCGTTCACACAGGCAAACCTCCGTCGGAATTTCAACCGCATGTACACAGCATTAGGAGCAAAATCGATCCTCCGCCCCTGCTGCCCCCATGCTTCAGCATATATGCTTTTTTTTAACTGTGGTAGTGAAATCCCCTCCTACAGAACTGGAGTCACGGCTTTATATATAATGGATGCTGTTGCTGTCAAGATAAATAAATCCGCACTGCAGCTGAATGGCGCACCTGAAAACAAAAATATGGTTAACAATAAAACACAGTAAACAGTAAAGTATAAAAAAAAAATCATACCTGAAAAGCAAGCATGATAAAACATAATAAAAAAAATGCAGAATAGAATACAGTAAAAAAGAGCAGAACAATAGAGAGAAATAAAAGATAATAAAAGATTTTTTTTTTTTTTTTACAGTTTTTGTAACTGTAACGGTTCAGGTCTCTCAAAATGCGATGGCATCTTGGGAGACCCTGTGTAAGTGTGACCTAGTCTGTGAAATACTGTACCCTACGCTAAAACTTCACTAGTGTGCGGTAGCATTCAAAACATTCACCAATGCAAAGACCAGGATTGTCAGGACAGCGTGGACAACAATAACGGGTGTCACGCCGATATGCTACAGACACAACATCTTCTTTGGGGGGCTCGTTGGGTATGGGTACTCTCAAGGTCATACAGAAAATGCCTCTAATGCAGCCAGCTTACTGAATTTGGTTGGGAATAGTGAGGTGCAGAACCGCCTGGATACAGGAGTTCTGTGACAATCTCTTCCTGGTAGTCAAGGAAGGATAAATTCCATCCTGAAGCTCTGTATAGGACATGAGCATTTAGCAAAGCCAATTAAAATAGGTATACAGACACTTTTTTGTACCAGCGTCTGGCCATACGGGCAACCAGATACGGCGCAAACAACTGGTCGTTGAGGTCCACCCCTCCCATATTTTGGTTATATTCATGGATACAGAGGGGTTTCTCCACAACAACAGTCGCCATACGAATTTGGACTGTTGTGTATGCATGAAGGGAGGAAAGAACAAAAACATTCTTATTATCCCTCCACTTCACAACAAGCAAATTATTACACCTTGAGCAGGCTCTCTCCCCCAGCCTAAGATTGGAATCTACCAGCCACTGCGGTAAGCCCCAGTGATTAGATCGCACGCGCTACATGCACCAATTTGATGATCAAACAAGTCACTAAAAAGTGGCATGCTCATGTAATAATTGTCCACATACAAATGGTACCCCTTTCCGAATAAGGGTAACACCAAGTTCCACACTATCTTGCCAGCGCTCCCTATGTAATCTGGGCAGTTCTCTGGCTCTATGTGACGATCTCTTCCCTCGTAAACCATAAAACTAGATGTATAGCCTGTGGCCCTGTGACAGAGCCTACACATCTTGACCCCATATCTGGCACGCTTGCTGGGAAGATACTGTATGAAAGACACGCGGCCAGAAAATGTAATCATGGACTCATAAACGCAGACAACTTGATCAGGAGTAAACAAGGCTGCAAAACGTTTGTTGAAGTGGTTTACGAGGGGCCAAATTTTGTAGAGCCGATCATATCCAGGGTCTCCCCGAGGATGACAGAGTTCATTGTTGTTAAAGTGCATGAACCGCAAGATCTGCTCATATCGTGGCCTGGCCATGAAGGCAGAGAACAGGGGCATATGGTAAATTGGGTCAATGGAACAATATGACTTACTAATTTTATTTATGCCCATAAGGACGGATAGGCCCAGAAAGGTCTTAAATTTAGAAACTATAATTGGTTTCCAATTTCTGGCAAGGGAACACAACTGGGGATTAGCGACAATGAATTGACCAGCATACAAATTATTTTGATCCACAGTAGATCTATAGAGATCTTCCATGAAAAACAGCATATAGAAATCAAGTGACTTAAAATCAACTGTTTCCACCTGAATTCCGGGTTGACCAGCGAATGGGGGAAGTATGGGTGCTGCAGAAGTTGTGGGCTCCCAATTAGGATTGGCAAATTCAGTAGGAAGGACACTATGGGCACGACGATCCTGTCTTTGTCTTATTGGTGGAAGCGGGACACTACTTGACAGCTTGAACTGCACATATGGGACTCGCCACGTCACCAAGTGTTACTGCAGTGCTGGATGTATGACCAGGGTGTATTGGCCGCTGGTGCTTGCCAGTTCACCAGAAGTATGATCGACACTAGCACTTCTCTGCTTCATACGAGAGCCCTGCAGTTCTTGCACCTCAACAGCAGCAGAAGAATGGGGTTGGGTACATCTGACCTTGGCAGGGACCTCAACTCCATCGTCCGTGCTATCTGTCATGGACCTGCTGTCGTCTACAGGATCGTATTCTGAGCCTGAATCTGACAGATGAGTGACTTCCTCTTCTTTATCTGTCATGCTCAGAAACGTGTAGGCCTCTTTATTAGTGTACCTTCGATTTGCCATTTTGGGCTCTAAATTTACTTGTACACTAGTAAGATTCACAGAACAAAAGCTTCTAGGCCGTCAGCAACTGTATCAAATGCTACCAAAAAAACTGTTAGCAATCTTAGGGATCAGGCCTGACTCTGCAGTTATGTGTTTAGTAAGTGTATCTGGGTTGATCCCGCTAACACTGCATTTTTGGGAACCCTAAACTGCTGGGGATGCTAGTATAGATATGATCAGACACTATACCACTAAGGGAGGTGTATGCTGTGTGCATGGGTGTTTGCACTACTGGCACTAATCTGACACTGCCTGGGGTGATGCAGACCCTAAAACCTAACTGATATCACCCGCCCGGTGATCAGGGGATTAAACCTTTATTGGGTAATGAATGGCAGGTGCCCTAATGCTATAAAAAAAAAAAAAAACTAACTAACCAGCGTTACCCGTAACACTTATATGGTGACAGGGGGTATAAGGATTAACTAGGGGCAAACGGGGTTAGAAACTTTTTTAGGCATTATATGGGGGTACCCGACGCTATAAAAAGCTGACGTATATTGTCGTGTGGCAGTCAGCAAGTGGTTGATATTACAATTGTACTTTTATGGTAACAAGGGGCGTAACATAGCAAGGCTAATTCTAATCAGGACTTGAAAGAATGAAAACGGTATTAGTGTTGTGTGTACAGTGAGTGCTGTGTGCAATACATACAAGATAGAATACAATTACTGTATATACAGAACTTACAAATTTCCTTTACAAAAGATTCCTAGGGGGCTCCTTGTTACTTTCTTGGGCTGTATATCCAGTAATTTCTGGATACCCAAGCTTGTCATCATTGCACCGACACACACAACATTTTATTTTTATTCATTCAATACATTTTTTATTATAATTTTGCTTTTAACAAGATTGCAGTCATATAATCAGGAAACAGTAAAGGTAGAAATCCAATTGGTCAGAAAAATGACCAGTCTGGAATGTGGAGGCGGAGTCATTATTAATTTGTGTACAATACAATACAATACAATATGGTATATTATTTTAACAAAGTATTGTAGAAAAGATCACACCATAGAAAATGGGGGAAAAGGAGAAAATAAACCCGGATATGAAGGTGACATTTGTGTACAAGGAACTCCTTAACAATTACCACCATTTTATCCTTCAGGGCCCCTGCTTTCAGAAAATATATATATATTTTTTTTTCTAATCTTGTGTGCAAAAATAATGGAAAATAATGGAAAACCAGCTCTGGCAGTGAAAGGATTAATGTGAGCTAGATGGGATCACTCTGCTGTGGTCACACTCTAATCATTAGAGCTCCCCTAGCTGCAGCCTGGTAATAACATTGCTAAGAGATCTATTTATTTATCTGCTACATACTTCCCATCTTTATATAAACGTCTCCTGACATTCAGGGGTCTAGTCATAAAAAATTGTACAGCAATTTTCCAGGTGAAAATACATGTACATTCCTTCTGTGTAAACGGGGGTGAAAAAACAAATGTTATGAGGCTATTTGCTGTGCTGATCGAATGTTTGACTTCGATTTTAAAATGGAAAATGATGCATTCAGCCAATAGATGGCGTGAATTTCTATTATACTTGGTGCCATCTATTGAACAAATGTTGTATCCTCTGTTATAAATCAACTTTTGAGAAAAAAAAAAAAAAACTTTCCACAGCCCCCTGCATAGTACACAGACCCCCTACACAACACACAGTCCTCTGCATAGTACACAGATCCCCTGCACAACACATACAGCCCCATGAATTGTACACAGACCCCCTGCACAACACATACAGCCCCATGCATTGTACACAGACCCCTTTCATTATAAAGCCCCTCTCCCTACACTCCAAATCTCCTGGGACAGTGCTGCCAGCATACTCTAAATTTAGGAAAACATTACTGCCATCGCCTTCTCGTACACCGCTTCCCCTGTGTCATTGTAAATCAAAACACTTCTAAATAAGTCAATTAATGCTGCTCTTTCATGGACCCGGTCATGTGACTGCTCTCTTCTCTTTCATTGATGGTCATGTGACCGCTCTCCTTCTCCAATCAAAAGCTACAGTGCAGGAGGAGGCAGAGCGGGAGGAGGTAAGCGGCCAGAACAAGCAGCGTTAATTAAGGGATTTAGAGACTTGACAATGAGAGTGACACAGGAAAAGAAGTATATGAGAAAGGGCTGGCAGTAATGTTTTCTGAACTTTAAATTATGCTGACAGCTCTGTACGAGGGCCAGGAGAAGAGGGGCTGCCAGCCTGACACCCTCCCAATGGATGGCGCCCGGGGAAGACCGCCCGATCCCGCCGATAAAAAAAATGATATCGCGTATAACACGCAGGCACGGTTTAGCCTCTGTTTTCAGGGTAGAAAAGTGCACGTTATACACTGATAAATAGTGATTTATAGGGATGCACTGAAAATTTCGCCCGCCAAAACATATCGCCCGAAAATGGCGATTTCAGCACATTGCCGAAAGAAAAAAAACACACCGATTATCCCTGGTGCCGCTCAGTACAGGGGTGTCGTTCTGCCACACTCCAGTCTCCATGTGTCACACACAGGGCTTTTTTTCAGGCGGCACAGCAATCCGCAACCTAGCGCAGCCCTCTTCTTTCCAGGCTGTCACTTAACACTAAAGCCGGTAGAGGTAGTTTTCTATATGACTTCCTCCACCACATGTATGCTTACGTCGGCACCTTCCCCACACCTGTTAATAGGTCCCCCGGGTCCAGATGCCACAAGTTTTTTACTTCTGTGGCTTGCAGAATTATCTTCTGTCCCCGCCTGCTGACTGTCAGATCTGTGTAGCACGGAGCCGAGTAAGGCACTGTGAAAATCCTCCTCGGCTCTGTGTATACAGATATAACAGGTGACGCTGTACAGAAAGGAGAGTGCACCGTAGAATGTTCTACCTAACAGAATGGAGCCGGCTGCACCATTCTATTGCCATGAAGGTAACCTGTGTGCTATAAACCATGAGGAGGTGAGAGAGGGGTGGCTGTGCAGAGACAGGTCTGGAGACACTGAGGTTGTCCTGCAGTTGTCAGAGCTGAAGATGGGGATGGTGTATTTAGATTGGGCACAGTAAGAGCTGTGGGGGAACTGCAATAAGGGTGCAGAGGTGACATGTGGAGGGGCAGAGAGATAGTCTGTGGATGGGTTGTGCAGAGGGGACATGTGGCTGCTGGTGATGATGGGCACTGGTGAAGCTGCTGGGCACAGGCAGGCTGCAAATGATGGGCACTGGTAGGCTGCATTTGATGGACACTGGTAAGGCTGCATTGATCTCCTGTACTATGTCTGCAGTCTTTGACCGTCTCCTGTACCAAGTCTGCAGTCTCTGACCTTGTCTGCAGTCTCTGATCATCTCATGTACAATGTCTGCGGTCTCTGACCATCTCTGCAGTCTCCGATCATCTCCTGTACCACGTCTGCAGTCTCTGATCATTTCCTGTACCATGTCTGCAGTCTCCGATCATCTCCTGTGCCATGTCTGCAGTCTCCGATCATCTCCGATCATCTCCTGTACCACATCTGCAGTTTCTAACCATCCCCTGTACTACGTCTGCAGTCTCTGATAATTTCCTGTACCATGTCTGCAGTCTCCGATCATCTCCTGTACCATGTCTGCAGTCTCCGATCATCTCCTGTACCATGTCTGCAGTCTCCGATCATCTCCTGTACCATGTCTGCAGTCTCCGATCATCTCCTGTACCATGTCTGCAGTCTCCGATCATCTCCTGTACCATGTCTGCAGTCTCCGATCATCTCCTGTACCATGTCTGCAGTCTCCGATCATCTCCTGTACCATGTCTGCAGTCTCCTATCATCTCCTGTACCATGTCTGCAGTCTCCTATCATCTCCTGTACCATGTCTGCAGTCTCCGATCATCTCCTGTACCATGTCTGCAGTCTCCGATCATCTCCTGTACCATGTCTGCAGTCTCCGATCATCTCCTGTACCATGTCTGCAGTCTCCGATCATCTCCTGTACCATGTCTGCAGTCTCCGATCATCTCTTGTACTATGTCTGCAGCCTCTGATCATCTCCTGCATCATATCTGCTAGAAGTGCACCGCAATGAAATTTTGCTAATACTATTAGCAATGTGTTATATAAAAATATGAAAGTTTTATTTAAAATATATAAAAATATCATTTTCGGTATCGGTTTTCGGCCCATTCCGTGCACCCCTAGTAATTGATGTTCTTTGATTTCTACTGCACTCATGTAACCACAAAGGAAATTAAAGGGTCTATTTATAAAAAAAAAAATAGCTTGACGATTATGACATGCATTTGCCCACCAAATATCACACATTCTTGCAATATTTAAGATATGATTGTTAGATCCATCTAATGGCCATAATATGGCATTTGTCCTGAAATACCTAAAAAAAATAAAGAATAGTGCAATACTGCATTATGGACACTAGATGGAGCAAAAGATCATAGAAAACCAATGTATGAAGTAAAATACAACCCACATTTCTCAAGACTGGATGAATGCTTCTCACATTTGTCCACAAATAATTAAAAAAATAGACCTCTAAGTGTTTGTGAAATCTTTCATCACAAAATATACTCAGCAAATGAGAGGTAATGACTCCATTTTTTATTTTTAACTGCTATCAATGGCCAACACGGTACAACACTTCATCCATGTCTTCGTGATTTCTGATCTCCTTATGAACTGTTTCTTACATATTGAAGATCAGCCATGGAGTATATCTGAGGTGTATATCAGGGTGTGCTTCTTCCCCACATGAGATGTCCAGCAACATTCATATACAAGACATTTCCCGCACTCAAGGCACTAATACACCTCAAGGGTTGTGTGGGATCCCTGATGTACAGGAAGGCAGGACTTCAGTGAGGAACAATTCCCTCACTCAGGACAGGAATACGGCTTCTCCCCCGTGTGAGATTTCTGTCTGTAAAGATGGGACTTCTATGAAAAACATTTCCCACAATCAGGACAAGAATATGACTTCTGCCCCGTGTGAGATCTCTGATGCGTGTTAAGATTGGACTGTGCAGAAAAACACTTCCCTCACTCAGGACAGGAACGTGGCTTCTCCTCTGTGTGAAACCTTTTATGTCTGTAAAGATTGGATCGATCTGAAAAACATTTCCCGCACTCATCACAGGAATATGGCTTCTGCCCGGTGTGAGTTCTCTGATGTTTGGAAAGACTAGACTTCATTGAAAAACATTTCCCACACTCAGGACAGGAATACGGCTTCTCCCCTGTGTGAGATCTCTCATGTATGTAAAGATCAGACTTCTGTGAAAAATATTTCCCGCACTCAGGACAGGAATACGGCTTCTGCCCCGTGTGAGATCTCTGATGTTTAGAAAGACTAGACTTAACTGAAAAACATTTCCCGCACTCAGGACAGGAATACGGCTTCTCACCTGTGTGAGATCTTTTATGTACATTAAGTTTGGATTTAGAAGGGAACCATTTCCCGCACTCAGTACAGGAAAGACTCTCCTCTGTTGGAAGGACGGCACCGCCCCTCACAGGTGGTGCCGGATGGACATTTGAGGTAGTCGGGTTTTCTCCTGGACTATACTGTGTGATGTCCTCATCTTCTACTTTACAGTCTGGGGACAAAGTGAGACAATCCTCTGAGGTTTTCCTCATCTCCTGTCCATCTACTAAAATAGAAATAAAAAGATTATTACTAGACATGAGCAGAATGGTTCCTGCTGAGATCCAATCAAATCATCAGATATAAAATGTCCAGCTGGTAGGAAATGGGTGTAACCAAAGAGAATACATATTATGTGTATATATAGCAGTGGGTAGAGGGGAGAGGGGAGAAGTCAGGACTATGTAATGTACAACATATTGTATAAGATACAACAGATAGGACTACCGTATTTGCCGCTGTATAAGGCGACCGGGCGTATAAGACGACCCCTTAATTTTACAGTTTTTTTAAGATTTTTTGCCTGTACTCAACGTATAAGACCCCCTTCCGAGGCTTCCGACGCTTCATATTTCTTCCCTCTGGAGCCATATTCTTTTCCATTCTTGCTGGAGTTGGAGCCAATTACGGCAAGCGATGTATTCTATTAATGAATACAAAGCCTGCTTTGATTGGCAGAGGCTGTAACATCATCAGCCCACGCCTCTCTGACTCTCAAAGCCAATCTGAGCAGGCTACTGTATGTAGCCTTCTGGGATTGGCAGAGATTGTTACTCCAATTCGAGTAGGCTCTGTATTCATTTGAATACATTGCTCACCGGGATTGGCTAAGCCGTATATACTGTATGTAGCCGAAGCTACATACAGTATTACTGCACATCCAGCAGGCACCCAAACAGATGACCCGGCGTATAAGACGACCCCTGCTTTTTGGCTAGTTTTTTTAAGTGTAAAAGGTAGTCTTATACGCCAGCAAATACAGTATATAGTATCAGAATTATGTAATGTACAACATAGAGTATATAGTGCAGGGGTCAGGCGTATATAATGTACAATATAGACTGTCCCAGGCCCATAATATTGGTATCAACCTCTTTGCGCCTGCGCTATAGACAAAAGATGGCTACAGCATGGCGCTAAATTGCCGGGAGGGCATCCCTGGACGTCCTCTTGTTTACTAGTTCCCTGTGCGCCGCCGTGGCGCGCATCAGGGAAAATCTGTGTTGGCCGTGTCCCTTGGACGCAGCCAATCACAGATCGTGCCATTTAGCACTCACAGCGACCATTTAGCACTCAATCGGAGTGTTCAATGAGAGATGATCTCACATGTAAACATGTGAGATCATCTCTCATTGCCGGCTCTCCCTCCTCACACAGAGACCACGTGTGAGGGAGAGCGACCCCTGCTGCAGCGTCTGTGAAATGTGAGTGAACACATTAAATACAGTGCCATCTGTCCCCAGTGCCACCCGTCAGTGCCATCTGTCCCCAGTGTCACGTTCCATCTGTTATCAGTGCCACATATTAGTGCCCTCTGTCATCAGTGTCACGTATTAGTGCATCCGTCTTCAGTGCCACATCAGTGTCACGTGTCATTGTCCTGGTGCTCCAGGGCCTTCAAAAGTGTTATAGGTAGTCAACAAGTTAGATGTGTAATTTATGCTCCTAGAACATCTGATGGTGCTCCCTGCATGTTGGGCCTCTCTATGTGGCCAGGCTGTGTAAAAAGTCTCACTCATGTGGTATTTCCATACTTGGAAGGAGGAGAAGAATGTATCTTGGGGCCATTTGGGGGGTATTTGTACTTTCCTGGCATGTTGGGGTCGCCAGTACATCAGGGGAGATCATTTTTTTTTATGATTTGCACCACAGCTTGTAGACTGATAGTCTACAAGCTGTGGTGCAAATCATAAAAAAACAGACCAAATAATATCCACTGATTTGGGTTATTTTTACCAAAGATATGCAGCAGTATAAAGTGTGGGCCAAAATTTATGAAGAAAAATGTATAAATTTACAAAATGTTATCACAGAAACATTTGGTCTTTTTTCATTTATAGCGCAAAAAAAAAAAAACCCAGAGGTGATCAAATGCCACCAAAAGAAAGCTCTATTTGTATGAATTTTTTTATTTTTATTTGGGTACAGTATTGCATGACTGAGTAATTGTCATTCAAATTGGTCTGGGCAGGACGGGGGTTTAAGTGCCCAGTAGGCAAGTGGTTAAGCAATCAGTGGAAGCTTAAATGAAACAAGTAGCAGAGATCCCACACCGCTGCCTCCCATCTCCTGAGACTGCACTCAGTGACTTGGGTCTGAGACTATACAAACATATCCCTCCACCCAGCACAGCCAGCAGACAACAGAACAAGTAATCCTGGGAGGATTGTTCCCTCGGAGATCTTGCCATACCCGGGTATGGGGAAGAAGACCCAAAACACATACCCCAGGTGCCTAGATCTAGTAACATCTATGGGGAAAATGAACATTTTGCTCCCAGCTGAACCCCAGAATCTCCATAAATCCAGTCTAGAGACATAAATTGTGTCTGCAGCACAAAGAAGGAAGATTATCCGAGAGAAATACAGGAATACAGGACGGGGAACACAGCTCAGGAAAGTGACCAGGGGATTACAGGCTGATATCACCCAGTCCCCGCCCTACTCTGGACCAATCAGTGAGCAGTATGGGTGGAGGAATGGATTTAGTGTTAATGACCCACCTGCGCTGATCTCTGCAAGAGTGCCGTCGTCTAGAATTAGCCTCATTATTCCATCCTCCTCCATAGACTGCTGATCATCCCTCACATAAGTCTCCTCCTCTTCTTCTTTCACCGCAACTTTAGACTCTCTCAGGTCTCCACTCTGAATATACAATAAAAATGACATCAATGGTAATGATGCAGATAATGTACAGATCCTGTACCAAAGAAGTATAAATGTGAATCCCACTAATAGAAGAATAAGGTAGTACTCACCCTATAAATTAGGGGGTGTTGTCTAAAGATAACTGCTAAGTAATATAAAACATAAAAAAAAAAAAAAAAAACCACACTACAAAAAAAATGAGTAAACTACAAACTTATTGAGCAATGGGATCAAAATCAACAGTATAAATACCCTAACTATCCCCATATACAGTAAAACCTTTATTATTGTGAGCATAATTCAATCTGAATTCAATGAAATGATTTGTTCCATAACCATTTATTCATAAGTCCTTCAGTTTATAGTCCACATAAAAAGATTATAGCAATGTGATCAGGTTATGTACCCATAAAATGTCCATCCACAAAGGGGATTAGAAGAAAAATCCAGCAGAAGCTACAGAGTATAAAAGAGAAGAGAGGCGTAGTAATATGGTTACATTTTATGAAGGTACAACATTTAGGAATTCACATGGTTGATGATTAAAAGGGGCACATCCAAGTATAGAGGCACCGCTATCAGTCTGCAATCATGACCGGGAAGACTACCCTGCAGTAGAGTGATCTGAAAGCGAGGCTTGAATTGCTCACGGAGCACAGCGTGGAAAGGATGATGTTAATGACAGTGAGGAGGATGGTCTATGTGGACAGCTTTACCCCGGATGTCTGCATACTTAGATGTGCCCGAATTATTCATCAACCATGTGAGGTCATAAATGTTGTACCTTCATTAAATTTAACCATATTGCTACACTTAAAGGTGCCTCTCTTCTCTTTTATACTCAGTTGTGACATGACGCTACTCATATCAAGACATCCCTAGTATATCAAGTCAAAATGTATTTAAAAATGTTGCTTGTCTTGCAAAATGCTCTCAAACCAAGGTTTTACTGTAATCCTAACAACCACCTGAGTCCCCTATTAACCCCTCCCAGACAGGGAACCATGGACCACCCTTAAAAAATATGATTTTTGTACTCACTGTAAAATCCTTTTCTCCGAGTTCATGGACGGACACAGCACTCTCTTGACAAAGTAGGTATTCAGCCTTCAACTAGGAGAGGACTAGGCAGAAACAGGTTAATAACAAACAAACTGTACAGTACGGCCCTGGGGGCGGTCCCTTTAGATACAACCCCTCTCCCTGCACCATGCAGCTCAGTTCAGTACAAACATATAAAAGGAGGGGTGGGTGCTGTGTCCGTCCATAAACTCAGAGAAAAGGATTTTACAGTGAGTACAAAAATCCTATTTTCTCTTTCGTTCATGGACAGACATAGCACTCTCTTAACAAAGTGGGACATCCCAAAGCAGTGTCAAAAAAACGAGGGTTGGGAACAGCATTAAAACAAAACTTCACCCCAACAGAAACCAGAGCTCCTCAACAGGAGTTGCAACCTCTAAATGGCCGCCTGCAAAACCTTGAGGCCGAAGGAAGCATCCGAAGATGCACTCAAATCAACCTGGTAAAATTTTGTGAAAGTGTGAACGGACGACCAAGTTGTCACCTTACACACATGGGAAACCTAGGTGTTGGAAAGCCCAAGAGGCACCCATCGCCCTAGTCTAATGCGCCGTGACGGAAAGGGGGTGACCGCCCCTTTAGTGCAGAAGCCTGGATCATGATCTGCCTGATCCACCTAGAAATGGTGGACGACAAGACCAGCAGGCACTTCTTTGGACCAGCAACCGAAATAAACAGCGAGTCAGACCTCCGGAACGGAGCAGTGGTTGACAAGTATACTCTCAGAGTTCGGACAACATCCAAGGAATGCCACGCCACCACATCAGGATGCGACAGGCAAAGACACAAGGATGGAAGCACAAAGTCCTCATTAAGAAGAAAAGTCGAAACGACCGTAAGCAGAGAAGAAAAGAAGACTGCGGACGTAGCACTACCATAACCCTGCGGAAGACCAGATATGGAGCCCTGCAAGACAAGACTGCCAGCTCAGAAACATGTCCACCGGACGTAATAGCCACCAGGAAGACCACTTCCTGAGAAAACACCAGAAAGGGAAACTCCCCAATGTACCCAAATGGTGGATCCTGTAGCACCGAGAGGACCAGGGAAAAATCCCATGGAAGCAGTGGCGGACGGACCGGAGGGGGCCACACGTCGAACCCCCCTGTACAAAATGCACTCACCAGAGAGTGAGCCGCCAAGGGTCCTCAAAAGAAAACAGCCACAGCAGAAAATGCGCCCCTTAAGCGGACTTAAGGCAAGCTTTTGGTCCACCCCACACTGTAAGAACAGCAGGACTTTGGCAACCGAATAAGTACGCCGATGCCACATCATCTCATCACTTATAGAGATACGAGACTTCCAGGTGCGATGGTAAATCCTCCGACAGTATGACATTCGTGCCCTCAACATGGTAGCAATCACTGAATGAATGAATGAAAAACGTATATAGCGCGGCACATGCAAACTGAATCGCCTCTGGGCGCTTGTTGTTCCTGTCTCCTTTGGTATCAAAAGAGATGAGTCTTGATCTTTCTCCTGAATGCTAGGTGGTTCTCCTCCAACCGAATGCTGGTTGGTAAAGCGTTCCATTGTCTGGGACCTTGGACCGCGAATCTCCTTTGGACTTGTAGTTGGCTTTCGGTATCTGGAGTAGATTTTGGTTGGTGGTGGAGGCTTGCAACAGCCATCAAAACCCTGCACCTGCAAAGCAGGAAGAAGTACGGGACCTTGCGACAGAAGGCCCTCTCATAGTGGCAGACGCCAGAGAATGTCTGTCAACAGACGCACTAGGTCGTCGCACCAGGGATGCCGAGGCCAATTCGGAACAATCAGGATCATTGGGATCCCTTCGACCTCCACTCTGCGAGCAGATGTGGAACAAACTTCAGAAGAGAAAAGGCATAGATCAGCCTATACTGACCCCACGGTGTCACCAATGCGTCTGTCCAGGGGTCCTTGACCCGGCCACAAACCACAATACTTTCTGATTGAGATGAGAAGCCATGATGTCCACGTCTGGCATGTCCCATCTCCAGGGAGTGAGACGAAAAAACCCAACCAGGTGTAGAGACCATTCCCCTTGGTCCAGCATCTGGCAACTCAGGTAGTCCATTTTGCCAGTTTTCAAAGCCAGGAAAGTATACGGCCGAGAGAGCCGGCACGCTCCGCTTACCTCAGGAAGTGAGCGACCTCTGAAGCAGCCGTTGTGCTTTATGTCCCTTTTTGATGGTTGACATACGCCACCACTGTGGTGTTGTGTGAGTAAATCCTGACTGGACGACCCTGTAGCCTCCGAGACCGCGCGTAGAGGCACAGCCTGATCGCCAGGAGTTCCAGGACATAGTTTAGCAGGCAGGAGTCCTCTGGAGCACAGCGACCGCGGGTCAACTGAACCCCCCAGACTCTCCTTCAACCGGTAAGGCTGGTGTCCGTACTGACCACCACATACTGAAAAGGAAGGAACGATATCCCGAACAGAAGCATCAGAGATGTCAGCCATCTGGCTATCTGGACAGAATTATCCCCTGCAACACTTTAGTGTGAATTGAGCATAGCACGAGACCCTGGACTCGCAAGCAAAGGCGGAATGACGACCAACTTTGGGATTCCAGCTGCCGCACCGCAGCCCGAAGGGACTGCAACTTTTCCCCAAGAAGACAACTTTTCACCTCTGAGGAGGCCAGAACACCAGGCGTTGAGCCAGCACCAGTACTGAATTCTGAGATTTCAGCACCCAACCAAAGTCACGGAGGACCAGATAGGTCATAGCCATGCTCACCTCCAATTCCAAGCTTGAAGTGGCCCTCAGAAGACAGACCAAGTAGCCCACGACATCGATGCCCCCTGTCTCAGTAGGCCAAAATCAGGGCGAGCACCTTGGTAAACACCCCCGGTGCCAATGCCAGGCCAAAGGGGGAGCCATAAACTGATAGTGGACTCCCCTGAACTTAATGATGCCTGGCAAGTGAACCGACTCCATCCTGAACCTTTGTATTTACACAAAACATTTGAGAAACTTGGAGGTCCAGGAAGGACAGACCCCATCCTTTTCGGGTACTATGAACATATCTGAGTTAAAACCCCCGAAACCGTTCCAGCCACAGAACAGGTATTATGACCCCACACCAAACAGGGCTTCTCGACGGGTCGTCTAAAACTGGGGGATGGAGGGAAAAAAATATGTTCTGACAAGAGCAAAACTCTATCTTGTACCCCGAAAGGAATTACCTCGCAAACCCACCGGTCAGGGGTCAGAGATGTCCACCGAGCAATGAAGACAGGCACCAGAGGCCAAAGAACTCCCCCAAAATGGACGCAGAGAGGCCGCACTGTAAAAGGCCGCGCAGCCACAAGAAAATGGCGGCCGTAAAAAACAGAGTACAAAGCGGCACCAGTCGCCACCAAAATAGCCTCCGGTTGCAAGGAAAAAGCCTAGTAGGCCACAAACACCCGGGGGCCTCCGCACGGAGACCCCCACACAAGAAAGGCAGCCAAAACAGCACCCTAGGAGGCCGGAGCAGCCACGCAGCCCTCTGCTAACAGATAGAGCCCCCCGGGCGCAGACACATGCAGCCAGCCTGGCTCAAAGGCCCAGGTAGTAGGGAAGGGAGAGAGGAAAGGCAGGAAAGGCAGGGTGGTACCCCCTAAACGATGCCCCCACAACGAATGCCCAGCTAAGTCTGCCTGTCGAGGCAGGGGAGCTACTTTTTACCTGTCCTTTGTGGATACGCTCGAAGGCATTCCGGACAGCTCCATCTCCTGCGCGGTTTCGGGGGTGGCTGTCAGCCCGGCATACTGCAATTCAAGCATGGAGCCCGGTCATATGTGGGCCCGAAGGGAGCCATGTCTACCTCCTATACTAGGCAGAAAAAAACTGAGCTGCATGGTGCACGGAGAGGGGTTGTACCTAGTGGGAGCGCCCTGGGGCGGTACTGTACAGTTTGTTTGTTTGATTTAACATTAACCTGTTTTTACCTAGTCCTCTCCTAGTTGAAGGCTGAATACCCACTTTGTCAAGAGAATGCTGTGTCCCTCCATGAACGAAAAAGAAAAGGGAATTATACAGTCCCAAAGCAGAGCTGATCCCACCCTCCCCTAAACAAAAACCTCCCCCACACCAAGAGACCTTGAACCACCCCACCATAAAACAGAGGTAACACTCGTTACTAGACATGTGCATTCGTTTTCGTTAGAATGCATTTTCGGCCGAAAATCAGGTATTTTCGTCATCGTTTTGACAAACGAAAACGAAAGCGCAAGAAACGAAAACCGAAAGATCTGACATAAAAAATGCTTTATTTTCGTTTTCGTTCAGATCCGACGATTTTCGATGCTTTGTCGAATTTTTGTCGTTCAATTCGACATAGCATCGAAAATCGTCGTTCTGAATAGAGTGAATAGGTAGAAATTGAACGACGAAAAATTCGACGATTTTCGATGCTGTCGAATTTTCGTCGTTCAATTCCTACCTATTCACTGTATTCAGTGAATACAGTGAATATACAGTTGTGTTCAAAATTATTCAACCCCCAATGCTGTAAAGGGTTTTAGGGAATTTAGTGTACATTTGTAACTGTATTCAGAATGGAATCCTACAAGGACTTCTTAAAGAACCATATGCAACTAAAAAAGGGATTTTTAATAACAGCTTACCTGTAAAATCCTTTTCTTGGAGTACATCACGGGACACAGAGCGCATAGTCATTACATATGGGTTATATGGAGTACCTTCAGGTGTGGACACTGGTGTAATCAACTTCACAGGAAGTTCCTCCCTATATAACCCCCTCCCACTGAGAGTGCTTTAGTTTTGTAGCAAGCAATTTCTCTGAGGTTACACAATGTTCCCAAAAAGAGGGGTGGGAGCTCTGTGTCCCGTGATGTACTCCAAGAAAAGGATTTTACAGGTAAGCTGTTATTAAAAATCCCTTTTTCTTGATCGTACATCACGGGACACAGAGCGCATAGTCATTACATATGGGATGTCCCAAAGCAATGCTCCATGAAGGGAGGGAGACCGTAAGGCCAAAAATAGCCAAACAGAAACTATATCAGGAGGTAAAATAGCTCCACCAACAGAAAAAGGGGGCGTGAACCGGGCCAGAGGATTCTATACTGCTGCCCGTAGGACCGCCTGCCCAAATGCTGCGTCCGTAGCCTTTGTGACGTCCAACTTATAAAATTTAGTAAACGTATGTACGGAAGACCAGGTTGCCGCTTTGCAAACCTGTGCCATAGAGATCTGATGGTGTGCCGCCCAAGAGGCACTCATGGCCCTCGTAGAATGGGCCTTAACTGATAAGGGCGGTGGAACGCGCTTCAGACCATAGGCCTGAAAAATCAGCTGCTTAATCCACCTAGCCAAGGAAGACTTGGCAGCCGGCTGACCCTTCTTGGGGCCATCCGGAAGAATGAAAAGCACATCTGTTTTCCTAATCTTTTCTGTAGCCTTGAGATAAACTCTCATGGCTCGGACCACATCCAAAGTATGAAGCAATCTTTCCTCTCTGGACTGGGGAGTAGGAAAGAAGGATGGTAGGACTAGGTCCTGATTCAAGTGAAAACTGGATATGACCTTAGGAAGGAAAGAAGGCTGTGGCCGCAGAACCACTCTGTCCTTATGCAGAATAAGGTACGGTTCCCTGCAAGACAAGGCTGCCAGCTCGGAGACCCTTCTGGCCGAAGCCATAGCCACCAAGAAAACCAACTTTCGGGTTAGCAGCACAAGAGGGATTTCTGTCAGAGGTTCAAACGGCTGCTTTTGTAAAGCTGACAAGACCAGATTTAAATTCCAGGGGCAGAGGGGAGCTCTAATAGGGGGATTTACATGCAAGACCCCCTGCAAAAAGGTTTTTACAAGCGAATGTGTGGCCAAAGGCCTTTGAAACCATATCGATAAGGCAGACACCTGCCCCTTTAGAGTACTAAGAGCCAACCCCTTGTCAACGCCAACCTGGAGGAATCGCAAGATCCTGTCAATAAAAAACTTGCGAGGATGCCCTCCTTGAGACTCGCACCACTCCACATAGGTTCTCCAGACTCTGTAATAGATATTTCTAGAGACTGGCTTTCTAGCTTGAATTAACGTAGATATGACTTGGGCAGAGAGGCCTCTGCCCTTAAGAATTAGAGATTCAGCCGCCAAGCCATCAAATTTAGCTGCTGTGAAGCAGGGTGGTAGATCGGGCCCTGAGACAGCAGATCTGGGCGCAGGGGGAGTGGCCACGGTGCCCTTACTGACATCCTCACGATGAGTGCGTACCAAGCCCTTCTGGGCCAGGCTGGGGCCACCAGGATCACCGGCCTGCGCTCCACCCTGATCCTTCGTAGAAGGCGGGGAATCATCTGTAGTGGAGGGAACGCATACAGGAGAGAAAACTGGTGCCAGGGGCAAACCAACGCATCGGTCCCGTAGGCCGAGGGGTCCCTGGCTCGGGATACAAATTTTTCCAATTTCTTGTTGAATCTTGTTGCCATGATGTCCACATCGGGAACTCCGAATCTTTGGCAAATCTCTTGGAATACCTGGGGGTGAAGAGACCACTCTCCCGGGAGTAACTGTTGACGACTCAAAAAATCTGCTTGAGAATTGTCTATCCCTGGGATGAACACTGCTGAGATGCAGGGTACATGGGCTTCGGCCCATGCAAAAATTAGGTTTACTTCCCTTTGAGCCGCCAGGCTCTTTGTGCCCCCCTGGTGGTTTATGTATGCCACCGCCGTGGCATTGTCGGACTGTATCCTTACTGGCAGACCCTGCAGGGGGAGAGTCCAGGCGACCAGGGCCAACCGAACAGCTCTGATCTCTAGGACATTGATGGGAAGCAGACTTTCTGCCTCTGACCACTGTCCCTGCTGGGTCCGTTTTCCTAAGATTGCCCCCCAACCTGTTAGGCTGGCATCTGTGGTTACTATTTTCCACGAGATGGGGCAAAAGGTTTTCCCTTTTGATAATTTTTGAGGGATCAGCCACCAGTACAGGCTGTGCCTGACTTCTGGAGAAAGAACTAATGGACGGTCTAATGCCTGTATGGACTTGTTCCAAGCAGAGAGAATAGCTGCTTGCAGAATTCTGGTATGGATCTGGGCGTAGGGCGCTGCTTCGAAGGCGGCCACCATCTTCCCCAGCAGTCGCATGCATAGGCGAATAGTCGGCTTCTTTTTGCCTAAGACTATTTGAATCGTTTGAATCAACGACCTGATCTTCTCTTGAGGTAAAAATACCCTCTGGCATTCTGTATCTAACCGAAAGCCTAGATATTCCAACTGTCTTGTGGGTTGTAACCTTGATTTTTCTTGGTTCACAATCCACCCGAACTCTTCTAGATGCCGCACTGTGCGGACTACTGCATGATTGAGGTTGGAAGCTGAACTGTCGATAACCAGGAGATCGTCCAGGTATGCTAGGACCAAGATGCCTTCTGTCCTTAGGACGGCTAGCACCGGGGCTAACACCTTTGTGAATACCCGTGGAGCTGTTGCCAACCCGAAAGGGAGGGCTACGAACTGGTAATGACTTTGGTTTATCGTAAAACGAAGAAACTTGTGATGTGCTGGGTAAATCGGCACATGCAGATATGCATCCTTTATGTCTATAGATGCTAGGAAGTCGCCCTGATGCAGGCTGGTTGTCACTGAACGTATGGAGTCCATACGGAAGGTCTGAATCCTTAGAAAGCGATTTAGGCGTTTGAGGTCTAATATAGGCCTGACGTCGCCATTGGGTTTTGGTATAACAAAAAGGTTGGAGTAGAATCCCAGACCCCTTTCTTGGGTTGGTACTTCTACAATTACTCCTTGGAGCAAGAGGCGATCCAACGCCTTTACGAGAGAGGCCCTCTTTAACGGGTCGCTTGGAAGACTTGACCCCTGAAAATGAGGAGGGGGGATTTCTCGAAACTCTAGTTTGTAGCCTGAGGCTACTACGGACCGAACCCAAGAGTCGGGAATTCTGGCCTTCCAGACTTCGGAGAAAAACTGAAGTCTTCCCCCCACCCAAGAGAGTGGGGGCGCCCCTTCATGAATCTGATTTGATGACTGGTTTAGCCGGCTTGCGAGACCAGGGCCTCTTGTTTGCCGCGGCTTGTCCCTGTGGGCGGCTATTAACTGCTGAACGCCCGGGAGGCCGTCGATACTGACGGGAAGTCGAAGGGGCCGAGCCTGTAATGGCCTGTCGTTTAAACGTGGGCCCACGCGGTCTTTTCTTGACCGGTAAGGAAGTACTTTTTCCACTTGATATGGTGTGGATATATTTATCTAGGTCTTCCCCGAATAGTCTTCCCCCATGAAAGGGAAACCCTGCTAGAAGCTTTTTGCAGGGTGCCTCTGCTGACCAGTTCTTTAGCCACAAAAGACGACGCATGTGAACCATCAGTAGAGATAAACGGGATGCCTGTTGGATGGAGTCCTTAATAGCATCTACTGCAAAGCAGAGAGCCCTAGGGAATTCTGCTAATTCATGAGTATGCTGAGCCGGCATGTCCTTCAATATATGCTTTGCCTGATCCTTCAAGGCCTGACAAACACCAATGGCTGCTACTGCTGGCTGAACCATGGCACCTACTGAGGTAAAAGCTGCTTTCAGTAGTGTCTCGAATTTCTTGTCGACCGGATCCTTGAACATATGGACATTTTCAACCGGACAAGTCAGGGATTTATTCACGCAGGAAATGGCTGCGTCCACTGTAGGGAGAGCCCATTTCTTTACATATTCCTCTTCCATAGGGTAGAGAATAGAGAATCTTTTAGGAGGGACAAAGATTCTATCAGGTCGAGCCCAATCTTGGTAAATCACGTTCCGCAGAAGGGGGTGCATTGGAAAAGATGCACCGGTTAATGGGGCCTTTAAAGAACCCAATGAGGATACCTCCGGGGCTACTAGTTCTGGCACTGGAAGTTTAAAGGCAGTGCGAACCATATCTGTCAAAGACTGGATCCACAGGCCCTCCGCTTGAGAGGCCGAAAAATATTCATCTATAGTGGAATTTTCCCTGTCTGAACCGTCGGGACTTGGGTCTGCCTGATCCCCTTGTGGGTCCCGTTCCTCTGAAGAGGAGACCTCCGCATCTGAAAACCCCACACTGGGTGAGGGGGATCTAGCCCGCTTGCTACTTGGGCAAGGACGGGAAAACAACGCAGTTAACCTTTTCTCTAGCCCACTCATGGTGGCTGCTAGCATTTCTTCCGTCACGTAAACGGGAATGGGTGGATCGGGGGCCGCCTCTGCCCCCAGCACCCCCAATGGCTCTTGTACTATGCCACTCGGTGTCCTAACTGGCGAGGGTGGGGCCGTAGAAGCCTGGCCCAAATCCTCTGACCCCGATGGAGACCCCTTTTGCTTTTTGGTACCTTTAGCAGCCTTGGCTGGTCCAGATCCCTTTGGAGCCATTGTACAACCTTGGGTCACCCCTATAGCCAACACCTGACTGTTGTAGCTAGGAATAACCAATATGAGGGCAGGTATGAGAAAAATGAAAAAGAACAAATTTCTCTCTTTTTCTTTTATATTTCTCTTTTTTTTTTTTTTTTTTTTCGAAAAAAAATTTTACCCGCCTGGGAGGTGACAATACCGAGGAAGCCTGTGAGTATTGACACACCAATGCCCGTTAGCCGGAGTCCAAGGTAGACTCAGATACTGCTGGATCTAAGGCTGAGTCCCTTTAAGCAAAAAAACTTTTTTTTTTTTTTCTGGTCAATAGTGGACCTAAGTCCTAGACCTGAAGATCCACAAAACCGCCACTAGGTGTCCCTGTGTGGCCAAAAGACCCAGCTGCACGCTCTGTATCCTTTCTTCCTCTGCCTCCAGGAGGGAAAGACCAGCCAGAGAAAAGTTTTTCCTTTATACAGACCCTGACGCTGCTGGCCCGCCCCCCCGACGCACGCCGACGCTATAAAAGGCGGCGTGCACGCGCGCGCGTATGCGCGCGCACGATCGCGCGCACGATCGCGCGCACCACGCTGAACCCACATGGAGGAAGCAGAGCAGAGGAACAACATGGACCAGCGTTATGCAGCACCAACAGACACCAGGTAAGCACTAATCTTATTGTAGTGCACACACAGCGAGGAAGCTGTCCCCATGGGCTTCCTAAGAAACAGGAGTTTTTTACCAGCAATTTCCTCTTTAAAACATGTGGGGTTGCAGTATCAGTGTTAACAGGCAGACCTGGGGTGAGTAGCAAATATATAACTTACACAAGTATACATATATTTACATATTATCTGGGTAAACATTATAATCCCATCCTGCCTCAACAGACATAGTGGAGATAGTGGCTGATGCACAAGCATACTGTTAGCCAACCCAGAACCCCCAGGGGGATACCTACTGTCGAACCAAGTCCCGCAGGTTCCCTCTTACCTGCTCCACGCCGCAGGGTATTGCAAAATGCAAGAGGCCCAGCCTTCCCCCATCTCCGTGGGTATTGTCTTGGACCTTCAGGGACCGGGGTCCTGTGTTAAGGAACCCACACCCCTGGACCTATATAGCATCCTGGCATCAGTAGCGTTTAGTTCTTGGAAGAGACTAAGGCACTGGAGCCCAGAATCCAGCCCTCCAAGGAGAGGCATTATAGGCACAACCCCACTCCAGCAGGGCCCGGGTACCGTACATCTTGGCTCTGAAGCACTTCGGACGGATCCGGCTAGCTATCCTGGGTCCCGAGACCTCCGAGGGACAGCTAGACGTGACCAACACCTAAGACACTGGCGAAAAAACTAAAGCACTCTCAGTGGGAGGGGGTTATATAGGGAGGAACTTCCTGTGAAGTTGATTACACCAGTGTCCACACCTGAAGGTACTCCATATAACCCATATGTAATGACTATGCGCTCTGTGTCCCGTGATGTACGATCAAGAAATGACATCAATTGGTTTTGTAATACAGTAGTAAATGTTTCTTTTGTGAATTCTTCATTTACACAATTATTCAACCCCTTAAAGACTACCACTCTGAAGAACAGAGGTTCATTGAAGTGTTTTCAATCAGGTATTGAAAACACCTGTGGATGTCAGGGAGCAGCAATAAAGCCTAATAAGCACCAATTAGGCAGCTTTAAAATGACTGTGATACTCGGCTCCTTCTAGACATTTACTGGTGTGGTTACAAACATGGTGAAGTCAAGAGAATGGTCAGGAAGACAAGAGAAGAGGTGATTACTCTTCACAGGAAGGGCAATGGCTATAAGAAGATTGCAAAGATGTTAAACATACCAAGAGACACCATAGGAAGCATCATTCACAAATTCAAGGCAAAGGGCACTGTTGAAACGCTACCTGGTCGTGGCAGAAAGAAGATGCTGACTTTGACTGCTTTGCGCTACCTGAAGCGTAGAGTGGAGAAAAGTCCCCGTGTGACTGCTGAGGAACTGAGAAAAGATTTGTCAGATGTGGGTACTGAAGTTTCTGCTCAGACAATACGGCGCACACTGCGTAATGAAGGCCTCCATGCCAGAACTCCCAGGCGCACCCCCTTGCTGTCTCCAAAGAATAAGAAGAGTTGACTGCAGTATGCCAAAAGTTATGTGGACAAACCACAGAAGTTTTGGGATTGTGTTCTGTGGACTGATGAAACAAAATTAGAACTGTTTGGGCCCATGGATCAACGCTATGTTTGGAGGAGGAAGAACAAGGCCTATGATGAAAAGAACACCTTGCCTACTGTGAAGCATGGCGGGGGGTCAATCATGCTTTGGGGCTGTTTTGCTTCTGCAGGTACAGGGAAGCTTCAGTGTGTGCAAGGTACCATGAATTCTCTTCAGTACCAGGAGATATTGGATGACAATGTGATGCAGTCCATCACAAACCTGAGGCTTGGGAGACGTTGGACCTTTAAACAGGACAATGATCACCAGCATACCTCCAAGTCCACTAGAGCATGGTTGCAGATTAAAGGCTGGAACATTTTGGAGTGGCCATCGCAGTCACCAGACTTAAATTGAGATTGAGAACCTCTGGTGGGACTTAAAGAAAGCAGTTGCAGTGCGCAAGCCTAAGAATGTGACTGAACTGGAGGCTTTTGCCCATGACGAATGGGCGGAGATATCAGTAGATCACTGAAAGACACTTGTGTCAAGCTATGCTTCACGTTTAAAAGCTGTTATAACTATAAAAGGATGTTTTACTAAGTACTAAGATTGAATGTCACTTGGGGGTTGAATAAAACTGATAATGATGTGAGCACAGAAAAGACATTTGTGGTTATTTCATTATAAATGTTATGTTATATTTGTCTGACCTACACGTGCCTCTTTGATTTAATTGTAAGCAGGATGACTGAATGATCAAAATCAATGTCAAACTGGCCAAATCAATCAATTTCAGTGGGGGTTGAATAATTTTGAATACAACTGTAGGTATAAATTGAACAACGAAAATTCGACAAAGCATCGAAAATCGTCGAATTTTTTGTCGTTCAATTTCTACCTATTCACTGTATTCAGAACGACGATTTTCGATGTTTTGTCGAATTGAACGACGAAAATTCGACAAAGCATCGAAAACTTCGTTTTCGGACGAAAACTTTCCCGACGAAAACGACATAAATCAAAACAATTTTCGGGAGTAACTAAATAAATTTATTTTCCAAACGAAAACGAGACAAAATATTCCAGTCTGCACATGTCTACTCATTACATCGAGTGCAGAGCTCCACCTAAAGCCACAATGGGCGAATGAGGCACCAGTACTAAGTGGGACAGAGATGCAACACAAACCCACAAACCAGTCAGTCAAAGGGGTCAGTCAATGGCAGAAAGGAAAACCAAACAACTGCAATGGGAGCTCAAATATCAAAGAATCGCTGTCCAGCTGCTGCGCTGGTAATAAAAGGTGTATGAAGGAGCCTTGTACATGACAGTAAATAGACTAGTAACTGATTAGATGATCCACGAAGGGATGTGTAGGAGACCAGATATATGCCAGTTATACCAGCATGATAAACATTCCGTAGGAGCGTATGGATAACAATGGCTGGGAGGGCTGGTAGAGATGAGTGGTAAGCCAGTGAGATAGGGGAGGGAAATTCCCAACAAAAACCAGGCAACCTCAACCTGTCAGTAATGCCACCAGGGGACACCGACTCCCAATGTGGGTGTCAGAAGTACTCACAGTTCTCAGTTCATGCTCCCCTCCAAGTGAATGAATGGAAATAATGTCCACTCTGCTATTCCCAGCTCTCCTATATTAGGATGAAATCCAGCCACGATTCTTAGGCTCCTTTCACACGCAGCGGACCATTTTCGGTCCGCTCCGTGTGTCCGTCGGCTCAGCGGGGGATCCCTGCTGAGCTGTCAGGCGGACAGGGCGGTCCCCGCACACTGTGCAGGGACCGCCCTGTCTCTCCTCCGCTCTCCCCTATGGGGAATCGGATGGAAACGGACCGTCTGTCCGTTTGCATCCGATCCATTTGGCCGGACGGAAGAAAAATAGGACATTCTTCCGTCCGAAAAAACGGATGCGGATCTTGTGGACGTTAGCGGATGCATCATCCGCTAACGGATCCGCTCCCATAGGGGTTCATTACAAGTCCATAAAACGGACTTGTAATGAACGGACATGTGAAAGGGGCCATATTCTCTGTGCTGATCGAGTCCTGATGAGTAGCAAATGCTCCACACTGCTGTGCACCATGTGCTGTTCAGCTTGATCCAATAATAGGTGGCTGGACTCTTCAATGAACTTATACACAGTCAGCTGTATGCGCCACAATCAAAAACTTAAGCTCTCTGCTAAGATAGGGGCCAGATGAAAAGAGAGGGGGGGGGGGGATCCCTGCATCTGCATGTTTCGTTCCAGGGGGCGGAACTTCGCCAGGACACGTGGAGCAGTCAGCTGTCACTCTAGACAAACTCATGTTGTTCATCTAACATGACCCAGGTAAAATTAACCCTTGAAATAAAAACAATTCAAATAAGTGCACGGCCAACTAAAAAAAAAAATACGGGTGGACTAATTACTCAGACCCAAGCTATATAATATATGGTGGTTGTTAGGATATTATGAGGATAGTTCTGTTACTTATGTTGTTGATCTTGAGCCCATTGCTCAATAAATTTGTAGTTTACTCGTTTTGGTGTGTAGTGTATTTTTGTTTTTTTATGTTTCATATTCCTTAGGATGTAGACATCCTAATGATACTATCATTGATTGTTTCTCATTTACCTGATGGTGGGGGATGGTGTGACCTTCCTGTGTGGAATCCCGGGAATACAGAGGACGGGGACATCTCTCTGGTGGGTTCCTGGTATTAGGTGGCGCCATCATATCCTTGTGTCCTTCTGATAACTCCTCCATCACTCCATACTCCTCATCCTCCTCTTTATACTCTTCTTTAACAACAATATTATTATCCCCGAGGTTTCCACTCTGAATTTATAATAAAACATTCATTGTAACAAACATGCTGTGTATAAATCAGATCTACCAATAATTGTCACTCATCTACCTGATGATGGTGGGGGATGGTGTGACCTTCCTGTGTGGAATCCCGGGAATACAGAGGACGGGGACATCTCTCTGGGGGGTTTCTGTATCTGGATGACTCCACCATGGTGTCCTGAAACTCTGACTCCTCCATCACCCCATCCTCATCATCCTCCTCTTTTATCTCTTCTTTAACCTCAACTCTCAGGTTTCCACTCTGAATATAAAATAAAAATCACATCAATGCAGATAATGTACAGATCCTAATGATACTATCAGTGATTGTTCCTCATCTACCTGATGATGGTGGGGGATGGTGTGACCTTCCTGTGTGGAATCCTGAGGACAGGGACATCTCTCTGGTGGGTTCCCATTACTGGATCCATCTGTAGGAAACACACACACTGACTGAATACATTGTTTCTATGAGTTTATCAGATGATGGGGGATCTAGGTGGACCCTCCTGTTGTGAAGTCATTAATACTACTACTACATTTAAAAATTTACTGGCAGAGATGTTAACATTTTGGTTAGGCCTCAAAAATTGATGAACCAGGATTTCAAAATTATTAACCTGAACTGACTGTTGCTTTTTGGCAAACTTTTTGGCAAACTTTCAGGCTTCATTTCCATGGACGTTTTTACAGTCACTTTTCTGAGTGTTTTTTGCAGCTTAAAAACGGCTCTCCATGTTAGTCTATGGCCTCATGCCCACCATCACGTTTTTGAGCTGTAGATGGCTGAGCCGTTTTTAAGCTGCAAAAAAAAACAAAAACAGGACTAGTGCGTTCTGAAGCGCTAGCTTTAGAGCTGTAAAAACGCCAGACGTTAAAAAATGCTCAAAAACACAGCGTTTTTGAGCTCCAGCTCAAAACAAGAAAAAAACATGGACAGGCGTTTTTAAGCTGTAAAAAAAGGTAAAAAAAAGTGGCTGTAAAAAACGTCCATGGAAATGAAGCCTTAGAGAAAAAAAAACAAAAAAAAAAACACATGAGCTCATGTTTTTCCAAGTACTCAATGTATTAACCTTCACAAGCCTGTTTTGAGATTTTGGAACAATGATGGTTTTCGTCACCAAACAATAAATGTTTAATAAATACCTTTCAAGACTAATGCCGCATACACATGATCATTTTTCGGCATGAAAAAAAATGTTTTAAAAAAATGTCATTTAAAATGATCGTGTGTGGGCTTCACATCATTTTTCGGGTTCTGAAAAAAGAAAAAAAAATTTAAAGTCGTTTTAAACTATGTCGTTTTTCAGGTTGTAAAAAATGATCGTGTGTGGGCTAAAACGATGTTAAAAACCTGCGCATGTTCAGAAGCAAGTTATGGTAAAAATACCATTCGCAATGGAGTAAGCACACTCATCACGCTGTAACAGACAGAAAAGCGCGAATCGTCTAACACAAAATCAGCTATCTTTAGCACAAAGGCGAATGGAACTTCCCCTTGCTTTGCTAGAACATTTTTTTAAAAACGATGGTCGTTTTAATGATGAAGTTGAAAAAACATCGTTTTTTTCATGCCGAAAAATGATCGTGTGTACGCGGCACAAGCCTATTTCTGACATTTGGTGTCTACAGGTTAACCACTTAAGCCCCGAACCAATATGCTGCTAAATGCCCAAGGGTGTTTTTACAATTTGGCACTGCGCTGCTTTAACTGGTAATTGCGCGGTCATGCAAGGTTATACCGAAACAAAATTTGCGTCCTTTTCTTCCCACAAATAGAGCTTTCTTTTGATGGTATTTGATTGCCTCTGCGATTTTATTTTTTTTGCGATATAAACGGAAAAAGATCGAAAATTTTGAAAAAAAAAAAAGATATTTTCTACTTTTTGTTATAAAGAAAAATCAAATTAATTAAATTTTAGTCAAACATTTAGGCCAAAGTGTATTCAGCCACATGTCTTTAGTAAAAAAAAAAAAAAAAAAAATTGCAATATCAAAAAAACTAGCTACCTAGTGGCAACAGTGACAAATACAGCGATCAGAAAACCGATCGCTTAGTGACACTGGCAATAGGGGGTGAAAGGGTTAACTAGGGCGGTGATCAAGGGGTTAAACCTTTATTGGGGGGGCAGGGGGCTACCCTGGACCTAACACTAACTGCCTGTCACACTAACACTAAATGCAGTGATCAGTAAATATATGATCACTGCAATCAGTAAAACTGTGATAGGGGGCTGGGGGGGTGATCTGAGGGGGTTAAGTGTGCCTATGTGTACTGGTGTCAGTGTGCCGTTGTGCAACTCACTTGTGATGTCTTCTCTCCTCTCTTCTCCCCATCGGACCCCCGACCCGCGGGAAGGCAGGGACGTGCCGGCACGTCCATCTGCCTGTACATGCCATTCTGTGGACGTATATTTACATGCGGCCGTCGTTAAGCGGTTAAAATCCATATTTTTTTGCTAGAAAATTGCTTAGAACCCCCATATATTATATATTATATATATATATATATATATATATATATATATATATATATATATATATATATATATATATATATATATATATTAGGGCTGTACAAATTAACTTTTAATTAATCGATTAATCTTTAATTTTTTTGATCGATTAAAATTCTTTTGATTGGTATTCACCTCCCCACCGGCTTCCAGGCCGTTAGGGAGTTCCGTCGGAGATCCAGTAACATCACGGACACCGGCAGGGCTTGCCGTGTCCATCTGAAGTGCTCCTTTGCTGTGCCTTCATATTTGTATGCCGGCGGGACCTTATTATCTGCCACACGTAAGGGCTGTTACACTTCCCTCTATCATTTCCCTCTATCATTTCCCTCTATCAACCTGGGATTCTACATCCATCCACTGGGAGTTGTGATAGTTCCCTTCATGGGACATCTACATGCTGACAGACTGAAGTTAACATCTCCTCATCTGGATTCAGCAGTGGTATCGTTGTACACATTTTTATACCAGTATCATACTTAGCTACATGTTTTTATGACTGGTTTTGGTACCGTTTGGTATTACTCGCACCATTTTTACAGTTTATGTGGCTACATCGATTTTATCTCCAGTGCAATATTTATTTGGTTACCTACTTGAAGGCTATAAAAGTTTTAATGCTATTCCCATTGAGCGCTGCCTTTGTGTGTTTTTTGTATCCTGCTATCCATTTTTCCAGTTGTTGGTAGCTGCACTGGGAATTAGCTTGCAAGGAGATCAGCTAAAAGTAGTTGGATCTGTATGTGCGTTATAATTAATCGAAATTAGTCGATTAAAAAACAAAACGATTAATCGAACACAAAAATTTTGATCAGTGACAGCCCTAATATATATATATATTATATATTTATATATATATCTCTATAGGCCCGGATTCAGGTAGAGCGGCGTAGCGTATCTTCTTTACGCTACGCCGCCACAACGTTGAGAGGCAAGCATGCTATTCACAAAGCAAATGCGCTCAACGTTGCACCGGCGTAGTGTATAGTTGTGGGCATAAGCCAACGTAAGTCAAAGTAGGTGGAAGTGGGCGTGATATATTTACAATGAAGCGTGACCCCATGCAAATGATGGGCTTAGCTTCAAAACACGAACTGCGCATGCGTTGGACGCATCCCAGTGCGCATGCTCACAGTTACGTTGAAATTTCTGCCTAAGATACACCTATGACGTAAACAGAACCTACGCACAGCCCTATTCACGTAGTACTACGTAAACGGCGTACGTGGCGTAAAATTCAATGGCGTTGTTCCCTGGCCCATACCTTTGCATTACCTGCGCCTCGTATAGCAGAGGTAACTTTACGCCAGACGTACGCCTTACGTAAACGGCGTAGATTACAGCGACGGGCCCAAGTACGTTTGTGAATCGGCTTATCTAAAAGACCCCCTATCCCTCCTTTGCACTTCTAAGTATTCAGACTGCTGAAAACGACGGTTCTGAATACTGTACTTAATCCTGACGTGGCTTCCGTGTTTACATTAAGGATACTGGATCAAAGCCGTTTACGGCTTTGTTCCAGTCTGTGGCTAGGCGCAGGCGGATCGTAGATCGGGTCTCCCAGTGGGATGGGAGGCACGGTCAGAGCGGCGGGAGAGGGGGGATGTCCCCTCCTGCTCCTCCGGTATAACAACCTAGCGGCTTATAGACACATCGGTTGTTATGCCTGGATAGCAAATCGCCGGCTCTAAACAACGGTACCGGGATGATGCCTGCAGCTGTGGGTATCATCCTGGTAGAACCCCAGAAAGCTGAGGCCGCATATATGCATACGCTCAGCGGGAAAGGGTTATGAAAATGAATTCTGCCATAGGAAAAGTTCTACAGATAGCTAACTGGGTTATAAACCTGAACAGCCGGAACGAATAACAATGTTTCAAAGGATGAGATCGTCTCTAGAAGGCCCCCAATGTTTACTCAGCTTTCCCCCAAACAATGGCATCATTAATGTCTGGTTAACTCTACAACCAAAGGACAAAAAGTCACAGGAACTGAAACCAAAGTAAAATAGCAAATACATGTTGCACAATAAATACACATATTAGAAGTAAGAATATGATATATTGATGTGGAATAAATGAAAATTGTGTTTAGATACCCACCATGGTATAAAAGATTTAAAGTTACGCAAGTTAGAATACATTTAAAAAAAATAAATGCGTGTTATTATAGAAAATAACTAGAAAAGATACAATTTCTGGGGAAATTGTGTGACGTGTTCTTGCCTCCACCAGTACTCATGACTGGAGACTGTGCGCCTGGAGATGTAAATCTGATCCAACAGTGTTTCGATCCATTGCCCCATCAAAAACTGCTCCATCAAAAACTACCCCATCAAAAACTACCCCATCCTATTTGCCCCATCAAAAACTGGTTGATATGGACTGGTTTCTATGGATGGTTGCTATGGACTGGTTGCTATATGCAGAGTATGCTAGTATGCAGAAGTTACACAGAGCCAAAAAAAAACAGAGCCAACTCACCTTACAGCTGTGTGGGAGGAGCTTTAGAATCCCCTCACAGCTGTGTGGGAGGAGCTTTATAATCTCCTCACAGCTGTGTGGGAGAAGTTATTTACCTAAGCGTCTCCTAGGAAACCAATGTGTGTTAATATGCAAGCTCTCTAAGCACAGAGAATACTTGCTTGTTTTTTTTTTTTTTGAGTACTTGTCATTCTTCAAATGGTTGTATTTGAAAAACTATAAATTGTACAGCAAATCTCTTTATATTGTGTGAATCACAAGACCCAGACCTACATTTTGATGTATAGTATGTCTCTGAAATATAAAAATTAAAAAGAACAGTCGCAGTTTACAAATTGCCTTTAAAATTTTAGAGGTCTAGACTTTAATTACAATGGAAGTCAATGGATGGCAAGGGTTGCAAACAAACGGTCGTATTTTGAAAACGCTCAGGACGATGGCTTAGCCGTGGACACGTATAGTGGCAGCAGAGATAGCTGAACGTTTTGATATAATATTTGTGTAGGTCGGCTTGAAAATGAGGGAGTGGTCGCAGTTTAGAAATCATGTCCTGATTTTTCTTTTTTTTTCTCTTTCCACACTCTACTTTTACTATTCATTCCTATAGGAAAATTTCGCCGCAAAAACGATGATATTTCACGAACGATTCGGCGAAACGTTCCACAAAGTAATAGCAACACGATCAGGAACGCTCCGCACGTTTCAGTATATTACTCGTCTATGTATTGTAAAAACTGTGGGAGGAGTTAGGGTGGTAAGATTGGCTATAAGAATAATAATATATATAGTAATAGCAATAGAATAGTAAGTGTTCTTGCTATGCAAGAACACTTAAATATATAAGAAAAGTGATTTTATAAATAGAAGTTTTAAAGAGTTAATTATCATTATGAAAGAGGTCAAATTGTGATTATAAAAATAGAAATTTGAACCACATATTCAGCGGATATCAGAATTATTCATGTATCCGTATAGATATTTTTTTTTGTGATATTGATTGATATATAACCTGTGTCATGTTTAGAAAAATAGGACGTTTGTACTCATCGTAAAATCCTTTTCTCTGTCGTTCATGGATGGACACAGCCTCCACAAGTTTTCACATATGGGTTATGTTCCTGTTCATAGGAGAGGACTAGGCAGAACATGTTAGATATTTAAATACATGTTACTTTAACAGAGTTGAACAGCCCCACCCAGGGGGTGGTCCCTCCGGACATAGCCCTTCGCCCTGCAGCATGCAGCCTCAGTTTTTTTTCTGCCTAGCAGAGGAGAAGGACGAATGGCTCCCTTTGGGCCCAGTGCCCTGAAGAAATGTTTTATTTTATTTCACCCGGCTGGGTGACAGGCTGGATATTTTAGATCCTTGTAGTCTCTCCAGTCTGGCCAATGAGCATGAGCAGACTTTAGCTACAGGCTGGGTCGGCAACGACATACCCCATGGCTCCAGGGGTGGCCGGTGGGCTTTTTGTTCCAGGGTCCACATATGACTGGGCTGTTTTGTTGTCTCACTCACAGTGGACTCGGCCAACAGCTACTCCAACTTGGTTGTAGGCCTGTCAGGAACGCACCAGCAGGTCCTCGCATGGACGGGTATGTACAGTTCCTCCTGCCTCGGGGGGGTTGGAACAGCTGGGTATTCCTGGGTTTAGGGGGTTTTTCTATCCTTCCTTTCCCTGCTCTCTGTCAGTTTTTCCTGATGTATCCTTCTTTGATAAATTCATAGATAAACAATGGGAAAAGCCGCAAAATCCTTTGTGGTCCCTCAGCACCTGGCGGTGTGGCAGGCGCAGCACTATGAAGTGCCTCATGCACTGTGGCATTAGAAGAATTGTGATATCTCTGACTTTTCAGTCCAACATGAATGTCTATTACTCTGAAATTCCTCTATTGCCGTTCTATGGAAGCAGTAGGTTTAAAGAGCACACCAAATGCTTAAAATAACTTCTTTAATAACTTCACTTTTCTTCATATAAAGATACTGCTGCTTTGCAGCAGACAGTCCATGTACAAAAACACGTGATGAATAAGTATAACAGAAAATGGAGGTTCAAATATTCAATCTTGTCATTTAACATAAGATGGTGGATATATTTCTTTCTTCAGTATTTACTCTCTCTCTCTCTCTCTCTCTGTGTAAGTTATCAAAGCATTCTCCGATTTCTCTGAAGGGTATAACTCTGTTTGCAACTTGGTTTGCAGGTTGCTTTTGCAGGGTTAGCTTAGTTTGAAGGTTTGATATGTGATGAGTGATTCAGGTTTGATATGTGATGAGTGATTCAGGTTTGGTGGAACTACAAGTGAACACACAGCTAAATCAGTATACAGTTCTAATCACACTATTAACAATAAGAACAGATATATAACTGTATAATTACCTAATTTTCACCCTCTGGCTTCCATAAGAACTGCTTTGGCCTTGTGTGTGTTCTGTCCTCTGTATGTGGTGGAATTAACTAGCAGAGCACATGTGCTGGAAACTTCCTGACAGCATAGAATGCAAAGCTGGCTGTGACTGGTCAAGACTCTGCTCAATGTGAGATTAGCTGTGATTGGGCAAGGCTACCAATGAGTCACAAAAGCTTAACTCTATGCTTGCTGGCATGAATTGTACAGTGAATAACTCTGCTTTTGTCTCTCACATATAAACATGTGCACTACATTAGGTTCTTAGCAGGCCTAGCTGTATATATGTGTAGGTTATATTAAGCTACCTAGGACAGGTTCTAGCTGGCCAGCTCCCGGCGGTCCGTTATCCTTTTGAGGACAGCCTCTTGAAAAAACCGACTTCTCCGGTGGTTGACCCCCCCCCCCCCCCCCCATCACTCGGTTGAAAAAGGTAACCACTCTCCCTGTGGAAGGGGCATGCTGATAGGAGGTCCGAGGCGGTGACCCCGTTCCATGTTTACCATGCTGGGGTCTGCATTGCGACCTATTTTGGCTGCAACTCTGGTGTCTCAGACTCTCTCTGAATGGGCGAAGATTTTTCACCAGACTGTGGAAGAGCATCAGCTCTCTCCAGAGTGTGTAGAACTGGCTGACCAGTTGGTCCAGGGCCTTGTGTATGTCTGTGATGCCACTCTGGATGCAGCCACCTTGATCTCCAGAACCTCTGTATCTGTGGTGGTATTGATTTGGCTGAAATGCTGGACCGCTGGCCAAGCATCCAAAAAAGCTTTGGCAGATTTGCCCTTCAAGGATGGAAGACTTTTTGGTACCTCGCTGGATGACATTAATAAAAGATGTCACTGGATGTAAGAGCACTCTCCTCCCTCAGTCCACCAATGGAAAGGAGCCGCGCCGTAAACCGCGACCTTCCTTTCCCACGCAAAAGTGGTATTTTCATCAGTCAGGGTCTGCGGGTAGACCCTCCCAGGCTGACAAAGGCTCGGTAGGGGACAGAAGCGTCCCTGGGTGCGTAAGCCGAACCAGCTGGCATCCAAACCTGCCACCGCATGAAGTTTTGCCCCCACCCAACTCGTGGGTAGGGGGTGGCTTCACAGGTTCACGGCTCAATGGACCTCCCTGCTCTCCGATCAGTGGGTCTGCGAGGTGGTCACTTTGGGGTACAAAATCAAGTCTCTTTCCGGAGTAATTTTATCTGTACTGCTGGATGAGAGTTTTCAGGAAATGTATTAAATCTTGGACCTCAAAGCCCTAAATGCCTTTGTAAAAGTACGGAAGTTCCGTATGGAAGTAATTCGTTCTGTGGTAGCTGCGCTCCATCCGGGGGACTTTCTGGCACCCTTGGACATCAAGGATGCATACTTGCATGTCCCAATTTGTGCAGGACACCAGAGGTTTCTGCGTTTTGCGATCGGCAAAGACCACTATGAGTTTGTGGCTCTTCCCTTTGGCCTAGCATCAGCACCAAGAGTTTTCACCAAGGTGCTCGCCCTGATTCTAGCTTTGTTGAGACAGCGAACCATTGCCATCGTGGGCTACTTAAATTATCTTCTTCTGAGAGCAGCTTCTGGCTCAGAATTAGAGGTAGATGTGTCTCGAAAAATTTGGTTAGGTGTTAAACATCCAGAGGTCGGTCCTGGAACCGACTCATCGTTTGGAATACCTAGGGTTGATTCTGGACTCTTTCTTTGAAAAAAATTGCAGAATTTCCAGTCTGCGGTGAAGCTGTTGGCAACCCGCAAATGGTCGTCTCTCTGTTTTTTGCATGCGAGTCCTGGGACTCATGGTAGCCTTCTTCGAGGCAGCACCGTATGCCCAATTCCACACTCGAGTATCTTATGTCAAGATTTGTGAAGGCTGTGTCCGTCCATGGACGAAAAGAGAAAACCAGCTTTAAAAGATATACATTTCTACAAAAAATATAGAACCATGTTATGTTATATAAATTAATCAAAAAGTATACTAATTGTATTTTATGTATACCAGTTACCAGAATATTCAAAATATATATCCTTCTCACCATTATATAAAAAAAATACACATTATATAGGAAAATAGAAAAAAGGATTTTTGTACTCACCGTAAAATCCATTTCTCCGAGTTCATGGACGGACACAGCATCATCTTGACCTTAGGGTATTATCCTCCTTCTAGGAGATTGACTAGGCAGAAAAACAGCATGTTACACAGTACAGTACCTCCCAGGGGGCGTTTCCCCCGGGGACTTCCACTTCTCTCTGCATCTGCAGCCTCAGTTCGTCAAAAAGCAGTACAAAGGAGGGGTGGGTGCTGTGTCCATCCATGAACTCAGAGAAATGGATTTTACGGTGAGTACAAACATCCTATTTTCTTTTCCGTTCATGGACGGACACAGCAGCATCTTGACCTTAGGGACGTCCCCAAGCAGTGTCAAAAGAACGAGGGGTGGGAAAAACACAGCAAACCAACATCACCCCAAACAAACCAGAGCTCCTCAATGGAGGAATTACAACCATAAAGCAGCCACCTGCAAAACCTTGCGGGCGAAGGAAGCATCCAAAGATGCACTCACATCAACCTTGTAAAACTACGAGAAGGTGTGGACTGATGACCAGGTCGCTGCCTTACACACCTGTAAAACAGACGCTTGATGGTGTAAAGCCCAAGAGGCACCAATTGCTCTGGTCAAATGCACCGTAACCGGAAAGGAGGCGCCCGCCCCTTTAGAGCATAGGCCTGAAGCACGACCTGCCTGATACACCTAGAAATGGTGGCCGACGAGACCGCCAGACCCTTCTTAGGACCAGTCACTGACAGTGAATCCCACCTCCGTAACAGAACCGTAGCAAACAGGTACACCCGCAGGGCTCGAACTTTGTCCAGGGAATACAACGCAGCCTCTTTTGGATTTGCTGCCGAGGACACAAAGATGGAAGAACAATGTCCTCATTAATGCGAAAGGCCAAAACAACCTTAGGAATGAACGACGACCGGACGCAGCACCAACTTATTCTTGTGGATGACCAAATAAGGAGCCTTGCAAGACAAGGCGGCTAATTCAGAAACCCGCCTGATCTATGTAATTGCCACCAGAAAAAAACACCTTCTGTGAAAGCGCCAAAAAGGGAATCTCCCTAATGTTGTCAAACGGAGGCTTCTAAAACACAGAGAAATTCAAGTCCCACGGAGGCAGTGGAGGACATACCGGAGGGGTCACATGCCAAACCCCCTGCACAAACGTACGCACCAGAGTGTGCACCGCCAAAAAAAACCCGCCAAGGCCGAAATATGCCCCTTAACCGTACTCAAGGCGAGTGCCTGGTCCTCTCCACGCTATAAGAACAGCAGAATCCGGGACATCACATATGCACGGGGGTGCCGAATCATCTCCTCACACAGAGATGTAAGCCTTCCATGTACGATGGTAAATCTTTCGGGAAGTAGGCTCCCGCGCCCGCAGCATGGTAGAGATCACCGAGTCCGACAGACCTTGGTCCCTCAGCACCTGGCTTTCAATAGCCATTCCGTCAAATTCAACGACTTTAAAGCAGGAAGAAAGATAGGACCCTGCAACAGAAGATACTCTCGCAGTGGCAGGCGCCAAGAAACATCGGCCACCAGACGCACCAGATCTGCGTACCAGGGACAGCAAGGCCAATCTGGAGCAATTAGGATTGTCGGTTTCTCCTCGGCTTCCACTCTGAGCAGACGAGGAAGAAGCTTCAGAGGAAAGGCATAGATTGGGCGATAGTGACCCCACGGCGCCACCAACGCGTCTGATGCGTCCGCCCATGGGTCTTTTGACCTGGCCACGAACCTCAACACCTTTCAATTGAGTTGCAATGCCAGGAGATCCACGTCTGGCATGCCCCATTTTAGACACAGACTCAAATACGTCGGGGTGTAGAGACCATTCACCTTGGTCTAGCGCTTGGCGACTTAGATAGTCCACTGCCAGTTCTGTACGCCCAGAATGTACACGGTTGACAGAGCCGCAACGTTCTGTTCGGCCCACTGAAGGATGTGAGCGACTTCCGCCGCTGCAGCCGAGCTTCGTGTGCCCCCCAATGATTGACATATGCCCCATAAGTCTTAGAGACCACTTGAAGTGGCACAGCCTGATTGCCCGGAGTTCCAGGACATTTATCGGCAGGCGGGATTCTTCCTGAGTCGAGCTCCCCTGGACTGACTGAATACTCCACACGCCCACCCAGCCGTAGAGGCTGGCGTCCATCGTGACCACTGTCCAATGACACAGGAGGAATGACTTCCCGGCCCGAAATACCGGAGACGTCAGCCACCACACTGCGAAGGACCTGACCAGGCTGCTCACCGGATTTGGTGATCCAGAGACGAAGGGTGCTTGTCCCAACGTGACAAAATTTCCCTTGAGTGTGAAATTGAGCTTACGGGACCGCCTCGAAAGAGGCCACCACGAGACCCAAAACTTGCATGCAAAAGCGAAGCGACGACCGATTTTGGGTTGCCAACCACTGCACCCCAGCCGCTGAGACGGTACTAACACTGACTTCTGAACATTTAGCAGCCAACCAAATTCCCGGAGGGTCTGGCAGGTGATAGACACATCCGCCTATAACTAAGCTTGAAGAAGCTCTCAGAAGATGGTCGTCCAGTTAGCCTGCAATAGCGATTCCCCGCTGCCTCAGCAGGGCCAGAATCGAGACGAGCACCTTATTGAAAACCTGTGGCGCTGACGCCAGGCCGAAGGGGAGGGCCGCAAATTGAAAGTGGTCCTTCAACCGCAAAGCGCGGAAATCTCCGGTGCTTCGCGGATATGCAAGTATGCTTATTGGATATCCAGGGACGCCAGAAAATCCCCCGGATGGAGCGCTGCCACGACAGAGCGAACTGACTCCATCCTGAACTTTTGCACTCTGACAAAACAGTTGAGGGCCTTGAGATCCAGGATTGGACGGACCCCTTCCTTCTTGGGGACCACAAACAGATTGGAATAAAACCTCTGAAACCATTCCAGTAAAAGAAACCGGCACGATAACCCCCCTCACCAGCAGGTCACGAACAGCCCCAAACAGGGCCTCCCAATGACCCGGAGGAAGCTGGAGGTTGGAGTGAAAAAATCTGTTTGGTGGGCAAGAGAGAAACTCTATCTTGTACCCCGAGGAAACTACTACGCAAACACACCGGTCGGAAAGGAGAGACATCCACCAAAAAGCAAATTTGCGAAGCCGGCGTATCCAAGGCTGACTCACAGACAAATTTTGGCCCCTGCACCAACTGGTCAACCAGTGCCACACAGTTCGGGGAGCCTGATGCTCCCTTCAACTCCTGAAGCAACAACTTCACCCTTTAGTAAGTGTCTGAGACACTAGAGCCCTGGCCAAGACCGGTCTCATCACTGACCCACCACCGGAGCCCCTTCCACAGGCAATGTGGTAGCCTTGTTCATTCTGGACACAGAGGGGTTCACTGACAGAGGAGAGGTCCACTTTTTCAGGAAATCCTCCTTAAAAGGTGGGGGCGGAGGAGGACATGGAGGGCGACACGGAGCATGGAGGGGGAGAGCAGCGCCACGGAGGGGAGAGCAGAGCGGAGGAGGACAGCAATGGCACGGAGGGGAGAGCAGAATGGAGGCGGACAGCAGTGACACGAAGAGGGGACACAGAGCATGGAGGAGACAGCAGAACGGATGGGGGAACTGTAGGAGGATACAGGGAAAGTCAGGTATTGGGTGAAGTATCAGAGTATTTTCCCCCCCGAGTACAAGAACTCGGGGAAATGCTTGGTATCGGGACAACCCTACTTAAAATCATTGTTCTCCTGGAAAGGGGTTGGTAAGAATCAGGGCAGTTAACTCCCATATTTGCAACCAACCAATGAATTAGGAACACATAACTTTTGGGAAGAATTTAGTATAGTTTTTATAATCTTATTGTCTGAAGATAGTATTTAGGACGAGAGTAAGAGACGCTCAAGGACACACACTCATGGGCACACCCTGGAAGGGGGAGATGCAGCCACACGCTCCCAGACACTTACACTCACAGACTCAGATACACATGCATCAATACATATCTTTACATTCATAAAAATTCCTAAACACCCGGCAGCCATCTTAACTCTGGTCACCAGCCAGTGGGAAATGCCATTTTGGAATAGGTAATTATGTCATTTTTGATTTTATCTTGAATTCATTTTTGTACTCTAAAATATTGATGTATTGGATAATCTGCAATTGATGATTTATTCTCTTTAATCAATAACCGCCTGGTAGATTTTTCTCTAAAGATTACATTTTTCATTATATTTTTCTTTTTGCATAGTTGCCAAACTTTTTTTGTCAACCAATAAATGTAACTATTTCATATGATCACAGGATTCCGTGAATAAGTTTCATATTATAAACTTTGTCATATAGATTATCTTGTAGCTTAAAAATATCTTCGTAAAAAATACTCAATAATAAAAACTGTGCGGGAAAACTGTCCTTAAAAAAGCACAACACTCTGTACTGCTCTCTCCTTTACAATAAAGTCTCCTCTTACCCGGTGATGTGAGGGGCGGCTGACTGTCCATCACGACGACCTTGTAGAGATCCTTGTGTCCTTCTAAATCCTCCCACTCCTCCATGGAGAAATAGACAGTGTCATCCTGACACCTTATAGGAACCTGACACACACAATGATACAGTCACCATCCAGACACACCCCTTGTCTGTTACTGGATAATGTCCCAGAATCCTCCTCACCTCTCCTGTCAGCAGCTCCATCATCTTCTTGGTGACTTCTAGAATCTTCTCCATGTTGTGTCTCTCAGGTTTTAGGGAGTCACATGGAGGCACTGTGATGGTCATGTGATCACCTGACTTCACAAGAGGAAATCTCTGTATTGAGGAACCAATAGGAATATCATGTTAGAATCCCAGAATCCTCCTCACCTCTCCGGTCAGGTCTGTGTTTTATTAATAGAGATAAGAGTGATGTCATGTGACCTCCCAGAATCCTCCTCACCTCTCCGGTCAGGTCTGTGTTTTATTAATAGAGATAAGAGTGATGTCATGTGACCTCCCAGAATCCTCCTCACCTCTCCAGTCAGGTCTGTGTTTTAATAATAGAGATAAGAGTGATGTCATGTGACCTCCCAGAATACTCCTCACCTCTCCGGTCAGGTCTGTGTTTTATTAATAGAGATAAGAGGGATATCATGTGACCTCCCAGAATCCTCCTCACCTCTCTGGTCAGGTCTGTGTTTTATTAATAGAGATAAGAGTGATGTCATGTGACCTCCCAGAATCCTCCTCACCTCTCCGGTCAGCAGATAGATGATCTCCAGGGTGAGGTTTAGTATCTTCTCAGTCATGTGACTCCGGTCCTCTATACAGGTCTCCTTGTAGACGGATGACTTTGGGAAATGAAAGTAAGAATTATTTGAATGGTATTGGTTCCACAATAATAGGATGTGGATGTGAGGGGAGGGTCGCTGTACATTTAACCACCTCAATACCGGACTTTTACCCCCTTCCTGCTAGGGCAATTTTTTAGCTTTCAGCGCATTCACACCTTAAATGATAATTACTCATTCATATAATACTGTGCCCAAATAAAACAAAATTCAGACAGATAAAGCTTTCTTTTGGTGGTATTTAATCCCTGCTAGGTTTTTAGTTTGATATATAAATAAAAAAAATACAGAAATGTTTCTGTTTTTGCAAATAAATAATTGTTTTATGAATTTAAGCCAAAACGGTATTCTGATACATTTCTGTGGTAAAAATAACCCAAATCAGTGTATATTATTTAGTCTGTAGGAAAGTTTCTTGAGATCCTAAAATGCCAGGACAGTATAAATATCCCTCAAAGTGACCCCCTTTTTGAAAGTAGACAGTCCAAGGTGTTTAATAAGAGGTATGGTGAGTATTTTGAAGCTGTAATTTTTTTAGGATATTATAATTTTTTTCAAAAGTGTGAGAAGCAGGTTATTTCTCACACACAGCATAGGCATACTAAGAAATACACCCCAAAACACATACTGCTATTCCTCCCAAATATGAGGGTACCACATATGCGAGACTTTTTTTTACAGCATAGATGCATAGAGGGACCCAAAATCTAAGAAGCACCTTTTGGTCCTCAAGGATCATAAATTACATGTCTAATTTCCTGACTACCTATCACCGTTTTAGAGGCCCTGGAGCACCAGGACAGTGGAAACACTTAAAAAATGACCTTATTTTTGAAAGTAAACACTCCCAGATATTTTCTGAAAGTGCTACTAAAATACTGCATGAGCTATTTTATTAAAGCGGAATTTCACCCTAAATATAAGATCTCCCATGTGATCCAGCATACTGGCGTCAGCGCCAGTATGCTGTTTTTTTTTTTTTTTAATCCCACACTTACTGTATTATCCTGTAATTTCATTTTTTTCCCCCGCGGTGGACGGCGCCAGTACAGCGCGTCACATCTTCCGAAAATACCCAATATGGACTCGGGTAATCTCGGCGAAAATGCGGCGCCTGCGCACAGACCTAGGAGCTGACTGCGCAGGCGCCGCATTTCTCCGAGTCCTACGGCTATGGCGCGTCACGCCCTCCGAAATAGGACTCGGAGAAATACGGCGCCTGCGCAGTCAGCTCCTAGGTCTGTGCGCAGGCGCCGCATTTTCGCCGAGATTACCCGAGTCCATATTGGGTATTTTCGGAAGATGTGACGCGCTGTACTGGCGCCGTCCACCGCGGGGGAAAAAAATGAAATTACAGGATAATACAGTAAGTGTGGGATTAAAAAAAAAAAAAAACAGCATACTGGCGCTGACGCCAGTATGCTGGATCACATGGGAGATCTTATATTTAGGGTGAAATTCCGCTTTAAGTTGTGCAGTACTTTAGTAGTTAAAGCTTGCGGTAATTTTATGCTGGTTATAGCCAGCGTCCTTAACAAGCAGTAACCGTTATCCTTGTGAAGGATTGGGCCGCTGCCATGTTCTTACCAAGCATGAGTCATCTGCTGCCAGTGGGATTCGCCGATGATGGTAGAATTGCAAACATCTAAAATTAAAGCGGAGGTTCACCCAAAAATCAACTTTCTGCAGTTAGATCCAGCATACTGCTGACATCTGCAGTATGCTGGTCTTTTTTTTTTTTTTTGGTACTTATCGTTTTAGCAGTATTTTTTCTATGGCTCCGAGCGGGGAATCCTGCGGGGAATGGGCGTTCCCAAAGGCAAGCAAGTTGATTGATGGCCTTCGATAGCGTGTCACGGCTTCCGAAAATAGCCAAAGTGACACTCGGCAATTTACAGAAGTCGTGACGTGCTATCGAAGGCCGTCAATCAACTTGCTTGCCTTTGGGAACGCCCATTCCTCGCAGGATTCCCCGCTCGGAGCCATAGAAGAAATACTGCTAAAACGATAAGTACCAAAAAAAAAAAAAAAGACCAGCATACTGCAGATGTCAGCAGTATGCTGGATCTAACTGCAGAAAGTTGATTTTTGGGTGAACCTCCGCTTTAAAAAAAAAAAAACAGCATTGGATCCCCAATCCATACTAGGCCCCCACTGACCATGGCGTGCTGGGTGAATGATGTCATAAGGGCTGGAGTCACCCAGTGATGTCATTTAATGGACCGCCCCTTACTTTATTTAGTGGTGGGTGGCTGCGGAGTTGTTATATGGTGGGAGCCAAGCATCAGTGTGGGTCAGGTTATTTTTTGGTTCAGTGTGGTGTTCATCATGACTGATGTTGGATCTACTTCTGGGGATATTTATTTATTTTTTGGGGACCTGAATAAAGGACATGGCTGTGTGTTTTTACTGACTTTTTTGGCAAGTAAGAGTGCTATGTATACCCCCTTTCCTGGCTTGCTGGATTACATGCTCAAATAAGGGTCTGGTATGGATTATGGTGGGACCCCATGTCATTAAAAAATAAATAAATACACACATGGGGCCAGATTCAGGTAGATGGGCGCTTCTTTACTTTGGAGTAACGTTTCTCATTTACGTTACTCCGCCGACACTTTCGGTGCAAGCACTGTTATTCACATAGCAGTTGCGCGTAAACTTGCACCAGAGTAACGATAATGCGCTGGCGTAACCCGACGCAAGTGGAAGTGGGTGTGATCATATGTAAATGATGGGCGGAGCCCAGCGCAGAGGCTTACGTTCAGCTCATCATCCACGGAGCATGCGCAGTAAGTGAGGCTTCACTCGGCCCCCTTGTGCGCATGCTCACAACTTCCGTCGGCACCACTTCACGGGAAACGTCAGCGCAATGCGTTCCGTTGGGCATTTAAATGCGCCCGTAGATGCGCCATTCCGGCACTAAAGTTTATCCTGTTCCCCCTCCCCGCAGTGAAGTTACTTTTGTTCTGAGATGGTTGCTCCCGTTCCCCGCAAACACACAGGAGAAAGCTGAACTCTAAAGGCCAGGAGCTGTGAGCCGTCATCTCGGCTATGGAGACCTATGATGTCTTCCTCCATGGCTGTAAAAGTTGACAGACAAGCATGGACAGAGGTGTTGTCCTGCAAGTGGGGGTGCTCAGCTAGCTCTTATCTTCGGTAACGCTGCTGTAGCTGCTCTCCTGCTGACCTGTGGCCGTCTGGAGTAAAGATAAAGCAGCTATTTGTAGAAATAACTTTGCGCCGGATGGACGAGATACGCGCGGGGCATGTAGCCGGCGTATGGTGCTAATCCGTTTGCGAATCGGGAAATCTCCCCCATTTGCATATTTGCGCGACTGATGCGCCAAGCGAAATTATGCGCTGACGAGACTGTCGTCGGAAAGTTAAGCCGATCGGAAATGGCCCGTTTTCTGTCGCATCTAGTTTGGTGGGTACGGCCACAAAGAAACGACGGCGCATCTTCACAGTTACGCGGCGCATATCGAATTACTCCAGCGCAAGTCTTGCTGAATCTGGCCCATGCTGTTATTTTTTATAAAAAAAAAAATATTTTAGCAATTTATTTGTTTACATTCTGCAGATGATTCATGGTTGTTAATGACATGGCAGCTGCCAGCTCCTTAAAGTAGTTGTAAAGCTAAAAATGTTTTTCACTATAGTTAACTGACAGGTGCTTATATCGAAAACAGTAATGATTGCCATTAAAAATAGTTAAATAGAGCTTGTGTATCATGAATGAATGAATGAACTTGTATAGCGCAGAACATGCGAACTAAATCGCCTCTGGGCGCTCGTTGTTCCTTTCTCCTTTGTCATCAAAAGATGAGTTTTGATCTTTCTTCTGAAGGCCAAGTGGTTCTCCTCCAACCGAATGCTGGTTGGTAAAGCATTCCACAGTCTGGGGCCCTGGACTGCAAATCTTCGCTCTCCTTTGGATTTGTATCTGGCCTTGGGTATCTGGAGGAGATTTTGGTTGGTGGATCGCAGGAACGCGATTTGAGTTGTGAGAATTTCATTTTTCGCAAAGATATTGGGGGGCTTTCCCATGGAAGCACTTATGCGTCAGACAGAGTGCTTTAAAAGCTATTCAGTCATTTACTGGCAACCAATGAAGGGTTCTCAGCGATGCTGCGATTGATTCCCAGGGTTTTATCCCTGTCTGGCGGCCGTATTTTGTACGACTTGCAGACGAGCGATTTGGTACTTTGGGAGTCCAAGATAAAGGGCATTGGCATAGTCAACTCTGGAGTTCACAATTGCACCCACCACGACTGCTATGTCTTCTTTCTTGAATCGTTAGTATTCTTTATTCCCGGGTTTGGGGTGCGCGTGCATTACAGCCACGTTACGGCCTAATGGAAATTACAGATCCCATTAGGCTTAGCGGCATTGTGCATGTGCAGAGCCTTTTATATTGACTAACGAGAACAAGCAAAGTTCTTGTGGACACACGCCGCTACTAGTATACACCCATTCCTGCCTCCCCATTATTAATTTGTATACTGCAATTTATAATCAGATAATTCATATACATAATATTTATGCATCTGCACAATCAATATGAATTTCAAGCTGTTGATAAATATTTTTTTGTTAGCTGTTTATTAAATAACAATAATACAATTTTGGGAATTTCTTATAGATATATACTTAAATTAAAATGATACTTTAATCTAAGATAATTTACTCAAAATAATGTTTTAATATATTTACAGAAATAAAAAAAATATTACAGCATTGATTTGTAAAAAAAAAAAATCCTTTTATTTATTTTAAATCCATAAAATATATAAAAATATTTTATGGATTTAAAATAACTAAAATATTTTTTTTTTTTAAATCAATACTATATATATTATTAATAAATACTTTGTACATAAGATAATAAGTGTATGTACTTTGCTATAAATTATTAACAATTAAATACATTTCACAGGAATCCCAGAATTTAGACGACGTTGAGCATTCTGTTTTAGAAGATGAAATATCATTTACTTCAAGCTCTCAGGTTGGTTTTATATACAAGTTTTATTATATATGTTTAACTGTTCTAAAAATAAAAAATCCTATAACATGTACATTAAAAATATATATATATATATATATATATATACACACACACACACACACACACACACACACATTATATATATATATATATATATATATATATATATATATTTTTTTTTTAAAAGGACACCGCTGAGAGTGTGCATATTAATGTTACTGATGACGATAAAATGTATGCATCATCTGTTCCCAGCGAAATCGATGAGGTAAAACATTTTAATCTAATGTATTTTAAATTAATAAAATTGGTTATTTATGTGATGCAGCCACACGAAAACTATTTGTAAAATTAGGATACTCATTGTGATCAATATCATATAGTGTTGCTTAGTTGATGATCAATTATCTATGCACTATTAGTTGTGATTTTACAAAACTACAACGATAAAGTGATACTAAAGCTGGCCATTTTTTTTTTTTTATTATTAAAAAAAATATATATTTAATTTTAGTTCCACCAGGGCTGTCTTTAATACTCATTAATACTCTAGGCAAACATTTTATTCAGACACAAAAATCCCCCCGTTTGACTAAACCTGAGTTCATTGCAGCAGATCAGGTAGCGATTGTGATCGGCTGCTAGAGGTTACTGCACGTCATTTACAATTGCAGATGTCATTGTGAGATGTTACAAAATATCAGTACTGCTTTATAATTGATTTCGATAGGTAGGTTACTTGAAATTAGAGGTCGACCGATATATCGGCCAGCCGATATTTGGCCGTTTTTAAGTAATCGGCATCGGTCGATTATTGTGGTGTGGTGCACACTTACTGTGAGGTGAATCCAAAATCCATCCAGAGCAGCAAGAACACAGAGCAGCAAGGAGAAGGAAGCAGCAAGACGTGTAGCAAGACGTGCTCTCTCCTCTCTCTGTGCTGATTTCACGACCAGGTGTCTACTGCTGGCTGTGTCGGCCCCCTCTCTCTCCTAGGGCTTGAACCAGGGAGTAGCAGGTACTGGCGCACGGATCCCAGCAGTGGGACGTGTGGCTCATACTCCCTGGATAGGCAGGGTTTTTTGGCCACCCCCGTTCCTGATCCAGCTCCTTCCCTGCTCCAACCCCCATCCTCTGAAGGTAAGTCTGCCTGCTCTCCCGGGGACTAAAAGCGGCCGTCCTTGTCAGGACAAGCCGCAGTCTTCTCTATCCCGAGAGACAGGAATTTTCTTTCCCCATCCTTGGTTTCCCTGCACTCCCTCACCTCCCTTACCTCCATCATCCCCAAGGGCCCCCTTCCTCTATCCTCCGCCCGTGAAGTTTTCGCCGTTCTGGGGCTCTGTTGAGGGCACCGCGCCAGGCCGCTCTGAATCGCGGGGTCGCGGTCTAGGAAAGACCGCGGCTTCACTTGCGGCCTAACGGCGCGCCGCTCCCCACGCCTCTGTGGTCCTCTCTCAGCCTCCAGGAAACCCCCCTTACCCCAGAAGGACAGTTACCCGGCCTGTCTCCCACCCCCTCAGCCCCTGTTTAATTAAAGAAACACCCTGTCAGCCCTCATCCCACTGCCTGAGCAGCCATCCCACCAGACCAGCAACAGGGTCCCCCTCACAGCCCCAGCCCCCCCCCCTGTCTTTCCAAAGCACAGAAGCCTGATCCAGGGGTTACCCGATCGCCTCTTACAGGGGTCAGGAAGGAATTTTTTCCCTGCCGGAGCATATTGGCCGAGCGCCGCCAGGGTTTTTTGCCTTCCTCTGGACCAAGCCAGGAGAGAGGAGTTAGCCAATTCCTCTCCCCACTGCCCCGAAATCCCCCCCCCCCCCCGGGTGTATTGGCGATCATGGCATGTAGGCAATATTCTGCCGAAACCATTTGGAGTTTGAGGCAATGCGCCGCAATACTGCCAGCCATCACCAAAAAGGCCCTAAGAACTGAGCGACTATTGAGAATCGATCATAGATCGACGGTCAGACATTTCAGCCATTTACCCCAGCTCAAGCACATATCATGTGCTCTGATTAACACAAGATCGGCAGTAAAACACCGACTTGAAATCCGCGACTTCATTCAACAAAAAGATCTAGATTGTCTTTTTATTACAGAGAGCTGGCTCACAGCCGACTGTAACACCATTCTAGGAGAACTGGTGCCAGAAAATTACCGTATCATAACGGAAAACAGAATAGGGCAAAGAGGAGGCGGCCTGGCGGTGATCCACAAGACTCATCTTACGATCACCAAACCAGTCCGCCAAAACCCTCTTCCATTCATGGAAACCCTTACTCTGCAACTTCAAGCAAGTTCAAAGGAGACCGTCCACATTCTGCTCTGCTATAGGCCGCCCGGCCCAAAATCGCAGCTGCTATCATCATGGACGGATTTCTTCTCCACTTATACCCTCAACAGTAAACAACTTTTGCTGCTCGGGGATTTCAATCTCTGGGCCAACTCCTCACAGGACCCCATTGCCGACGCCTGTATTGACCACCTCGAAGGATTAGGGTTGCAGCAACTAGTATGTGGACCCACACATGCTTCAGGTCACACACTTAGGTGTCTAAGGTAAGGTCTACAGGATTAGATATATCAGTTTGCAAATGGATAGAAAACTGGCTGAAAGACAGAATTCAGAGAGTTGTGGTTAATGATTCTTACTCTGAATGGTCCAAGGTTATCAGCGGTGTACCCCAAGGTTCAGTGTTGGGTCCCTTACTTTTCAATATATTTATAAATGATATTGGGTCTGAGATCAAAAGTAACATTTCTGTTTTTGCAGATGACACCAAGCTATGCAGTGGAATAATGTCCTTGCAGGATGTCTCCAATTTACAAGCCGACCTCAATGCTCTGTCTAATTGGGCGACTAAGTGGCAGATGAGGTTTAATGTTGATAAATGTAAAGTTATGCACTTGGGGGCTAAGAATATTCATGCATCATACATGCTAGGGGGAGTACAACTGGGGGGATCTGTAGTGGAGAAGGATCTGGGGGTTTTAGTTGATCATAAGCTCAATAATGGCATGCAATGCCAAGCTGCGGTTTCCAAAGCGAGCAAAGTCCTTTCTTGTATTAAGAGAGGTATGGACTCCAGAGATAGAGATATCATTTTGCCCCTGTACAAATCATTAGTAAGACCTCATCTGGAATATGCAGTCCAGTTTTGGGCACCAGTTCTCAAAAAGGATATCGGAGAACTGGAGAAAGTGCAGAGAAGGGCAACCAAACTGATAAGAGGCATGGAGGAGCTCAGCTATGAGGAAAGATTAGAGGAACTGAATTTATTCACTCTTGAGAAGAGGAGAATAAGGGGGGATATGATCAACATGTACAAATACATAAGAGGTCCATATAGTGAACTTGGTGTTGAGTTATTCACTTTAAGGTCAACACTGAGGACAAGGGGGCACTCTTTACGTCTGGAGGAAAAGAGATTTCACCTCCAAATACGGAAAGGTTTCTTCACAGTAAGAGCTGTGAAAATGTGGAACAGACTCCCTCCAGAGGTGGTTCTGGCCAGCTCAGTAGATTGCTTTAAGAGAGGCCTGGATTCTTTCCTAAATGCACATAATATAACTGAGTACTAAGTTTTGTAGGTAAAGTTGATCCGGGGTAAATCCGATTGCCTTTCGGGGGATCAGGAAGGAATTTTTTCCCCTCCGGTAGCAAATTGGATCATCGCTCTGCTGGGGTTTTTTGCCTTCCTCTGGATCAACTGTGGGTATGGAGTTGGGTGTATGGGAGGATGTACTGTGTTTTACTTTGTTTTATTTTTATTTATTTTTATGGTTGAACTGGATGGACTTGTGTCTTTTTTCAACCTGACTAACTATGTAACTATGTAACACTTGATCTTATTTTCAGACAAGCTCTGGAAATAAAAATTTGGGAAAATGAAAAATTGCCATGGACAGACCACCATGCAATTATATTCAGTATTTCCACCATCCCCCCTGCAACAAAAACATCAAATCCAGTGACAACACACTGGACTAGATGTCAGAAGAAGCTCCACTCGGAACTCTTCAAAACCACTTTAAGGAAAAAAATAGAAACAACCCAGCCGCATCAAACGGCCGTTGAAACATTGGAAGCCATAAACTCGGCCATGCTACAGTCAGCCGACTTGGTAGCGCCGAAACAACGAACCCGCATTCGGAAAAACAACCGCAGCTGGTTTAACAACCAACTGTCGTTACTGAAGCAAGAAAGCAGAAGGGCCGAATCTGCCTGGAAAAGATGTTCTTCAGAGCTAAACCTATCCATCTACAAGGCGACTACAAGAAAATACCACAAAGGAATTTTCCAAGCTAAGAAAAAGTATTTTTCGGAGGCTATCAACGGCGCCCTAAACCGCCCCCGCGAACTCTTCAAGATGGTCACCCAGACCATGAAGCCAGGATGCATTGAAACCCCCAGCTCGGACACACAAGAATTTTGCAATGAACTATCGGATTACTTCATTGATAAAATCGAGGTAATCCGTGAAAGCATTCAGCAAAACAATTCCCCCCTCAGCCCCCCCTGCAGCCTCTCACACAGCACCCATAGTAATTCTCCGATATCAGGTAAGTTCACCCTAGAACCCATCTCCATCGAGACCACTAAAAATGTCATTTGTACTCTGCGTAATGGCACAGCGCCAAATGACATTATCCCCACTAAACTGCTGAAGGAATGCGCCGACATTCTGGCTCCTCCCATCACGCAGCTTATCAACCAGTCTTTCTTGGAGGGCATAGTGCCCTCACAGTTGAAAGAGGGTATAATCCAACCCATCATGAAGAAACCCTCCCTGGACCCCAAGGATCCACTCCACCGCCGTCCCATAACAAGCCTCAACGTACTCTCAAAGATAATGGAAAAAGTAGTGGTACAACAGCTGCAACAGCATCTAGATACCTACAAGCTACTTGACCCATTGCAATCAGGCTTCCGTCCCGGACACGGGACGGAAACAGCATTGCTGAAAGTATGGGACGATGTTCTCAAGGCCGCAGACGAAGGAGAATCTTGTCTTCTAGTTCTGTTGGACCTAAGTGCAGCTTTCGACACTGTAGACCACAATCTGTTACTGACTCGGCTTGCTGAAGTAGCCAGAGTCGCAGAAGGCGATTTATCTTGGTTCTCCTCTTTTCTGGAAAACCGATCGCAAACAGTGAAGTTAGGACCTTTTACGTCTGAAAAACGCACAGTAACATGCGGAGTCCCTCAAGGATCGCCTCTGTCACCAGTGCTGTTTAACATATATCTTCGTCCTCTCTTTGAGATTATTAGCAGCCAAAAACTGCTTTATCACTCATATGCAGACGACACGCAACTGTATTTCCGCATCTGCAACAGACAGGATCACCGCCTCAATCTAGAGACATGTCTCTCTTTGATAGAGGACTGGATGACAAAGAGTTATCTTAAACTCAATGGAGCAAAAACAGAACTTCTCCTGTTTCATGCCAAGCGCAGGAATCAACTTTCAACAGCGTGGACCCCCCCCGCCCATTTTGGGCAAAATCATCACCCCTAGCGCCAAAGTCAAAAGCCTAGGGGTCATTTTTGACTCCTATATGACAATGGACGCACAAATAGGGTCAGTAGTCAGTGGATCTCACCATCTACTGCGCCTACTACGCAGACTCACTCCGTTTATCCCTAAAGAAGATTTAGCGGTCGTGGTGGGAGCTATTGTAAACTCCAGGCTGGATTATGCAAATGCCCTTTACCTCGGCCTCCCCAAGTACCAAATCGCCCGTCTACAAGTCGTTCAGAATACGGCCGCCAGACTTGTGACTGGGAAAAAACCCTGGGAATCCATCTCACCATCACTGAGGGCACTTCATTGGCTGCCAGTCAAAGACAGAATTGCTTTTAAAGCTCTCTGTCTTACGTATAGATGTGTCCATGGGAATGCCCCCCTTTATTTATGCGAAATAATAAAAGCGCATAATCCCAATCGCGTTTTGCGATCCACGAATCGGAACCTACTCCAGGTTCCGAAAGCCAACTTCAAGTCCAAAGGAGAAAGGAGATTCGCGATCCAAGGCCCCAGACTATGGAACGCTTTACCAACCAGCATTCGGTTGGAGGAGAACCACCTAGCATTTAGAAAAAAGGTCAAGACTTTTCTCTTTTGATATCAATGGAGACAGGAACAACAAGCGCCCAGAGGCGATTCAGTTCGCATGTGTCGCGCTATACAAGTTTTCATTCATTCATTCATTTCATTCATTCATTCAAGCCTGGCCGATTCACGGCTGCCACACTGCCCCCCCCCCCCCCCCGTTGAGCTGTAGCAGAGGAACAATACATCTTTAGCAATGTGACAAGCCCGAGCCTCTTCTGTCGGACTAGTAACTCCCCCCAGCAGGAGATCGTGGCCAGCACCAATCTGCATGCACCGAGCCCTATCAGGTGCAAGCAGATAGATGCCAGAAAGCAGCATGGATGGAGGGTAAGTAACACAATTCAGTGTGTGTTACTGTGACCCCCTGCAGACTTTATTTAAACTCATTTTAAGGGAAAATCTGGCTGACAGTTAAATTGTGTAAATCCTCTTCACGATGTAACTCTCACCCCCACACAGAGTCATCCTCATCCATCTTCACAATGCAACGCAATCATCTTCATCCCCACCCAGCACACCATCCATCCCTCTCCAACGCATCCCCTGCACCATCCATCTATCCCTCTCCATAACGCATCCCGACATAGGCCCAGCACCATCTATCCCTCTCAACGCATCCCCACCCACCCCTCACCACAGCGCATCCCCACCCACACCCAGCACCATCCACCCCTCTCCACAACCCATCCACGCCCAGCACCATCCACCCCTCTCCACAACGCATCCACGCCCAGCACCATCCATTCCTCTCCACAACGCAAAATGAGGACAAAGAAAAATGGATAGCCGCACTCCAAAACCTGATGGGTGGTCTTTTATTTAATAGACAGCATGTACAAAAATAGGGTCACAGCAGTAGAAAACAAGGAACAGCCGACGCGTTTCGCACTGGATCAGTGCTTATTCATGGCCTCTCCACAACGCATTCCCCACCCACGCCCAGCACATCCATCCCTCTCCACAAGGCATCCCCACTCACGCCCAGTACCATCCATCCCTCTCCACAAGGCATCCCCACCCATGCCCAGCACCATCCATCCCTCCAGTCTCCACAACGCATCCCCACCCACGCCTAGCTGCCAGCACCATCCATCCCTCTCCGCAATGCATCCCTACCTACGCCCAGTACAGAGAGGTGGCTGTGGAGGAGGGAGGGGGAGCAGGGGTTGGTGGTGTGTGCTTAGTTCAGAATGCAAGGTTGAGGGGGTGGCTATATGCAGAATGCTGGTTTGAGGGGTACGCAGAGTGCACGGTTAAGGGGCAACACTATGTGCAGTGTGCAGGGTTCATGGGTACCCTACATACAGAGTGCCAGCAGCCAATCAGAGGGACTTAATTGTCCCACTGTGCAAGCCGAGGAGGAGTACTTAAAGCACAGACGTCACTAGTCCGGGGTCGTCGTTGATCCTGGGCCTGTCGTCCCACCACCCCCCCGTGTGTGGCCCTCCTGGCCAGTGTGCGTGTTCAAGTGTTCCTGGCTCCGGGACCACGTTGGTCCGGGGTTGTGATCTACTAAGTAGGCCCGGTAGTCAGACTGGGTCTACATTTGCAGAGTGGTCCTGTGCTGTCCGTCCTGAGGGAGGAAGCCATTTGATGAAGAACCTGTCTTGGAGACCACGAGGCTGGTATCTCAGGAGAGGCCCTGAACTTCATCGAATGACGCACAATTACTGAAAGGCTAAATGATGGTCGTCTGTCGGTTCGAAGTTCACAAGAAATTGATCGGGAGAGATCCGGGTGCTGAATCCTGTGCTGAGAAGATTTTGGACCAAATATACCTCCATCTTTGGGAAGGTCTGTGGCAGAGACTTTACCAAGTTTCCGCGTGACACCCTGGCTGCTAGATTAGTGAGAGAGGCCTATCCAGTTGCACAATACCTGCTCTGGCTAGAGTGGCGACAAAAGCTACGTTCCTGGAAGCAGAAGTGTTTCCGAACAAAAGTTATACACCTGAACCTATTACATAAATTAGGAAATAATTGGTTTATTTACAAAAGCCAAATCAACTGTACACTCCAAGTGCACTGTAAGTGAACTTGGAATTGCAGTCCCACTAGATCAGTGGGGGACATACAAGGAAAAATAAAAAACAGCATTTTTGCATATAAATCTTTGGATGATAAAATCAGCAGCATTTGCCCTAATTTGAGATCTTCGCCTCAAATCTACAGCAACTGCAATTTCAAGTACGCCAAGTGCAGTAGCAGTGCACTTGGAGTGGATTGTGGATTGTGGAGTTGGAGTTGAAAGTGGATTTCCCTTTAGCAAATCCACAACAATGTCCGTTAATAAAATACATTTGATTGCAAGATCTTTCATACGTGGTTTATAGAGTGTTTATATGATTTATACATTTTGACATAATCAAATATGCTGTAAAATAGCTCTATGGCATCCGAAATGAACTTCGATCCCCCGCCTTCACAATCTTTCACAACAAATCTACACAAATTCTAAATTCTCTATTAGTTAAAACTAGGGTTGTCCAGATACCACACCAGGGAGAAAGCCTTGAATTACTGTGTGGAGTTACAGACAGAAGAACAGGAAGTGAGGATTTCTCAGAAGAAATAGGACATTTAAAAGCAAAATAAAAGGATGAGGTAAGTGAAGGAGCACTGCACTAAGGTAAATGAAGCTATTTAGGAAAAACATTTTTTTTACCTTTACAACCCCTTTAAATTCAAAATACTAACTACCTACAAAGCCATCAACAACTCTGCCCTCAGCTACATCACTGACCTAGTCTCTAAATACCAACCAAATCGTTCTCTTCGTTCTTCGCAACACCTCCTGCTCTATAGCTCTCTCATTACCTACTCCCATGCTCGTCTCCAGGACTTTTCCAGAGCCTCTCCAAGCCTATAGAACTCCTTACCCCAATCTGTCCATCTATCCCCTTCTCTGTTAGCTTTTAGAGGATCCCTGAAAACCCTCCTCTTCAGTGATGTCTACCCTACCCATATTGGTAAAGAAAAATTTTCACGCCAAGAATAAAACTAAATGATGCGTTATGGAACACGTGATGTGAAAAATAATAAACGCAACAGTGAATCTATTTAGTTCTGAGCTGCTCCCCTGTGAAATAGAGTGAATACTTCTTATTTAATGAATGTTTGTGTGATAGGGGGCGCTATAGGAAATATATGTAACTATAATAATAAATATGATTACCATTTACTATGTAATCTTAAGCAGGTGGAAAAACAATAAGTGGATTGGTTATTACAGTGAACAATGAATGAAAATACTTATTACCCAAAATATTGGATGCTACTAATTACAGTGCAAAAGAAACTAACTAATAAGTGGAATAATTTTTTAAGTGGATGGTTTGGGCATAGAACAGCGTGACCAGGCTACGCCGCCGACATAATCTATACAAACGTACGTTGGCGGCGTAGCCTGGTCACGCTGTTGTATGCCCAAACCACCCGGCTTCCTGTAAGAGAGCTAGCAGCTGATGGACATGCGATCACGCTGACACGAAAGTGCAGTGACCCGTACCGTGCCGTCTAAACCTGGTTCCTACCTTTTCCGAATGAACAGAGTCAGTGATCACTGACTCTGTCCATTCACACAACTAAGCATCGTAACCTGTGTTTACAATGCTTCAGTTTATGAATGGAGAGAAGCTTCTCTTCTCTTCTCTGAGGCTGCTGAGAAAGGGACTGGGGAATATGTGTCCTTAGTTCCTTTCTATGTCTTCTTTTCAATTTTTTTTATTGAGAAAATAAATGCTGAGTACAAGAACAAGCAATTTTGGTATGACACAATAAAGAGTACAGCAAGGTACATACAAAATATAGCACATGCAGTCATATGCATAGCACTGCGGCCCTTTGATCATAAAGATAACATAACAGTACTGAACACATTAAAGAGAAGTGCAAGAGGAACATGACTGTGTAGCAATTAGAAAAACACAGGAGGAGCATACATGGGAGGGGGGCAACTCCAATCCAACACAGGAATAATATACAAAACAGTACTCTGTAGGTCAAAAAAAGAGACAGAAAACTAATTCTGGGTAATGGTTTCCAACATTACCTGAGAAGACATTAACAACTTTTCAAGACAAAAACAAATGGGAGAATCGAGAAAGAAGAAGGAAGAGAAAAGGAACTTAAAGAAAGAAGTATAGGAGTAGAAGAAGAGAAAGAAGAAAAAAAGAGAGAGAAGAGAGAAAAGGAGAAAGGAGAGAATGTCGGCAAGACCGCACAAACCCCAGAAGGACGCAAGGTTAAAGGGGCATAAACTATACCGGGTTCATGGTACCAGCAGGGCAGCGTCGAACCCTGGGGGAAGAAAATTCTCTACCCAAGGAGTCCAGATATTATTGTGTTGGGTACCCCGATCTAGAATTGTCGCCTCAATTTTGCTGTGAATCATGGCCTGGGTCACTTTATTTCTAAGGCTTCATTCAGACCTAGGCGTTTTGTCGCCCTACGCCCGACGCTGCAGCAGCCTGTGATACGCTGGAGGGGTGAATTTACATTGTCGGCTATGGAGATGGTTCACATCTCTACGCCGAACGCCGAAACGCCGTACGCCTGAAACAAGTCCCGGACCCTTTTTTTCAGGCGTATTCGGCGTTCGGCCATAGCCGACAGTGTAAAATTCTGCCCTCCAGCCAAAAAACAATAGGCGTTTTGTCGCCGCAAATCGCTGGGACAAAACGCCTATTGCATGTCGCCCGAATACGCCACCGCTGCTGCCGCCGACGCCTGGGTCATGAATGGTGCCTAACTGTGCAAGTTTAGGGTCTTCCAGGCCTTTGCTAGTCCCTTTCTATGTCTTAAAGGGGAGATGTTAGGAGGTCTGTTAAGACCCCTGATATCTCTCCAAAGACCCCCAACAGGGCTGATTAAAAAAAAAAAAAAAAATTGCAATAAATATAAAAAAAAAAAAAAAAAATGTAAATAATAATAAAAAACACACTGACAAACCCCCCCCCCCCCCAAAAAAAAAAGTCACTGTAAAGAAAAAAAAAAAAAAAAAAAACTGCCACTGTCACATGACATTAAAAAAGTATTGGTAATCGTATCGGCGAGTACTTGAAAAAAGTGGTATCAGGACAACCCTATTGTAATGCACTGCGCAATAATAATAATAATACCTGTCTCTTCTTGGCTTTTGCTTCCTTTTTCCCGTGACATTGGTCGCCTCGATATTTTTTTTTAGATCTTGGTTTCTGCTTGTTTTTTAGAGCAGGCGAGGAAATAGTTTCGGTATTTGTGATTTCTACTTGATTAGCATATAGATCGATAAACTCCATCGGTTCCTTATCAACAGAAGTGCAGATTACACTGTCAACCAACGTAGGGTCCACAGACGGATACATTACCAGTTCACTGTCACCAACTTCCGATAAAGAAGCCATTGACTTATCTTTTAGTTCAGAAAGAGATTCCATTGATGTTTGCGTTGCTCCAGAGCTCATATCTATGAAATCTATAGAGGATTGCGAAGGAATATCAGTTTCGGTTGTTCGCCGATTTGAGTAGCTGTGTTCCAAATCCACATGGCAGATTTGTATGTGTTTTTCTAACAGCAGAGAAGGGTAAGCCGTACTCTTCAGGTGTCTTTGTTTTCCTCTTAGTTCATAATCTTCTTCGGAAAAATGTTTTGAACAAATTTGGAATTGAGAGAATTTCGTTCTATAAACTGTTTCCACCAACGAATCCAATTCATCACTTGGAATGTTGATTTTTTCCAGCCATGTTTTGATTCTCTCCCGATTGCGGGGAAATGAATGCAGTTTAATATTCTCATTTCTCGGGTTCAAAGCACAAGATTTTATAAAACAACTCGGCATTCTGAAATATATTAAATCAGAAATGTGTTAGTTTTTTTAATTATATATAAAAAATAAAAAATAAATAGAACAAAGTGCTTGAGATTGAAGAAAAGACAGAGAATGGTGCATGAACCGGAAATGGGATGAATGGACAGTGAAAGGAGAAAGCATGAGCAAGGAATCTGATGAATGGATGGAGATGGGAGACATGAGTCAAAGTGAAGCATGAGCAAGGAATGGGATGAATGGATGAAGATGGAAGAAATAAGACAAAGTAATACGTGGGAAAGGGATAGGATGAATGGATGGAGATGGGAGAACTAAAAAAAGACTGATGCATGAGGAAGGAATGGGATGATATGATGGACAATATAAAAATTAGAAAGGGATGAGCAAGGAATGGGATGAATGGATGAAGATGGAAGAAATAAGACATAGCGATACTTGGGAAAGGAATGGGATGAATGGATGGAGATGGGAGAACTAAAAAAATAAATGATGCATGAGGAAGGAATGGGATGATATGATGGACAATATAAAAATTAGAAAGGGATGAATGGATGGAAATAGGACAGACTGATGCGTGAGCAAGTGATGGGATGGATGGAGATGGGAGAAATAAGACAAAGTGATACGTGAGCAAGGGATGGGATGAATGGAGATGGGAGAAATAAGACAGACTGATGCGTGAGCGAGTGATGGGATGGATGGAGATGGGAGAAACAAGACAAAGTGATACATATACAAAGGATGGGATGAATGGATGGATGAGGGGGAGAGTGTTGGGGGAGGGGGTGTTTTTGTTGATATTGTGTAGGGGGTGTTTTTGTTGGTATTGGGGAGAGGGTGTTTTTGTTGATATTGTGTTGGGGGAGGGGGTGTTTTTTGTTGATATTGTGTTGGGGGAGGGGGTGTTTTTGTTGGTATTGTGTTGGGGGGGGGTGTTTTTGTTGATATTGTGTAGGGGGTGTTTTTGTTGGTATTGTGTAGGGGGAGGGGTGTTTTTGTTGATATTGTGTAGGGGGAGGGGGTGTTTTTGTTGGTATTGTGTAGGGGGAGGGGGTGTTTTTGTTGGTATTGTGTAGGGGGAGGGGGTGTTTTTGTTGGTATTGTGTAGGGGGAGTGGGTGTTTTTGTTGGTATTGTGTAGGGGGAGGGGGTGTTTTTGTTGGTATTGTGTAGGGGGAGGGGGTGTTTTTGTTGGTATTGTGTTGGGGGAGGGGGTGTTTTTGTTAATATTGTGTAGGGGGTGTTTTTGTTGGTATTGTGTAGGGGGAGGGGGTGTTTTTGTTGGTATTGTGTTGGGGGAGGGGGTGTTTTTGTTGGTACTGTGTTGGGGGTGTTTTTTGTTGGTACTGTGTAGGGGAGGGGGTGTTTTTGTTGGTACTGTGTTGGGGGAGGGGGTGTTTTTTGTTGGTACTGTGTTGGGGGAGGGGGTGTTTTTGTTGGTACTGTGTAGGGGGAGGGGGTGTTTTTGTTGGTACTGTGTAGGGGGTGTTTTTGTTGGTATTGTGTAGGGGGAGGGTGTTTTTGTTGGTATTGTGTAGGGGGAGGGGGTGTTTTTGTTGGTATTGTGTAGGGGGAGGGGGTGTTTTTGTTGATATTGTGTAGGGGGTGTTTTTGTTGGTATTGTGTTGGGGGGAGGGGGTGTTTTTGTTGATATTGTGTAGGGGGAGGGGGTGTTTTTGTTGGTATTGTGTAGGGGGAGGGGGTGTTTTTGTTGGTATTGTGTAGGGGGAGGGGGTGTTTTTGTTGGTACTGTGTAGGGGGAGGGGGTGTTTTTGTTGGTATTGTGTAGGGGGAGGGGGTGTTTTTGTTGGTATTGTGTAGGGTGAGGGGGTGTTTTTGTTGGTATTGTGTAGGGTGAGGGGGTGTTTTTGTTGGTATTGCCACTTGAATGTTTTTTTTAGAGGATATTGCAGAACTACTATCAGCTTCTGTGTTGCAGTTCCCCAAATCTTTAGTCTTGGGAGACTTTCACATTTGGGATGACGACATTAGCAACACAGAAGCTCAGCAACTTCTTCACTACGCTAATAGCCTGGGTTCTATAGAGGAAGTAAGTAAACACACCCATAGGGCTGGGCATACATTAGACTGGATATTGCATAATGGTTGTGTAACCAGGACTGAACCCCCGGTGGTTTGGAGTGATCACTTTTTTATAGGTTTTAAAATAGCGGGCAAAGTACCCAAAAAACCTCCTCATATACCTAATAGAGTTGTTAAACCATTCTTAACACGTAATTATTCGAAGGTGTCTCCAGAGGCATTCTCTAGAGAGTGCAGATATTATGACATTTTAAAAGATACAGCGTGTTGAGGATTAAATAGAAGTATTCAACTAAGCCATAACGCAAACTTTAGATCTTCTGGCTCCAAAAAAACAGACTCAAAATATAAGATCTCCAACAAATAACCCGCTTTGGTTTAATCAGAATACCTGCACGGTAAAATTGGGTTTCAGAGCGTAATGCCGCGTACACACGACCATATTTCGGGTTCTAAAACAATGTTTTTTTCAACCCGTTTATTAAAACGGCCTTGCCTACACACGATTGTGATAAAAAAATGCGCGGTGACATACAACACGTACGACGGCACTATAAAGGGGAAGTTCCATTTGGATGGCGCCACCCTTTGGGCTGCTTTAGCTGATTTTGTGTAAAAGACGATTTGCGCTTTTCTGTCTGTTACAGCGTGATGAATGTGCCATCTCCATTACGAACCCTAGTTTTACCAGAACGACTCATAACTTGCTTCTGAGCACGCATGGATTTTTCACATCATAAAAGCCCACACAAGACCATTTTTTACAAACTTAAAAACGACAACGTTAAAAACATTGTGAAAAAATAGAGCATGTTCAAAAAAAAAATTGCCAATTTTTTAGAACCCGAAAAATGCTCTGAAGTCCACACACGATGGTATTTTATGACATTAACCAGTTGAGATCCGCGCTATAGCCTAATGACGGCTTCAGAGCAGATCTAAATATCCAACAGGCCGTCAATTGACAGCATGTCACTAGCACGTTTCCAGAGCGCGCAGCGGGGAAACTCTGTGTTGGCCGTGTCCCTTGGACACAGCCAATCACAGATCGCCACAAACGGCCAATCAGAGTGGCCGTTTGCGATGCGATCTGTGCGGCCAATGAGAGACGATCACGTATGTAAACATATGAGATCATCTCTCATTGTCTCTGGAGAGCAGACCGATCTGTGTCCCTTGTATATAGGGACACAGATCGTTCACCCCCCCTCCCCCTACAGTTAGAACACTATGCAGGGAATACATTTAACCCCTTCCTCACCCCCTAGTGTTAACCCCTTCAATGCCAGTCACATTTATACAGTAATTAGTGCATATGTATAGCACTGATCGCAGTATAAATGTGAATGGCGCCAAAAATGTGTCAAAAGTGTCCGCCATAACGTCGCAGTTCCAATAAAAATCGCAGATCGCCGCCATTTCTAGTAAAAAAAATAATAATAAAAAATAATTGTTCTGTCCCCTATTTTGTAGGCGCTATAATTTTTGCGTAAACCTGTCGCTTACTGCGATTTTTATTTTTTTTACCAAAAATATGTAGAAGAATACGTATCGCCCTAAACTGAGGAAAAAAAACGTTTTTTTTTATTGGGATATTTATTATAGCAACAAGTAAAAAATATTGTATTTTTTTTTCAAAAATTGGCGCTCTTTTTTGTTTATAGAGCAAAAAATAAAAACCGCACAGGCGATCAAATACCACCAAAAGAAAGCTCTACTTGTGGGGAAAAAAGGACGGTAATCTTGTTTGGGAGCCACGTCGCACGACCGCACAATTGTCAGTTAAAGCGACACAGTGCCGCAAGCTGAAATTTCACCTGGACAGGAGGGGGGTATATGTGCCCAGTAAGCAAGTGGTCTAAAAAAAAAAAAACAACCGTTTTTCGGGTTCTAAAAAATGATGTGTGTACGTGGCATTAGAAAACAAGATGGAGGAAAGACCCTAATCCCATCACTAGAAAGGCATATACTGCAGCTTTAAAAAAAATATAAAGCTGAAATAAAAATAGCCAAAAAAAAAACATATGTAACAGAAAATATTAGGTTGGCAAAAAATAAGGCCGCAGAATTAAAGTTGCCAATAGCCTTGCAAACCCCACCTGTTTACACACCGAGGAAGAATTTTCTCCGGAAATGTGTTAGAATTTAGCAGAATATTTTAAGCAAAAAATGATAGATATAAGAATTAAAATACCCGATTCTTGTTATACAGAAAGTTCTCCTGTGTATGAAGGGGCACACTTTACTCATTTTTAGGGCCGAGTACAAGTACCGATACTTTTTTTCATGTACTCGCCGATACCGATACTTTTTTTAAATGTCATGTGACAGTTTTCAAACCACAATACAGACTAAGGATATTTTCTTTAGAATTATGAAGAACTCTAACTCAAGACATTATAAAAGAATAAAAATTAGTAAAAATTTATAAAAATGTTTTATTTTTTTGTCACGCAGTAGTAAAAAACTCAAAGATTTTTCACAGAACATGTTGATAAATACAAAAAAAGTATTCTATTTGGGTATCGGGAGCATTTGCATGAGTACAAGTACTCCCGCAAATACTCAGTATCGGTCCCGATACTAGTATCGGTATCTGGACAACCCTACTCATTTTTCTGCGGTAACTAGTGTAGATATTCTGAGCATAAGTCTCTTATGTCGCGTACACACGATCATTTTTCGGGTTGTAAAAAAAAATGACGTTTTTTTTATATCATTAAAAACAATCGTGTGTGGGCTTCAGAGCATTTTTCCGGTTCTGAAAAACGTCCAAAAAAAAAAAAAATTCCGAAGCTCTATTTTTTTCACGTTTTTAACGTTGTCATTTTTCGGTTTGTAAAAAATGGTCGTGTGTGGGCTTTAACGACGTACGAAATCCGCGCATGCTCAGGAGCAAGTTATGAGATGGGAGCGCTCGTTCTGGTAAAACTAGCGTTCGCAATGGAGTGAGCACATTCATCACGCTGTAACAGACAGAAACGCGCAAATCGTCTTTTACCAACACAAAATCAGCTAAAAGCAGCCCCAAGGGTGGCGTCATCCGCATAGAACTTCCCCTTTACAGTGCCGGTGTACGTCACCGCGCTTTGCTAGATCATTTTTTGTTCCACGATCGCGTGTAGGCAAGGCCTTTTTAATGATCAGGTCCTCTCACTGACATGAATGATGGGGAACTATTCCTATTCCTCCCACCAACACCAATGATGGGACACAGTTCCTCCCACTGACACCAACGATGGGGCATTGTTTACTTCGGCCAATGGTTGCGTCTGAGCCACCTGGAAGGGTGCTTCTGGTGAGGATGGGTGGCTGTGCCTGGTCTGGTCTTTTTGCCGGGTTCTAGTCTGGCCTTCTGGCTGGCTGGTGTAAGTGCTGTCCCTGTCAGAGATCTGGTAGGAGGAGCTGGAACTGCCCTGATGGAAAGATGGGGTAGGGCCATGCAAAACCTGCTGGGTTGACAGGGAGTCTGGAAGGGTTAGTATTGGTGGAGGCTGCTAGATGGGGGCAGCTTCTTCCCAAGAAAACCTGGAAGGGCTCTCTTTCTGGCAGGGGTGGAGGGCTGCACTGGCCGGTCGGGGGGCTAGATTTGGAACGGAAAAGCCTATGGTGCATGTGCCCCTGGAGTGGCAGTCCAGGGGTGTCTGAGAATCACTGTGAGTGAGGGTCACTTTGATTTAACGACACCACGGTCACTGCACCAGCTACAAGCTTTTTTAGCACCTGCCTCCTGGGCCGGGCCTTTTGGCCAGGACCGGAGGAATTTTTTTATTCCTGGCCGGAGGGCCTGGTCATTGTTGATCACAATGACCACTTCTTCACTCTCCTCTTCACTATCCCTTTCCCCCACTTTATTTAATTTATTAGCCTATGTTTGTCACCTTTTTGTCTTTTTTTGTTGTGCACGTTTTGTACACGTGTGATTAGTAGGGTGCCGGTCCTCGGGCCAGCCCTGAACGTCTTGGGAGTGGGTGGAGTGGGTGGACATGGCCTTTTGGCTTAGTTCACCTGCTCTCATGGGGTCTCCCTTCGGGGGAGTCCCACCTAGTACTTGGAGGGTTCTGTTTCGGCAGTCCCTCCAAGGAAGTTGGGTCCGAGTCGGCTTCGGTTGCTCGGACCACAGTACCTCAGTCCCCGTCTGGAGCCTAACGCCCCGGGGGATCAGGGTTTGGGTCCTTCTTCTGCACAGAAGGACCACTTGACGTTGCACCCGTCTGCACGTTTTTGTGAACACTCTTTATGTGTGTGCACATTTTTTCTGCACCGGGTGGAGTTTTTAAGTGTGTTTTCAAAAAAAAATTGTTTACTTCCACTGGACATTTTCTACTCCCACTGGCCCCTCTAAAGTCTAAACTGGCCCTTTGTTTAGGAAGTTTGGAGACCCCTGACATAGACTGATGAGGTGAGAAGGTGATTGGTGGGAAAGGTGACATCTCTAAAATGAGGAGAATGTTTCCGGCCCTGTAAGTGGGGAAATGTTCTGTCCCTGAAGGGGTTAATCTAGGTTTCCACACTATATATGTGTGTATCATCATCTGCTGGAGATAAAAGACGTCACGGTGACTATGGAGGAAGAGGACGAACATGACGGGGTTACTGGGTGTAAATAGAAAATAAGATCTTATTACCTCCTCTGCTGTCTCTTCAAACAACGTCTCCTCACTACTTCTTCCCGACTCACCTCTCACCCGGAACTTCCTGTGTGTACCTGACATCACTTCCTGTCTGTCTTCTTGATCGAAGTGAGATCACCACCTTATGGAGCTCAGAGGAACTGCAGAAACATCTGGTAGTGTGAACACGGCCTTGTGCTGTGTGTGTATGTACTGTATATCCTTATAGATGGGTCATCTCCACTCCCACCAAGGGGCAGGGATGGACTGACCATTGGGACTACAGGGAGTTTCCCGGTGGGCCGATGGCTCAGTGGGCCGGCTTTAGTGACAGCGGACTGCCTCCCCCTCCGCTCCTCTGTCTCTCCCTTCCCGCAGCGCTCACCTGCTCTCCCCACAGCTCTCACCTGGGGGGGACAGAGAAGCAGGGGGAGGACCATAGGAGCAGGCACGACGACAGAGGAGCATGGGGGAGGGGACAGACAGCTGACTCAACAGCTATGGCCTGGGAGTTTCTCACTTTTGCCTAATCTTGTCCCATAAGGGGGGCACCGAACTGATTCTTTGCCCCGGGTGAAATAATGTCTAGCTTCCCCACTGGTATTGCCTATAAGAGTACCAGTACCAGCAGTTCTACTCTTATAAATTAGAATGGCTAGTGGCTAGTGAAGGGGGATAGGGGGCTTGGGTGGCCGGGGGGGGGTGCGGGAGTTGTCCGGCCGCCATGGGAGAGACCTGTCAAAGTGGGCCAGTCTGGATGAAGTCCCAGTCCAGCCCTGCCAAGGGGGATAGAAATATATTACTGCCTAGTCCAGCCTTTATCAGCCAGGGATCCTCCAAAGATTTTTAGAGGTGAATTGATACATTTCTGTCTTTCAGTAACAATGATTTCATGATAATGTAATTAGCGCTACCCCCGCAGGAGCCGCTGGTTAGATTGGGTCGGCCTGTTACCTCTATAGCTTTGATGTCTAGGGTAGTTGAAAAAGAGCAGCAATTGGGGGGGGGGGGGGGGGAGAAAGGGAAATCTAGTTAAGAAATGTAATCTATTGTTTACTACTATAATTGTCAACACAATGTTTCCTGATGCATTTATTGTATTACGTTTATTACTCTGTATGCTCTTTATTTTATTATAATAAACTTAAATTTAAATGAAAAGAAAAAGAGCAGTAGAGATGAAATGTCCAAACAGTGAATGTCTTTTCTTGTGCTTTATTTCACCAACATGGCAAACAATAAACTTAAAGTGGAAGTAAACCCTTCTATAATTTTCAGCCAAGGATGCTGCCATCTTGGCCTATGTTTAATCTTTAACTGCCGTGGTGCTGCACATGTGATCAGTTATGACACCAGCCATTGGATGGTTTGACAGTTTGGTTGAGAGCACAACCAATGTGATAGTTGGCAATCCCGGCAACTGCTTTTTGAAACTGTTAAATCGATGGGTTTACTTCCGCTTTAAGATGAATAGGAGAAAGTTGGTTGAAGAGAGAGAGTAGCAGATTCAGGCCCAATAGTAACAGAAGCAGTCCTGCTTCAGACGACACTTTATTTTCGTCACCACTCAAGCCGGAGTGGGTGTAGTGTACCTGGACAGGCCTCTCACACACCGACCTGGCAGCCAGAGTATCACTCGGAACCTTGTGGGAAAACAGGCCTCTGCCACAGACCCGCCCCTAGAACGTAGATCATGAGGTAGATCTTCCTCAGAGAGTTTAGTGTCTGAATCTGACCTTGGGTAGTTGGTTTTAGTTGGTCACCGATTGACAGGTTGCTGACATCCAACCTCCCAGTGTCCGGTCACCTCTATCCCCTATGGTTCGTTCCAGTGCTGTTGGATCACAGAATCTCACTGGTGGTCCTCAACCGGACTCCCCACTGAACAGTATAAACTTGCTTAGAATCCTTCAAAGATGGGACCCCAGTCGATCACTGGAGTCCCACCACAATCTCGGCTTCTCCGGGCCAATAAAGAGAGAAGGCCGGAGCTCCACGTTGCACCCTCGCCCGGGCAGGTGGGCCATAACGCACGGGGTATGGTGATGTACGGTCACCCTAAAGGTGGGTGCCGCACCAGAAACAGAAGACCCCTCTAAGATGGCGTCTGCCCCATGAGTACCCTCTCCCAGCATGCCCAGCGAGGCCCAGACCTCCACATTGGCTGCTGGGAAGAGCACCCAAGTCCCTGTTCCACTGCTGCCCCCCCTGTCGACTCAGGGTGGTATTACACCCCAAGCAGGACAGGACAAGCCCACAGCACAACCAGGATGAGACAGAGAGCCCTAAACAATCACAATTGAGATCAGAGTAAGTTACACTCTGTTCTTTCCCCACTAAATTTAAATAGCGTCCGTACTTGGAAGTACAGGGGCGCCACACACTCCCCCTGCTTGAAAAAGACAATGTCCCCAGTGTCTATCACGGGTTAATATGTATAAACTCACCAAGACCAAGATGCTGAGGGCGGCTCCCTTTGCGACCTAGCGCGGTCCGCCCCCTGAAGTGGGAACAGGGGGTAGGATGCAGGATACGTGGAAGTAGCTTGCTAAGGACAGCTGGGAATCACACAGAGACAGTCCTGGAAGTACGGGTACTTGGAACAAGGAGCAGGCAGAAGATAAGTCTGATGAGCAAGCCGTGGTCAGAGCAGGGTTGGAGAGAGCAGGAAGACCGAGGTGCAGAACCAAAGGTCAAGGGCAGGAGACAGCAGTCCGGGGTACGTTGATCAGGAACAAGGTAGCAGAAGTCAGCAGAAAACATACTCAGATGCTGTGACAAACCAGCAACTTTACAGGAAGTGGGGGGTTTAAATAACCTGCTCAGGCCTCTGATTGGCCGAGAGGGGAGCGAGCCTGTGGGACTCTGATAGATCGTGGCAGAATTGATATTTCAGGGTGGCTTCATTCCACCCTGTATCAGCGGACCATTTTCGGAACTCCGCAATGTAGTCCTCCACAGGTCTCCTCCCTTGATTCAGCTGATGAAGAGTAGCTTCAACCGTGGCCGAGCGCAGGGGGTAATCATAGGGCCAGATTCAGGTAGAGTTGCGCTGGAGTATTTCGATATGCGCCGCGTAACTGTGAATATGCGCCGTCGTTTCTATGTGGCCGTACCCACCAAACTAGATGCGACAGAAAACGGGCCATTTCCGTTTGGCTTAACTTTCCGACGCCAGAGTATCGTCAGCGCATAATTTTGCTTGGCACATCAGTCGCGCCTATTGATTTCCCCTGCAAAAATGCAAATGAGGGAGATTTCCCGATTCGCGAATGGATTAGCACTATACGCTGGCTACATGCGCCGCGCGTATCTCGTCCGTCCGGCGCAAAGTTATTTCTACAAATAGCTGCTTTATCTTTACTCCAGACGGCCTCAGGTCAGCAGGAGAGCAGCTACAGCAGCAGCGTTACCGACGAAACTAGCAAGCTGAACAACCACACGTGCAAGGACAACACCTCTGTGTGCCAACATGCCAGGGGCAGTCGCGGTCCTAGCACTAGTACTGGGTCCCTCGCTACGGAGGAGGCGGGCACGTGAGAGGATATACCGCACACGTATGAGCCTCTTTGGCATGGGGGATGAGGAGGTGTATCACCTCTTCAGATTCAGCCCTGATGCAATACTTGAACTAACCACAACCCTGCAGGATGACATCACCAGCAAGACACACCGCTCACAAGCAGTGCAGCCACTGGTGAAGGTACTGGCAACACTTCATTTCCTTGCCAGTGGATCATTCCAGCGTACAAGTGGAGTGGTGGCTGGGATGTCACAATCCTCCGTGAGCAGATGTGTGCACCAGGTTGTCCCTGCAATCCTCATACGCATGTCCAACCACTTCATCAGACCCACCACTGAGGAGCTGCAGCTGAAGGCAATGACAGATTTCTACAGCATTGCCAGATTCCCACGCACTGTGGGGGCCATTGATTGCACACATGTGGCACTCCAGCCCCCCAGTGCCACAGAGCACATATACCGCAATCGGAAGCATTGGCACTCCATCAACGTACATGTGATAGCCGATGCCCAACGCCTCATATGGCACGTCCGTGCCAAACACCCTGGATCCAGCCATGACAGCTTCATATACCGTCAGAGTCCCATCCCAGCAGAATTTGAGCAGAACATGTATGGGGACAGCTGGCTGGTTGGTGAGTGACATGGGTGGCAGGCATGACTATCCCCTCCCATGATGCACATCACAAGGGGCACATGCATGACTAACATCCTCCTGTCTTTTCCCTTCCAGGTGACTCTGCATATGCACTGGGACCCCATCTAATGACTCCTTTCCGGAACCCCCAAACCAGAGGAGAGATAAAATACAATGAAGCACACATCAAAACCCGTGCAGTGGTGGAGCAAACATTTGGGCTCCTGAAGTCCTGTTGACGGGGGCTCCTCCTTGTGGGCACTCTCGGGCTCCTCAGCTGCCTGGAGGGAGTGGGTGGGGTTGGGGGGGCATCTGGAGGAGGCTGATCCCCGGGTGGGCCACTCCTGGGAGCTGTTGGCTGCATGCCCTCCAAGGCCACGGCAATCCGGCTGAGATACAGGTTGGTCTGGGCCTGCATCCTCAGCTGGCGGGTGATATTATGCCTCTGGGCACGCTGCCGCTGCCTCCCCTCTTCCCATATGGCAGCTGTGTTGGCGTTAACGGCTGCTGTCAGGTGCCGTACATCAGCCTGCACCTCCCCCAGGCTGGTCACAATGTCCTGCACACCACTGGGCAGCTGCGACATGGAGCCCAGGCTGTCAGCGACCCGGTCCAAGTGGGCAGCAATCTCCCCCATCTGCTGTGTTTGTCTGGCGTGGTCCAACACCACCTGGTCCTCGACCATATCACACACCCCCCTGGTCTTCCGGGTCGCCTTCCTGGGGGCAGGAGAAGGTTGTCCCCGTGGGGATGGACTCGCCCTTGAGGGACTACCGAGGATGGGTGAGGGGATGACAGAGGGCCCTGCAGAGGAGGAGGACTCCTCCAACAATAAAATAAAGTCCTGTTCAGAAACAGACTCCTCCACAACCATCTCTGCAGAGGTGGTGTGGGCACTCTCCTCCACCTCGGTGTCTTCAGCACCCAGGGGCTCGTCCTCAGGATCCCGTTGGGACGTTGGGGTGGACTGGACGACAAGAGATGATGGCCCAGCTCCGTCATCTGTGGATGACACAAAGCAGACACATGTTGGTGGTCACACACACTTGGCACATGTACCCCCCCCCCACATGCAACACACCAAATAGGGTATAAAAAACACTTACCTGTCCTGGAGCCTTCCTCCACGGAGTCATATCCAGGGACCCCCTCCAACTGCTCCCTGTCCAGGCAGCGGACGACCACCTCCTCCTCCGTGGTCAGGCTGACCGGACATGGGGGTCCACCACCTGTGCCCCTCTCATGCCTCCTGATGGTGGCCACCTTGCCACGGACCTTGCGCCGCAGGTCATTGATTTTTTTTTGAATATCCCCAGCAGTCCGGGTGGAGTACCCCAACACATTGACCCTGCCAGCAATGGTGTCCAGGATGCCCTGCTTCCTCTCCCGGCTGGTCTTACGACTTTTTTTCCCGTGGAGGAACTCATTAAAAGTCTCCATAGCCGAGATTATAACTGACACCTCCTGGGAGTTAAAATTGAGATTCCTCCTCTCTTTGGGAGTAGCGGGAGCAGCCATCACAGTGCAAAAGTAACTTCCCTGGGGTGGGGGGAAACGGAAATACTTTTGCGCCGGAATGGCGCTTCCACTGGCGCTTTTATACGCGCAACGGAACACATTGCGCTGACGTTTCCCGTGAAGTGGTGCCGACGGAAGTTGTGAGCATGCGCACAAGGGGGCGAGTGGAGCCTCACTCACTGCGCATGCTCCGTGGATGATGCGATGAACGTAAGCCTCTGCGCTGGGCTCCGCCCATCATTTACATATGATCACACCCACTTCCACTTGCGTCGGGTTACGCCAGCGCATTATCGTTACTCTGGCGCAAGTTTACGCGCAACTGCTATGTGAATAACAGTACTTGCGCCGAAAGTGTCGGCGGAGTAACGTAAATGAGAAACGTTACTCCAAAGTAAAGAAGCGCCCATCTACCTGAATCTGGCCCATAGAGTTTAGACATATGCTCAAAGAATATAGTATCTAATATTTGGCTTCTCTGTTCCATCAGGCTGTGTGCCCAAGCTTGTGGTTCATCCATGAGGAGTAGGGTTGCCACCTGTCCATGATTCACCCGGACAGTCCGGTTTTTACATCCTCTGCCCGGGTTTCTGACTGCCTGTCACCCGGACACCAGCCACCAGGGCACCCTCAAATTTCTTATAACACCCCCATAAAAGCATAATCAGAAATTAGGATCCATAACATGTATCAGAATTTCACCTATATTTAAATATATGCAACTTTTTGGGTGGAAACAGCCCTAATTACAAGGGACTTGTTTCTCTCTGTGGAGGGATACAGAAGCTCCCAGCCCCATAAGCCGATGCTCTGTCTCTAGTCCCGGCTACTGGAACCCTGCCAGGACTGTTCACTCGGACAGAGATGCATTGGAGAGAGCTGTGTGTGAGTGAGTGTGTGGGCGGGAAGAGGAAGGAGCTGCACGGAGTGTGAGGGGACAGCAGGACAGAGAGGGGAGGAGAGAAGCTGGCTGCACATTACCATATTATTCATGTAAGTTCAGTATTCATCTCACAGCATGTTGTGTCAAGTGTATTTATGCATGTTTGTTGTGTATCTGAGTGCATGTATGTATCTCAGTGTGTGTATATATGTGTGTGTGTGCATGTATATAATTGAGCACATGTACTGTACATATATATATATATATATATATACTGTATATATCTGAGTGTATACAGATGTGTGTGTGTGTGTGTATACCTGAGTCTGTATATAGGATTGTATGCATGTTTCTTAGTGTATATATATATATATATATACACACACACTATCTCAGTATATCAATATTTAATATGTGCATGTACTGTATGTAATTAACCACTTGCCCACCGGGTTTGTTTTTCAGATTCGGTGTTTACGAGACCAAAACTGTTTTTTTTGCTAGAAAATTACTTAAACCCCCCAAACATTATATATTTTTTTTTTCTAACACCCTAGAGAATAAAATGGCAGTCATTGCAATACTTTTTGTCACACCGTATTTGCGCAGCGGTCTTACAAGCGCACTTTTTTTTAAAAAAAAAAACACTTTTTTGAATAAAAAAATAAGACAACAATAAATTTGGCCCAATTTTTTTATATATTGTGATAGATAATGTTACGCCGAGTAAAATGATACCCAACATGTCACACTTAAAAATTGCGCCCGCTCGTGGCATGGCGTCAAACTTTTACCCTTAAAAATCTCGATAGGCAACGTTTAAAAAATTCTACAGGTTGCATTTTTTGAGATACAGAGGAGGTCTAGGGCTAGAATTATTGCTCTCGCTCTAACGATCGCGGCGATATCTCACTTGTGTGGTTTGAACACCGTTTTCATATGCGGGCGCTACTCGCGTATGCGTTCGCTTCTGCGCGCGAGCTCGTCGGGACGGGGCGTTTTACATTTTTTTTTTTTTTTTTTTCTTATTTATTTTTAATTAGTTTATAATTTTATACATCGAAATAAATTAAAAAAAAAAAATTATCACTTTTATTCCTATTACAAGGAATGTAAACATCCCTTGTAATAGAAAAAAGCATGACAGGTCCTCTTAAATATGAGATCTGGGGTCAAAAAGACCTCACATCTTATATTTAGGCTTAAATGCAAAAAAAGAAAAAAAAAAAAAAAAATGTCATTTTTCAAATTTCAGAAAAAAAAAATGTTTCTTTAAGACGCTGGGCGGAAGTGACGTTTTGACGTCACTTCCGCCCAGCAGAGCTGTGGGGGACGGGTGGGGGCGATTTTTCCCTCACTCGTATCCCAACACAGCCAGCAAGAGGACCCGATCGCCTCCGCCGTTACCGACGGCTCCGGTAAGCGGCGGAGAGCGCGGGAGAGCGGCGGGAGGGGGGGGGGGGCCCTCGCCCGCCACCGATAACGGCGGTCTTGCGGCGAATCCGCCGCTGGGACCGCCATTATCGTGTACAGCACTGCCCATGGAAAAGATGGATATCTCGGTTGTGGCAGCAGCTGCTGCCGTTACCGAGATATCCATCTTTAAAGTCATGACGTATTTTGACTATGACACCATGGGCAAGTGGTTAAGCATATGTACATATCTGGGACTGGGTGTGTATGTATATATCTCAGTATCTGTATACATTTTGAGTATGTATGCATGTTATTAAAGCTGCTTTCACACTGCGGCAGGGGCAGCAGTAAAGTCGTTTTTGCAGAGGTAGCTGGTTAAAACCTTGTTAAAACCTTGTTTCGTTCGAGCTGCCCATTCATTTCAATGGGCAGGAGCGGTGTACATACCGCTCCAAACATGCCGCGTGCAGGAGTTTTTTTAACGTTCCGCCAGCGCATTGTCTCAGTGTGAAAGCCCTCGGCTTTCACACTGAGACTGCAGGGGAGCCGTTTTTCAGGTGCTATTTTTTTTTAGACCAAAAGCGCCTGAAAAACACCCCAGTGTGAAAGGGGTCTAACTGAACATATTTCTATATCTGAGTATGTCATTTACTATATATACAATGTATATGGAATAGTGTGTTAATTGTTTTTAAGTTTATGAATATATGGGAAGGATTATTAATTAAAGGTTAAGTTCAACTTTTGGAGAAAAAATGCCCTTTTTATTGTAGGTAAAAAATGTGCAAATATATATATTTTTAACCTATGAATAAATGACGCAGCCTTGTGGGCACACACTGTCATTAGGGGGGGATGCTGAACATGTTATGTGTTACGGGTATAACATGTAACTTGTTCAGAAGGGTGAACTTTTAATTTTAGTGGCCAAGGGGTAGTAAAACCCATGCTAAGGTAAGATGGCTGTTCTGGGAGATGGAATTTGGTGGAGAAGGATTTGTGCTAGAAGGAGGAATTTGGGATTAGAGGAAGGATTTTTTTTAGAAGTCTTGTCCATCTCACTTCCCCCTGTGTCCACTCCCACTCCAAGGTCTTTAACAATCCTATTGTCTATAGTGTATAGTAAAAAAAATGTTGTGCGCCAGTAAAGTTTTTGGGTTTGGCTTGAGGAAAAGGTGGCAACCCTAATGAGGAGTGAGATCACGAAGCCCACCTTCACGGCTTCTGAGCAGAAGGTTCTGCGTTGCAGGGCCAGGTACAGCGAGCAAGCGTTTTTGAACGCCCGGAACTTCTTGCGGTCGCCAGTAAATCGCTCTTGTGTTGGTACGCGAGGCTCTGGGTGGGTTACAACCACCGTTGGACTTGAGGAAGACAGGGAGGTGGATGCCCCCGTAACTGGAGCCGCAGGGGGGACCGAAGGTCCAGGTGTGACAGTCATTTGTTGGAGGCGACCATCTATCTGTAGATATCCTTCCTGTAGCTTCTGTACTGCGTCGGTCAGTGCTTAACTTGCTGGCAAAGAGTCTCGAAAGGTGAGCGCGCCCTGTCGGCCTCGGACATCTGGCTGGTTTGTACTATCACGGGTTAATATGGATAAACTCACCAAGGTCAAGATGCTGAGGGCGGCTCCTTTTGCGACCTAGTGCGGTCCGCCCCCTGAAGTGGGAACAGGGGGTAGAATGCACCAGGAGGCACCGGTACCGACAGGAAGGTGGAAGCAGGATACGTGGAACAGGAACTGATCCGGAAGTAGCTTGCTGAGGACAGCTGGGAATCACACAGAGACAGTTCTGGAAGTACGGGTACTTGGAACAAGGAGCAGGCAGAAGATAAGTCCGATGAGCAAGCCGTGGTCAGGGGGTTGGAGAGAGCAGGAAGTCTGAGGTGCAGAGCCAAAGGTCAAGGGCAGGAGACAGCAGCAGTCCAGGGTACGTTAGCCAATGGTCAGGTGATCAGGAACAAGGTAGCAGAAGTCAGCAGAAAACACACTCAGATGCTGTGACAAACCAGCAACCTGACAGGAGGAAGTGGGCGGTTCAAATAACCCACTCAGGCCTCTGATTGGCCGAGAAGGGAGCGAGCCTGTGCCGCCACGCCGCGCACGCCTACACTGCGCATGCGCGCGCCTGATACGAACGGGCGCGATAGCGCGGCTCTATGGAACTGGGCAGGATTGGTGCCCTGATAGTGTCATAGATAAGGCATTCAAGCCTGAATGCCGGCCTTGAAGCTGCGTAACAGTAAAGTAGGAAAGATAGAAAGCATTTAAAACTTTAAGGTATAAAAACAATACTTTGTACAATTATCTACAGTAACAATTATGACATTACACATTCCTAGCTATCTAATCTGCCCCATTCTCTGACAGTGTTGATAGAAGGTCAACAAACCTGCGAAACAAAATAAGAGAACACACACACACAAAAAAAAATGATTCACACACATAGGGCCAGATTCAGGTAGAGTTAGGCTGGAGTATCAGTGATACTCCAGACTAACTGTCACTTTAAGCCGGCGTTTCTGTTTTCTGTAACCAGAAAACAAGAAACGCCGGGTTGGAGTTCCGATGCGATCGGCGTAATGGAATTTCGCCATCGCATCGCAACTTTAATTTAAAAATGACGCCGGGGGCGTTCCCGCTGATTTACGCCGAAAAAATATGTTAATCAGCGGGAATCGGCAATTCACGATCGTATTCTGGCGCGACGCAGTGACTTTCCGACGTTTCCGTAAGCGATACGCGGCGTAAAGATAAAGCAGCCCCCTAGTGGAGTATCCTATGTTAAGTATAGCCGTCGTCATCGCGTCGAAAAAAATAAAAATTTGCGTCACTTGCGTAAAACGTCCATGAATGGGGATTTGACGTCATTGACGTTCACTGACAGAATTTGGAGCATGCGCACTGGGATGCATTGACAGTCGACGCATGTGCAGTACATTCGCCGCGGGATCGCGCTTAGTTTAAATTAACATTTCGCCAGAGTAACGTAAATGAGAAACGTTACTCCAGAGCAAAGATGCTCCCATCTACCTGAATCTGGCCCATAAACTATACATTAAATCAAGGAAGCTGAACCTTTTTGGGCCCAAGGCGAAACCTCCTTTTCCTCCCAAAGAGATATCAATCAGTGCTAGGCATTTCTCTAAGTTTCAAAACCTAGAAAAAAACAAATATGTATATTTAGTCTCTGCTGCAGTAAAATAAATCTGCAGAACACTGCCTAGTGGCCAGTGCGCTGGTACTACAACGGCAGTTCACTTGTTCATTTTAGAACATATAGCAGCAGAAGAGAGATGTAGAAAAGGACATCTTCTTCTCTTTCCCTTTTCCTGATGCTGTGAAGAAAACGCCAAGAGCCATCCTAACTAACTGTTCAACCCCCCAAAGTTCTGCACATGCAACAAAATGTGGATCCAAAGAGATGAAAACATAACATGGATAGGGGCAAAAACCCTTGTCCGTGTCTTCTTCAAAAGCAGCAGCAGGCATGAAGATAAAGGCATGAGGCCTATCTGTATAACCTTGGATCCGGTAGAAGAATTTTGTCCCCGTGGGAGTTGATGGCAATAATAGAGAACACTTGATCTACCCTCCCGGGACACTTGAGAACTACACGATCATTGAAAATGTACCGGCCAAGGTTCCACTCTTTTAAACAGTTCTCCAGTCTATTGCATATGCAGAGAAAGGCATATTCAGTTTCCTGATCCTTGACTGGAACATTCAGGTGTTCCCAGACAGCGTTCAGGTACCAGCCCTCCCTCAAATTCTCAAGCTCAGACAGGAGGGATGGAGGTACGTATGGGTATTCGTACCCGTAGTCGGCAGCCACTCTCCGCATAAAAACATGCTGCAAACGGGCCAGTCTGGGAATCATGCAAGGGTCCTTAAACCCTGGATTCACAATAGTGTCAGGTGCCCGTTTAAGCGTAGGCAAAACAGCAGGCACTGGGGTAGGCTCCGGAGCAGAGAGACTAGGCGCTCCAATTCCCCAGGTTAGTTGCGGGACACCTGAACTTTGTGCACTCAATACGCTTGGTGCGCTCCAGCTGGAGCGTTTCTTCCTTCAATGAGTCTTAGGGGTCCGAAACCCTCCATAGCCTGGGGTCTCGGGAAACTCAGGCTCAAACCAGTGGTCGTCACCACCGTCAGACAAGGACTCCAGCTTGGAAGAGTTGTATTCCTCAGCGGGCAAATAGTTACACTGCTCGGACGAAACAGTGGACAAGTCCGGTATACGGGTGGGTAGGTCTCAACCGCAGACGCGGGAAGCCTGTGCAGGGCCCACCTTGGCAATAGCACGCCAGACGGAGACCACGTTAATGGGGGAATCCTCCAAGACAGCATCAACTTGCGTACTTGTTACGCTGTGCACACAGTCATTCGAAATGGTCTCATCCACTTCGCTTATCTCCGGTGATCGGGTGGGTGAGGTAGTCGTTAGCAGGGTCAAGGTGGACGAGACGGTCATGATTTCTGGATCAATGGCCTCAGGCTCAACGATCTCCACAGAGGGGGAGGGTTCCGGCCATGGGGCCTCTTCCTATGCAGTCACAGTTCCAGTGACCCAGTCAACTTTATACTAATGGGGAGCTTCGGTCGGCGGTTACACCTGGAACAGATAGGCCCGACACCTCTTGCATTGGGCAAAAGGCAGGAGCTGAACAGCCAGCTCCGAGCAGCAGGGGCAGGACAGTCCAAGGGCCTCCACGCCTCCACTTGAGAACAACACAAACTTCCCCTTGGTCTGCATCTGGATCCCAGTATCGGTCAGAGGTATACAGGAAGCAGCAGGCTTTGGATGGGCTCCAATAGTCGACATCGGGGCCCTCAATCTCTCGAACGGCATCGGGGGAGCAGACATGTTGCACGTGTGTCTCTCTCTTGGGCGGGTAATCACTCTGGCGTTTGGCGCCAAACTTCCCCACACGTGTCACACAGGGTGGGAAACTCCTCCCACTTAAAGTTCCTTTTCAGGCACGTGGAAGGCATTTGTCACTCGCTGCACGTGTGCCCAGATCTTTTCCACCCAAGGTTAACTCTCTCCTCTTCGCACAGTTCGACACCACGACAATTCCTTTCTCTAGGTAGAAAAATAAAGTTACACAGTACCGTTGTCAGAGGCAACAGCCGAATCCCGGATGAGCCCCCACATATAGCGCTACCCCCGCAGGAGCGGCTGGTTAGATTAGGTCGGCCTGTTACCTCTATAGCTTCGATGTCTAGGATAGTTGAAGAAAAGCAGCAGAGATGAAATGTCCAAACAGTGAATGTCTTTTCTTGTGCTTTATTTCACCAACATGGCAAACAATAAACTTAAGATGAATAGAAGAAAGTTGGGTGAAGAGAGAGAGTAGCAGATTCAGGCCCAATAGTAACAGAAGCAGTCCTGCTTCAGACGACACTTTACTTTCGTCACCACTCAAGCCGGAGTGGGTATAGTGTACCTGGACAGGCCTCTCACACTGACCTGGCAGCCAGAGTATTACTCGGAACCTTGTGGGAAAACAGGCCTCTGCCACAGACCCACCCCTAGAACGTAGATCATGAGGTAGATCTTCCTCAGAGAGTTTAGTGTCTGAATCTGACCTTGGGTAGTTGGTCTTAGTTGGTCACCGACTGATAGGTTGCTGACATCCAACCTCCCAGTGTCCGGTCACCTCTATCCCCGATGGTTTGTTCCAGTGCTGTTGGATCACCGAATCTCACTGGTGGTCCTCAACCGGACTCCCTACCGAACAGCATAAACTCGCTTGGGATCCTTCAAAGATGGGACCCCAGTCGATCACTGGAGTCCCGCCACAATCTCGGCTTCTCCGGGCCAATAAAGAGAGAAGGCCGGTGCTCTGCGTTGCACCCACGCCCTGGCCAGGTGGGCCATAACGCACGGGGCGCGGTGATGTACGGTCACCCTAAAGGTGGGTGCCGCAACAGGAACAGAAGACCCCTCTAAGATGGCGTCTGCCCTATAAGTACCCTCACCCAGCATGCCCAGCAAGGCCCAGGCCTCCCGATTGGCTGCTGGGAAGAGCACCCAAGTCCCTACTCCACTGCTGCCCCCCCCCCCCCGTCGACTCAGGGTGGTATTACACCCCAAGCAGGACAGGACAAGCCCACAGCACAACCAGGATGAGACAGAGAGCCCTAAACAATCACAATTGAGATCAGAGTAAGTTACACTCTGATCTTTCCCCACTAAATTTAAATAGTGTCCGTACTTGGAAGTACAGGGGAGCTACAATAAAAATGTCCTTCTTTCACTGATCACTAATATGAGAGGATCCTTCTCCCATCGGTCACTAATAATGTAAGGTGACCAGATTTTTTAAATCAAATCCGTGGACATATTTTTTCTTTACTAGTAATGGCAACAATCAGCGACTCTCTGCCCGTCGCCACCCGCCTCACAGCCTCTCACATCTTACTCGTTGGGCCCCGGCTACTACTGGATGGGGAGCGGAGGAAGATCACTCTGCCAGGGAAGGCAAGATGATAGGCATGTGGCTGGTCAGGATTTGTGCCAAGGCAGAAGAACATGCGAGCGAAGCTGATTGGGCATGCACCCGGAACTGAATAAATATTCCCTCTGTCTGACCAGCACATGATCATCAGAAAGGGGCACAGATAATGGGAAAAATACATTCCCTCTATGCTAGTAGGCACGGCAGAGCGAGGGGGGGGGGGGGGTTATAATTCAATTTTTTTTATTTTAATACTCCACTGATTGTCTTTGAAATTGCCCCTGCCCCCTATTAAGTCCAATCTGGGGACAAAACCAGGGACTTGGTCCGGGGACAGTGTCCTCAATCAGGGGACTGTCCCCTGAAACTGGGGATGTCTGGTCACCCTACAATAAGGCACCAATAAACAGATCACTTGTTTTGTTTGGGTTTGGACTGAATTTGCCCTGTTTGGGGGGAGATAACGGCTGCACTGATTGGTTATTCAGCCAAGATGACCCTTCAGTTGCAGTATGACTACCAATGCTAAATGTGGCAGCTTCCACTTTAGTGAGTGCTTTTTTTTGTATTTCCTTTTAATAAAAAGTGTTACAGGATGTGGGATTCCCCTTTCTCTCCTCACTGAGTGTGTATGAAGAGGCGGAGCTCTGAATGTGTATGAAGAGGCGTAACCCTGAGTGTGTATAAAGAGGCGGAGCTCCTGAGTGTGTATGAAGAGGCGGAGCCCTGAGTGTGTATGAAGAGGCGGAGCCCTAAGTGTGTATGAAGAGGCGGAGCCCTGAGTGTGTATAAAGAGGCGGAGCTCCTGAGTGTATATGAAGAGGCGGAACTCCTGAGTGTGTATGAAGAGGCGGAGATCCTGAGTGTGTATGAGGAGGCGGAGCTCCTGAGTGTGTATGAAAAGGCGGAGCTCCTGAGTGTGTATGAAGAGGTGGAGCTCCAGAGTGTATATGAAGAGGCGGAGCTCCTGAGTGTGTATGAAGAGGCGGAGCCCTGAGTGTGTATGAAGAGACGGAGCTCCTGAGTGTGTATGAAGAGGCGGAGCTCCTGAGTGTGTATGAAGAGGCGGAGCTCTGAATGTGTATGAAGAGGCGTAACCCTGAGTGTGTATAAAGAGGCGGAGCTCCTGAGTGTGTATGAAGAGGCGGAGCCCTGAGTGTGTATGAAGAGGCGAAGCCCTGAGTGTGTATGAAGAGGCGGAGCCCTGAGTGTGTATAAAGAGGTGGAGCTCCTGAGTGTGTATGAAGAGGCGGAGCTCCTGAGTGTGTATGAAAAGGCGGAGCCCTGAGTGTGTATGAAGAGGCGGAGCTCCTGAGTGTATATGAAGAGGCGGAGCTCCTGAGTGTGTATGAAGAGGCTGAGCCCTGAGTGTGTATAAAGAGGCGGAGCCCTGAGTGTGTATGAAGAGGCGGAGCTCCTGAGTGTGTATGAAGAGGCGGAGCTCCTGAGTGTGTATGAAGAGGCGGAGCTCCTGAGTGTGTATGAAGAGGCGGAGCTCCTGAGTGTGTATGAAGAGGCGGAGCTCCTGAGTGTGTATTAAGAGATGGAGCTCCTGAGTGTGTATGAAGAGGCGGAGCTCCTGCTGGAACAGCGGTTGGAGGAGGAAGCCGAGTCTAGGAGGGAGACTGACAGAAAGCTTGGCAGACTTGCAGGAGTGAGCGAGGAGGATCCATCGGAGGTGAGAAGAGTGTGAAGGATGTTGGTGACTCTGGTAGATGAAAAGCTGGGAGTCATATTGCTCTGGTGAGTGGGGAAGCACAACTAAGGGGGCGCCCTCACCATCGCGTGTGTAAGAGGTGGAAGAAGGCCGTGGCTACACTACAGCTGCCACAGTTTGGAGCACCGAGAACTTTCACACCTTATCAACTTTTCACTGATTGGGGGATATTTTTTTTTAGCAAAATAAGTTAGTTGAAGTAGATGCAAAGAGGAAGCAGTGGACTTGCAGAGAACACTATATTAAGTACAAAACTATTGTATGATTACAGGAATTTGCACAGACCTTTAGTTTATCTAAATATAGCAGCAAATATTATAAGAATGAAGAAGTAGGTGTAAAGTGGAAGCGGTGGATCTGCAGGGAACAGCTTAACCACTTAACGACCGCCGCACGCCTATATACGTCCACAGAATGGTACGTACAGGCAGATGGGCGTATATTTACGTCCCTGCCTTCTTGCGGGTCAGGGGGTCCGATCGGGACCCCCTCCGCTGCGTGCGGCGGGCGGCTTACCTTCTGGAGCGATCCAACTCGAGGGGGCGGCGGTTCGTTTCTGTCCGCCCCCTCGTGATCGCTCCCAGCCAATCCCATGCACCACCGCTGTGTCACTTCCTCTGCCTATATAATGTAAACATAGGCAGAGGAAGTGATGCAGCTCTCATCTCGGCGGTATTTTCAAACCGCCGAGATGAGAGAAGAGTCAAAGCAAGTCGCACCAACACTACACTGACACCACACACATAGGCACATTTAACCCCTTGCGATCGCCCCCCCCCCTCCCCCCTGTCACAGTGTCACTGAATGCAGTAATCATACATGTATGATTACTGTATTTAGTGGCAGTGTGACAGTCAGTTAGTGTTAGGTTCAGGATAGCCCCCGTACCCCCCTAATAAAGTTTAAACCCCTTGATCACCGCCCTAGTTAACCCTTTCACCCCCTATTACCAGCGTCACTAAGCGATCATTTTTCTGATCGCTGTATTAGTGTCGCTGTTCCCGCTAGGTAGCTAATTTTTTTTTTATTGCGATTCTTTTTTTACTAAAGACATGTGGCTAAATAAATTTTCTCCTAAATGTTTGACTAAAATTTAGTTTATTCAATTCTTCTTATAACAAAAAGTAAAAAATATTGTTTTTTTTTTTTCAAAAATGTCTCTCTATTTTTGTTTATAGCGTAAAAAATAAAAACCACAGAGGCGATCAAATACCATCAAAAGAAAGCTCTATTTGTGGGAAGAAAAAAACGCGAATTTTGTTTGGGAGCCACGTCGCACGACCGCGCAATTGTCTGTTAAAGCGACGCAGTGCCGAATTGTAAAAACCCCTCTGGGCATTTAGCAGCATATTGGTCCGGGGCTTAAAGCGACACTAAAGTCAGGACTTTAAAAAAAAAATAACTAACATGTTATACTTACCTCCACTGTGCAGTTCGTTTTGCACAGAGTGGCCCGGAAAGCTGTCTTCTGGGGTCCCTCGGCGGCTGTCTCGGCTCCTCCTCGCAAAAGCTTTCCATCTTCATGCGAGGGCGCTCGCACGGTGGAAAGCTTTTGCGAGCGCGCTCCCGTGATACAGCGGCGGCCATAGCCGCCGACTGTATCACTCGGCTCTGCCCCCCGGCACACCGAATCATCCGCTGTGATTGACAGCAGCGCCAGCCAATGGCTGCGCTGCTATCAATCCGCCCAGCCTAGCCGATCAACGGCCAGGCTGGGAACCGAAGAGGATGACGTGAACGCGCCCGGGAGTTTCGCATGGTAAGGTAAGTAAAACGGGGACTCGGGGGGGGGGGGGGGGGGCGGTGCCATGTGATGTTTTTTTACCTTAATGCATAGGATGCATTAAGGTAAAAAAACTTTTACCTTTACAACCCCTTTAAGTGGTTAATGAACACAAAGCACTTTATGTTGTAGATGAATTTGCAGATGGATCAGTTTACTTAATTTATTGATAAACACCATGGGCCGATTCAGATACCGTTTGCTTTTCTGTCCGGCGGCGTAGCGTATGGTGTTTACACTACGCCGCCGCAAATATTATGGGCAAGTGCCTTATTCAGAAAGCACTTGCTCCATACTATGCAGCGGCGTAGTGTAAACTGCACGGTGTAAGGCCGCGCGTGGGGGCGTGATTCATGTAAATGAATTATGACCCCACGTCATTCACGTTTTTTTTGGACGGCGCATGCGCCGTCCGTGGACGTTCCCAGTGCGCATGTGCAAAATCACGGCGATTTTTATCAATGTAAACGACGTGAACGTCGAGCCCCATTCCCGAGCGAGTTACGCAAACGACGTAGCCGACGGCAAATTCTACGCGGTCCCGACGTCCATACTGCGCCTGCTATAGCAGGGGTAACCTTACGCCGTTTAACGCTTACGTAAACGACGTAAAAAACGACGCGCCGTCGCAAGTCCGCTAGTGAATCTCCGTATCTTTCTCATTTGCATAGGCAAATGAGAAATCGCCGTAAACGCCACCTAGTGGCCAGCGTAATAATGCAACTAAGATACGAGGGTGTAAGAGAATTACGCCGCTCGTATCTTAGAAGAAAGCCGACGTATCTTCTTTTCAGAATAGCAAAAAAAGATACGGCGGCTATTCTTAGTATTTACGCAGCGTATCTATAGATACACTGCGTAAATAGCTTTCTGAATATGGCCCCATAAGATGAATGAAGTGGAAGCAGTAGATGTGCAGAGAATATGATTGGAGCCCCTAGCACTTTATATATGAATGTCTCCACATATTTTAGTGTATGTGTGATAATTGATGTGCACACACAATAGGACAGCGCTGTGACACATAATGCTCTTCTAGGTGATAAAGGGAATACTTACCTTTGTTACAGCAGCAGTCCGGTATAAGTTATTTCTGGAGGTATTTGAGTTGTTACACATAGCGCAGGTTTTTTTCTATTTATATTGGTGACATAATTGCCCAAATCTGGGGATCAGGAGCCATTTCCACCCTTTACTCTCGGCTGGGGTTCTTTGTATCCATATAACAGATGTTCTACATGACTAAATCTCACATCAATTCTACTGCAAAATCAAAGGGGCCAAAATGTCTCCCCCCCAGTAATATATTTCTATCCCCCTTAGTGGGAGTGGAGATGACACATCTATAAGGATATACAGTACACACACACACACAGCAGAGACTTTTCTTGGGGCTGCAGTACCTTTGAGCTCCACAAGGTGGTGATCTCACGTCTTCCCAGACAGAAAATCTATTTGGAATACAGACAGGAAGTGATGTCAGGAACAGGCAGGAAGTTCTACGTAATACGAAGTACAAAGGAGATATCACTGGATGAGGCGGCAGAGGAGGTAATAAGATCTTATTTTCACCCAGTAACCCCGTCATGTCCGTCCTCTTCCTCCATAGTCACTGTGATGTCTTTTATCTCCAGCAGATGATGATACACACATATATAGTGTGGAGACCTAGATTAACCCCTTCAGTTTTATTGTTCATCCAGCGGGCAGAGAGGAAAAAATTAACTGATTCCCTGATCCACACATTGGAGGGGGATGGGGAAAACCTCCCTGCGGCACTATTGTATTCTGACAATGGGGGGGCGCTCCTCCGCTCTCAGAATACACAGATCAGTGATGAAGCTATTGGCTGCAGCCGCTGATCGAGTGACTTTTATCCGGCAGTGACCACTAGGGATGAGCTTTGGCGTGTTCGCATGGAACACGTGCAAATCCCGCCAGGAAGTGTGCACGGCGCTGCGCTAATCACAGCCAGGGAGACATTTCCCGATGCTCGGCTGCAGAGATCGGGAAATGTCTCCATGGCTGTGATTAGCGCAGCGCCGTGCACACTTCCTGGCGGGCTCTGCACGTGTTCCATGTGAACACGCCAAAGCTCAGCCTTAGTGACCACACATGGATGGAAATGTGACCGATCCCTGGTGAACCAGCTGCATTTCCATGTATCTATGGTCACCTTAAATGACTTCCTCCCCTCCCCCTCATCTCCTTCATTATGTAAGTCACGCTGAGATAATCTCCCATTGGCTGAGCAATATTCTCATTGGTCTCTGAGCTCCTTCTTGCTATTCCTCGTCCTGCCTGTTGTTTCCTTGGATTGATTTTCTGTGTAGTGACCCCGGCTTCATCTCTTGGATGCACTCGTCTGTTGCTTGTCCTGACCTTTATCCCGATTCCTGGATCTCCTCCTCATCTCTCATCCATATCCTCTTACACAGATTTTCTCCACACCTGCAGTGATCCTGGGGGGTGGAAACTTGGACCCAGCACTCAGCAAAATCCATCCCCACCATTAGGACAGTCTGACTGGAAATAACTATTGTTCTGCTCTTTTTAGATTGTCCCTAAGGCTATTGCTGTGGGGGAAGGGCACGTTGCCGAGGTTCTCATCTTTATTTTTTTCTCTAAATAATTCTTCGTACAAGTAATTTGCACTTCAAGCTCTGCCTTGTCTGAAAATTTCTTCTCTGTCCCTCCACAGGTATGTCCCATCTGAGTCACATAGATAAGTCCTTGATGAAAAAAAATATTTTAAGGAACAGACAGCAAGGAATTATGAAAGACAGAAGTTGTCAGACAAACCTGATTTCTTTTTATAAGGAGGTAAGTAAAACCCTGGACAGAGGGGGGGCTGTGGACGAGGTATACTCAGACAGAGGGTTGGCGGTGGACGCGGTATACTTGGACAGAGGGTTGGCGGTGGATGCGGTATACTTGGACAGAGGGTTGGCGGTGGACGCGGTATACTTGGACAGAGGGGTGGCGGTGGACGCGGTATACTTGGACAGAGAGGTGGACGAGGTATACTTGGACAGAGGGTTGGCAGTGGACGCGGTATACTTGGACAGAGGGTTGGCGGTGGAAGCGGTATACTTGGACAGAGGGTTGGAGGTGGACGCGGTATACTTGGACAGAGGGTTGGCGTGGAAGCGGTATATTTGGACAGAGGGTTGGAGGTGGACGCGGTATACTTGGACAGAGGGTTGGAGGTGGACGCGGTATACTTGGACAGAGGGTTGGCGGTGGATGCGGTATACTTGGACAGAGGGTTGGCGGTGGACGCGGTATACTTGGACAGAGGGGTGGCGGTGGACGCGGTATACTTGGACAGAGAGGTGGACGAGGTATACTTGGACAGAGGGTTGGCAGTGGACGCGGTATACTTGGACAGAGGGTTGGCGGTGGAAGCGGTATACTTGGACAGAGGGTTGGAGGTGGACGCGGTATACTTGGACAGAGGGTTGGCGTGGAAGCGGTATATTTGGACAGAGGGTTGGAGGTGGACGCGGTATACTTGGACAGAGGGTTGGAGGTGGACGCGGTATACTTGGACAGAGGGTTGGCGGTGGACGCGGTATACTTGGACAGAGGGTTGGCGGTGGACGCGGTATACTTGGACAGAGGGTTGGCGGTGGACGCGGTATACTTGGACAGAGGGTTGGCGGTGGACGCGGTATACTTGGACAGAGGGTTGGCGGTGGACGCGGTATACTTGGACAGAGGGTTGGCGGTGGACGCGGTATACTTGGACAGAGGGGTGGCGGTGGACGCGGTATACTTGGACAGAGAGGTGGACGAGGTATACTTGGACAGAGGGTTGGCAGTGGACGCGGTATACTTGGACAGAGGGTTGGCGGTGGAAGCGGTATACTTGGACAGAGGGTTGGAGGTGGACGCGGTATACTTGGACAGAGGGTTGGCGTGGAAGCGGTATATTTGGACAGAGGGTTGGAGGTGGACGCGGTATACTTGGACAGAGGGTTGGAGGTGGACGCGGTATACTTGGACAGAGGGTTGGAGGTGGACGCGGTATACTTGGACAGAGGGTTGGCGGTGGACGCGGTATACTTGGACAGAGGGTTGGCGGTGGACGCGGTATACTTGGACAGAGGGTTGGCGGTGGACGCGGTATACTTGGACAGAGGGTTGGCGGTGGACGCGGTATACTTGGACAGAGGGTTGGCGGTGGACGCGGTTATACTTGGACAGAGGGTTGGCGGTGGACGCGGTATACTTGGACAGAGGGTTGGCGGTGGACGCGGTATACTTGGACAGAGGGTTGGCGGTGGACGCGGTATACTTGGACAGAGGGTTGGCGGTGGACGCGGTATACTTGGACAGAGGGTTGGCGGTGGACGCGGTATACTTGGACAGAGGGTTGGCGGTGGACGCGGTATACTTGGACAGAGGGAAGGGAGCTGTGGTGGCTCAACGTGATTGGCACTGCGCTGACAAGCCGTTCACCTCTGCAGCCAAGGGTTCGGATCCCGGTCTTGGCTACATGTGAATTGAGTTTGGTGGTCTCAGCCCGGCTCCCGGTGGGTGTGCTATGCAAGGTACGCCTGTGCTTAGTATGCCCACCCCCCCCCCCCCCCCCCCCCCCACAAAAAACCACCACACTTGCACGCACACAAAATTGGTTTAAAAACACACGCACTTTGGCCATGCGGTCTCCTAAAATAAAGAGAGGCGAAGGACCTACGGGGCTGGCTGGGTGGGCTAGACCCCCTCACTCCCTCATAGGGGGAGTCCCTCTGCCCCATTGGGGTCCCGTTGGGCCCCAGTTGGGCTCCCAAGAGGAGCAGGTAGGGTGGTGTGAGTGGGAGGCCCCCCCTCACACCCACCATTGCCACCAGGGGCATGGAGAAGGATGGCGATTGCCTCCGGGGGGAGGGTCTGCCTACTCCTAACTCCTGCAGTCCGGCTCCTCTCTCTCGAGTTCACGCACAAAAATACACTTTAAAAAAGAAAAAAAAATACTTGGACAGAGGGTTGGCGGTGGACGCGGTATACTTGGACAGAGGGGTGGCGGTGCAATAACGTCCTTACAAGATGTCTCCAATTTACAAGCCGACCTCAATGCTCTGTCTAATTGGACGACTAAGTGGCAGATGAGGTTTAATGTCGATAAATGTAAAGTTATGCACTTGGGGGCTAAGAATATTCATGCATCATACATGCTAGGGGGAGTACAACTGGGGGGATCTGTAGTGGAGAAGGATCTGGGGGTTTTAGTTGATCATAAGCTCAATAATAACATGCAATGCCAAGCTGCGGTTTCCAAAGCGAGCAAAGTCCTTTCTTGTATAAGAGAGGTATGGACTCCAAAGAGAGAGAGATATCATGTCACGGTGGAGAGAAGGGCAACCAAACTGATAAGAGGCATGGAGGAGCTCAGCTATGAGGAAAGATTAGAGGAACTGAATTTATCCTCTCTTGAGAAGAGGAGAATAAGGAACTTTTGCTGCTTCCTGCCCAGGACAGCTTTGAGCTTTCAGCGATGTCACACTTTGAATGACAATTGCGCGGTCATGCTACACTGTACACAGACAACATTTTTATCGTTTTCTTCCCACAAATAGTGCTTTATTTTGGTGGTATTTGATCACCTCTGACGTTTTTATTATTTTTGCTAAACAAGCTAAAACTTTATTTATTTTTTCATTTCTGTTATAAGATTTTGCATTCTACTTCACTGATGGGCACTGACATGTAGAATTTATAGGCACTGACAGGTGGCATTGATAGACAGGTGTTAATTCTGGGCACTGATTGTCACTGTGATGATCACTGATTGGCACTTCATTGGGCACTGAGAGGGTGTTATGATAGGGCACCGCTTGGCAGCTGATTTGTACATTTCCTGGGGGCTGTGCTGATAATGCGTCTGCTGATGATCAGCCCAGGGCCCCCTCTGACAGGAAGAGCCACCGATTGGCTCTCCCTGTCAGCACGAACTGAAGAATGCCATTTACCAGCACTTCCTGGTTCACGCTGTGATCAGCTGTGATTGGTCACAGCTGTTCACGTGGTAAGAAGCCTCTGTCAGAGGCTTCTAACCACGATCAGAGATGCGGTGTGTCAGACTGACACGCTGCACTTGCAATCGCCGCACAGCGCTCAAGCCATGGGCGAGCACCGGCATGTTATCCTGGACATCATATGATGCACAGTCAGGATAATAGAACCACTTCCTGGCTGTCATTCTGCATACGGTGGGTGGGAAGTAGTTAACAAAACAACACCCCCACCTTTGACAGTATAACACTGGAGCACCCTTATGGGGTCAGCACGTTGCTGGGATTCTTTCTCGAAGTGATTCTTTATACAAGTGTTATGTACTATAAAGCTCTGCACTCCAGTGATTGCACAAAATGAACATACATAGCAAACTGCAATGAAAACGACCAACCAAGCTGCAGGTGACCCGTCTCTTTATTCAGCTCTCCTTCCACTCTGTAACATGCGCTCCCTACCACTTGTGTCCTCTTTCCTCCTCCCCTCTTCTCCACCCCTCACCTTATATATATCACCCTTCTTTATGTCCTCTCCCTATTACTGCACTCACCAACTCCTGATATTTCTACACCCACATGCTGATTAATCCCCCTGGGCACTGGGGCATGTTCCTTCATATAAATCACACTCCCATATCACCTTCCTCACCCTTCTGCTTCTCCTAACCCATGGTGACATATCCCCAAACTCTGGGCCTCCATCATATAACTGTGCCCAACACTCCCATCACCCGACACCCTCTGGCAGCAGCCACAATCCAAACTTGATTTCCATTACTCTTGTGCCCAAAACCAGCCTCCCGCTTCCTCTGCGCTCTCTGGAATTCCCCGCTCTGCCTGCAACCATCTCGCCTCCCTCCACAACCTCTTTATCACATATTCCTTTTATTTACTTGTCATTCCTGAAACCTGGCTTCATGAATCCAACACTGCTTCTCCCACTTCCCTCTCCCATGGTGGCCTTCTCTGGACTCACTCCTCCAGACCCAGTGTATGGAAGGGAGGCAGAGTGAGAATCCTTCTAGCCCCACACAGCACCTTTACCCACCTCCTTCTCTGATATTCTCCTCTTTTGAGGCACATTGTATTTGTCTATTTTCTCCCATTTCTCTAAGAATTGCTGTAATCTTCCGGCCCCCTGGACTGGTATCAACCTTCCTGGGTGACTTCTCTGCCTGGCAACCCTACTTTCTCTCTTCTGAAATCCCCACAATCATTCTCTGTAAGGCTCATCCACCTTACATACTGCTCTTTGTCTGGGTAAAGTAGTTATTCCTGCGCTACAGTGGAAACTGTGGCCCGGATTCACAAAGCACTTACACCGACGTATCTCGATATAGGCCACGTAAGTACAAATGTGCTGCGCCGTGCCCATAGAACTAAGATACGACAAAAAACTGACTTCATCCGACTGATGTAACTTGCCGGCGTATAGTGGGCGCATAGTTACGCTGGACGCATTTGGAACTCCCATTGATTTTCGATGCAAATGAGGGAGATACGGCGATTCACGGACTTACTTGCGCCTGGCGCATGTTTTAAGCGATTTGCGTAAAGGGTTACATCCGGCGTAAAGTTATTCCTCATATAGGAGGCGCAACCCATGTAAAGGTATGGACCAGGGAATGGACGCCGTCGAATGTAACGTTGTGTATGTCGTTTACGTAATATGTGAATATTACGGGGCGTATTATTTCGACGTGACTGTGAGCATGCGCACTGGGATGCGTCCATAATACGACGCATGTGCCGTTAGTTTTAGGACTTGTTTGAAGCTCAGCCCATCATTTGCATGGGGTCACCCTTCATTTAAATGTAACACGCCCACTTCCACCTACTTTGACTTACGTCGGCTTACGCCGACGAATATACGCTATGCCGGCGCAACGTTGAGAGCATTTGCTTTGTGAATTCCATGCTTGCCTCTCAACGTTGGGCCGGCGTAGCGTAAAGAAGATACGCTATGCCCGCATAAAGATGCACCCAGGTATGTGAATCCGGGCCTATGTGTGCAGAGCGTCACAGTGCGGCAACTACCGTATGGGCCAACCACTACCCACAGTGAGACATGGAAAAATCAAGAGACGGTGTTGCGCTCCAATAGCATAGAATGGTGTAAGTGATAAAATGTATAAATAACCAAAATAGTATAATTGATAAATGAATGTGCAAATTGACTGAAAGATAAAAATCGCTATAAATGCTACGATAAGGTGCATCCAAAGGTGAACTTAATGAATGTGCAAAACAGTGCAGATAAGGTGACTCGGGTGCATAGATAAAATCACAACGTAAAGATAATAATATATGCAGTCGCAGAGGAAATCGCAGGATGGTGTAATGCTCCAATCAAAATGAATGACTGGACATAACTGATATACAACAATGATGGATGAATAAAACAGTGAACTGGATGAGAGTACAAATCAATACAAATAGGTGACTGTATAATGTAAGTAAAATCACATCGTATGATTGGTGGATGGAACCGCAAGATTGTCCAATTGTTACAAAGTGTAAATGGTGCAACTGCGACTCCAAGAAGTGATGCAATTTGATCAAAAGAAATTGCAAAGTGCGAGTGAAGTTCTGGGTGCTAAAGGACATCAGCAGGTGGCAAGATGACTTGGTGAATCTTCGGTGTATGGTGACACCCGAAGGTGTGCTAGATAATTACCTTATGGCAGCATTCAATAAAACCAATGGAATCACTCGGGGGTAGAGGGGATAACTCCTATCCGTCCTTCTAGAAGTGTGGCGCTTAGGGGGTTAAGGCTACCTTCCAGGCTGGGTGGTCAGCAAGGTAAGACAGCTCCAAAGTGTGTCACCAGGCAGGGTAGAGAAAACAGAGGAGGCTCTCTAATGTAATATGTTTTAGGCCGGATTCACACCTATGCAAATTGAGTGCGGCTTAAACCACATCTAATACGCAGAACATTTCTAAATACATTGTTTTCAATGAGGCTGGTTCACATATGTGCGATGCATTTGCACTGCGCATTGCAGAAAAAACGTGTGCGGATTTTATGCCTTGCGATGCGGCTGAGGTGCGAATTCAGTCCCATTATCTTCTATGGCATGGGTCTTAAAACTACGGCCCTCCAGTTGTTCAGGAACTACAATTCCCATCATGCCTTGTCATGTCTGTGAATGTCAGAATTTTACAATGCCTCATGGGATGTGTAGTTCCGCCACAGCTGGAGGGCCGTAGTTTGAGGATCCCTGTTCTATGGGTTTGCAGCTGATTCGCAGATGTGTTCAGTTCTCTTCAGGAATTTCTCTCATTCAGCTCAATACACTTCTACTCCACTCTCCTCTCACCCGGAACTTCTCCCAGGTCTCCAAATTCGCAGCTAAAACGTTGCTAAACACTTCTCTTATCTTTGCAGAGAGATTACAGAGCTGAAATTCGCACAGCACAAGTGTGATTCCGGCCTTAAACACTCAGCAGTTTATTCAAACATATAACAATGTATATCAGAAACGAGCAGCGAGCTCACACTGTGCAAACCTCACTTCCGGTGTACTAGTGTCTGACGCGTATCCTCACTGTCATATGACTTCATCAGAGATACATTCTGGACGTCGGAAGTGTTTTTATATAGTGAATAGGAAAAATGCAGATCAGCCATTTTCTTGTAGCCTGCCTGTAGTTTGAATAGCAGCAGCCATTTTCTATGTGATTATTCTAATGGTCTACAACCGTGGCCATTTTGTTGTGGTTATATATGGACATACAGGCACTGATGGCTTCTTGTTGTGAATTGTTTACAGGTATATAAATAAACTCTGTGCGGCTCACGTCACGATTTTAACATATCATGGGGGAACATACATATCATTAAAATGGGAAATTAACCACTTCCCGACATCCTGGACTTTCAGTGGGGATATCTGAAAGATGCCTGCAGCTACAGGCAGGGAAACAGGCATACGGCTTCACTGCCCATTTCCTACTGCGCCTGCGTGAGTCTCACGCTGGCTTGTGAATGGGCGCACTGCTCTCTGAGAACACACACAGTTCCCAGAAAGCAGCACGCCCCATTCACAAGGAGAAGGACAAGAAGAAAAGGCACCGTGGAGTGGAAGAGGCAGATTACGGACTTCCGCATTGCAACAGGTATTTTTTCAGGTTTTTTTAATTTGATTTTTTTAAACATGGGAAAATGTTGCTTTCCTGGGTGGAGCTCCGCTTTAAAGATCACTGCATTCAGTGACATGGGGGAGGGGGGGGTGATCGCAAGGGGTTAAGTCTGCCTGCGTGTCCTGGTGTCAGTGTAGTGTTGTGCAGACTCACTGTGTGATGTGATCTCTCCTCAGCGGCGGTTGAAAAAAACGCCAAGAGCAGAGATCACATCACTTCCCTCTTCCTGTGTTTACACAGGAGGAGGAAGTGACAGGGCGGGGGGGCGCGCGGATTGGCTGGGAGCGATCCGGAGGGGGCGGACAAAAACGAATAGCTGCCCCCTCATCCCGACTCGCTCGGCCAGGCACGGGGACCACCACATGTACCGGGGGGGGGGTCCCGATCGGACCCACGGCAAGGCAGGCACGTATATATACGTTGATGTGCCTGCCTGTGCCATTCTGCTGATGTAAATGTACATGCGGCGGTCCTTAAGCGGTTAAAGTCGTGCCCGTATGAATGGTAGTCCTTGAAAATATTGGAGAATGACTTGTCATACGATTTTGCAGTCCAAAATCGTGGGACAAGTCATAAGTGTAAAAGGGGACTTAGGGTTTCGACAAACACAGTGTCTCTAAACATTTTTGCAATACACCACAAAAAGGACCCAACACATTTAAGATTCTGGAGCATTGAACCCTATAAGAGACACTGGAGAGGGGGACATGAAGTTAGAACCCTGAGCCATCTTGAGTCCAAATGGATATTTGTTTTAGACACATTTACACCCTGTGGCCTTAACATAGAATTTGATCTGAATTGTTTTGTCAGTGACTTTTAAGATCCCTCGCCTCCTTATATAGACGCACTTCCTTTGTTCTATCCACCAATTTTTTATTTATTTTTTTCCTCCCTTTTAATATATTTATTATATTGTTGTTTACCAGTCCTCTCTACTTTGTTCATCTTATTTGACCCTCCTCCTAACAGCACAATATACATATTTTTATACCGCAATTTATTTCAGAATATCTAAGAATGTCTATGGCTACTGATTTTATTGGCAATTGATTATTATGCCTTCTGCTAAAACTCCACTTCCGGAGCCCTAATTTAACCACTTGCATACTGGGCACTTACACCCCCCTCCTGCCCAGGTAAAATTTCAGCTTCCGGCACTGCGTCGCTTTAACTCACAATTGCGCGGTCGTGCGACGTGGCTCCCAAACAAAATTTACGTCCTTTTTTCCCCACAAGTAGAGCTTTCTTTTGGTGGTAATTGATCACCTGTGCGATTTTTATTTTTTGCGCTATAAACAAAAAAGTGCGAAAATTTTGAAGAAAAATACAATATTTTTTTACTTGTTGCTATAATAAATATCCCAATTAAAAAAAAAAACACATTTTTTTTTCTCAGCTTAGGGCGATACGTATTCTTCTACATATTTTTGGTAAAAAAAAAAAAAAAAAAAATCGCAATAAGCGACTGGTTTGCGCAAAAGTTATAGCGCTTACAAAATAGGGGAGAGAATTATTTATTTATTTTTTACTAGAAATGGCGGCGATCTGCGATTTTTATTGGTACTGCGACGTTATGGCGGACACATCGGACACTTTTGAATGAATGAATGAATGAAAACTTGTATAGCGCGGCACATGCGAACTGAATCGCCTCTGGGCGCTTGTTGTTCCTGTCTCCTTTAATATCAAAAGAGAAAAGTCTTGACCTTTTTCCTAAATGCTAGGTGGTTCTCCTCCAACCGAATGGTGGTTGGTAAAGCGTTCCATAGTCTGGGACCTTGGATCGCGAATCTTCTTTCTCCTTTGGACTTGAAGTTGGCTTTCGGAACCTGGAGCAGGTTCTGATTCGTGGATCGCAAAACGCGATTGGGATTATGCGCTTTTATTATTTCGCATAAATAAAGGGGGGCATTCCCATAGACACATCTATGCGTAAGACAGAGAGCTTTAAAAGCAATTCTGTCTTTAACTGGCAGCCAATGAAGGGCTCTCAGAGAAGGTGAGATGGATTCCCACGGTTTTTTCCCAGTCACAAGTCTGGCGGCCGTATTCTGAACGACTTGCAGACGAGCGATTTGGTACTTGGGGAGGCCGAGGTAAAGGGCATTTGCATAATCCAGCCTGGAGTTTACAATTGCTCCCACCACGACCGCTAAATCTTCTTTAGGGATGAACGGAGTGAGTCTGCGTAGTAGGCGCAGTAGATGGTGAGATCCGCTGACTACTGACCCTATTTGAGCGTCCATTGTCATAAAGGAGTCAAAAATGACCCCTAGGCTTTTGACTTTGGCGCTAGGGGTGATGATTCTGCCCAAAATAGGCGGGGGGGTCCACGCTGTTGAAAGTTGATTCCTGCGCTTGGCGTGAAACAGAAGAAGTTCTGTTTTTGCTCCATTGAGTTTAAGGTAACTCTTTGTCATCCAGTCCTCTATCAAAGAGAGACATGTCTCTAGATTGAGGTGGTGATCCTGTCTGTTGCAGATACGGAAATACAGTTGCGTATCATCTGCATATGAGTGGTAGAGCAGTTTTTGGCTGCTGATAATCTCAAAAAGAGGACGAAGATATATGTTAAACAGCACTGGTGACAGAGGCGATCCTTGAGGGACTCCGCATGTTACTGTGCGTTTTTCCGACGTAAAAGGTCCTAACTTCACTGTTTGCGATCGGTTTTCCAAAAAGGAGAACCAAGATAAATCGCTTTCTGCGACTCTGGCTACTTCAGCAAGCCGAGTCAGTAACAGTTTGTGGTCTACAGTGTCGAAAGCTGCACTTAGGTCCAACAGAACCAGGAGACAAGATTCTCCTTCGTCTGCGGCCTTGAGAACATCGTCCCATACTTTCAGCAATGCTGTTTCCGTCCCATGTCCGGGACGGAAGCCTGATTGCAATGGGTCAAGTAGCTTGTAGGTATCTAGATGCAGTTGCAGCTGTTGTACCACTACTTTCTCCATTATCTTAGAGAGTACGTTGAGGCTTGTTATGGGACGGCGGTGGAGTGGGTCCTTGGGGTCCAGGGAGGGTTTCTTCAGGATGGGTTGGATTATACCCTCTTTCAACTGTGAGGGCACTATGCCCTCCAAGAAAGACTGGTTGATAAGCTGCGTGATGGGAGGAGCCAGGATGTAGGCGCATTCCTTCAGCAGTTTTGTGGGGATAATGTCATTTGGCGCTGTGCCATTGCGCAGAGTACAAATGACATTCTTGGTGGTCTCGATGGAGATGGGTTCCAGGGTGAACTTACCTGATATCGGAGAATTTCTATGGGTGCTGTGTGAGAGGCTGCGGGGGGGGCTGGGGGGAGAATTGTTTTGCTGAATGCTTTCGCGGATTACCTCGATTTTATTAATGAAGTAATCCGATAGTTCATTGCAAAATTCTTGTGTGTCTGAACTGGGGGCTTCAATGCATCCTGGCTTCATGGTCTGGGTGACCATCTTGAAGAGTTCGCGGGGGCGGTTTAGGGCACCGTTGATAGCCTCCGAAAAATAATTTTTCTTGGCTTGGAAAATTCCTTTGTGGTATTTTCTTGTAGTCGCCTTGTAGATGGATAGGTTTAGCTCTGAAGAACATCTTTTCCAGGCAGATTCTGCCCTTCTGCGTTCTTGCTTCAGTAACGACAGCTGGTTATTAAACCAGCTGCGGTTGTTTTTCCGGATGCGGGTTCTTCGTTTTGGCGCTACCAAGTCGGCTGACTGTAGCATAGCCGAGTTTATGGCTTCCAATGTTTCAACGGCCGTTTGATGCGGCTGAGTTGTTTCTATCTTTTTCCTTAAAGTCGTTTTGAAGAGTTCCGAGTGGAGCTTCTTCTGACATCTAGTCCAGTGTGTTGTCACTGGACTTGATGTTTTTGTTGTAGGGGGGATGGTGGTAATACTGAATATAGTTGCATGGTGGTCTGTCCATGGCAATTTTTCATTTTCCCAAATCTTTATTTCCAGAGCTTGTCTGAAAATAAGATCAAGTGTGTGACCTGAAGCATGTGTGGGCCCACATACTAGTTGCTGCAATCCTAATCCTTCCAGGTGGTCAATACAGGCGTCGGCAATGGGGTCTTGTGAGGAGTTGGCCCAGAGATTGAAATCCCTGAGCAGCAAAAGTTGTTTGCTGTTGAGGGTATAAGTGGAGAAGAAATCCGTCCAAGATGATAGCAGCTGCGATTTTGGGCCGGGCGGCCTATAGCAGAGCAGAATGTGGACGGTCTCCTTTGAATTTGCTTGAAGTTGTAGAGTAAGGGTTTCCATGAATGGAAGAGGGTTTTGGCGGACTGGTTTGGTGATCGTAAGATGAGTCTTATAGATCACCGCCAGGCCGCCTCCTCTTTGCCCTATTCTGTTTTCTGTAATAATACAATAGTTTTCTGGCACCAGTTCTCCTAGAATGGTGTTACAGTCGGCTGTGAGCCAGCTCTCTGTAATAAAAAGACAATCTAGATCCCTTTGTTGAATGAAGTCGCGGATTTCTAGTCGGTGTTTTACTGCCGATCTAGTATTGATCAGAGCACATGATATGTGCTTGAGCTGGGGTAAATGACTGAAATGTCTGACCGTCGATCTATGATCGATTCTCAATAGTCGCTCATTTCTTAGGGCTTTTTTGGTGATGGCTGGCAGTATTGCGGCGCATTGCCTCAAACTCCAAATGGTTTCGGCAGAATATTGCCTACATGCCATAATCGCCAATACACCAGGGGGGGGGGTGGATTTTAGGGCAGTGGGGAGAGGTATTGGCTAAACTCCTCTCTCCCGGCTTGGTCCAGAGGAAGGCAAAAAACCCTGGCGGAGCTCGGCCAATATGCTCCGGTAGGGAAAAAATTCCTTCCTGACCCCTGTAAGAGGCGATCGGGTGACCCCTGGATCAAGCTTCTGTATGTTGAAGGACAGGGGGGGGAGGGGGGCTGGGGCTAAGAGGGTGACCCTGTTGCTGGGATGGCTGTCTGCACAGGCGGTGGGATGAGGACTGACAGGGTGCTGCTTTAACTGAGTGGGTGTAAGGCAGGGCAGGGTAACTGTCCTTCTGTCTTTCTGGGGTAAGGGGGGATCCCTGGAGGCTGGGTGAGGACCACAGAGGCGTGGGGAGCGGCGCGCCGTTAGGCCGCAAGTGAAGCCGCGGTCTTTCCTAGACCGCGGCCCCGCGATTCAGAGCGGCCTGGCGCGGTGCTCTCAAAAAGAGCCCCAGAACGGCGCAAATTTTCGGGCGGAGGTTAGAGAGGATAGAGAGGGGGGCTCTTGAGGATGATGAAGGTGTGGGAGTGCAGGGGGACACAAAAAAAAGGAGAAAAGGAGATCTGTATTGCTGCTGCGGCTTTATCCTGAAAAGGACGGCCGTCAGCAGCACTGGTAGAGGGCTCTTACCTGCAGAGAGCCAGGGAGCTGTGCTGGAGGAGAAGAGAGATCAGGGGCCCAGGATTTCCAGGTTAGGAACTGGAGGGAGGACTAAGCTTGCAGGGCTGGGAGGGACTCTGCCTGTCTGCCTCCTAAGCCTGCCTGGAGCTATAGCACACACGCTCCTACTCTAGGAGACGTGCGCCGTGTGGAGCTCCTGTGGCTAATCCCCTGCCTCACTGACTTGCTGCAGCATCTGACAAGTCTCTATGGACACCTTGTTGGCGCCATTCACATTTATACTGCGATCAGTGCTATAAATATGCACTAATTACAGTATAAATGTGACTGGCATTGAAGGGGTTAACACTAGGGGGTGAGGAAGGGGTTAAATGTGTATCCTAGGTGTGTTCTAACTGTGGGGGTGACTTGGGGGGTGACCGATCTGTGTCCCTATGTAGGAAGGAACACAGATCGCTGTCTCTGTGTAAAACGGCAATGAGAGATGATCTGTGAGATCATCTCTCATTCGCCCACAGATCGCATCGCAAACGGCCACTCTGATTGGCCGTGTCCAAGGGACACGGACAACACAGGGCTTCCCCGCAGCGCGCACTACAGTGCGCGCTGGGAACGCCAGAATGACATGCCGTCAAATGACGGCATGTTGGATATTCAGGCCCGCGCTGTTGCCGTCATCCGACGGTAGCGCGGGCCTGAAGTGGTTAAACACCTGTTTTTATTTACTCTGACGGTGACCATGGCTACCCCTATTATTATCTTTTTTTTTTTATCATTTAATATGCTAGTTCTAAACACGATTTTATCAAATTTTATTCTCCCATTTTAATAAAATATATGTTGCCCCGTGATATGTTACACTCTGTGCGGGTCACGTCACAATTTTATTTATATACCTGTAAACAATTCACAACAAGAAGCCATCAGTGCCTGTATGTCCATATATAACCACAACAAAATGGCCGCGGTTGTAGACCATTAGAATAATCACATAGAAAATGGCTGATCTGCATTTTTCCTATTCACTATATAAAGACACTTCCGACGTCCAGAATGTATCTCCGATGAAGTCATATGACCGCGAGGATACGCGTCAGACACCAGTACACCGGAAGTGAGGTTTGCACAGTGTGAGCTCGCTGCTTGTTTTTGATATACACTACATTACTGTTTGAAATGTGAGTACCCCGTTTGTTATATGTTTGAATAAACTGCTGAGTGTTTAAAACATATTACACTAAAGAGCCTCTGTTTTCTCTACCCTGCCTGGTGACACACTTTGGAGCTGTCTTACCTTGCTCACCACCCGGCCTGGAAGGTAGCCTTAACCCCCTAAGCGCCACACTTCTGGAAGGACGGATAGGAGTTATCCCCTCTACCCCCAAGTGATTCCATTGGTTTTATTGAATGCTGCCATAAGGTAATTTTCTAGCACACCTTCAGGTGTCGCCATACACCGAAGATTCACCGAGTCACCTTGTCACCTGCTGATGTCCTTTAGCACCCAGAACTTCACTCGGACTTTGCAATTTCTTTTGATCAAATTGCATCACCTCTTGGACTGAGTCGCAGTTGCGCCATTTACACTTTGTAACAATTGGACAATCTTGCGGTTCCATCCACCATTCATACGATGCGATTTTACTTACATTATACAGTCACCTATTTGTATTGATTTGCACTCTTATCCAGTTCACTGTTTTATTCATCCATCATTGTTGTATATCAGTTATGTCCAGTCATTCATTTTGATTGGAGCATTACACCATCCTGCGATTTCCTCTGCGACTGCATATATTATTATCTTTACGTTGTGATTTTATCTATGCACCCGAGTCACCTTATCTGCACTGTTTTGCACATTCATTCAGTTCACCTTTGGATGCACCTTATCGTAGCATTCAATTGTTATCTCTGTCAGTCTATTTGCATTATTAATTATATTATTTTGGTTATTTATACATTTTATCACCGCTCATCGTCTGCCACCCCTTTTTTGCCAATCCATCCACTGGCTGCCATTCACCCAACACATTAAATTCAAAATACAAACAATAACTGACAAAGCCATCCGCAACTCAGCCCACACCTACATCACTAACCTATGCCTCGTTTCCACTGAGCGGATCGGTACGGTACGCTATTTTGGGTGTTTCCATTATGAAAGCGTGCCGTAAAACCGAACCGTACCGCACCAGCAAGGGTCCTGCTTCAGATGAGGGACCAGAGAGAGTGGAACGGTTCGGTTAGGGCGGACCTACAAATACATCTCGCTGATTGGTGGATGCGCTAGGAATTTTTTCTAAACCCTGAATGGTCCCTCACGGTCCGATTTGCAGTGGAAACGCTCACGCGAATAGACCGTTCCCATCCGAACCGCTCCAAAATTACTGACCCGAACCGATCCGTGCAGTGGAAACAAGGCACTAGTCTCACCATACCAACCAAATCATTCTCTTTATTCCTCCCAAGACCTCCTGCTCTCTAGCTCCTCTGTCACCTACTCCAATGCTCACCTCCAGGACTTTACTAAGCCTCTCCCATCCTATGGAACTCCATACCCCAATCTGTATGACTATCTCGTACTGTTTGCTTTTAGATAATCCCTGAAAACCCTCCTTTAAAGAGAAACCTATCCTGTCCACACCTAACATCTGTACATTTATTTTCCCAGTCAACTCATCTTCCATAGTTATCAACTTCTGTATTTTTTTTACCCTCCCTACTAGATTGTAGTCGCTAACGAGCAGGGCCCCCTGATTCATCCTGTGCTGAGCAAATTGTTGGTGCTGTATAAATCCTGTTTTATTTTTTTATTTTTTTAAAGCCTATGGCGTGTGTAACACACTTAAAAACTTCACCAGAAAAAATGTGTGGTCACAAAAATGTGCAAACGGGTGCAACGTCAAATGTTCCTCCCGTGAAAAAGGACCCAAACCCTGGTCCCCCAGGGCGTTGGGCTGCAGACGGGGGCCAGGGGAACTGTGATCCGAGCCACCGAAGCTGACACGGTCCCAACTTCTTTGGAGTGTCTGTCAAAACAGAACCCTCCCAGTACTAGGTGGGGCTCCCCCTGAATGGAGACCCCATGAGAGCAGGTGAACTAAGCCAGAAGGCCATGTCCGCCCACTTCCAAGACATTCAGGGCTGGCCTGAGGACCGGCAACCTACTAATCGCACAGTGAACAAATAATGTGAACAAACAAAAAAGACAAAAACGTGACAAATGTAGGCTAATGAATAAAATAAAGTAGGGGAAAGGGATAGTGGAGAGGAGAGTGAAATAAGTGGTCATTGTGCTATACAATGACCAGGCCTTCTGGCCAGGAATAAAAAATTCCTCCGGTCCTAGCCAAATGGCTGGCCGAGGAGGCAGGTGCTAAAAAAAAGCATGTTGCTGGTGCAGTGACCGTGGTATCTTTAAATCAAAGTGACCCTTGCTAACAGTGATTCTCAGCCCGGAACTGCCACTCCAGGGGTACATGCACCATAGGCTTTTATGTTGGTTCTATATAAATCTTGTATAACAATAATAATAAATGTGTTCCCATGGGGGCAGTAGTTCTTGAATGTACAGAAACTCTATTACTCCCTCACATCCACATCCTATTATTGTGTGACCAATACCATCCAAATAATTCTTTCATTTACTAAAGTTATCTGTTTTTAAGGAGACCTGTATAGATCAAATGATGGCACCAATGAGGATGGAGGAGGACCGGAGTCACATGACTGAGAAGATACTAAACTTCACCCTGGAGATCATCTACCTGCTGACCGGAGAGGTGAGGAGGATTCTGGGAGGTCACATGACATCAATATTATCTCTATTACTGAAACACAGACCTGACCGGAGAGGGGAGGAGGATTCTGGGAGGACCCATGACATCCCTTTTATCTCTATTAATAAAACCCAATCCTGACCGGAGAGGTGAGGAGGATTCTGGGATTCTAACATGATATTCCTATTGGTTCCTGAATACAGAGATTTCCTCGTGTGAAGTCAGGAGATCATATGACCATCACAGTGCCTCCATGTGACTCCCTAAAACCCGAGACACACAACATGCAGAAGATTCTAGAAGTCACCAAGAAGATGATGGAGCTGCTGACAGAAGAGGTGAGCGGTGCCGGGAATTTATTTTTTATAATTGTATTTTTTTTTTTTGAATTTTACAAAAAAAATAAGTTGCATCCCTTGTATGTCACAAAACAGTAGTGGAGAATAGTCAATAGTTTGAATTGAGCAACCATCACAAACAGTGTGAAGAGGGTATATAGGTATTTCAGTGTGAAGAGGGTATATAGGTATTTCAGTGTGAAGAGGGTATATAGGTATTACAGCGTGAAGAGGGTATATAGGTATTACAGCGTGAAGAGGGTATATGGGTATTACAGCGTGAAGAGGGTATATAGGTATTACAGCGTGAAGAGGGTATATAGGTATTACAGCGTGAAGAGGGTATATAGGTATTACAGCGTGAAGAGGGTATATAGGTATTACAGCGTGAAGAGGGTATATAGGTATTACAGCGTGAAGAGGGTATATAGGTATTACAGCGTGAAGAGGGTATATAGGTATTACAGCGTGAAGAGGGTATATAGGTATTACAGCGTGAAGAGGGTATATAGGTATTACAGTGTGAAGAGGGTATATAGGTATTACAGTATGAAGAGGGTATATAGGTATTACAGTATGAAGAGGGTATATAGGTATTACAGCGTGAAGAGGGTATATAGGTATTACAGTGTGAAGAGGGTATATAGGTATTACAGCGTGAAGAGGGTATATAGGTATTACAGCATGAAGAGGTTATATAGGTGTTACAGCGTGAAGAGGGTATATAGATATTACAGCGTGAAGAGGGTATATGGGTATTACAGTGTGAAGTGAGTATATAGGTATTACAGCATGAAGAGGGTATATAAATATTACAGCTTGCAATAGCCAGATACAGCATACTCGGACAGTATATACAGTAAACTGAAATAAGTCAGAACAACCCTCAAAGTGCTGGACTTTGTTGAATAGATCCAGTTTGTCTGTTAAAGTGGAAGTCCAGCCTAACACTAAAATCTCTACATCTACAGACATCAATGATCTAACACTAACCTATCTAGCCCTGTAAAGAAGAAGTCAGGATGAATACCTTTTTTAAAGCCGGTCGGGTCCGGTCTACAGAGGTGGAAGCTCTGCAGAGGACACAGCTGACAGTGAAATGAATGGGAAGTGACGTCACCCATAGAGTTACTATGGGGGCTTCCATTGTCGGCTGCCACCTCTGCACCGTCCTCCACAGCTTAGTGTGGGACCGGACCGGATCCGAGCTTTAGAAAGGGTCTGTATACTGATTTCTTCTTTTCAGGGCTAGATAGGTTAGTGTTGGATCATGAATTCCGGTAGATGTAGCAATTTTAGTGTTCGGCTGGATTTTTACTTTAACCACGTCACTACCAGGCACTGGTACCCCCTTCCTGCGCAGGCCAATTTTTAGCTTTCAGCGCTGTCGCACTTTGGATAAAAAATTTGCGGGCATGCTACACTGCACCCAACATTTTTTTTTTATCATTTTGTTCCCACAAATAGAGATTTCTTTTGGTATTTGATCACTGCTGGGGCTGTTATTTTTTGCGCAACAAATAAAAGACAGAACATTTAAAAAAAATAAAAGTTTTTCTTTGTTTCTGTTTTTTTTTGTTGGAAATAAGTATGTTTTTTCCTTCAATGACGGGCACTTATATGGCGGCACTGGTATATGGCAATGATGGGCATTCATAGGTGGTACTTATGGGTGGCACTGATAGGTGGCACGGATGGGCACTGTTAAATGATGCTGAGTGGCATTGCTGGGCATCACTGATCTAGCAGGCATCGATAATGGTGCCCATTTATGGGCACTTATTGGCATATGTTGGACATGTTGTTGCAATTCTTGTGGCTATGTGGAACGTACCTGGCCATCCACATGATTGGGGCTTTCCTGGTGGTCCTGGAGGCATCCCTGGTGGTCCAGTGTGGGCATCCATGGGGGACTGCGCTGGTAAACAATCAGTGCAGACCCCCCTATCATGAGCCGCCGATCGGCTCGCGTCTGTCAGATGCGAGTGAGGAAAAGCCGATCAACGGCTCTTCCTGTTTGCTTTGTGATCAGCCGTGATTGGACGCAGCTGATCATGTGGTAAAGAGCCTCTGTTAGAGGCTCTTTAGCAAGATCGGAGCAGCGGTGTGTCAGACTGACACTCCACACCACTGATCACCGAGCAGGAAGTGCTTAAGGTTGTGAGAATATCTCCAGGACTCAAACCATAGTTATAGTATGTATGAATAACCAAAACCTAGAGATTGCTTTTCTAGCTGCTGTTAAGATATGACTGGCCAACTTCTATGATTGTTTAGAAATATCTAAAAAAGAAGGTAGTGGATGGGGTCATCAGTCAAGGAGGCATGAAGGAACTTTTCAAGCATGGACTTATCATAAAGCCAAAAAATCTGGAGATCATGTCCATACTAAGTAAAATAAAGAACCTTTGTCTTGGCCACATCTCCAGCAGGAATCAGGTAAAGGAGGGTTAGTGGCACGGAGCACCTCGGACGTCTTGTACCAGTCCATCATAACTTTGTTAGAAGCCACATTCCCTCCCAAGGTTTCACAGGGATTAGGCGTTGGAGATTTTGGGTCCACTTCCATGTATATGTCTTGTGTAATAGTTTGTAGGAGTCTGGGATTGAAGGATAATATTTTTTCCATAGGAAAAACATAAATAGCATAGGGGAGAAGGGGGGATTGTGTCAGTGGAGTGGATAAGGTGGAATTAGCTGACCAAAATACAGGTCGTTCTAAAAAAATTAGCATATTGTGATAAAGTTCATTATTTTCTGTATTGTACTGATAAACATTAGACTTTTCATATATTTTAGATTCATTACACACAACTGAAGTAGTTCAAGCCTTTTATTATTTTAATATTGATGATTTTGGCATACAGCTCATAAAAACCCAAAATTCCTATCTCAAAAGATTAGCATATCATGAAAAGGTTCTCTAAACGAGCTCTTAACCTAATCATCTGAATCAACTTATTAACTCTAAACACCTGCAAAAGATTCCTGAGGCTTTTAAAAACTCCCAGCCTGGTTCATTACTCCAAACCGCAATCTTGGGTAAGACTGCCGACCTGACTGCTGTCCAGAATCATTGACACCCTCAAGCAAGAGGGTAAGACACAGAAAGAAATTTCTGAACAAAAAGGCTGTTCCCAGAGTGCTGTATCAAGGCACCTCAGTGGGAAGTCTGTGGGAAGGAAAAAGTGTGGCAGAAAACGCTGCACAACGAGAAGAGGTGACCGGACCCTGAGGAAGATTGTGGAGAAGGACCCATTCCAGACCTTGGGGGACCTGCGGAAGCAGTGGACTGAGTCTGGAGTAGAAACATCCAGAGCGAGTGGGGGGGGCGTGGCTACGCATGGCCGTGTGAGGGAGTGCGCTGGTGAGCTCCCGTCCTACCTCCATACGCGAGTCTGATTGCTCCAGCCGCCCGCTCTGTGTGTGATATTTGCGGCGAGCATCCGGGGATTTCACCGCAGCCGGTGCAGTACAGTGGTCGAGGTGCACTGGGGTACATTGAGCAGTGGGGGGCCTGTGATTCCTGGGACATCTGTGATACCTCGCTCTCTGCTGAGCAACGGTGCCGCTGTGCTGAGGACCTGATCGCCTGTTCCATTCCCAGCTGTATAGAGGCTAGGTCGGATTCACATGGGGATCGCAGTGACTGTACAGCCCTGACAGCCTTGACACCGCTGAGTCAGAGTGAATTGTTGCTGGTAACCTGGAGCCTGGGCTTGAGACATCCCTCTTCATACTGCTGTCATAGTTGTGACGAAACCTGAAAACTGATCTGATATGCTGACTAGCTGACAGACGCTACATGCTAGATGCCACACACGGCAGACCCGGCAAATAGATTCACCCGCTGTTGGAAGTAAGCGCTGAGAATACTAAGGTACTCTGTACTCTGTTATGTCAGCGGGAAATGAGCAGGGCAACATATAAACATCAGCATGCTTGAATAAGAGTGAAAACTCTTACAATTGGGCAGCACAAGTAAGAAATGTCCTATTACCATTTCTGGCTGCTATTGCTTCTCATTTTCGTTTTCATTTTTCAGACTGCCTTAAAGGAGAAGCAGAGGCAGCTGGGACTGTAACGGGTTAATAGTGTAATGCTATGCTGTGTGCTGTTTTAGTGAATAGTCTCAGTGGGAGGGTGCCTGTGAAATGTGAACTGTGAACTAGTCTGTGAAATGTGAACTAACCCAAAAGGACGGCCTGGTTCAGAGTCTTAGTAACCCAGATCCCTTTGAATAGACAGGCACAGGCTATATGAGATATGTGAGGTATTCAACCCCTGAGACCAAGAGAGAGTCGCACCTCACGTAAAGCAGCTGCTGCAGCACAAACAAACCAGATACCTGTACCTAGACCCACTGAACAACCGGAAATATCACGATACTTCTCAGCCTTGCGGGGGGGGAGTGGGCTCTCAGAAGGTAAAAGTGGGCTCCTGGGATTGGCTCCGGAGACGGAGACGGAGGGGTGTGTTGGGAGAAAATCTTTAGAGCCAGTATCTCAACTTTCTATGGCGGTCAGAGCAAACGTGGAGGTACTGCAGACCACTCCGCAGAGTCCGCGTATGTCAAATATTCTGGCAGGATCTACTGCCCCCCCACCCCTACGGGAAGATTTTAAAAGTGAAATGGAGACTCTGAAAGCCCTAATTCAAGCGCTACCTACAAGGTCTGACATAGTGGACTTAATTTCAAAAGTGGAGGAAGCACACTCAAGGGATCTGGAGATTGTTAGATCTGAAATACAGGGCCTGGAGGCCCGTATGGGAGAGGGAGAGGAGGGGCTAAAGACACTTGAGCAACGAGTTGAGAGTATTGAGAAAAAGAACCATAATCAATTGGATATTGCGATTTCTCTGCAAATACAGTTGGAAGACCTCCAGGATCGAGGTCGCCGTAATAATATACGGATACGCGGCCTCCCGGAACCCGACGGACAAGAAGATCTACAAGTTACGGCCCAAAAGATTTTCCAAAGTGTTATGAAGGACACTAGCCTGAATTATGAGATGGACAGAATACATAGGGCTCTGGGCCCAAAACCAAAAGACAGGGGTCGTCCATGGGACGTGATTTGCCGGCTACATTACTTTGCACATAGGGAGGCAATCCTACAGAAAGCATGGCAGACCGGAGTGATAGAGTTTGAAGGGGTAGAGCTTAAGTTACTCCCAGACTTGTCTGGGGCCACCCTCCACCGCAGAGCACTGCTCCGCCCTATTTTGGACCAAGTGAGGGCCTGGGGTGGAACTTACAGATGGAGGTTCCCCATGTCTGTGCTTATAAAGAAAGGTCCACTCTCGTTTTGGTTACGTTCTAAAACAGACCTCCCTGATCTTTTTTTATTTTTGGAAACTGAGCCATTTCCGGTCCCTGACTGGTTGCAGCTAAATCCTAGATTCTTGGATACTAAATAAGCTTGACTGCTCTAAGACCGGATCGGACAATTGGATTTTTTTTTTTTTGTGTGTCTTTTCTTCCCCCTCTTTTTTTTTTTTGATAGGCTGAGGATAATATGTACTGTCTAACGGACACCCTAGAGAACCCAAAGAATTAAGGACTTGAGGACCCGCTACGAGCAAGGGGATGCCTATTAAATGATCTGCTAGCAGCCTCACTGGCTAAGGCCTATCAGTAAAGGTTTATGATTGTACTGAGGGGAGACTCGGGAATAATGAATTTATTTTAGAGCGGGTATACGGCATATTTATGTAGAGAGAAGGTGCGTATGGAGGGGACGGGGGACATCTCACCAGGGGATGCGTGGGTCATTAACCCCCATTAGGCTATCACTCAGGGGCTGGGTTTTTTTTTTTTTTTTTAAGTGATCAAAGCTTGTGCTTTGGGATACCCCAGGAGAGGAGGAGGACAATCGATTCCCCCTTCTCTGCCTTAGGGTATCAGATTAGTGTAGGGGATTTAAGGGTTGGGTGGGAAGGGTTAGGGTAGGGTTTTTTTGGCTATTTATTTATTTATATTTTTTTTGCTTTTTTCTCTCCTTTCTTCTCTCCTCTCCTCTCCTCTCTCTTTCTCTCCCTCTCCCCTTCCTCCCCTTTTGGGTTGGCTGGGCCCCCTTTTTTGGGGAACCAGGGGGACATTTAGGATGGAGGCCTTATCAGTGATTACGATCAATGTCAAGGGATTAAATATCCCGGAAAAGAGATGTATTCTATTGCAGGACTTGAAAAAAAGAAGAAGAAATATAGCCTTGATACAGGAAACACATTTTAAAAAAGGGGGGCTTCCTTTTCTTAGAAATAGGTTGTTCCCGACAGTATATCATGCGACGAATCCGGTGGCGAAGAAGGGGGGTGTATCAATACTCATATCAGCGGATACACCATGGTCCTTAAAAGATTCTTTGGTAGATACAGAGGGGCAGTACTTAGCAGTAAAAGGGACGATAGGAGGAGTAATATTTACGTTAGCTACTTTTTACGCCCCTAATGTACAACAAGACCGGTTCCTGAGGGACTTTCTGGATAGACTAACGGGTTTTCAAGAGGGTCAGTTGATCATGGGTGGGGATCTGAATGTCCCCCTGGAACGTATCCGGGACACCTCAACTGGTGTTTCATCAGTTACGGGGGGCACCCGGAAACGTATTCGCCAATTGTTACAACAAGGGACACTAGTTGACATATGGAGATTGATGCACCCAGGGGAACGAGACTACTCCTTTTACTCGGTACCGCACAAGATATACTCACGTATCGATTACTACTTTATTCCACATAACCAGCTCCAGGCAGTTATAGAAGTAGGAATAGGGGAAATCTCCTGGACTGATCATGCTCCAATTCTTCTGGAATATAAACTAGGGGATTCCAGGTCCTTTGGACCAAGTAGTTGGAGATTGAACGAGAGGTTATTACAGGAGGAGGGAGTCGTGGAAGAAGTACGGAGGGAGTTAAAATGGTATTTTCAATTTAACGATATTCCAGAATGTAATCCGGGAGTAGTGTGGGAGGCCCATAAGGCAGTGGTCAGGGGGATCCTTATGAAACATGGGGCAAGGATCAAAAGGGATAGAGAACGGAGAATAATAACCCTTATGTCAGAGATCACAAACTTAGAAAGGCGGCACAAACAGCGAGCTCACTCTGATGTAGAGAAAGAGCTTACGACGGCACGCAGACAAATGACTGAGCTACTTTTGCACAGTGCAAAAAGGGCGATACAAAACGGCAGAAGACAGAATTATGAATTTGGTAATAAATGCGGGAAGCATTTGGCAAACTCACTGAGAGAGCAACAAGCGAAGACTTATATTCCTATGATTAGGGGGTCGAGAGGTGAGGAGCATGTGTTACCCAGTGAGATTGCACAGTCATTTAGGGATTTTTATAGTGCCCTATACAACTTACAGACAAGACCTCAACAGCATGAGATAATGGGAACATATATAGAAACGTCAGGCATCCCTATCTTGACAGCAGAGATGAGCCAAGATATGGAAAAACCTATTACATTAGAAGAACTACAGGAGGCAGTAAAAAAAGGGAAGGGAGGAAAAGCACCAGGCGCAGACGGGTTTACTATACCTTACTACAGACTTTTCCTCCCAGAGTTAGGTCCCTTTATGGTTAAAATGTTCAACGGACTGGGTGACACATCTTCCTTCCACACCGAAACCTTAAAAGCGGTAATAGCTGTCATACCCAAAGAAGGCAAGGACCCCTCTCAATGTGGAAGCTATAGACCTATTTCTTTACTAAATGAGGACCTGAAGCTCTTCGCCAAAGTCCTAGCAACACGTATACAAAAGTGTATGCCCGGGCTTATACATAGAGATCAGGTGGGATTTGTACAGACGCGTGAAGCCAGGGACAATACGATTAAGGTTTTGAATCTGATCCATTTGGCTGACTCTTGCGGAACCCCATGTGTCTTTCTCGGTACTGATGCCGAGAAGGCTTTTGATCGAATAAATTGGGAATTTATGTTCTTGGTTTTGGGACACATGGGGTTCGGCAACAAGATGCTACAGTGGATCAGAAGCAACTACACTCACCCAACAGCACAGGTTAGAGTTAATGGAATATTGTCGCCATCCTTTAAACTTTCAAATGGGACAAGACAGGGATGTCCACTCTCCCCCCTTTTATTTGCGCTATCGGTGGAACTATTATTAAGTAGAATTCGATTGAACCCAGAGATTAAAGGTCTGTTTTTCGGGGGTACTGAATATAAGATCTCCGCTTATGCGGATGATATGATGTACTCTTTATCGAATCCGATGGAATCCCTCCCTAAGTTGCTAAATGAATTGCAGTTATACGGTGACGTATCAAACTTTAAGATAAATTATGATAAATCTGAAGCAATGGGGGTGAGGGTCCCGGAGGAGGAGATGTGGTCCCTGAAATCTAGACATAGATTTAAATGGACTGATAAGTCACTTACATATCTGGGTACTTCCATCCCGGTGGTCCTGACTCAGGTTTTTAAACTTAATTACACACCATTATTGGTGAAAACACGGATCCTCCTAGATGGATGGATGAAGGGGTTCCACTCCTGGTTTGGTCGAGTTAACATTATAAAAATGAACATTTTACCGAAATTTTTATACCTCTTTCAGACACTTCCTATTGCTATACCAAAATCCTTTCTAAGACAGACGCAAACTATTTTTAATAAGTTTATATGGGCTAACAAAAGCCCAAGAATTAAGAACCACACACTATGTTTACCAAAGCGTGAGGGAGGTGTATCGGCCCCTGATATCTTCCGATACTACCAGGCGGCTACTTTAATCCGCCTGATAGACTGGGGGAGACACGGCGGCGAGAAACTATGGCCGGGGTTGGAACAAGCCCAATGTAGCAGTATACTGCATTTAGCAGCGTGGTGCTACAGAGACTTGCCGCCATCTACTAAGAAGCACCCTTTGATAGGCCCAACACTGAAAGTGGCCTACGGGCTACTCGTAAAAGGGATACTGTCTACTCTGGACTCGCCACTCTATCCAATCTTGGGGAACCCACAATTCGTACCAGGGCTGAGGAAGGGACCTTTCAGTGGATTAATAGACCAGGGGCAGATACAGGCATCTCAATTTATGAAAGAAGGAGTATGGCACACTACGAGGGAAATGGTAACAGGTGGGCTCCCCTATCAATTGGACATTTGGAGGGCATTACAGCTGAGGCACTTTCTGGGCACTCTGAAACTCCCTATAAACTATGAACGTAAACTTACAAGATTTGAGGGGTATTGTAGTGGGAGTGGAGTGCTTAGGCACACCCTCTCAAGGATTAGTGAACTACTGAACGCACCAACGGAGGACTTTCAGGTTCCCTTTTTTAGTAGGTGGGAGAGGGACCTGGGAAGACCTTTCACAGAAGAACAAAGGAGTAACATACTCCGGAATACATTTGAATCATCAGTCTGTGCGAAAACACAGGAGATGAATTATAAAATTTTATCTCAGTGGTATCGTACTCCGGCAGTATTAAAAAGATGTTATCCAGATATCTCGGATAGATGCTGGAGGTGCGGTAAGCAAGAAGGAACCTTACTACATATTTTGTGGCTGTGCCCAAAAATTTCTAATTTTTGGACGAGAATTCAGGGAATAACGCAGAAATTCAGTAGAGAGAAATTACCAGACGAATGGTCCTTTTACTTATTGCAAGACTCAGAGTCGACAAAGGGTTACAGGAAATCTATGGTCTGCCATCTCTTAAACGCTGCCCGTGCCTGTATTCCAGGGATGTGGAAGCAGACACATGCTCCTACGGTAAAGATGTGGCTTAATAGAATAGAAGATATGAATAGGATGGAGGACATGGTATGGACCTCCAGACAGAAACGTAAAGTATATCTTGAAACGTGGGCCGAGTGGAACGAGTTTAGATACTCAGAACAAGGGAAGGCCTTGATAGATGCAGATTGAGGGGGAGGTTGGAATTGTGGAGGGGGGGGAGGGATGGGGGAGGTGGCGGGGAGGAAGGGAGGGGATTCTCTTTTTTTTTTTTCTTCTTCTTGGTTTATTTGGGAAGGGGGGATGGAGGGAATGCAAGGGCAGAGGGGGACACTGCAGGGGCCGGTGCGGCTACCCCTCCCTGTGGGGGACATGGCAATCCCCTAGAGGTAGGGGAGCTTACCGGCTCAAGGGAGCGAGGGGAAGGTACCCTCAGACCCAAAGATCCTAAGAGGCCTGGATAAAGTTCTATAGGATGAGAGGAAAGCGAAAAGATACGTTTGGGAAGGATACATACCTCCTTTTTTTTCTTTCTCTTTGTGTGATTATGAAAGATGTGTCTGTTTATTTTTTGCTCCTCTTTTTGTCATCCTCTCTTGTTTTGTTTTTTGTTTTTTGTGTAAATGATGTAATGGAATGGCCTCTATTTTTGTATGTTTCCTGGTATGCTCGGAAAATAAAATAAAGGAAAATTTAAAGAAACATCCAGAGCCACCGTGTACAGGCGTGTGCAGGAAATGGGCTACAGGTGCCACATTCCCCAGGTCAAGCCACTTTTGAACCAGAAACAGCGGCAGAAGCGCCTGACCTGGGCTACAGAGAAGCAACACTGGACTGTTGCTCAGTGGTCCAAAGTACTTTTTTCGGATGAAAGCAAATTTTGCATGTCATTCGGTAATCAAGGTGCCAGAGTCTGGAGGAAGACTGGGGAGAGGGAAATGCCTGAAGTCCACTGTCAAGTACCCACAGTCAGTGATGGTCTGGGGTGCCATGTCAGCTGCTGGTGTTGGTCCACTGTGTTTTATCAAGGGCAGGGTGAATGCAGCTAGGTATCAGGAGATTTTGGAGCACTTCATGCTTCCATCTGCTGAAAAGCTTTATGGAGATGAAGATTTCATTTTTCAGCACGACCTGGCACCTGCTCACAGTGCCAAAACCACTGGTAAATGGTTTACTGACCATGGTATTACTGTGCTTAATTGGCCTGCCAACTCTCCTGACCTGAACCCCATAGAGAATCTGTGGGATATTGGGAAGAGAAAGTTGAGAGACGCAAGACCCAACACTCTGGATGAGCTTAAGGCCGCTACCGAAGCATCCTGGGCCTCCATAACACCTCAGCAGTGCCACAGGCCGATTGCCTCCATGCCACACCGCATTGAAGCAGTCATTTCTGCAAAAGGATTCCCGACCAAGTATTGAGTGCATAACTGAACAGAATTATTTGAAGGTACACTTTTCTTTTATTGGTCGGATGAAATATGCTAATTTTTTGAGATAGGAATTTTGGGTTTTCATGAGCTGTATGCCAAAATCATCAATATTAAAACAATAAAAGGCTTGAACTACTTCAGTTGTGTGTAATGAATCTAAAATATATGAAAGTCTAATGTTTATCAGTACATTACAGAAAATAATGAACTTTATCACAATATGCTAATTTTTTGAGAACGACCTGTAAAGAGCATAGGTGTGTAGGAGAAAATAAGTTAAAATTCTATTTCTCTTTCGTTCATGGACGACAGCCTTAATCTTGACAAAGTGGGTATTAGCCTTCATTTAGAAGTGACTAGGCAGAACGTGTTAACAACTTCAAAGCTGAACAGCCCTGCCCAGGGGGTGGTCCTACTGGCTATATCCCCTCAGCCTGCACCAAGCAGTTCAGGTTTTTTTTTCTGCCTAGTTAAGAAGAAGAAGACATGGCTTCCTTCAGACCCATAGGCCTGGAGGCTTAATTTCAAATCTACTTTGAAATTTTGGTTTTATTTTCAATCAACTGCCGACTGGGCGACAGGCTGGATCCCATATCCTTGTTGTCCACCCCCCCCCCCCCGTTTCGGCCATTGAGCGTGTGCCGACCATAGTTACGCACTAGGTCGTCTACGACATGCCCGTCGCTCTACGGGTGGCCAGTGAGCTAGACGCTCCAGGGCACGCATATGACCGGTCTATAGGGCCGAGTCGCAGCCTGGCCGACAGTCACCTCTGTTACCATGCGGGAGATGGTCTGTCTAGGATGCTTCCAGCACAACCCTCAGGAAGGGTAAGTAGTAATCCCCTGCTTCGGCAGAAAGACAGAGCTGGGCATCCCTGGAGAGGTGAGTAAAAGGAACTTATCCCCCTTCTCCCCTCGCTCCCTTCCCCCTTCCTTAGACTCTGAGCTAGATGCTGGGCAGGGGTTCCTCTGGGAGCTTCACTTGGGGAACCATAATTCACTAAATCAGTGTATAAAGCTGCATAAGAGATTCTGCTTATCTGTGTGTCCTGCTCCATGCTGTCGGCGGCCATGTTTGGTGTGTCTATGCTGTATTTCTTTACTTGCACTGGTGGCCATGTTCTTGTAGTCACATCTGTATTGGCCTCTAGAGATGCTCGGCGGTCATTTTCCTGGTGATTCCTGCTGATGTGTACTGACTGCTGCATTACTCTGCTGCACTGTGGTTTTCTGCCCTGTTGGCCTCTGGTGTCAGATCGGTGGCCATTTTACCATAGATCAGACCATTTAAAAATGTCAGATGAACAGATACACGCTGCTGACTGAGCAGTCTAAAAGATTTACAAAAATTGCAGCCACACAAACCGCCTTCGATCCCAGCTTTGGAGAGCACAGATAGACAGACACACTCTGCAGGAAGCAGGTCTGCTAGCTAAACCATCTACTACAGTTCCTGGGTGGTGAGTCCTCTGGGGGGGGGGGGACCCCCTCGTCTGCTGCAGCCAGGAGTGGTGGGTTACTTGTTTGGGAGTCCCTGTGTCAGGTGTGTGGACAGCATGGTGGCAGAAGCAGACGCTTTTCCCCCAAGACACCTGAGCTGGCAAATTATGCTATGTCTGCAATCCTATATGCCTTCATGGCCAAGGTGGAAGCAGCGTGTGGGAGAACGTGGGGCTAAAAATCTTCTGAGGACAACTCGGATACAGAGCCGGGTCTAGCTAGCGCTCGTGACCCTGACTCTGAGGTATCTGAGGATGCGGACCAAGCTTGCCCAGACAGTGAGAACAACTTCGGACCCAGGTCAGCACGCGATAGGGCTCTAGTAAGTGACCTTATCACTGCAGTGCGAGATACTCAAAAAATAGAGAGGTCTGCAGAAGCAGCAGAAGCGCCGGTCCTTTTTGGGTTCCGTAAGGCAACGTGCACTGCTGAAGTGTTTCCTTGTGTGTCTTATTTAGACAAACTTTTATACAAGGAGTGGGATAAACCACAGAAGGTTTTTTCAGTCCCTAAAAATCTGGCAGTGCGCTACCCTCTTAAAGAGGGTTTCTTCAAAAAATTTACCTTGCCCCCGATAGTGGACCCTCCTGTGTCCAGATTAAACAAGCTAAACACCATACCGGTGGAGGAGGATCCCGCCTTCAAAGACCCTGCGGACAAGAAGGCTGAGGCGATCACCCGCAACCTGTACCCGGTAGTGGGTTTGGCGGTACGCCCAACCATAGTTGGGGCCCTGGTGTCTCAGACACTCACGGAATGGGCAAAGATTCTGCTCAACGAGTTACAAGCGCGTCGGGCTTTCCCAAACGAGGTACCCCAGCTGACCAACTAGTACAAGGCCTAAAATTTGTTTGCGAATCAGCGTTGGACACTTCCTCTGCTGGCCAGGGCTTCAAGTCAGGCGGTGGTGTTAGGTCTACTTTGGTTAAAGATTTGGTCCGCCGACCAATCTTCCAAGAAAGCCCTGATGGACTTGCCCTTTAAGGGCGACAGACTTTTTGGAGCTTCCCTGGATGACATAATTAAGGATGCTACAGAAAATTAAAGAATGGGCAGCAAAAGGGATAGTCAGATTGGCTCAGTTATATGAGGGAAGGATCTTAAAGACGTTTGCTGCTCTAAGAGAGGAATACAAAGTACCTAATTATACGTTCTATAGATACCTTCAAATTAGACATACATTAAGTGCCCAGTTTGACAGAGCAGGACCAAGGTGGGTTAGGACCCCAGTCTCTCAAAAACTGGGCGAGGGGAGAGAGACTAAGAGGTTTATCTCTGAAATGTATCTACACATATATGAGGGGAGTATTGGGGGTCCAGAACAGCTTAAAAGCAGAGAGAAATGGGAGGAAGATCTGAGAACAATAACTGATGGTCAATGGAGGAAGGTATTGGAGAATGCGCATATGGCCACAGTTTCGCCCGCACAGAAGGTTTCATTTTTGAAGATGATACATAGGACGTATTATACACCAAAAAGATTATTTAACTTTGGGTGGAGAGCAGACACGAGATGCCCTAGGTGCCAGGATACGGGGGACTTGATACACATGCTATGGAGGTGCCCGAAACTGTTTAGGTATTGGCTAGGGATCATTAATGTTCTAAATATGACATATAAAATAAAGTTGGAGATGGACCCTAGAACATGTATAGTGGGCCTTTGGGAAGAAACAAGTGGAGTGGCCAGTATAACAAAAGCAGTGTTGGAAGATGGCAAGCAGTGAATCACCCCGTCAGTAAGAGAGTGGACCAATGCAGTTACAGAAACAATATGAAGGAGAAGGTAGTATATACTAAGAGAAGAAATATTAAGGAATTCGATAAAATGTGGAAACCTTGGTTGGTAACAATGGGATATCCCACGAGAAATGGAAATTCATTGCTTTGGTTAGGGAAGGAAGGGAGGGAGGAGGCTAATAAATAATATGGGATAATGAAAAGGTTATGACATATGTAGAATAAATTTGTATATGGATTAATATGAATATAACCTGTTTTTATACGATTAAGAAAATTAATAAAGAGAATTAAATTAAGGATGCTACAGGAAGTAAGAGCACACTGCTCCCACAGTTCAAAAAGGGGAAGGAGCCACGTCATAGGCAAGGGCCCTTCTTTACTGCACACAAGCATTTTTTTTTCGTCTGCCCAGTCGGCGGGTAAAAGACCACCTGCTCAGGGACAGAGACATCCCTGGTTTCGCAAACCTGCAGACAAAGCTACGTCCGCATGAAGGTTTGCCCCCCGCCCATCTCTCGGGTGGGGGGGACGTCTTCACAAATTCGTGACCTGGTGGACATCTCAGGTCCCCGACCGGTGGGTTTGCAAAGCAGGTCTTCGGGGTACAAAATTAAATTTCTATCTTGCCCAAACAGATTTTTTTCCCTACAACCTCCCGCTACAACCGACTTGTCGGGAAGCCCCATTTGCGGCAGTTCAAGACTGGTTGTGGTTATTCCTGTCCAGTATAGGAATGGTTTCAGGGGTTTTACTCCAATCTGTTCATAGTACCAAAGAAGGAGGGCGTTCGCCCAATTCCAGACCTCAGGGCCTCAATTGCTTTGTCAAGGTACAAAGATTCCAGATGGAATCGGTTTGCTCTGACTTTCTGGCATTCTTGGACATCTGGAATTCCTATTTACATGTCCCCATATGCACAAAGCTTTAGAGACGTCTGCAATTTGCGGTCGGGGAAGACCAATTTCAATTTGTGTCTCTCCCCTTTGGCCTGGCATCGGCACCAAGGGTGTTCACCAAGGTGCTTGCTCCAATTCTCGCCTACTAAGGCAACGTGGCATCGCTATCATGGGCTACTTGGACGACCTGCTCCTGAGGGCCACTTCAGCCTCAAAATTAGAGGTGAGCGTGTCTATAACCTGTCAAATCCTCTGACACTTTTGTTGGGTACTGAACTTTCAAAAGTCAGTAATGGTACCGACTCAACGCCTAGTATATCTGGGTTGATTCTGGACTCAGAGGCAAGACTTTTTTTCCCTGTGGAGAAGTTGCAGACCCTTCGGGCCGAGGTGCGCTTTTGCATGCAAGTCCTGGGCCTCATGGTGGCCTCCTTCGAGGCGGTACACTATGCACAATCTCGCATGTGAGTGCTACAGAAGGAAATTATGTACAGATGGGACAAGCGCCCATCATCCCTGGATTATCAATTCCGGGTGAGCCACCTGGTCAGGACCTTTCTTGTTTGGTGGCTGACCTCACCGGCACTTCTGTCCAGGAAGTCGTTCCTTTCCTTTCATTGGATAGTCCTCACGACGGATGCCAGTCTTACCAGTTGGGGGGAGTCTGGGGGGTTCAGTTGACCTTTCCACATGGCCTTAGAGGCAACAGGGGCGTCCAGTGAGGATCCAGTCGGACAACGGCACTGCTGTGGCATATGTCTTCCATCAAGGAGGAACAAGAAGCTCGGCTGCAGCATCAGAGGTCGCTCACACCCTAAGGTGGACAGAAAGAAGCGTACTGGCCCCATCGGCCGTAAAAAAGGAGAATGGTCTCTGCACCCGGGTGTGTTTCAGCTCCTTTGACCAAGATGGGGCATGCCAGACGTAGGTCTCCTGGCATCTCGACTCAATCGGAAGGTATTGACGTTTGTGGCCAGGTCAAGAGACCCATAAGCAGATCCGACAGATGCATCAGTTGCACTGTGGAGTCAGTAGTGGCTAACCTATGCCTTCCCTCCTCTAAAGCTCCTTCCTCATCTGCTTCGCAGAGAGGGGATTCCAATGATCCTAATTGCTCTGGATTGGCCTTGTCGTTCCTTGGTACGCCGAAATAGTGCGTCTAGTAGCAGACGTCCCTTGGCGTCTACTGCTAGGAAAGGACCTGCTTTCTCAAGGTTCCATATGCCATCCTGTTTTACAGTCACTGGCTTAATGGCAGGGCTATTGAGAGCCAGGTGCTAAGAGACCAGGGCCTGTCAGACTCGGTGATCTCTACCATGAGGAGTGCTTGGAAAAATCGTTCTCCCAGGAAGATTTACCATCGCACTTGGAAGACCTACATATCTATTCGTAAGGAAATGAGGTGACATCCGCGTGCTTATTTGGTTCCCAGAGTCCTACTGTTCTTACAGCGTGGGGCAGACCAAAAATTTGCTGTAAGTACAATTAGGGGGCAGATATCTGCCCTGGCTGTCTTTTTTTTTTTTTTCAACGATTCCTGGTGGCTCACTCTCTAGTGAGAATGTTTGTACAGTGGGTTCGGCATGCAGCCCCTCCGGTCCATCCTCCACTACCTCCGTGGGGATTTCAACAGCAGACGTCCTTTTGGCATCTACCGCTACGAGAGGACCTGCTGTCGCAAGGTCCTATAGGACATCCTGCTTTACTGTCAATGGTTTTAACAGCATGGCCTCTAGGTGCCTCAGAAACCACAGTTTGAGAACATTAGGGAAGTTCCCTTGTTGACACTTTCTCAGAAAGTGGTCCATTTGGTGGCTGTTTAGTTAGTTAAGATGGGTTCTGAGCTGGCAGCCTTGTCATGAAAGGCTCCCTATCTGATCTTCCACAAGGATAAGGTGGTGCTGCATCCGCAGCCTTCTTTTCTTCCTAAGGTAATTTCAACCTTCCATCTCAAGAAAGACATTGTACTGCCATCCTTGTGTCCTCATCCATCGAATACTAAGGAGACGACGTGGCATTCCTTGGATGTTGTCCGAGCTCCAAGAATATACTTGTCCGTTTCTGCTCCGTTCCGGAGTTCAGACTCGCTTTGTTTCGGTGGCTGCTCCTAAGAAGGGCTCAGCGGTCTCATCGGCCACCATTTCGAGGTGGATCCGACAGATCCTGATCAGGCTTGCACCATAAAGGGTCGGGTGCCTTCCTGTCATGATGCATTCGACCAGGGCAATGGTGCCTCTTGGGCTTTCTGACATCAATCGTCTGTTTTCCAGGTGTGTAATGCAGCGACCTGGTTACACTTTCACTAAACTTTTACAAGTTGATGCGAGTGCATCTTTGGATACTTCTTCGGCCGCAAAGTTTTGCAGGCGGCTGTTTAGAGTTACATCTCCTCAGTTGAGGAGCTCTGTTTTGTTTTGGGGTGAAGTTTAATTTTATGCTGTTCCCACCCCTTATTTTGGCAGTGCTTTGGGACCTCCCACTTTGTCAAGATTAAGGCTGTGTCCGTCCATGAACGAAAGAGAAAATAGGATTTTATGCTCACTGTAAAATCCTTTTCTCTGAGTTCATGGACGGACACAGCACCCACCCCTTTTTTTAAGTTTGTACTGCTTGCTACAAACTGAACTGCTTGGTGCAGGCTGAGGGAATATAGCCAGTAAGACTGCCCCCTGGGTGGGGCTGTTCAGCTTTGAAGTTGTTAACACTTTCTGCCTAGTCACTCCTAAAGGAAGGCTATTTCCCACTTTGTCAAGATGAAGGCTGCGTCCGTCCATGAACTCGGAGAAAAGGATTTTACGGTGAGTATAAAATCCTATTTTCAGACCAACATTTGGGTGGGTGATGGACAGACCAGGACATAAGTGTGGAGGTGGGAGGCATAATTATTTAAAAAAAGGTCAGGTGCTCCCGGGCTGCCCCTAGATCCAAGCAAAAGCAAAGTAGATTGTTCTATGTGATGGGTCTTATGGTGCCATATACATTTAACAAAGGTACTTGGGAGCAATTTCAGCCGAGAAAGAGGGACCTGGAATGGGAGAGTCTCTAATAGGTACAGCGGTTTGGGGGAATTAACATTTTGAGGACATTAACCCTGCCTAGCAAGGGGATATATTATACAGTAAGTATCCCATTAATTCAAGGATAAGTTTGTCTAGAAACAAAATGGGTAGTTGGCTTAGTATGAGGACAGGGTGTGACGTGAATACCCCGGTATTTGAGGGAACATGTACATCAGTGATACCAATAAGTGGATTGTAAGGTGGCCAGAGTTATGGGAGGAATGTTGATAGAGAGCCTCCCATCAGGTTCCTATAAGGTGTCCGGATGTCACTGTCTATTTCTCTATGGAGGAGTGGGAGCATTTAGGACACGAGGATCACTACAAGGACGTCATGATGGACAATCGGCCGCCCCTCACATCACCGGGTAAGAGGAGACTTTATTGTAAAGGAGAGAGCAGTGCGGAGGCTCCACCTAGATCCCCCATCATCTGATAAACACATAGAAACAATGTATTCAGTCAGTGTGTGTGTTTCCTACAGATGGATCCAGTAATGGGAACCCACCAGAGAGATGTCCCCGTCCTCTGAATTACACACAGGAAGGTCACACCATCCCTTACCATTATCAGATAGATGAGGAACAATCACTGATAGTATCATTAGGATCTGTACATTATCTGCATTGTTACCTTTTTTTTAAGTAATTTTTATTCTATATTCAGAGTGGAAACCTCGGGGATAATATTATTATTAAAGAAGAGTATAAAGAGGAGGATGACGAGTATGGAGTTATGGTGGCGTTTTCAGAAGGACACAAGGATATGATGGAGCGACCTAAGAGATGTCCCCGTCCTCTGTATTCCTGGGATTCCACACAGGAAGGTCACACCTTCTCTCACTGTTACAAGGTTGGTGGGATGGAGCATCAAGAACTCTATGGACTCCTAGAGATGATATGTTGCTTTTTTTATGTGATCTTATATTTTACAGGTGATATTCACTCCCATTCTCTTGGTTTAGGGTGAAGTTCTGACGGATAAAGTTGAGGGGAAAGAAGAAAAGACGCATGTGAGGAATGATCAGCAGTCTATGGAGGAGGATGGAATAATAAGAATAATTCTAGAGGACGGCACTCCTACAGAGATCAGCACAGGTGGGTCATTAACACTAAATCCATTCCTCCACCCATACTGCTCACTGATTGGTCCAGAGTAGGGCGGGGACTGGGTAACATCAGCCTGTAATCCCCTGGTCACTTTCCTGAGCTGTGTTCCCCGTCCTGTATTCCTGTATTTCTCTGGGATAATCTTCCTTCTCTGTGCTGCAGACACAATTTATGTCTCTAGACTGGATTTATGGAGATTCTGGTGTTCAGTTGGCATGAGAATGTTGATATTCACCATAGGTGTTACTAGACCTAGGCATCTGGGGTATGTGTTTTGGGTCTTCTGCACCATGTTAGATTTTTCCCAGGATTACTTGCTCTGTTGTCTGCTGTCTGTGCCGGGTGGAGGCATATGTCTGTATAGTCTCAGACCCAAGTCACTGAGTGCAGTCTCAGGAGCAGTGCTTTGGAGTTGAGGAGTCAGAGGAAATTTTGGGTACCTGGAGTCGGCAAACAATGCACCGACTCCTACTAAATTTAGATTATCGGAACATTTAGGTGTCGGAACATTTATCTACCAACTCCACAGCCCTGCTCAGGAGATGGGAGGCAGCGGTACCTCTGCATTTAAGCTTAACTGATTACTCAAAATCGTCCCGACCCTTGCACTATATCATTTTATGTTGTACATTACATACTCCTGACTACTGCACTTTATACTCTGTTGTACATTACATACCCCTGCACTATATAATTTATATTGTACATTACATACTCTTGACCCCTGCACTATATCCTCTGTTGTATATTACATCATTCTGATGCTATATAGTCCTGTCTATTGTATCTTATACAATATATTGTACATTATAGTCCCGACCTCTGCTCTCTCCCCTCTACCCACTGATATATATATAATATAAACATAATATGTATTCTCTTTTATTACACCCATTTCCTACCAGCTAGACATTGTGGGGTTTATTTACTAAAGCTAGAGAGGGCAAAATTAGTCACAATTCTGCAGAGAAACCAATCAGCTTCTAACCAAAGCTTGTTTAATTAATTGATTGGCTTCTCTGCAGAATTGTGACAAATTTTGCCCTCTCTAGCTTTAGTCAATAAACCCCTTTTCTTTATCGTACACCACGGGACACAGAGAATTTAAGCATTACATAATGGGTTGTATGGCACAACCAATCAAAGACAGTTTCCCTCCAATCAGGGAAGTACTTTTATTTTATTTTTGCCAGTTGGACGTGAGGAAGATATGCTGAAGAAAGCTCTGCCTAAGAAGCTCTATGAGGGTAGAGAGCTACACTGTGGGTCTATCCACGCTTAATTATATTACGCCAAAACTGGATGGTATCCGGACCTCATGGACGAGGTGTCGCCTGTAATGTCTCTTTCCGGAGGACTAGGCTCTGGGGTCCAGCACTTTCCCTCTATATGCTATAAGTCCTGGTAAGAGTATTTTACAAGGCCCAGGGAAGAGGTCTCCTTTTAAGTAGAAACCCATACCCCTGAATGTTGGCACGCAGACCCCACCGAGATGGGTTGGTATCTGCCTGGCAGAGAACCTGCGGCAGGAGACAAGGTGAGTTAGAAAAAAGTCCTAGGTTTTAAACTTGGTGACTTTTCCTATTTTAGAGTGGGTGTAATTTTTTTTAAGCCGCCACTGGAGGGAGTAAAGTGCTGAGTTTTCACTCACCAAAGCTCCAAAGCAGTGTCAGTCCAAACGACAAGCATACTCCTTTCGCTGCAAGCTCTGCATTTCCCTCCTCCCTCTTACACAGAAAGCTGAAGGATCTCCAAACACAGGAGAACAACGTGAACCACACAGGGGTGCAGAAGATGCCCCCTAGGACACGCAGGCGTGCTTTATGACGATCTCAGTGGGAGGGCCTGAATAGGGGCACGCTTTTAATGGCGGTCAGACTGGAAGGAACAAACCTCACATATCTGGAGCTTCCCTACAACAGACACAGCAGCGTTTAAGGGCACGTAAGATCTCCATGTGGTTGGCTGAGCACTCCCAAAGACATCTGGCATGAAACTGTGCGTTATTAGTTGCATACTTATATGTAGATTGCTAAACTAGCACAGTAGTATATGCATTTTTTGGTACCTTGGTTTTGCTTAGCATTATGTCTTCCCAAAGAAGAGGCTCTGGGAGAAGCAAAAAAGCATCGCCGCCAGAGGCTCTAGCCACGCTTGCTCAGAACCCTCATCTCCTGTAATACCTGAATTATTTATACAGGATGATCCATTACCTCTATCAGGAGTTGCAGCCTCTCCCGTGGTGCCGGGGCCTGCATATGTCACTGAAAACTCTTTGGCAACAGTCCTAAACGATTTAGAAGGAAGAATCACTGCGTTAATCGTAAAGTCTTCAGAAAAGGACAAAAAGCGAAGCAGATCTCCTCCTGTTGTTTTAGATCTCCTTGCAGAAAGATCTGAGGAGGATGAGGACTCGGAGGGATCCAAGCTATCAGAGGAACCTTTTTCTGCATCTCAGGTGCTAAAATTACAGGTGCAAAATTATACTAAAGCAGTGCGCTCCACATTCAGATTACCCTCTTAAGGAGTTGACTAAATCACCTGTCTGGGCTCATTAAAATCCCTACAGGCTGCTTGTGCCTTTCCGATTCATCCTTTATTGAATATGATTTACGCAGACTGAAAAAACCCAGATAAGCATTTTTGCTCCTTGTAGGAAGTTTGCAGTGATTTATCCTATGGAGGAGAAGTTTACCAAGAAATGGAGTCTGTCTTCTGTAAAGAAAAGCCTAAGTTGTCCAGTGGACAATGCCCAGGTATTTAAAGATCCTTCTGAAAAAGGCATCCTTCCTCCTGGCAGGCGCAGTAACCCACCCTGCTGTAGCAGTAGTGGGTATGTGCCAGGTCTTAAAGGACCAGGTGAAACGGGGGATGAAAGATCTGACTGCTGAACAGATCAAATTTTGGGAGAATATGCCCAGGGCCTTATGTTTTACAGTGGATGCCATTAGAGATTCTATCCAACAGGCATCCTGCCACACACTGCAGCTGGTACTTATGCACAGAATTCTTTGGCTAAAGCATTGGTCAGCAGAAGCTCCATGCAAGAAGCTTTTGGCCAGCTTCCCCTTCCATGGCGAACACCTCTTTGGGGAAGATTTGGAAAAATATATCCAAAAGATATTGCGTGGTAAAACTACCCTTTTACCAGACAAGAAGAAAAACAAAAGTCCTTGTTTTAAGCGTTCTCTCTCCGTAGCCAGTGGCGACAGCATTTTCAGCCAGCCACAAAAGCTAAGTAAGACCAAGCCCAGAAAAAGAAGCAATGGAGTTCAAAGGCTAACTAGCAAAACCCCAAAGCCTCTTCACAAAGTGGGGGGACGGCTTCGGCAGTTTTTTATCAGCATGGCAGGCAGAAATCCAGGACAAGCGGGTAGTATCCACGGTATCCCTAGGATACCAACTGGAATTTCGAGAAATCCCATCTTCTCAATTCCGAAGCTCAAGACTCTCCAAAGATCCACTAAAAAGAATGTCCTTCTTCAAAGGATTGGATCACTTGCTGTCCCAAGGGGTGATCACAGAAGTACCCCTAAAGGAGCAAGTTTAAGGTTTTTATTCAAACCTCTTTGTGATTCCAAAACTAAATGGAGACGTCAGACCCATGAATGAATGAATGAAAACTTATATAGCGCAGCACATGCGAACTTAATCGCCTAAGGGCGCTTGTTGTTCCTGTCTCCTTTGATATCAAAAGAGATGAGTCTTGATCTTTCTCCTGAACGCTAAGTGGTTCTCCTCCAACCGAATGCTGGTTGGTAAAGCGTTCCATAGTCTGGGACCTTGGATCGCAAATCTCCTTTCCCATCCTGGATCTAAGATCTCTAAATCAGTTTCTGAACATTTGCCATTTCCGAATGGGAACTATTCGATCAGTGGACTCTCTCTACAAGGCAGAGAATTTGGGGCATCGATGGACATCAAGGACACATATGTACATGTGCCTATCCATCCCACGCACCAAAGATTTTTAAGGTTTGTGGTAGAACATCGCCAATTCCAGTTTGTGGCTCTGCTATTTGGGGGTATTTACAAAGGTACTAGCCCCTCTGTTGGCAAATTTAAGGCTACAGGGTATAGCAGTAAAGGCCTATCTAGACGATCTACCTGGAGCATTTAGGATGGATTGTAAACCTACAAAAATCCTCTCTACCAGCCCTAAGAAGGGTAGAGTATTTGGGCATGATCATAGACACAGCCCAAGGGCTGGGGAGCGGTGTTAGAAGAAGCTTCAGCCCAGACCGAAAGGAACCTGCCATCAATATACTGGAGATAAGGGCAGTATACTTGGCCCTCACAACCTTGACACACAGGTTACAGGGCCACCCGGTGTGGATTCAATCCGACAATGCTACTGCAGTAGCTTACATCAATCACCAGGGAGGCACCCGCAGTTAGGGCGCCCAGAAAGAGGTGAATCAGCTTTTGCCATGGGCAGAACATGTTCCTTGTCTCTCTGCAATCTTTATTCCGGGGGTAGAAAACTGGCGAGAGGACTATCTGAGTCGCCAGCAACTACTACCGGGAGAGTAATCCCTCCAACCCGATGTGTTTCAGGCCATGTGCCAGAGATGGGGACCTGCTGATGGGGATGTAGACCTGCTAACTTGCAGGTTCAACAAGAAGTTGGACAACTTTGTGTCCAGGACGAGAGATCCTCTGGCCTACGGATCAGATTCTCTGATAATTCCGCCGATCACTCTCTTACAAAGGCTACTTTGCATGATCAAGAAGGAAAGAATTCCAGTAATACTAGTGGCCCCAAATTGGCCCAGAAGGCCTTGGTACACCAAAATCATTGGAGGCTTCTGCTTCGTCATGACCCGCTGTCGCAAGATCCAGTGTTCCATCCTTCCTTACAAAAGCAAAATTTGACGGCTTGACTACCGAGACCCACATTCTGAAGAAACAAGGGATCACGGGTCCAGTACTATCTACACTTATTAAAGCCAGAAAGCCAGCCTCCAGGCTAATCTACTATAGAGTCTGGAAAGCATATGTTTCATGGTGTGAAACTAATAAATGGAATCCTTAAAGATATGACCTAAGTAGGATTCTCGCCTTTTGCCAGCTAGGAATGGATATGAAATTAGCCCTTAGTACTATAAAGGGTCAAATATCGGTCTTATTTCAAAGACCGCTGGCATCTCATTCCCTAGTTCGGGCTTTCATTCAGGGGGTACTGCGGATCAATCTGCCAGTAAAATCTCCCCATGGGATCTGAATTTAGTATTGTCAGTGTTGCAGGAGCAACCTTTTGATCCTATTCGCAATATTCTACTGATTCTTTTAAGCAGGAAATTGGCCTTTTTGATTGCTATCACTTCGGCTAGAAGAGTATCTAAATTGGCAGCGCTTTCCTATAAAAAGCCTTATTTAATTTGTCGAACGGACAAGATTGTTTTCTACGACCCCATATAACCTTTTTACCAAAGGTAGTGTTGCCATTTCATTTGAATCAAGATATTATTTTGCCTTCCTTTTTTCCGAATACGCAGTGTGAGGAATTGGCTCGGTAGCGGGTGTGTGTGACCCCCTGGATGGGTTCACTACACGCTGAACTGTACAGAAAGGCAGCCGAGGACGGTTGAAAACAAAGGATATGGTTTATTTTTCCATATTGCTGGATACAAGTGCAAGCATCAAAACGGCATAAAGAAAACAAAACATAAAATAAACCCTTGCCACTTGGGGCGTCTACCTTCCCAACACAGGAACCTACCTATGGAGTCTGGCACAGCCTACTGCTGGGCAGACATTGCTGGTCATACAGCAGAAAACAAAAAGTCTCTGATATTTATCACACAGAAATATCAACAAGCACCTCACCTCTTCAGAAGTCACTGCTCTGCTTCACTCAAAGGCCTCAGGATGCAGCTATCAGTAGCCATCCTTTGGATGTCTTTATAGAGGCCTTAATTACCTCATTCTAACAGCTGAAGTTTTCCAACGCCCTAAACCTTTCTGGCTATTTCTGCAGCTGATGCCTTATAGTAATTGGTGTATTGTCTAAACAAGGCAGAAAAGTATCTCCCGTCTGTGACAACACACACAGATTTACCTTCCTGTGACGTACCCCCTCTTGTTTCAACCCTAGGGTTGGGACACAGCTTGCCAGGCACGCATGCACTCGGGACAAACCATCTGCATTCCCCATTTTAACACCGGGGCGATGCGTTACCACAAAACTAAATTCCTGAAGGGCCAGGAACCACCAATTTATTCTCCTAATGGTTTCTTTGTTCTGTGCCATCCACTTTTTCAATGGTAGCATAATTCTCCTCATGGGCCTTCAACTTTCGGCTAAGGTACATAACAGGGTGTTCCTCCCCATTGATAACCTTGGACAGTACAGCTCCTAACCCCACATTTGACGCATCTGTCTGAACCACAAAGTCCCGTGAAAAATCAGGCGATTTTAAAACTGGCTGACTACATAAGGCCTGTTTTAAAGCCTGAAAAGCTGCTTCTGCTTCGGGAGTCCACTTGGTCATGACAGACTCCTTTCCTTTGGTCAAATTGGTCAGGGGATAATATCCCGCGATTCCCAAACATGCACAAACCTGTTTCTTGTTGGTGGGACGTGGCCAATCCTGAATAGCCTCAACTTTTGTTTATTTGGGGCTTGATTAGACCTCTCCCAATGGTATACCCTAGATACTTCGCCTCTTCTAGCCCAAGGGTATATTTTTTTTTTTTGGATTGGCTGTAAACCCGGCTTTCCAGATGGAATCCAACACAGCCTGAACTTTTGGCAAGTGTGATTCTCAATCTTCACTGTGGATGACAACGTCATCGAGGTATGCAGCACCATAGGCTCGATGAGGCCGAAGGGTCTTATCCATGGTGCGTTGAAATGTGGCGGGAGCATTCTGTAACCCAAAAGGCGACCTCTGATATTGGAAAGATCCGTCTGGAGTTACAAATGCTGTTTTTTCCCTGGCTGACTCCGAGAGAGGAATTTTTTCCCTGGCTGACTCCGTCTTTATCCACCACCTTCCTCAACATTTGTTTTAAAGTTTTATTAAATCTTTCCACTAACCCGTCTGTTTGAGGGTGATATACTGATGTACGTAATTGGGTCACTTTTAGGAGTTTACAAAGTTCTCTGGTCACCCTAGACATAAACGGGGTGCCCTGAGTTAGGACTTCCTTAGGAAGACCCACACAGCTGAAAACCTGAAATAACTCTTTGGCAAAGGTTTTTGCAGAGGTGTTTCGGAGAGGAATCACTTCTGGGTAACGGGTGGCATAGTCCATTAAGGGGCCAACCAAGTCCATGGCGATCCTCTCAAAAGGGTCCTCGATAATGGGCAGGGGTAACAACGGATTGCGGAAATGTGGCATGGGTGCAGTAATCTGACACACTGGACAGGAAGAGCAGTACAATTCCACTTCCTTAGTGATCCCAGGCCAATAAAACCTCTGGGTGATTCTCTCCCGGGTTTTTTCTGCTCCCAAATGTCCCCCAAGAATGTGCCCATGGGCCAGTTCCAAAACCCATTTGCGGTACGGTTTAGGCACTACCAGTTGCTCAATGGTCTCCTCTAACCTCTGTGATACTCGATATAACAGGTTCCTTTCAATAATGAAGTAAGGGAGGGCAACCCTCTCATCAGGGTTAACTAACTCCCCATCTATCTTCACTACATTCTCCCGGGCTCTCAGCAATGTGGGGTCCCTCAATTGCTCAGTGATGACATTTTCTCTGTGCACCTCGAGGTCATCAAACCCTATCGGCCGCTGTTCCTCTTCTGAGGTAGCAGGCTTCTCCCTATGGACTGGTGTTTCCCCTGCTAAGACTGAGAACGGAAACTCAGGAGAATCCTCACAGTTGGAGGATTCTGGATTAGATGTTTCAGGCTCAGAAGAACCACTTACTGGGGAATCTGGGCAATCCCAGAGCTCACAGAACCTTGGGAAATCCCTTCCCACAATGGCGTCATGTGGCAGTTGGGGAACTAAACCCACTTGATGACACAAGTTACCAAGGGAGGTTTCAAAGGAAACCGTAGTCACCGGATGTTCTCGTGTGTCTCCATGTACACAAATTACAGCCATTTTTTCTAGGATGTGAGGTTTTTCCCACCACTAGATCACTTTTCACTAAGGTGACCAGGCTACCTGAATCCAACAATACCACAACATCTTTACCATCTAAGCACATTCTACATAAAGGTTTCTCATTCCCCTTTACTGCAGTGCATGTGGTTGCAAAGGACTGTCGTCTCTCTGTCAGAAAGTCACACTGCATGGGTTCATCAACCGCTGGGCAAACGGCTGCTACATGTCCCACTTCCCAGCAACGGAAACAAATCAACCTTCTGGTCCTCTCCTGTGGGATGGGTCTTCCAGGCCGCTCTCGCCAATCATTAGCAGTAGTCCCGATAGCACCTCTAGTTGCTCTTTGGTCCCTCTCTCCATCCCCATCCCTTGATGCAGTCTTACCTATAGGTGGGGAGGGTCTGGTCTTGGGGTGAAAAGTCTGTGCGTCTCTGGGTGAAGAGGACAAATTCTCTGTTGCTAGGTACCTTTCGACCAGGTCTACTAGTTTGTCTGCGGTTTCCGGACCACCATGGCTTACCCATTTCTGCAGGGTGTTAGGCAGAGACCTAAGAAATTTGTCCATGACTACCCATTCCAAAATTCTTTGTCCGGACAGAGTTTCTGGCTGCAGCCATTTCCTAGCCAAATGATGAGGTCATACATCTGTGAACGAGGTGACTTCCTCAACTGATAACTCCAATTTTGGACCCGCTGAGCATGAATATCCAGGATTACACCAAAACGTGCCAATATTTCCTCTTTTAACTGGTCATAGTTTTTTGCATCTGCAAACTCCAAATCAAAATATGCCTTTTGGGCTTCTCCAGATAATAGGGGGGCCACTAGTCCAGCCCACTGTTCTTTAGGCCAACTCTCTTTTTCCGCCGTTCTCTCAAACGTGGTCAGAAACATCTCAGGGTCATCATCTGCAGTCATCTTTGGCAATAAGTGGCTTACCAAAAATGTTGATATGTTACTGGCCTGACTCCCAGCCTCAGTTTGCTGTCTCTGAAGTTGTTTCACGATGGCCTCCATTTGCTGCTGGTGTCTCTGTTCCAAGCCTGCAATGCTCTTTCTTCTGCCTTTGGGTGTAGTGTACTGCAGGCAGCGATCTAGGGCTTCTTGTCCATTTTGCGGCCGGTTCGGATCTGGGTCTCCCCCCTTCATATTGAGCATTGCTCTGGGACGTCCCATTGTGTAATGATTTAAGGCTCTGTGTCCTGTGGTGTACGATAAAGAAAATAGGGTTTTTATAACGGCTAACCTGTAAAATCCTTTTCTTAGCGTACACCATGGGACACAGAGGCCCCCCCCCCTACTTATGGGAACCTTATTGCCTGCTACACAACTGAGGTACTCTCCTGATGGGAGGGGTTATATGGAGGGGAACTGTCTTTGATTGGCTGTGCCAATGTCCAATCACCACTGGTGACCATACACCCCATTGTGTAATGATTTAAGGCTCGGTGTCCCATGGTGTACTCCAAGAAAAGGATTTTACAGGTAAGCTGTTCTAAAAATCCTAGTTTATCTGATGATTTGATTGGAGCACAGCCTTTTACATGTTGATAATCTGATAACATCCTTAAACTTTAGAACCTCAAACAGAAAGTGATAATGAGGGAGGAGTCAATAACCCAATGATGGAGGTCTTCAGGATCAGTCCAGTCGTCATCTTGGTTGTTCTCCCCCATCCTCACTCTCTGACCTCTGGTGGGGCTCAGCCCCTCTGTTATTCATGACTAAATCATGGACTAAATAAGGAAGTGCATGACTTCTTGTGTTGAGAATATGGCAATGAGTGATAGAGGGGGTGGGGACACTCATCCTATAAACCCCCTCATCACTGTCACTCCTATAAAAGACAGTTCTCGTTGTTTCCTCGCTCTCTGACTAAGGTCCATGAATAAAGAAATGATCTGGTAGGAGATCAGAGGACCCATTTACTAGTTATTTTGAGGGGGGAATTGTAAGATCCTCAGTGACAAAGCTTCCGGATGTGGGCGGAGTCCTGGTTTAGGGGAACAAATTTGCTCATGTCTAGTAATAATCTTTTTATCTCTATTTTATTAGATGGACGGGAGATGAGGAAAACCTCAGAGGATTGTCTCACTTTCTCTCCAGTCTGTAAAGTAGAAGATGAGGACATCACACAGTACAGTGCAGGAGAAAACCCGACTACCTCAAATGTCCATCCGGCACCACACAGTGTAGATGGACCATCGTATTACTCTTATCCTGAGGAACCCACGGGGAAGAAGCCATTTTCCTGTTCTGAGTGTGGGAAATGTTTTTCACAGAAGTGCAGTCTTTACAGACATCAGAGATCTCACACGGGGGAGAAGCCGTATTCCTGTCCTGAGTGCAGGAAATGCTTTTCAAGGAAGTTCCATCTTTACAGACATCAGAGATCTCATACAGGGGAGAAGCCGTATTCCTGTCCTGAGTGTGGGAAATGTTTTTCACTGAAGTCCAATCTTTACACACATCAGAGATGTCACACAGGGGAGAAGCCGTATTCTTGTCCTGATTGTGGAAAATGTTTTTCATTGAAGTCCAATCTTTACATACATCAGAGATCTCACACGGGGGAGAAGCCATTTTCCTGTACTGAGTGCGGGAAATGTTATTCACTGAAGTCCAGTCTTTACGCACATCAAAGATCTCACACGGGGGACAAGCAGAAGCCATATTCCTGTCCTGAGTGCCCGAAATGTTTTTCACAGAAGTCCAGTTTTTACAGACATCAGAAATCTCACAAAGAGAGAAGCCGTATTCCTGTCCTGAGTGAGGGAATTGTTCCTCACTGAAGTCCTGTCTTCCTGTACATCAGGGATCCCATACAACCCTTGAGGTGTATTGGTGCCATGAGTGCGGGAAATGTCTTCTGTATGAATGTTGCTGGACATCACAGCTCTCATGTGGGGAAGAAGCACATCCTGATATACACCTCAGATATACTCCATGGCTGATCTTCATAATGTAAGAAACCGTGCCTGGGGTATGGACATTTTTTGAAAAAAACGAGTTGTCCGGGGGACTATATTGGGGTTCCAGTCTCCTTGTCCCTTATGACAATATCCTTATTTCTCATCTACCCGAAAGCTCAGCAGTGGTGTGTGAGTTCATTGAAAACTACAAGCCGACACTGGCTAAGGACAGCTGGTTTTGTGGGTTTTTTTTTCCCCCCACATGATTAACCCCTTCAATACTGGACACTTTCACCCCCTTCCTGCCCAGTTGAATTTTCATCTTTTAGCGCTCTCACACTTTGAATGACAATTTCGCAGTAATCTAACTCTGTGCTTACATGACATTATTATCTTTTTTTCCTACAATTAGAGCTTTCTTTAGGTGGTATTTGATCACTGTTTTTTTTTTTTATATTTTGTTTTACAAATAAATTAAAGATAGAAAAAGAGGGTTTTCTTTGTTTCTGTTATTTACTAAATTTGATAAGTTTTCTCCTTCACTAATGGATGATACTGATGAGACCAGGCAGGAAGTCGTGTTGAGCAGGAAGTGTTGTTGAGCATCATGGAAAATGTAGTTCCAAAACATCTTGGGGGCCAAGGTTCGCCATCACTGTCGCTGGCAAGCGATATTATCGCAAAAGTCTAGCTAACAATTTCTGTAAAAAAAACACACTAAAGTAAATTTTAGGAGGCACAGAAACACAATAAATTTCCCAATTTTGGGTAAAATATAAAAGCTGAGGTTGCACCAAGTAAATTGATACCCAACATGCCAAATCCTAAATTTGTGTGCGCTGGTAGTTTGGTGACACATTTCGGTACCCTATATTTTCTATAGGTGACACTTTAAAAGCCCCCTATAGGTCATCAGTTTAGTGTTATGTAGGAGGTCTGGTGATAGAATTATTGCTCTCATTCCGGTGTGCACAAGAGTATGTGCCTGGGTTTAAATTTTAATTTTGTACAAAAAAATTCCATCACATAGAGCAGCCTTTTTTCAACAAGGGTGCCTTGAGGTTTCCTCAGGGCGCCTTGGCAAAATTCCAAACAATTGCCCAAAAATGATATACAATCCGGAGGGTGGATGAAGCATTTTAGTTGCACAAAGCCTCAGGTTTTCATTGTCCCCATTGCAACCTTCTAGCTGCCAATCTCCTAATGACCCATGACATCATGAGCTGATAAGGAGGATGTCAGTTGCCTGAATATCAACCTTGTGTGACCCTTCCCCTGCCTCTCTCCATTAGCTTTGGGGTCTCGTTAGCTGAGGGATGAAGAAACCTTGGAATACTAGTCAGTACCAGTTTGCAAAAATAGGATTTTTATAACGGCTTACCTGTAAAATCCTTTTCTTGGAGTACACAACGGGACACCTAGTCCTTACATATGGGTTGTATAGTTCACCAAAGGTGATTGGACACTGGCACACCCAATGAAGACAAGTTCCCCTCTATATAACCCCTCCCATAAGAGGAGTACCTCCGTTTTTTCGCCAGTGTCTAAAGCGAAGGACACGAGTAAGGATATGCTAAGAAAGAGCTATGTTGGAAAATCCCTCCGGGGGTTAAAGGAGTTGTAAATGATTTTTTATTTTTTTTATTTTGCTGAAATTACTGTTTACAGGTTATAGAGACACAATAGTTAACTGATTTCTTTTAAAAATGATAAAAATGGATAAAACTCAATCATATAATGTGCCTGCAGTTTAGTTTCATTTTTAAACTGGTTTCATGTTTCTGTGATTTACAGAGACACACAGAACACGCAGTAATCACACCTCCTGGATCGTGAGTGAAAGAGTGAAAAACATATATACAGCGCAACAACATGCGAAATGAATCGCCTCTGGGTGCTGTAACCATTGCCTAGTTGAAACCCTTTGACCCTCAGAAGAAATGGGTTTTAATCTTCCTCCTGAAGGCCAAGTGGTCCAACTCCAATCGAATGCTGGTTGGTAGCGCGTTTCACAGTCTTGGTCCCTGGACTGCAGATCTTCAATCTCCTTTGGACTTGTATCTAGCTTTGGGTATCTGGAGTAGGTTTTGATTAGTGGATCGCAGAATGCGATTTGGGTTATGGCCTTTTATTTTTTTGCATAGATATTGGGGGGCGTTTCCTTGAATACACTTATGCATTAGGCAAAGTGCCTTGAAAGTGAGTCTGTCCTTTACTGGCAACCAATGAAGGGATCTCAGTGAAGGGGAGATTGCTTCCGATGGCTTTTTTCCGGTCACTAATCGATCATGGACCACAGTGAATAGCTAGCATGATTTTTTTCATAAGGAGCCAGACAAGCAGGAAGTGTGGAGATCAGAGAAGGATTACAGCTACTTCAAAGCAAAAACGAACAATGAGGACATGAAACCAGGACTGCTGTAAGGTAAAGAAATCTATTTGGCTAAAAAATAAAAATTCCTTTAGTGACCCTTTAACCACTTAAAGACCCCCGCACGCACATATACGGCCACAACATGGCTCGTACAGGCACAAGGGCGTAAATTTACGTCCCCGCCTGAGTGCGGTTCGGGGGTCCCATTGGGACCCCCTCCGCGGCGTGCGGGGGTCCCCCTACCTCTGGGAGCGATCCGGGATCTGCGGGCGGATGTCCGTGTTTTCCGCCCCCCCCCCCCGCGATCGCTCCCAGCCAATGGGAGCGCGCTCCCAGCCTGTCACTTCCTCCTCCTGTGTTTACACAGGAAGGAGGAAATGATGTATTCTCTCATCGCAGCGCTGTTTCCCAGCGCTGCTGATGAGAGAAGACATGACAAGTAAGTGTGCACCAACACAACACTGACACACACTCACATAGGCATATTAACCCCTTGTGATCGCCCCCCCCACCCCCCTGTCACAGTGTTACTGAATGCAGTGATTTAATCACTGCATTTAGTGTCAGTGTGACAGGCACTGTAAAAAACAGTTAGTGTTAGGTTTAGGATAGCCCCCCCACCCCCCCTAATAAAGTTTTAACCCCCTGATCACCGCCCTAGTTAACCCTTTCACTCCCTATTGCCAGCGTCACTAAGCGATCATTTTTCTGATCGCTGTATTAGTGTCGCTGTTCCCGCTAGGTAGCTATTTTTTTTTTTATTGCGATTTTTTTTTTTTACTAAAGACATGTGGCTAAATAAATTTTGGCCTAAATGTTTGACTAAAATTTAGTTTATTTGATTTTTTTTTAACAAAAAGTAAAAAATAGTGTTTTTTTTTCAAAAATGTCGCTCTATTTTTGTATATAGCGCAAAAAATTAAAATCGCAGAGGTGATCAAATACCACCAAAAGAAAGCTCTATTTGTGGGAAGAAAAGGACGCAAATTTTGTTTGGGAGCCACGTCGCACGACCGCGCAATTGTCTGTTAAAGCGACGCAGTGCTGAATCGCAAAAACACCTTGGGTCATTTACCAGCGTATTGGTCCGGGTCTTAAGTGGTTAAGGAGCTACGCCGCCGGGTCCATCCAAACTGCTTACTAAGTTACACCAAATGGGTGAGGCCCAAGCCTCGCTGAAGACAGATAAGGGGAGTACCTCAGTTTTGTAGCAAAGCAGTAAGTATCCCTAAAGAGAAGAGTGGTGGGACCTCTGTGTACTCCAAAAATGTTTTTAAAGGTAAGCTGTTATAAAAATCATATTTTCTTTATTGTACACCACAGGACACAAAGTCCTTACATATAGGACGTCGCCATCGAACAAGAGGCCCTAAACAGCTGCCTGCAGCACCCTACGCCCGAAGGCGGCATCCTCATGTCCTCTTACATCTACTTGGTAGAATTTGGTAAATGTATGGATTAAAGACCAAGTTGCAGCTTTACAGATCTGAGCCATCGAAGCCTGATAATTCACTGCCAAGGAAGCACTTATTGCCCTGGTGGAATGCGTCTTAACAGGAAAAGGAGGAATTTTATTCCTTAAATCATAAGTTTGAATAATCACTTGTCGAATTAGAAATGGTCAATTTTGATGCTGCCTGCCCCTTCTTGGGACCATCGGGCAGAATAAACAGCAAATCTGTTTTACGTATCTGAGCACTTGCCTGCTGATAAACCTTAATTGCTCTCCCTATATCCAGAGAGTGCAATCATTTCTCTGCTGCTGTTTGCAGTTCAGGAAAAAAGAAAGACAAAACAATATCTTGATTAAACTGGAACGGCGAGACTACCTTCTGAAGAAAAGTAAGGTGGGGCCGTAACCTAATTTTGTCTGTGACAAATTAAATAAGGCTCCTTACACGGGAGAGCTGCTATATCAGATACTCTCCTAGCCGGGGAGATATGAACCAGAAATGCCAATTTCCGACTCAAGAGAATCAATGGAATATGACGAATGTGTTCAAAAGGCTGTTTTTACAAAACCTGACAGAAACAAGTTCAAATCCCATGGGCACAAGGGAGGTCAGACTGGCGTTTTTTTTTTTTTTTTACCTGTAACACTCCCTGAATAAAGGTCCGGATCAAGGAATGAGATGCCAACGGTCTCTGAAAGAAGATAGATGGAGCCAAGATTTGACCTTTAACCACTTCCATACTGGGCACTTAAACAACCTCCTGACCAGACCAATTTTCAACATTCAGCGCTCTCACAATTTGAATGACAATTACTCAGTCATGCAACACTGTACCCAAATTATTTTTTTTCCCACAAATAGAGCTTTCTTTTGGTGGTATTTGATCACCTCTGCAGTTTTTATTTTTTGCACTATTAATGAAAAAAGACCAAAAATTTGGGAAAAAAAATATTTTTTCTTATTTTCTGTGATAAAATTTTGCAAATTCTTAATTTTTCTTCTTAAATTTTGGGCACAATTTATACTGCTACATGTCTTTGATGAAAATAACCCAACGTTTTTGGAAATTTTTTGGTCTGTGTGAAAGTTTTAGAGTCTAAAAGCTATAGTGCAAATCATAAAAAATTATCACATCTGATTACACCTGATGTACTGAAGGCCTCTCATTTCTTGAGACCCTAACAAGCCAGGAAAGTACAAATGCCCACAGATGGCACTGATGAGGTGGCACAGATGGCACTGATGAGGTGGCACAGATGGCACTGAGGCAGCACAGATGGCACTGAGGCAGCACAGATGGCACTGAGGCGGCACAGATGGCACTGAGATGGGTACTGATGTGCTCCGATGAGGCCTGTGTACTGGTGGACACAGGTGGGCACTAATGAGGCGGCACAGATGGCACTAATGAGGCGGCACAGATGGCACTAATGAGGCGGCACAGATGGCACTAATGAGATGGCACTGAGGCGGCACAGATGGCACTGAGATGGGTACTGATGAGATGGGTACTGATGTGCACTGATTGACTGCAGCACAGGTGGGCACTGATGAGGTGGCACAGGTGGGCACTGATTGCAGGTGGGCGCACGGTGGTACTGGTGGGCGCACGGTGGCACAGGTGGGCACGTGGTACTGGTGGGTACAGTGGTACAGGTGGGCACAGTGGTACAAGTGGGCACACGGTGGTACTGGGGGGCACAGGTGGTCCTGGGGGCACTGTGGTACTGGGGGGGCACATATGGTACTGGGGGCACTGATTGTTCACCTTTTTTTTTTTCCCCCAAAGCGCTGCAGCTCCGTTCGCTCTCCCTCCTCACACGCGCTGTCTGTGTGAGGAGGGAGAGTCGGCAATGAGAGATGATCTCATATGTTTACATATGAGATCATCTCTCATTGGCAGCACAGATCGTGTTGTAAATAGCCGCTGTGATTGGCTATTTACTGCGATCTGTGTTTGGCTGTGTCCGAGGAACACGGCCAGCACAGGAGTTCCCCGCTGCGTGCTCGGCTGAGCATCTGATTCCTGACTCCGGGTGCCCCCCTGGTGGTTTATGTAAGCTACTGCAGTAGCATTGTCATATTGAATCCAAACTGGGTAACCCTGTAACCTGTACGCCCAGGTTCTGAGGGCTAGATATACCGCCCGAATCTCCAAAACGTTAATGGGCAGATTCTTTTCGGACTTGGACCAAGTTCCTTGAGCTGAAGCCTCTTCCAGGATTGCCCCCAGCCTAACAGGCTGGCATCCATAGACACCACCTTCCAAGTGACCGGGCGAAAGGATTTTTCTGCTCGTAAATTCTTGGTGCTTAACCACCAGCTGAGGCTTTGACCCCCTTTTGAAGATGAAAGCATCAGGAAGTCTAGAGCCTGGATATTTCTGTTCCAGGTTGCCAGGATACTGTTCTGAAGTAGCCTTGAATGAAACTGGGCATACAGAATGGTTTCGAAAGAGGCCACCATCTTTCCCAGTAAGCTCATGCAAAGATGAATTGATGGTTTTCCCTTTGCTTCGATCTTGCTGACCAAATCTCTCAGGGATTTGACTCTGAAAGAAAGAAACGTTGTTTTGGGTTGTGTCTAAAATCATGCCCAAGTACTCCACCCCACCAAATCTACTGGAAGCCAAGCCTCTCTGCTGAACATCAGCCGGTAAGGGGAGTACCCTGTTGCATCATTTGTTGTGCTATTGTAGGCGTGCACTATGGTGGATACATGTTTACCACATTGCTGCTTTTTCTCTTTGTTCAGAGTCCCCAGCATGTCCAGAAGGGAGTGCTTAAAGCGTTCTGACTGGGCATCCCCCTGTGGGTGATATGGTTCTTGACTTCTTAATGCCCAACAGATCCAATAGTTTCTTTATAAGATTGCTCTCAAAGTCTCTCCCCTGATCTGAGTGTATCCGCTTTGGTAATCCATAATGAACAAAGAACTTCTCCGCTAAGACCTTCACCACGGTGGAAGCTTGCTGATCCTTTGTCGGGAATGCTTGAGCATATCGAGTAAAGTGGTCAGTCACTATTAAAAAATTCCCTTGTCCACTCAGATCAGGCTCTAGGCAAAGGAATTCAATGAACCCCAGCTCAATGGGTCCCTGACTTTGAAGATGGCCCATTGGGGCAGCCCAGTGAGGCAAGGTCTTCCTCTGGATGCACCAAATGCAGGAGTGGCAGTAACCTTTCCACTTCAGCCTGCATGTAGGTTTTACTGGCCCTATCTCTCACTAATTGGAAGGTTCTCTGTGTTTAGTCAGCAGGAACAGTTGCCACTTCTCTCCCAGACCATCAGAGGGGCCCCTTCGGTAGACCACTCCTTGATGTATCTGCAACCGGTCCCATTCTTTATGTTACAGTCAGGCTTCCTTCAGAGATTCTGTCAGTAACACGTCTGGGCATTGTTCTTCTAATGCCGCGTACACACGGTCGTTTTTTGCGATTAAAAAAAGGTTGTTTTTTAAAACGTCATTTAAATTGATCGTGTGTGGGCAAAACGTAGTTTTTTGTCTTAAAAAAAACGACAAAAAAAAAATTCCAACATGCTTGAATTTTTTGTGTCGTTTTTCAAAACGTCGTTTCTTGTTTCACAAAAAGTCACCGTGTGTAGCAAAAACGTTGTTTAAAACGACGTTTTTCAACCCGCGCATGCCCAGAAGCTAGTTATGAAGCGAGCTTCAATGGAAAAGTGTGGTGAACGTAACCTCGTTTTTTGTGAAAAAACGATGGTGTGTATGCAACATCGTCTTTGAAAGTGACGTTTCAAAAACGTCGTTTTTTACTTCACAAAAAACGTTGGTTTTTTTCATCGCAAAAAACGACCGTGTGTACACGGCATAAGGCCTTTAATACTAGTCTTCTCAGAGAGTCATCCTTCTTGATCTCTCCTTAAGTCTTATTTAGACAATTTTGGTAGGCCTTCTTCTACTACTTGTGTTGCAGCACAATAACACTTGGGTACACCAGCAGCTGAAACGCCAATCTGTTCGGCCTTGGACCCTACTTTGGCCTGAAGTTCAGCTCCCTGGTATAGAGCTCACACTCCTTCTGGGGTCAACTGAGTCCATTCTTCGGCGGGGGGGCATTAGAACCATGGGGTCTTTATTTTAGGTTGACGGTAAAACCAGAAAAGGGCAGCCAACCATCGAAGTCCCATGGCATCCAGCTTGGCGGTAGTGAGAAGTTAGGTGAGTGCATTATTGTCGGTTCTCACTACAAACACGGCTCCATACAAATAGTCTCTTAGCTTGTCTACAACCGCCCACTTTAGGGCCAAGAATTCAAGCTTGTGAGTTGGGTATTTCTTCTCAGGAGTCCACTGGTCCTGGATAGACTCTATGGCCCGGATTCACAAAGCACTTACGCCGACGTATCTCCAGATACGCCGGCGTAAGTACAAATGTGCGCCGTCGTATCTATGCGCCGACCCACAAACTAAGATACGCCTAAAAATAAGCTTCATCCCATCGACGTAACTTTCCTACGCCGGCGTAGAGTGTGCGCATATTTACGCTGGACACATGTGGCGCTCCCATTGATTTTCGATTCAAATGAGGGAAATACGGCGATTCACAAACGTACTTGCGCCCGGCGCATAATATACGCGGTTTGCATAAGTCGTACGTCTGGCGTAAAGTTATTCCCCATATATTAGGTGCAACCCATGCAAAGGTATGGACCAGGGAACACAAGCCGTCAAATTTTACGTAGTTTACGTTTTACGTGAATATGGCTGGGCGTAGGTTACATTTACACCGTAGGCAGTGATCCGACGTATCTTAGGCAATTGTTTCGACGTGATTGTGAGCATGCACACTGGGATGTGGTCACGACACGACACATGCGCAGTTCGTTCCAAGTACTTGTCTGGCACTCGGCCCATCATTTACACGCCTCATTTGCATGGCTCACGCCCACTTCCACCTACTCAGACTTACGCCTTAGAAACCCAGCGTAGTTTTGAGAGCAAGTGCTTTGTGAATTCTGTGCTTGCCTCTCTGCGCTGCGTCGGCGTAGCGTAAAGAATATACGCTACGCGGCATAAATATGCGCCAATGTCTGTGAATCTGGGCCTTTAGGTTTTCTAGGCCCCATAGTGGACTGCTGGTTTGCTTCCAAGGCATCATCTTCTCCTTCACTCTTTAACAATTCATTAAGGGGTCTGGCTATCTTGACAAACCCCTCCATGAATCTTCTATAATAAGAGAAGAAGCCCAGGAATGACCAGAGCTCGGGTACGTTGGTAGGCCTTGGCCAGGAAGTGACAGCATCCAATTTCTCTGGATCTGTAGCCACCCCTTCAGCAGACACAATGTGGCCCAGGTAGTGCACCGAGCACTGGTAAAATTGCCACTTCTCTGGGGAGAGCTTCAGGCTTTCTTTGTGGAGAACCTTCTCCAACCTCTCTTTGTTTTCTTCTAGGGTTCTACCAAACAAGATAACATTGTCTAGATACACCAGTACTTCTATTAGGTTAATGTCTCCTACTGTCCTCTCCATCAGTCTTTGGAAGGTGGCTGGGGCTCCTGACAACCCCTTAGGCATACGGTTGAACTCGAAGAACCCTCCTGGGGTGATAAAGGCTGTCTTCTCTTTATCTTCTGGGTGCTTGGGGGATCTGATAGTACCCACTCTTGAGATCCATCACACTGAACCACTTGGCCCCTGACAGACTCTTTAAAGCGTCTTCTATCCGGGGGGTGGTATACTGGTCTGGAATGGTACTCCGGTTCAATGTTCGGTAGTCGATACATAGCCTCAATGACCCATTCTTTTTTCGAACTACCACTATTGGGGAGGCATAAGGGCTCCTAGACTCTCGGATGATTCCTGTCCTCTTGAGCTCCACCAGCTGCTCATATAAATCCTCCAGGTCACCCAGATGGGCCCGTCTGAATCTCTCTCTAAATGGTTTGTCCTCCTCTAAGCGGATCTTCTGGGTGTAACTCCTCGCACACCCCATGTCATATTCATCCTTGGAGAATATCTTCTGCCATTGGGCAAGTTGAGCCTTGGCCCTCTCCCTCCACTCCGGTGTGAGGGCGGATATTTCTGAACTGAACTGAACTGCTCCATGATGACCTCACCCCTCTCTTCCTTCTTTAACTCAGATGGAGCAACTGGGATGGCTGAGTTCACCTGGCCATGGTGTTCCTGATGCTTAGACAGACCTTCCCATGGTTTCTCTGCAGGGCCTTTAATGGAACCACTTCAGGGATCACTTCTATCCCCTTCTCTCTCTTGTGTGGGTCCGCTTCAAGGACAATAAAGGGACCTGGCTGCTTCCAGGTGAGCTTGACAGAGGCTTTCAAGCAGGTCACCTCTCCTGGCTGCAGTATGTTCTCTGTTTAACCAACCGCCAGATCTTGCCGACCCCTTTGGCTGGAGTCTTTTGTTCCAATACTAGACGCTGGTAGGCCTGACTCAACATAGGGTGTAGTCTTGTGGATAAGGTAGTCGGTTCTTGAGATAGAGGTGTCAAAAGTCTCCTGACTAAGTCAGTATTGATCCTTATGATGAGAGAACTCTTGCCATCTCCTAGTGGGCGAGGACAGACCACTGACAAGGTGTTGAAAGTCTCTGTCTCTCCTGCCACTGAGGGGGTCGAAGGTTAGTTTGATCGGCAGATAACCATCGTAAGGGAAATTTTGAGTTCCAATGCCCCATATTTCCAGATCTTCCCAGTTTTTGCGACGACAGATGTCTGAGGTGTTTGTCATAAAATTCTCTATATAGAAGAGTCACCTGAGCTCCAGTATCAAGGAGGGCCTTTGTGTAGATTCCTTCTACGTGGATCAAGACCACGGGGGAGGGCAGAAATTTGCCAGAAATTTGTTTTTAGCGGCCTGCTTGCTAGGCTCTGTGACTTGCACTCTTACCCCCTTTCTTTTTGGGTGTTTTGTTGGGTCTCAACCCCTGTTGGGCTCGGTGTGCACTGAATTCCCACCACGGGCTGTTTGAATTATGGAGTGGGAGGTATTTTGCCATTTAGAGGCAACAATGGGGGTGTTTGGTATGGCCCTGGACCATCAACGTCATCTCCTCACGTCGGTAACTTTTTTGGAGTTGGCTGAAACTGATGGGCCTTTACTGAGGCCCTCTGAAGTTTCCCGTCGGCTTGCGGTACTGTGCTGCAGCTTTCTCTGGGCTTGGTCATACTTCTCTGACATGTCCTACCCTTCCACAGTTAAAACAGGTTAACAGTTTCTTTGGCTTCTGTATTTGAGCCGCATTAGAGCTGAGGGACTTCTTGGGTTCCTCTGAAGGGTTTCACTGGATAGTATAGTTGCCTGGCTAGTCAGTATGCACATCATTTCTATCAGATGAGAGTCTTTAGGAGTTCAACCTGAGGGTCACCTTCATTAGCATTTATCACTCTGACCTCGGTAGTGGGTTCACACCTCTGGCTCTTCTTTTTATTGTCCAACATGACTTCTTTTTCCCTGACCAATAGGATCAAGTCGGGATACTCCAGGATACCACCATCCTGGTGGGTTCGCAACAAAAAGGAAATGGGTCCAAGGGTTGGGCACCCCGTAGAACCTGCTGTGCATGAGTTTCATCTACTTTTCGAGGATCTCGCCCTTTCTTTTAGCAAGATCTGATGTATGATCCTGTCCAGACATCTTATGAACTCAGACAGTTTCTCTCCTTCCTTTTGGTAGCAGTGCTCCAGTTGGTAGAGGAGTTCAGTAACTTTTTCAGTATGACCAAACACATCTTGGAGAACACTTAAGTAATTTTGTGCAGTACAGTCCCTTTTTCTGAGTTTTAAGTTGCGTATAGCCTCTAGGGCAGGCCCTTTTAAACTCTCGGTGATCCTTTGCTTCTTCTGCAGTTCAGGTATTTCCCATTTCTCCAAAGCCTGGGCTGCGTGATCTAGCCACTCTTCAAACCCATCTTCTGCTAAAGGCACTGGCTGTTTTCTGGAGAAAATCCTGAGCTTCCGGTACTCAGCCATCAGATAGTCTGAGGGATTCTTCTTGCACTTGGCGACAATCTCACCCAGGGCTGCACATAGTTCAGGACCAATGGTGATCAGTGGTGAGGATTTGGGCCCCCCTTTTGACTAACCCCACTTGAACTAGGGCCAGCTTGACTAGTGGATGTAGGACCCTTTTCTGACATTTCTGGGCATATCAGGAGGAACTCTTTCTGATTAGATGTCTTCAAACTAGGGCCCTTGAAATGGTCAGAGATTCCCTTCTTCCACTCACATAAAGCATAAGTGTGTGGGTTCAGGTTGTTTGTCTTCATGTCAATTACCCATGGCTTCTTGTCTGTGGATAAAGTTCTCAAAACTGGATCGGGGGGTCCATTGTTGTATTGGCAAGGGTTCTGTCTAGGGGAGGTTGATTGCAGAGTTGTAGAAATCCCGGACGAGCCTCCACATGTAGCACTACCCCTGAAGGAGCTGCTGGTTAGTTTTGGGTCTACGCTCTGGCTATCAACCCCTGAAACTGGCTCGAACCCTCCTTTGGCACAACTGGGTAACACCAACAATTATGGAACCCACTGGATAGTTGAGGACCACAATGGTAACATATAATAAAGCAATACACATAAGCCCAGAGCAGGGGAATGCAATGGACTAGGCAGAGGGCGGGCATGACTAGGGGAACAGGGTACTGAGGGACACAGTGATTGGCTGGCCAGACTGGAGGGGGAGGAGGAAGAGAGGTCATATAAGGGAAGGTTTCCCGCCCCCGGGAAGCACAGTGCGGAGGAAAGTTCTGGGAACAGCAGCATGTCGGCGGTTGAGGAGCTGATGGCTTAATTGCGGACGGAGGTGACGGCGCACAGCCCTGAGTGGCTGCGGGAACAGCTGCGGCCTATTTTGGCGAGGCCGGCAGCTTCGGTGAGCAAAGGGGGGAGAGACACGGGACGAGCTCGGCGGTCTCGCCCGCTGGAGCGCTTCTCTCCCGACTCCTCCCCCAGGGCCCAGCGTCACTCTGGGGGTCCCCATTCGCAGGCCCCTCCGGGCCCCCGGCAAAGCGCTCTGCTATGCCGGCAAAGGGGGGGTCCGGGAGGAATCCCCAATGTGGACGGGGCTCGGCCCGGTACCCGCGCGTAGCAAATGGAGTCGGAAATGGCGGGCCCCGCCCCCCCGGGTGACGTCACGGGGCGCCTCGGCGAGGGAGATCCGAGCGAGCGGCAGCTGGGCCTTCTGGTTCCATGGCCTGCGGCCTAGCGGGGCCAGTAATAGAGGGTGTCAGCAACAGTGGAGTTAGAGGCGGCAGGGCTGGGGGACCCCCAGACCCAAGGAGAGCGGCACAGAAATCAGCGAATGGGTCTGGCGAGCAGAGGAGGGGCCAGTCGGACGCCAGACCCTCAGCAGCCAGGGATCCGTCCCCTGGTGGACACTCTACGGCGGAGGAAGACCCGGCGGTGCTGCGGTCGGAAGTGGAATTGTCGGAGTCCGAGGATGAGGAACCCCCCAGGAGGGCGAAGACTGCGGTGGAGTCGGGATGGTCGGCTGGTGGGTTCTTGCCTAGGCAGCCTGGTAAGTCTCTTTTACAGTTACCTTCTACAGATTGTTTAGAGTCAGTGCATGTTGGTGATGGGGTTGGGATTGATGGTATTGTAGGGGCTGCAGGGTCGAGTGGTACGCAGGGGGCGGCGCCTGGCAGCGGCGTAGGTGCGGGCCCGGGTGAATGCGGGTGGTGCGGTTACCAGTCCTGCGGCGGCCTGGGTTCCCCCCAGTGGGGCTATCGGGGGTGGTTGGTTGCCACAACGGCGGTGCCTGTGGTCCCGCCGGCGTTGGCGACCCCTGCCATGCCGGCATCGGCTACGGCGGTGTCAGGGATGGCGGCTGTTGCCGCGGCTCCGGCTACAGTGGTTGAGGGTAAGGTGGTGGGGGCAAACGTGGCGGCAGGCAGGCAGGAGATAATTCGGCTGGCCGACGCGGCGAAGTGTGAAGTTTATCTGTGCTTCGAGGCGCCGTTAGATTCCCACTTGAAAGCGGAAGACAGAGAGAAGACCTGGAAGGGTGAGTATGTGGAGATTTTCTCGCTTCTCCCCTTGGAGAAATTTAACCTGGATAGGGGCAAGCCGGACGAATCCAAGAAGGAGGAGGAGGAGAGGCGCAGGTATCGGTTGATTCCCCGGACGTTTGCTCATTGGTCGCAAGCGTTTAATATATTGGCTTGTGTGGCGGGGGAAAAGAAGCCGGAGTGCTGCTCCGCGCTTTTCATCTACCAAAATGCGATTGGGGAGGCGTACAGGGTGTATGGGGGTTCCGCGTGGCTGCAGTATGATGAACAATATCGACAGTGGATGGCAGTGCGCCCGGATCTGCGTTGGAACCAGAAGGATATGAATCTCTGGCTGTGTTAGATGACGGCGGCGCGGGCTCCGGGACAGTTTTTTCAGGGGGGGGGGGGGGGCGCGGTGCTTCATCTTCCCGGGGACAACCGGCCGGTAGGGCAAAAGGGGTCTGTTGGCAGTTTAAGTCCGGTACCTGCAGGTTCGGAGGCACCTGTCGATACAAGCATGAGTGTTCCGGTTGCGGGGGCTCCCACCCTTTGTCCAAATGTTTTAAACAAGGCAATGGTCATTCCGGTGAGCCTACTAACAAGAGGGAAGGCGCTAGTTAGGGCGGAAAGGATTCGGCCGTTCCTCGGTAGGTATCCGGACAAGGGTGCTGCGCAAGTGCTGGAGCGGGGGTTTTCGGTGGGTTTTCACATTCCATGCACTATGAAGGCAGTTTGCGCAATTTGCGGTCAGCGCTACAGCACTCGGAACTGGTTTCGGAGAAACTGCGGAAGCAGGTGGCACTGGGTCGCATGGGGGGTCCTTTTGCAGCAGCACCCTGGGGGATCTGGTTGTTTCTCCGCTGGGGGTGGTTCCGAAGAAGGAGCCCAATAAGTTTTGGTTGATTCACCACCTCTCCTTCCCAAAAGGGGGGTCGGTTAATGACGCCATTGATCCGGAGGCTTGCACGGTGAGCTATACCTCCTTTGATGCAGCGGTGCATTGGGTACGGCACTATGGGCACGGGGCTCTGATGGCGACTTCAGACATCGAAGCGGCTTTCCGCTTACTGCCTGTGCACCCTGAAAGTTTCTGCTTGTTGGGGTGCCATTGGAAAGGGAAGTTTTACGTGGATCAGTGCCTACTCATGGGGTGTTCCATTTCTTGCGCACTGTTCGAAATGTTCGTTCTTGGAGTGGGTGGTACGGGACGTGTCCGGCGTGAACTCGATCATGCACTATCAGGATGATTTTTTGTGCGTGGGCCCGGCGTCGTCCAGGATTTGCGCGGTGCTTCTGGCAACGCTGCAACACATCGCGGAGCGTTACGGGGTTCCTTTGGCGCCCGAGAAGACTGAGGGACCGGCTACGGTCATGACGTTCTTGGGCATCATGTTGGACTCCGAAGCAATGGAATGTCGCTTCCCGCCAGAAAAACTGGAGGCGCTCAAGGCGGAGATCAGGGGTATGCTGGGGGTCCGGAAAGTGCGGTTGCGGGCGATGCAATCCCTGCTCGGCAAGCTAAATTTTGCGTGCCGAATTTTGCCTATGGGGCGGGTATTTAGCCGATGGCTGTCGGCAAGTACGGTGGGGGTGCACTTTGTCAGCTTGAGCAGGGTTCACAGGGAAGATCTGCGGGTATGGCACTCCTTTCTGGAATCATTCAATGGCAGGGCCTTGTGGATGTCGGGCCCGGTCAGTAATTTTGATTTGGAGCTATATACGGACACGGTGGGCTCCACAGGTTTTGGGGCCTTTTTCCAGGGCCAGTGGAGCGCGGGCCCGTGGCCACAGTGTTGGGTGGAAGCTGGATACACAGGGAACCTAGTGCTACTGAAATTGTTTCCAGTGGTTCTGGCGGTGGAGCTGTGGGGGTCTGCTTTCCAGGATCGGAAAGTGCGATTCCATGGGGACAACCTTGGGGTGGTGCAGGTTATTAATCGGGTGTCGGCCTCGTCCCCACCGGTGGTTCGCCTGCTGTAACATTTAGTCTTGCGATTCTTGCAATTTAATATGTTTATGCATGCAGTTCACCTTTCTGGGGTGGAAAACGTCATTGCTGGCGCTTTATCTCGCTTCCAGTGGGACAGGTTCCGGGAGTTGGCGCCGCCGGCGGAACAGCACGGGTTGCCTTGTCCGGATTGGCTGTGGAGGATTGCGTTGGCGTGATCTCTGGCTGGATAAGGAGGTCGGTGAGTGAGGTCACATGGGGGGCGTACAGCAAGGTATGGCAGGAATGGGAGTCTTTGTCAAGGATGGTGGCAGTTAATCCGTTTGGTCCAGAGGTACGATGGCTGGTTATTTATTTTGTTTCCAGGAATATGGAGGACGGGGCGTCGGTGGCGGAATTGATCAAGAAAATGGCGGGGCTCGCTTTCTTGTTCAAGTTACGGGGTTGCCAGGACTTCACCAAAGATTTTTGGGTGCGGCAGGCACTCAAGGGGTACAGGAAGGCTAGACCGACTAGGAACGCCAGGCGTCCGGTGTCGTTCTCAGTGCTGGGGGGGATCCTGGCTAAGTTACCGGAGATTTGCTCTTCGGATTATGAGGTTTCGCTGTTCAGGGCGGCGTTCGCTTTGGCGTTTTTTGGGGCTTTTAGGATCAGCGAGCTGGTCAATGCTTCTAAAAATGTTCAAGGGGGTTTGGGTTTCCACGAGGTGATTTGTAGGGAGGACAGGGTTTCGGTGTGGTTGCGCAGGTCCAAAACTGACCAGGATGGTGAGGGCAGGGAGATTCAAGTCTTTGCCTTGCCCAGATCGCCGCTTTGCCCGGTGGGGGCGGTATGGGGTTTTCTGAAACTCCGCCCTAGGGGGGAGGGGTCCTTTCTTAAGTTTGATGTCCTGAGGCTTAGGATGGCATTCCCGGACATAGTCATCGTGTAATCCGACATAATGGCTCGGACTGCATGGGGGCTGGCTAGGTCGGTGGAAGGGATTAATAGAGCTCGAAGGAAGATAAATAGAGATGTAGCCAGGTTCATGGTGAAGAATGGGGGGTTAGTGGTGCGCCATTTGGAGCTGGAGGAAGACACCTGGAGGTACTTGCGGGGCGATGGGGTCCACCTCAATGCAATTGGGATTGATATGTGGGCTTTAGGGTTGCAGGATGGCATTCAGCGGGCTATTAGGGTGTGGAGGGGCACCCAAGGGTAAGGCCTTACCCTTTGGCGCTGTGGCGTTTTGTTGGTCTCTGCGGGTGAAGGAGGAGACTTTGAAAAGCCAAATTAACGACCTGTCAGTGACAGGTGATACTGATTCCAGATAATGGAGATTAGATGGAGGGATTGATTATGGAGCACTGCGGTCCTGAGTTGTCTTTGAGCCAGCCGGTCGGCTTGAGGCCTGAGGAATACGAGAGACCGCAGTGCAATGGATGGTTATGTATATATGTTTATATATATATATATATATATATATATATATATATGGTATCGATGGATATAGGTTCGCCTGCAGAGACCAACATTATTTAGTGTCAGGTTATAACAGATGTTTGTTATGTTAATTTATAATGTTAATTTATGATGTTTTAATAAACCCCCAACAGATACAGGACACGATCGGCTTCCCGGGGGACCAGTTCTCTGAGCTCTCAGTCCTGCCTTGAGCCAGAGCCGGCTAGACGCGGACCTCCGCAGCATGCTCCAGGCCCTCCCCACGAGGTTTGACATAGAGGCCCTAATCCTGAGAATAGAGGAAGCACACACAGGGACATTCAGAAAGGTGCGGACGGAGTTACACTCCATCGCGGACCGTGTTACATCTGGGGAGACAGTGGTTTCCTCGCTGGTGTCCCGGGTGCAGGCCCTGGAGCGGGCTTGCGAATCCCAATCAATGGAGGCCCAGGAGATGTAGCTGCACCTGGAGGAAATTAAGGGAATCCCTGAGGCCACGGGACCTAAAGACCTAGCAGAGACAGTCATGGCCATCTTTCATAGGCTGCTGGAGCCCCCGCCGCCTTCACTAGAAATAGACTGGGTCCACCGCAAACTAGGGCCAAAATCTACAGACCCCGTCAGGCCGTGTGATGTGCCCTCTGCACCGCTATGCGCAGAAGGAGGTGATTTTGCAGAGGGCCTTGGATCTAGACCTAGACTTTGATGGGGCGAGCATTCAGGTCCTCCTGGACCTGTCCAGGGCCACACTCCAGCGGCGGGCGATGCTGAAGCCGGTACTATGGTGAGGAGGCACGGATGCACCTACCGCTGGGGGTACCCATTAGCAGTGGTCTTACGCACGGAGCAGTCCTTCTTTACCCTGCGAACACCAGCAGACCTGACTGAACTCTTTGCCATGTTGGGAGCGGAGCCAGTCCCGGTACCGAACTGGCTGTGGCGGATCCGCTTGGGCCCCCTTGTCAGTCGTCACAATCAGCCTGCCCTCTGAGGTCTCGGGGCCGTATGCGGGCTCCATCCAACACCGAGGCATGTGAGTCATGAATGTCCATCAGCTGCCCTGATTGACGTTGTACCCAGGCTGATTGTTTGCTCTTTCTGTTGCCTTGGCCTCATGTTGTTTTTTTGTCCCTGAGGTGCTACAATTCCCCCGGAAGGCTGATTGGGGCCGTGGAGCCAAAGAAGGATCCGGTGGTGTGTCTCTCCCCCCGCTCACTTCTGGCTGCTTAGGAGACCTGCTGGGGGACGCTGTCCCCCACCCTCCCTGCCTGGCCGGGTGAGGCCGCACAGATGGATGGGAACATGGCCTCAGATATCGTTTAGCCCAGTGGGCAACACTGCTGCCGAATCATCAGATCCCATATGGCATCCACGGTTGGGTGGCTGGGGGCCTGGAGCTGGTTGATGTGGGCCTATTTGGGGCGCCCCCTCCCACCCCCCTCGGGGAGCAGGGTTGGCGCCGAAAGGGGGGGGCTCGGACAGGGAGTCTATGTGTTTCTTTTGATGCGGGGGGGTCGGGGTACCACGGGGACATTTCCTTGTTTTATAGTCAGCCTGGCTACTAGGTTTAAAATGTTTAAAATGAAAGAAGCCGAACGTGGCTGCGCTGGCGCCGTATAGAGCCTAAAACTCTACGGGGCCTGCGCAATGACGTTCGGCTTCTTTCGGAAAGTCGTGACGTGCAGTATGCGCCGGTCGGAGGAACCCAAAGGGGTAAAACACCGCTAACACGGTATGTACGGAAAAAAAAAAAACAGCATCCTCGCAGTCTAACCGGTTGGCTCAAGGTATTTTTAGAAAAAAAATTTAGGGTGAACTTCCACTTTAAAGATTCACTAGCAAACATTTTGCACCTACAAGAAATCCTTGATCAATTGGACTTAGACTGTTTATTTGATTCAAAATCCCATTTGTAAAATACACTTTTATGGACAGTGTTTAATTACCTGTTATTTATTTTTGTATGTTTATATTAGTAACTATTAGCGCACCTACATTTCTTTTTTTGATGGAACACTATTGCGGAGCTTTCTGATCCCGCAGGCCCATTTGATTTGGACTTCCTGAGGTCCCATCAACTAAGTCACTCTCTTCGCTCTCTTACACCTCCGGCCACCAAAGTTCAACCTCTCACAACACTAGAGGAACTCTGCAACACTTCAGGTACCACGTCACATATGCTCTCCCTGGCCTATAGACTTTTAAACACACCACGTGCAGACTTCGTACCACCAGGTATACTCAAATGGAAGGAGGAACTAAATTGTAATTTCAATACTGCCAAACGACAGCACATTCTGAGATTTATGCACAAGTCCTCCATTTACACCAAGACCCAGGAGACTGAGTGAGTGAGTGAGTGAGTGAATAACTTGTATAGCGCTGCACATGCAAACTAAATCGCCTCAAGGCGCTTCCAACCGGCGTTGTGCTAATCCTTCAGAAGAGGTGGGTCTTAAGCTTCTTCCTTAAGGCCCGATGGTTTTCTTCCAGGTGGATGTCTGTTGGTAGAGCGTTCCATAGCCGTGGTCCTTGGACTGCAAATCTTCGTTCTCCCTTTGATTTGTAGTTGTATTTGGGGATTTTGAGGAGGTTTTGGTTAGATGATCAGAGAGTGCGACGGGTGGTGTAGTGCTTTATTTTCCCGCAAGTATTGAGGAGCCTTTCCTTGTGTGCATTTGTGGGTAAGGCAGAGGGTCTTGAATGTAATCCGGTTCTTTATTGTTAGCCAATGAAGGGCCCTCAGGGATGGGATGATAGATTCCCAGGGTTTCTTTCCTGTTACCAACCTGGTGTAACGTCTCACGAACAACTTTGCACTAAATACAATTATGCTTCTTTCCCAGTCAACTCTTATCCGTTACTTTCTTCCCAAACCTTCTTCCTGAAGAGTCTCTCACTTGAAGTTCAACTATAGTTACTTCCTTCTTTCTGATTAGCCTGTGACTTCCTGTTAAGCTGCTGGACGGCCTATTTAAGCTCCCAGCATTGACCAGGAAGTGTTCCTTTATTTTGGCTGACACAACTTCTCTGTCGGTTGGATATCCAGACGTACCTGCTCTGAACTTCAGCTTCCTGACCTGGACCAGGAGACTCCACTGCCTGCTTCACCAGCCTTACCTGTCTGGACCCTTGGAGCCTGACTTTATGCCTGCATCGTTAACTTCAGTATCGCAAGTACCCGGATGTTGTCAAAAGGTTACTCCCAGGCTTCTGACCTTGGTACTTGGGGTGATAATCTGTCCAAGGATGGTGGGTGGTGTCCATGATGTCCTATCTTTAGTCTTTCGGTTTGCGTGGAGGAGAAGTAGTTCTGTTTTTGATCCGTTGAGTTTAAGGGATCTCTCAGTCATCCATTTGTCGATTGATGCCAGGCATTTTTCTAATCCGTGATATCGGTTGTTTTTTTGTGATCTGAAAGTAGAGTTGAGTGTCGTCCGCATAGGAGTGGTAGCACAAATCTTGCTCACTGATGATTTTGAGTAGGGATGTCCCGATACTAGTATCGGTATCGGGACCGATACAGAGTATTTGCGGGAGTACTTGTACTCGCGCAAATGCTCCCGATGCTTCTGCCGATACTTTTTTTGTATTTATCAACATGGTCTGTCAAAATTCTTTGAGTTTTTTACTACTGCGTGACAAGCAAATAAAACATTTTTACTCATTTTTATTCTTTTATAATGTCTTGAGTTAGAGTTCTTCATAATTCTAAAGAAAATATCCTTAGTCTGTATTGTGGTTTAAAAACTGTCACATGACATTTAAAAAAAGTATCGGTATTCGGTATCGGCGAGTACATGAAAAAAAGTATCGGTACTTGTACTCGGTCCTAAAAAAGTGGTATCAGGACAACCCTAATTTTGAGGAGTGGCCGGAGGTAGATGTTGAAGAGTACAGGTGACAGGGGTGATCCTTGAGGGACTCGGCTGGAAACGGTGTGCCTTTCCGAGGTGAAAACTCCCAGTTTCACTGTTTGGGACCGATTTACTAGGAAGGAAGCGAACCATGGTAGATCTGCATCTGTAACTCCAGCTACTTCTTTGAGACGAATGAGTAGAGTTTTATGATCTACTGTGTCCAATGCTGCACTCAGGTCCAGTAGTACCAGTAGGCATGATTCTCCATCTGCTGCTTCGAGGGCATCATCCCATATTTTGAGCAGTGCCGTTTCTGTGCCATGGCCTGGGCGGAAGCCTGATTGTAGTGGGTCGAGGAGTTTGTGGGTGTTCAAGTAGAGTTGTAGCTGCTTTACATGCTTTTTCCATGATTTTGGAGAAGATGTTCAGGCTCGTTATTGGTCTACGGTGGTTTGGGTCTTTGGGGTAGAGGTTGTTTTTTTTAGGAGGGGTTTGATTATCCCTTGTTTTAGGGAGATTGGAACAATACCTTCTTTAAAAGATTGATTTACCAAATGTGTGATGGTGGGTGCCAAAATATCGGTACATTCTTTCAGTAATTTTGTGGAGATAATATTACCTGGTAATGTGCTGTCTCGGAGGCTTCTGATGATGTTTTTGGTGATGTCGATGGTGATTGAGATCAGCGTATTTGATCAGCAAATTTGACGGTTGTGGAATATTTGTATTGTTTTCCCCTTCTTGCTTTAACTGACTAGGGGTTGTTTTTTTTTCAGTTGAATTATTTCCTGAATGTTTTTAATTTTATTGATAAAGAAATCTGATAATTCATTACAGAATCCTTAAGTGTCGTTTGCTGGCGGCTCTAGGCAGGTGGGGTTTATGGTCTGAGCGACTAATTTGAACTGTTCACAGGGTTGGTTTAGGGCTTTTGAGATGGTGTTTGAGAAGTGATCTCTTTTTGCTTTAAAGATTGCTTTGTGGTATTTTTTGGTGAGTGCTTTCTAATTAGTGTGGTTTTCCTTCGAAGGGTTTCTTCTCCAGGCTCCTTCCCCTCTTCTTCGTTCTTGCATCAGTAGCGTGAGCGTGTCATTAAACCAGCCGGTGTTGTTTTTGCGAATACGTACTCTGCGTTTTGGTGCGACTGCATCTGCTGTTTGTAGTAGTGCTTTATGTAAGAAATTAAGTGTTTGCTCCGTTGAATGGGTTTGATTTGGCATTCCAATTTTTTCCAATAGCGTGGTTTTGAAGAGATCGGAGTGAAGTTTCTTCTGAGATCTTGTCCAATGTGTTGTTGTTGAGTTATCCGGTTTTAGTAACATGGTGTTGGTGGTGATTTTAAAATTGATCGTGTGGTGGTCCGTCCATGGTAAAGGTATGTTATCCAGTGTGTTGATGTCCAAATTTTGTTTGAAGATGAGGTCGAGCATGTGCCCTGACCCATGCGTGGGAGCCTCTTTCAGTTGCTGCAAACCTAGTTCTTCCAGTTGGTTGATGCAGGCGGTGGTGATGGGGTCCTGGGTTGAGTTAGCCCAGAGGTTGAAGTCCCTGAGTAGCAGGAGGTTTTTAGTTTCCACGGTGTACCAGTATGTCAAAATGAATTCAGTGAAGGGAGAAAGGAAATGTATCTTTGATCCTGGTGGTCTGTAGCATAGAAGTATGTGGATGGTGTCCTGGGGTGTTGTTTGAAGTTGTAGCGTAAGTGTTTCCATGAATGGCAATGAGTTCTGTCGGGTTGGTTTGATGATGGCGAGGTGGGATTTGTAGATCACTGCTAGGCCTCCTCCTCTTTGTTCTATTCTATGCTCGGTTTGAATGCAGTAATTCTCAGGCGCTAATTCCATTAAGATGGTGTTACAGTCGGGTGTGAGCCAGCTTTCCATGATAAAGAGGCAATCTGTGTTGTTGTGGATGATAAAGTCGTGGATTTCCTGTCTGTGCTTGACTGCCAATCTGGTGTTGATCAGGGCGCATGATAAGTGTTGTAGTTGAGGTGTAGCCTTCCTGTCTTTGGTGCTTGATTGTTGATCGATACTTAGAAGTTGTTCTTTCCGTAGTATATTTTGGGTGGAGGTTTGTAGTGCTGAGGCGGTGTTCCTTAGGCTGTGAAGTGTGTCTGCTGAATATTTGATGTAGCACATGGTTGAAAGAGAACCTTGGTAGCGTTGGGGTGGTGTGACGATGTTACTTATGAATGCTGATAAGGATGATCCAGGTGGCGATGGTACCGGAGAAATGACTGCCGGTAAGGTGACGGAAGATGGTGCGCGATGGTGTCGGTGATGATGCTAAAGAGGAAAAAAAAGACATGATTAGGCTTAACCCCCCCCCCCCCCCCCCCGTTGATCCAGAGGAAGGCGAAAAAAACCTGCCAATTGCTGCCACAAGGGGAAAAATTCCTTCCTGATTCCTAGAAGGACATCAGTGCTCCCTGCATCAACTGCCTAAATAACTTGTGCCCACTGTAAACTTACCTGGCAGGCGGTATTGCGGCGGTGAGGGGGGTCAGGTTAGGGATGATGGGGGGGGTATCGGGTACAGGTGGAGAGCCTGCTAGGGTGTACCAGGATGGCACGGCGATACGCTCTATGTAGATATGCTGTGAGTTGCTGTAAAACTTCTTTAGGCTGTTACTGGGTACAGAAAGATGGCCGTCGAACCAGTCGCCAGGACGAGGCCTCAGCCTTTGTTTGAGCCACTGATAGGTGAAGGGGGCTCAGCAGGAATCCCTCTAGGTGGTCTGGGGGTCTATTGGGTGGTGCACCTGACTGGTGATGGCCACCACTCTGGAACCTAGGCCAGAGCCGCAGACTTTCCTAGAGGATCCCGGATGGAGAGGATCAGACAAAAACGGCGGCGCTGCGAGCGCTGATTGACTCCGAGGCTCCTGTAGTGGAGGTGGGTGATCGGTGATCCGACGGGCGAGCGAGGGGAGGCGGGAGCCTCTGTGATCCGACGGGCGGGGGAGACTCGGTGATCCGATGGGCGGCAAGCGTGGGGCTGCGGCTGGAGTGCGGATGGATGCTGGGTCGCCGCCTTTGATCGGAAGACCAGGGGGAGAGCCGGAAAACCAGCGGGAGCCAGGGAAGAAACCTGGGGAGAGGAACCAAATGCAGCCCTGTATGCCTGGCTAGTTACAAGACTACAAGACTACAAGACTAGCTACAAGCTTCTGTCACGATGAAACAGGACCCCAGTACTGCTCCACAAGTTCTTCCCGGAGACATCTGACCTCTGTTGGCACTGCCAGACTGACAAGGGAACGCTGCTACACATTTTTTGGTCCTGCCCCTGCCTAAGTCGCTTCCGGTGAGTGATTCGTGAGGTAGCTCAGAAATTCACAGACTGCGATATACCAGCAGACCCCGCGTTCTTTCTCCGGCATTTATATAACATCCTGGAGAAAGTATACAACAAATCTGTAATTGGGCACCTTTTGGATGCAGCCAAGACCTGCATTCCACTTCACTGGAAGGCTACGCTCCCGCCGACAATACCCCAATGGATCACAAAGGTGGAAGAGATAAAATGCATGGAGGACCTCATCCTCACAGCGCAAAACAGACAGAATAACATTTGCTAATACCTGCCAACTGTGGAATATCTTCTGATATCAGCTGAGGGCCAGGCATTGAGAGAACCTTCAGGTGATGTGTGAACGTAAACTTATCAGTGTGTTCCCTCCCGCCCCAGACCATCTCCACAACGGAGAGTAGGATCACAAGGTAGGGGAACTCCCCCTCCAGGGAGTCTAAGTATAAGGGGGACTAACCCCTTTTGCCCCCCCCCCCTCTATCCTTGACCACTCTTTCTTTCTTCCTATCTCTAGTTCGGTTCTACACGATCCACCTTCCTGCAACACAGTCAATATAATTGGGCAGGTGCCTGTTTCACCCAACCAGGCCTGGCCTTTCTGGATTGCTCCATCAGCGAAAACTCCAACACTCGATCCTTTCCAAAACCGTCAGTTCCCGGTCTTTCACGCCGCCGTCACACACTGCTGATCGAATAGGGAGCAAAGTATTTTGGGATCGCACAGTTGCACTCTGGACATTATAGTCTGTCAGTTAACGGGGGCAATGGAGTCTTTATCTCCCTGTACTTCATTTACCAACATTTATTGCTGTACCAGGGCAAAACAAACAGGAGGTGGCTATAATACAATTGGCCACCGGAGGGAGCCGAGTTCCTTCTTTATCCACCGTTAGTCTCTTAACCATATAGAACAAGCATCCTCAAACTACGGCCCTCCAGCTGTTGCGGAACTACAAATCCCATGAGGCATTGTGAAACTCTGACATTCACAGACATGACTGAGCATGATGGGAAATGTAGTTCCTGAACAACTGGAGGGCCATAGTTTGAGGACCCCCGATATAGAAAGTGGTACCTTGCTACATATATGTGGCCAATAGATGGGAGGAGAGACAAATATACACCAATCTCTTAATACCAGTTGGTGTTGGTGAGCAGACCTTGAATTTGCGTCTCCTCTATACAGCCTGGTACCTTATATTGAATGTAGGAGGATATTTATAACCCTCATATTGTCTATATGTATATATCAAGAGAAGTTTCAATATTTTAACTTAGTAGATATTATTACCACATAGAGATAAAACATTGATTCATATATAATGGTATTGACTTCATCCTATAGGTATACCTGCTATGGTCATCTACGTATAATGAGAACTGAGAAGAACTGCAATGTCCACACTTCAGGTGTCTTTTTCTGTGCTTTATTACCCCACGGAAACTTTAGCAAAGTCTCTGCCACAGACATTCCCAAAGGTGGAGATGTATTCGGTCCAGAATCCTTCTTAACACAGGATTAATCACCCAGATCTCTCCTGAATAAAGTTGTGAACTTAGAGCTGACAGGCAACCATCACTCAGCCTCTCAGCAATAGTGAGTCCTTCGATGAAGTTCAAGGCCTCTCCTGAGATACCAGCCTCATGCTCTGTACTCCCCCAGAGAGGTTCTTCATTGGGCGGCTTCCTCCCTCAGGATCGACAGCACAGGACCACTCTAAAACTGTAGACCCAGTCTGACTACCGGGCCTATTGAGTAGATCATAACCCCAGACCAACGTGGTCCCAGAGCCAGGAACACTTGAACACGCACCCCCGGCCATGAGGGCCACACAGACCAGCGATCGATGATGACAAACTAATGACGTCTGTCCCTTAAGTACTCCCCCAGCATGCACAGCGAGGCGATCAACCCCCACTGATTGGCTGCCGAGGAAAAAACACCCAATACACCCTGACTTGACTGCTGCCAACCTTGGCCTGGGGTGGTACCAACACCCCAGACAGCAAAAGTGGTCACTCACAGTACAGCTATGGCTGGAACAGAGGGCCAAATTTGGCAAAACAACACGGCCAGAGGCAACTAAATCTCTGACCACCCTCTAAATTTAAAGCAGTACCAGCTAAAAAAATGGCAGGGCGCTACACAAACCTTTTATAAAATGTTACATTTTAGAAACCCCTAGAATCCTTTGAAGTAACCCTGGCTGAGAGAGGCTGGACTAGGCAGTAATATATTTCTATCCCCCTTGGTGGGAGTGGAGATGACTTATCTATACAGAGCTTTTTTTCTCAGAAAAAAGGTGCAGGAACTCAACCACGACCCCGTTCAGATTTCACAAACAGTAGAAGGGTCTTAAAGGGGCATTAAATACCAGAATTGCACTACATACAGAGTTCAGGGGGTTACACACAGAGTGCAGAGCTGGCACTTGTAAACACAGAAACCAGACTTCTGTGTTTACAAGTGATTGTGGTGAGCAGGCACCAAAGGGTCTGAGCCAAAGGTGGTGGAACTGAGTTCCCCCAAGTTCCCCCAGAAAAAAAGCACTGCATCTATAAGGATATACAGTACATACACACACAGCACAAGGCCGTGTTCACACTACCAGATGTTTCTGCAGTTCCTCTAAACTCCACAAGATGGCAGACAGGAAGTCTCTGTGAAAGACAGGAAGTGATGTCAGGGACAAACAGGAAGATCTGAGTGAGAGGCGAGTCGGGAGGAAGTAGTGAGGAGACATGAGGTAAAAGGGTCTTATTTTCTATTTACACCCAGGAACTCCGTCATGTCCGTCCTCTTCCTCCATAGTCACTGTGACGTCTTTTATCTCCAGCAGATGATGATACACACATATATAGTGTGGAAACCTAGATTAACCCATTCGGGGGCAGAACATTTCCTCATTTGTGGGGCTGGAACATTCTCATTTTGGAGATGTGTCACCTTTCCCACCAATCACCTTCTCACCTCATCAGTTTATACTAACAGTTATATGACGTTTATTAGAGATGGGGATTGGAATATGTATGTCTTTATTTTGTAAGATTCAAATAGGAAGAAAGAGGGAAAAATATAATTTGTAGTGAATGTCCTGAAAACGAATGTCTCCATAATGAGCCCAGTCTCAGATCTTCATCGTCCTAAAATGTGATCAGTAAAGTCTCCGGAGTACACGGAGATCACAGGAATATGATGTGTCCTGGCAAAGCCTAAAGACAACGGTCATCTATTATTTAGGAGAGGAGGGACGCACCCGGGAGAAATGACTTTGTTTGTACAGATACCTCACAGAGCACCCCTCACCGCTCATTCTACCTATATCCCTCCAATCCAAGTCAGAGAATCCGATGACATCACACTGACCTCACAGCTCCTCCTCTCAATGTCCATCCAACCAGAGTCAGCAAACCCTATGACATCACACTGACCTCACAGCAGCTCCTCTCAATGTCCATCCAACCAGTGTCAGCAAATCCTATGACATCATACTGACCTCAAAGCTCCTCCGCGCAATGTCCCTCCAACCAGAGTCAGCAAACCCTATGACATCATACTGATATCACAGCTCCTTCCCCCAATGTCCCTCCATCCAGAGTCAGAAAATCGTATGACATCACACTGACCTCACAGCTCCTCCTCCCAATGAATTCCTTGCAATAAGCTTTTGAAATACAGATTGGGGGCCTGACTGGGTAAATTATATCCCAGTGGAACAAGTCCCAGATACTTTCTTTAGACAGTTTCTGACACCTGGAGATAGAGCACTGCTTACCCTGCAAAGGGTTAACTGTATTAACCTCTTAACGCCCGCCCACTGTATATATACGTCCTATTTTTAAGGATGGATATCTCGGTAACGGCAGCAGCTGCTGCCACAACCGAGATATCCATCTCTTCAGTGGGCGGGCCTGTCAATGATAAGGGCGGTCTCCGCGGCGGATTCGCCGCGAGATCACCATTATCGGTTGCTGGAGAGGGCCTCCCGCCGCGCCCTCTGCCTCTTACCGTAGCCGTCGGTAGCGGCGGAGGCGATCGGGCCTGCTCGGCTGCTGTGTGGGGATGCGAGTGAGGGCAACATGGCCCCAACCCATCCCCATAGCTCTGCTGGGCGGAAGTGACATCAAAACGTCAGTCCCGCCCAGCGTCTTAAAGAGACATTTTTCGTTTACATTTTTTCAAATGACAACATTTCTTTATTTATTTTTTTTCATTTAAGCCTAAATGAGATGTCAGGTCTTTTTGACCCCAGATCTCATATTTAAGAGGACCTGTCATGCTTTTTTCTATTACAAGGGATGTTCGCCCGCAGAAGCAAACGAATACGCGAGTAGCGCCCACATAGAAAAACGGTGTTCAAACCACACAAGTGAGGTATCGCCGCGATCGTTAGAGCGAGAGCAATAATTCTAGCCCTAGACCTCCTCTGTAACTCAAAAAATGCAACCTATAGAATTTTTTAAATGTCGCCTATCGAGATTTTTAAGGGTAAAAGTTTGACGCCATGCCACGAGCTGGTGCAATTTTTAAGCGTGACATGTTGGGTATCATTTTACTCGGCGCAACATTATCTTTCACAATATGGGGCCAAATGTATTGCTGTCTTATTTTTTAATTAAAAAAAGTGTTTTTTTTTCCAAAAAAAAAAAGTGCGCTTGTAAGACCGCTGCGCAAATACGGTGTAACAAAAAGTATTGCAATGACTGCCATTTTATTCTCTAGGGTGTTAGGAAAAAAAAAATATATAATGTTTGAGGGTTTTAAGTAATTTTTTAGCAAAAAAAACTGTTTTAGTCTCGTAAACACCGAATCTGAAAAACAGGCTCAGGGCTTAAGTGGTTAAATACCTGGGAATTCACGCCACCAAAGATCTGACTGACTATATATCACTCAATATAACACCACTATCTGACATGCTTAAAGGGTCACTAAAGGAAAAAAAATTCTTTCCTTTACCTTACTACAGTCCTGGTTTCTTGTCCTCATTGTTCATTTTTGCTCTGATGTTGCTGTAATTCTGCTCTGTTCTGGACACTTCCTGGTTGTCTGTTTCCTGATGACCACAGTAATGGGAGCTTCTAGTTTTGTTTTCCAAACAATCACTGCTCCATGGCTCTGTATAGCACAGATACAGGATAACATGCAAAAATGAAACTAAAAATCTACAGGTACATTATATGATTGATTTTTATCTACTTTTAATTATTTTTAAAAGGAATCAGTTAACTATTATGTCTCTATACCCTGTATACCCTGTAAACAGTCATTTCAGCAAAAAAAAAATGTCTTCCTTTCTGTACTCCTTTAACCACTTCCTTACTGGGCACTTATACCCCTTCCTGACCAGGTGAAATTTCAGCTTCTGGCACTGCGTCGCTTTAACTGACAATTGCGCGGTCGTGAGACGTGGCTCCCAAACAAAATTGACGTCCTTTTTTCCCCACAAATAGAGCTTTCTTTTGGTGGTATTTGATCACCTCTGCGGTTTTTATTTTTTGCGCTATAAACAAAAAAATAGCGACAATTTTGAAAAAAATATATATTTTTTACTTGTTACTATAATAAATAGCCCATTTAAAAAAAAAAAAAAGAAAAAAACATTTTTTTTCTCAGTTTAGGCCGATACGTATTATTATACATATTTTTGGTAAAAAAATTTGCAATAACCGACTGGTTTGCGCAAAAGTTATAGCGCTTACAAAATAGGGGACAGAATTATTAATTTGTATTATTATTTTTTTTTACTAGTAATGGCGGCGATCTGCGATTTTTATTGGGACTGTGACGTTATGGCGGACACATCGGACACTTTTGACACATTTTTGGTGCCATTCACATTTATACTGCGATCAGTGCTATAAAAATGAACCGATTACTATATAAATGTGACTGGCAGTGAAGGGGTTAACACTAGGGGGCATGGAAAGAGTTAAATGTATTCCCTGGGTGTGTTCTAACTGTGGGGGGAGGGGGTGACTGGGGGAGGTGACCGATGCTGTGTCCCTATGTACAAGGGACACAGATCGGTCTCCTTTCTCCCCTGACAGGACATCGCGGCCGCCAGGCACGCGCATCGGTATCTGAGGAATGCAGCGGGCACGCGCCCTGCCGGCGGCCACGAGCCCTCTAGTGGCCAGGAAGAGCGCTGGACGCATATATGCGTCCAGTCAGAGATTCAGAAGCACCCGACGGCCGCATATATTCGTACGGCTGTCGGGAAGTGGTTAAGCACAGGACACAGGTGTGGGCACGACTGGCTCTGGGTGTCATGGGCCGCATAAGTCTCATCAAAATGATTTTGCTGACAAAAATCCTACACGTGCTCTGGCACTCTCCTGTATATCCGGTTCTCAGGCTTTTTCAAATCCATAGAAGCTCTTTTAAAACCATTTGTATGGTTTCTCCCAAATTGTCTGATCGGCTGACTCAGATATTTATAACACACAGAGCATATCTCACGCCATTAAGAATTTCAAAGTACAAAAGCGACTCCTCAGATGCCTGCCCAATGTGCGGTCGGGAAACAGGCACTTTCTTCCACCTTCTGTAGAACCTTCCCAAAATACAGGACTTCTGGTCCCAGGTTCCCACATAACACAATGGGATTCCCCATAACACTAGAGCCGAAACCGTGTCTTCTGGGAATTTTCCCTCACCCAGACATTAATAAATTTTCTAAAATATTTCTACACAAAATGCTTTTCTCTGCACGTAAGGTTGTTGCTAGAGTGTGGATGAGACCTAATCCTCCGAATGTTTCGCACTGGATTGTGGAGGTTAACGCAGTCTTACTGCACAAAAAAATGATATACTCCCATAGAGGTTGTCCTTTAAATATGAAAAAGTATGGGATAGGTGGCTTAAGGCCGCCGACACCTGTTTATAAGTAGAAGAGCTGTAGTCTATTTCTTTTGGGTCTTGTCTGCTGATTGGCGGGAGATGTGGGGGCGGGACCCCGGGCGATACGTGATGTCAATACCCTGAAGTAACCGACTGTTATTGGTACCAATTATGAAGTTTCAAGTTCACGTTTATACTGTCAAGGAATAATGCCATACTTTACTGTTAAGAGATAATGTAAGCTGTATTTGACGGTTTCATGATATCCTTATGTGTGTAATGTCTCTTTTGCTTAATAAAAAAGACTTTGATTTAAAAAAAAAATTATATCCCAGTGGGGTTTTGATAAAAATGGAGACCTGATTGGTGAGGTGAGGAGGATTCTGGGAATGTCATTTGATTTTACTATATGTGTTCAAATCTAGAGTTTTCCTCCTGCGAAGTCTGGAGATTCTATGATGATCACATTGCCTCCTCCTCCCTCCCTCCCTGATAGAATAGGGAAATAAGAGGATTCAAGAAGTCATCAGAGAGATCATCGAGTTGCTGACAGGAGGCATGAGCAGTTCCAGGAAGGACGTCATGATGGAGAATCAGCTCCCCCTCACATCACCGGGTAAGAGGAGACTTTATTGTAAAGGAGAGAGCAGTACGGAGGCTCCACCTAGATCCTCCATCATCTGATAAACACATAGAAACAATGGGCCAGATTCAGGTAGATGGGAGCATCTTTGCTCCAGAGTAACGCGTCTCATTTGCGTTACGCTGCAGAAATTTTAGGAGCAAGTGCTGTCATTCACGAAGCACTTGCTCCTAAAGTTGCGGCAGCGCATCGCAAATGAGCCGGCGGAATTCAAATTGGGCGGGTACGGGGCGTGTAGTATTCTAACTAAGCGCGATCCCGCCGCCAACGTACTGCGCATGCGTCGAGTGTCAAAACATCCCCGTGCGCATGCTCCAAATTCTGTGAATGAACGTCAATGACGTCACATTCCCATTCATGAACGTTTTACGCAAGCGACGTTTTTTTTTTTTTTCCGACGCGATGACGACGCCTATACCTAACATATGATATTCCAACCCCATGTAGGTATAACTATGCGCCGCGTATCCCGTCCAGAAACGTCGTATCGTCATTGCGTCGCGCCGGAATTCGATCGTGAATTGCCGATTTCCGCTCATTAACATATTTTTTGAGCGTAAATCGGCGGGAACGCCCCCGGCGCCATTTTTAAGTTGAAGTAACGATGCGATGGCGAAACTCAGTTACGCTGCTCGCATCGGAGCTTCAACCCGGCGTTTCTTGTTTTCTGGTTACAGAAAACAGAAACGCCGGCTCAAAGTCACAGTTAGGCTGGCGGATCACTGGATCCGCCAGCCTAACTGTTCCTGAATCTGGCCCAATGTATTCAGTCAGTGTGTGTGTTTCCTACAGATGGATTCAGTGATGGGAACCCACAAGAGAGATGTCCCCGTCCTCTGTATTCCCGGGATTCCACACAGGAAGGTCACACCATCCCCCACTATCATCAGGTAGATGAGTGACAATTATTGGTAGTTCTGATTTATACACAGCATGTTTGTTACAATGAGTGTTTTATTATATATTCAGAGTGGAAACCTCGGGGATGATAATATTGATGTTAAAGAAGAGTATGATGAGGAGTATGGAGTGATGGAGGAGTTTTCAGAAGGACACAAGGATATGATGGAGCCACCTAATACCAGGAACCCACCAGAGAGATGTCCCCATCCTCTGTATTCCCGGGATTCCACACAGGAAGGTCACACCATTGCTCACCATCATCAGGTAGATGAGGAACAATCACTGATCGTATCATTAGGATCTGTACATTATCTGCATTGTTACCATTAATGACATTTTTATTCTATATTCAGAGTGGAGACCTGAGAGATCCTAAAGTTGAGGTTAAAGAAGAGATAAAAGAGGAGGATGATGAGGATGGGGTGATGGAGAAGTCAGAGTTTCTAAAAGAACACAAAGATCTGTACCAGGACACCATGGTGGAGTCATCCAGATACAGAAACCCACCAGAGAGATGTCCCCATCCTCTGTATTCCCGGGATTCCACACAGGAAGGTCACACCATCCCTCCCTTTTGCAAGGTTGGTGGGACGGAGGTTATAAAACACACTTGGAGACAATGAGGTAGATTCATATACATCGGCGCATATTTATGCCGCCATAGCGTATCTCTTTTACGCTACACCGGCGCATCGCGGAGAGGCGAGCATGGAATTCACAAAGCAAATGCTCCCAACGTTGCGCCGGCGTAGCGTATTGTCATAGGCGTAAGGCAGCGTAAGTGGGCGTGATACATTTAAATGAAGTGTGACCCCATGCAAATGATGGGCTGAACTTCAGACAAGTACTTAAAATGAACTGCGCATGCGTCGTACCTTGGACTCATCCCAGTGCGTATGCTCACAATCACGTCGAAACAACTGCCTAAGATACGTCAAATCACTGCCTATGACGTGAACGTAACCTACGCCCATTGGAAAAGGAACTACAGCGCTGACCAACAGTGAATAGACGTGTCAAACAGTGAAAAAACTAAACTAAAGCTAAATGCCGCTCGAATCTGGTATGTGCTAACAACAAAGATATGAATGTAAATCGAGAGTGATGAGCGCAAAAGAATTAACTAAAACACTGAGGGGAGCGAACAAACGCTCCTAGAGTGCTAATAATAAATATAAGGTGTGACAACCCAAACCAAAATCCAGTGATATACAATGAACCAGAGTGGTGTACTAATAAAGTCCAAAAAGATAATTAAAGTCCAAAAAAAATAGATTGAATGGTGAATGTGCATCAGTTCAGGTAGCTTCTATCCATTTATGCAATCGAATGATCCAAAAATCTTCAATGCAATGTGTGCTCACAGAGCGCTTACCTTCCAGCAGGAAGAGAAGGGCATCAACGGAAACCACGATGGTACTGTGGAACAGCGTCTTGATTGGATGATGGATGTCCAAATTCCAGTATAGACAAGTCAACTCACTGTGGATTTAGCACATGAATGCATGGGAAAGAAATGAGGCTCTCATCGTGAATTAAATAAAAACTGGTGACGGTTTAATGTAGAAATTCACTTACAAAAAGAAAACTTGTAAAAAACGCAGACAACGGGACTTCCGGCCGGACGGTCGAGGTGTCACGTCACTTCTGGTTAACCTTACGCATTGCGTCACGCGTCTGATGAAGTCACGTGACGCCACGCGTAAGGTTAACCGGAAGTGACGTGACACCTCGACCGGAAGTGCCGTTGGCGTTTTTTACTCGTTTTCTTTTTGTAAGTGAATTTCTACATTAAACCGTCACTCGATTTACATTCGTAACCTACGCCCAGCCCTATTCAAGTACAACGTAAACTGCGTAAAATTAGGCGGCGTTCGTTCCCTGGTCCATACCTTTACATGAGTTGCGCCTCCAATATGTGGAATAACTTTACGCCGGACGTAACCCTTACGCAAATCGCTTAAAACATGCGCTGGGCGCAAGTCCGTTCGTGAATCGGCGTCTCTCCCTCATTTGCATATTTGCATTGAAAATCAATGGGCGTGCCAAATGCATCCAGCATAATTATGCCCCCAATATAAGCCGGCGTAGGCAAGTTACGTCGGTCGGATGAAGTCAGTTTTTAGGCATATCTTAGTTCTGTGGGCACGGTGCACAGATACGACGGCGCATATTTACACTTACGCGGCGTATCTCGATATACGTCGGTGTAAGTGCTTTGTGAATCCGGCCAATGTGTGGGTTTTTTATGCGATGTCACAATAGTAAAGCTTATATTTTACAGATGATTTTCTCTCTCATTCTCCTGGTTTAGAGTGGAGATCCAATCGATATAGAATTTGAGGTGAAATCAGAAGAAGAAGAGAGGTATGTGAGGGATGATCAGCAGTCTATAGAGGAGGATGGAATAACGGGGACATTTATAGAGGAGGACACTCCTACAGAGATCAACACAGGTGGGTCATTAACACTAAATACATTCCTCCACCCATACTGCTCACTGATTGGTCCAGAGTAGGGCGGGGACTGGGTGATATCAGCCTGTAATCCCCTGGTCACTTTCCTGAGCTGTGTTCCCTGTCCTGTATTCCTGTATTTCTCTGGGATAATCTTCCTTCTCTGTGCTGCAGACACAATTTATGTATCTAGACTGGATTTATGGAGATTCTGGGGTTTAGCTGGCAGCAAAATGTTAATTTTCACCATAGGCGTTACTAGACCTAGGCACCTTGGGTATGTGATTTGGGTCTTCTGCCCCATACCAAGTATAGCAAGATCTCTGACAGAACAATCCTCCCAGGATTACTGTCTGCTGTCTGTGCCGGGTGGAGGGATATGTCTGTATAGTCTCAGACCCAAGTCACTGAGTGCAGTCTCAGGAGATGGGAGGCAGCGGTGTGGGATCTCTGCAACTTGTCTCATGTAAACATTTCATCTTCCACTGATTACTGAATACTAATATTATGAGTCCTGACCCTTACACTGTATAATTTATATTGTACATTACATACTCCTGACCCCTGCACTATATACTCTATGTTGTACATTACGTCATTCTGATACCATATAGTCCTAACTGTTGTATCTTACACAATATGTTGTACATAACATAGTCCTGACTTCTACTCTCTCCCCTGCTATACTGTATATACACATAATATGTATTCTCTGTTACACCCATTTTCTACCAGCTGGACATTTTATATCTGATGATGTGATTGGAGCACAGACTTTAATATGTTGATAATAATCTGATAACATCCTCAATCTTTGGAACCTTAAACAGAAAGTGATAATGAGGTCGGAGTCAATAACACAATTATGGTGGTCTTCAGGATCAGTCCAGTCTTCATCTTGGTTGTCCCACCCCTCCACCCATCCTCACTCTCTGACCTCTGGTGGGGCTCAGCCCAGCTGTTATTAATGACTAAATCATGGACTAAATAAGGAAGTGCAGGACTTCTTGTGTTGGGAAGATGGCAATGAGTGATAGAGGGGGGTGGGGACACTCGTCCTATAATCCCCTCATCACTGTCACTCCTATAAAAGACAGTTCTCATTGTTTCCTCACTCTCTGACTAAGGTCCATGACCATGTCAACTATTTTCATAATGGATTAGTTGTTCAGTCGATTAATTGGCCTGCATACAGAATGCATTATTTCTTAACATATCAGAAAATACAGCTCAGTACACCATCCATACATGTCAGTAAATGCCTGGGAACTTGAATGTGTGAGGAGCAATGCCTCATGGGACATGTAGTTCTGGCAAGAGAAGGAAACAAGTGATTTTAAAGGCAGACCTTTACCTTCCTATAAGAGAACTCTATACTATACTTTGTAATTTCCTATAGGGGAACTCTATACTGTACTTTGTACCTTCCTATAGGGGAACTCTATACTATACTTTGTACCTCCCTATAGGGGAACGCTATACTATACTTTGTATCTGCCTATAGGGAAACTCTATACTATACTTTGTACCTTCCTATAGGGGAACTCTATACTATACTTTGTACCTTCCTATAGGGGAACTCTATACTATACTTTGTACCTTCCTATAGGGGAACTCTATACTATACTTTGTACCTTCCTATAGGGGAACTCTATACTATACTTTGTACCTTCCTATAGGAGAACTCTATACTATACTTTGTACCTCCTATAGGAGAACTCTATACTATACTTTGTACCTGCCTATAGGGAAACTCTATACTATATGTTGTACCTGCCTATAGGGGAACTCTATACTATACGTTGTACCTGCCTATAGGGGAACTCTATACTATACTTTGTACCTGCCTATAGGGGAACTCTATACTATACTTTGTACCTGCCTATAGGGGAACTCTATACTATACTTTGTACCTGCCTATAGGGGAACTCTATACTATACTTTGTACCTGCCTATAGGGGAACTCTATACTATACTTTGTACCTGCCTATAGGGGAACTCTATACTATACTTTGTACCTTCCTATAGGGGAACTCTAAAGGCAGGAGGAGCCAGAGGTGTCGGTGGGTCTAGAAGAGGAGAATCAGGCCCGCTCTGTGCAAAACCATTACACAGAGAAGGTAAGTATAACAAGTAAAAACAAATCCCAAATTTGCAATGTTCTTTAAGGTCTCTGTGAAGGGATGGACATAGACACCACATACAGTCAAATTGAATAGGAAAGAAATACCAGGTGAATATTTTACGAGGTTGCCGAAAGGCTATCCCCTCTAGGGGTTTATGGAGGTCACATTGGAAGCAATCCCTGTGGACATCTTTTGTATGCATGTATAGCAATTAGTATATATGAGCCTCTGTGTGACAGTCCTACCGCAGGTGATAAGCCAGCGGGGGCTATCACTAATTCTTTGATGGCAGTATGGTTTTCTATCCAGCGCCTGAGACAAGGGGAGGGGGGCCAAAATAGCCTCCAACTAACCTCCCTCTGCCCTCCACGCAAGCCAAGGGTACCAGAGAGTAATGATAACTGCTCAGGGGGAATAAAGAGTGCCTCTTTTAGAGAAGGGGCCCTCCCCTCAAGTGAAGAGGCATTAGTGTGTAATACATAAACTACAATCCCTATAACAGGGGATTTATACGATTTCTGAGAGGTAAGGAGGGGAAAGAGGGAATAATCAGCTCATACCTGAGGTCTTGGACGATGTCTTTTTTATGCCCACATAGAGCACTCCGCCCTTGATTGGAATTGATGGCCTATCGGGACTCTAAGAGCTACTGCATAGCGAGAGATTTCTCCCTGCCCCCTAGGTTCTTAATGGCCTAGGCTGTGTCTAGGCTAGAGGGTACGTGTCCAGGGTCTGAAACGTATTCAATCCAGGGTATCCAGATACCGATAAATCGGTCTCGAAACTTGGCAGGTCGCTATCCAGTCTTCTGCCTCCTGAATGTCATTTACTTTGCTGATCCACTCTTCCCAGGTAGGGACTCTGGACTGCTTCCAATAAGTTGGAAGCAGGGTTAATTGGGTCTTGGTAAGTTCACGCCCCAAGTCTCTTTCCCACATCCGAATATAAGTGAGCATAGACCCGTGTGTGGCGGAGCTCAGTAGTCAGTATAGTTCAGATATCATATGAAGTATTGGTTCTTCATCTACGAATAGGTGTTCAAATGTTGTGAGGGAGGAGGGGTCTCTAATTGAGTGACCGTGTATCTAAAAAAAATGGTAGAGTTGTCTACACCTCCAAAAGTTCATTTGTGAGCCCTGATGTCTAGCCTGCAGGGCGTCAAAGCTCAGGGGTTTTACCATCTTTCATGAGTTTACCACAACTGACATTGCCATCGTCCACCCAGGGCCCAAAAAAGGCCATTTGCTCACCCAGGGGAAACCATAGGAACCCACCCAATGGGGCCAGCAGGGACACAGGAGGGGCCACTTTCAGGAGTGGGTTGATACGATCCCAGACTGAAAGCACATAAGTTGTCAGCGGGGAGGTTGTTTCAGACAGCTCCCCTTGTTGCCGGGGCAACCATGGTGCTTAGGATAGATTTCTGCCTGCCAAGCATTTCTTCAGAGAAACCCAGAGCTTGTAGTGGGTATGGAAGCACCAATTGAGTATGCTCTGGAGGACAGTGGCTCAGTAGCAGCGCCGTATGTCAGGAATTCCCAACCCACCCTCACATTTTGAACGTCTCGGCACCCTTAGGGCTATTCTGGGTTTCCGTGCATTCCACACAAACTCGGACAGCATGCTGGACAAATGGTCAAAGAAGTGTCTAGGTAGGGCTATCGGTATCATCTGTAGAAAGAAGAGTATACGTGGCAAAATATTCATTAGTATGATGTTTACCCATCCTAACCATGTGACAGCAGTCTGCGTCCAGTGTGAGAGGTCTATTTTAACCGCATTAAGCAACGGGTGTAATTGGCAGCATATAGAGTGTCAAAGCTGTTAGTGAGTTGTATGCCCAAATATACAAGGGACAACTTGGTCTATGTGAAAGGGAAGGAAATCCAAAGGCTATTCATTAAAGGGGGGTCAAGCGGATGAATAGGACTTGGAACTTTGTGTAATTGATCTTAAAGTTGTGTAATTTATCTTAAAGGGGTGTTCCAGCCTAGTTATATGTTTATTAAACGTCAGCAGCTACAAAAAGTGTAGCTGCTGGCTTTTAATAAACAGACACTTACCTGCTCCAGTGTTCCAGCGACACGCCGACCGGGGCTCCGCTCCTCTCCCCCCCCTCCCCGGCCGGCGTCCTCATTGCAACTGTGGGCACCCGGCCGTGACAGCCTTCAGCTTCACGGCCGGGCACCCACTGCGCATGCGCGAGCGGCACTGCGCATACGCGATCCGCGCGGCCCGTCTCTGATTGGACAGGCGATTGCATGTGACCTGTCATGTGTCCCATGCGATCGCCTACAGGGAGGGGCTGCTGTAGGCGATTAAGCTTAATCGCCTAACCAGCCCCTCGGCGGAAGCAGGAAGTGGGACAGGAAGTCCCACTCCTCCTGAAGCCCCCACTCCCCCCCCCAAAAAAAAATTACATGGATTTCTCAGAAGAAATAAGGACATTTAAAGGAAAAAAATGGAAGGGTGAGGTAAGTGAAGGAGGACTACACTAAGGTAAAGGAAGCTAATTAGGAAAAAAAAGTTTACCTTTACAACCCCTTTAATTCGGTCTTTAAGCGTGTATTTATGTAATTTACATATGATATCTCTTGGATTGTCCATATCCTGAGAAGGGGGCCTGAGAGCCCTATGGGCGCAATCTATCTCTATCTCTATCGTGGCCGTGGCAGTTCCAATATTTCCTTAAATATGCCCTTTTAGAGGCCGTTGCTTCTGGCAGGCCCCCAATTCTAATATCGACTGCGGTTTTCCACATTATCCAACTGGCAAAGCAAGGTTTCAATCTGCTGGGCCGGTGTGATGCATTTGTCCTGCAGCATAGAAATGACAGGGAGGGTTTCTTCAAATTTCTGCTCTAGGGACTCCATTCTGCCACCCAGGTGTGAGGTGTCAGCTTTTAGCTATGCAATGTCCTCTTTGAGAGCCTTTGCGACTCTGTCAGCAAAGCGTTCCAGGTCTTCCCTGGTAAGGACAGGGGGGGACTGACCATTGGGGTTCAATAAAACCAGGGACAGTATGTAAAAATCTGTTTTTTTTTTACATCTGTCCCTGATATGTCTGAAACCGACATGCTTTTGATGTGAAAATCCTGAGATTTTAGCTGCCCTGCCTCTGCACTGCCTCCTGGCGTGGTGGCCATCTGTAAGCCTGGGGGCCCCATAATCTTCTATTGCCCGGGGGCCCCATGAGTCAGTCCACCCCTGGGTAAGGAGTGACCAAATATTGTGTCTGATGTCCTAATCTTCCAGGGGGTCTAGGGCTTCAGAGCCCCATCTGAGGATGTTGGGGAGGTAGCGGGGGACATATGCACTCACCGACCCTGGGGAGGGAATCAGGGAAGTTGCAGGCTGCTGGAGCCAAGCGGTGGTGGTCTGGGAGGCTTTGGCCACTTTCTTGGCTTTCTGGGCCTTCGGGGCCTGCACCGTCTTGGCAGCCTCGCGGCTCTGTCTGTGAGTCCCAGGGAAGAAGGAATCTAGCTGTCCCTGTCTTTTGCGGTCGGTCCACGGTGGCTGTGAGGACACCCGGTTTCTCTAGGAAATCGTAGGAGGCGCATTAGGTAGAAATCTGCCACGTAACGTTGGTGATGTGCGGCGATGGTACGGAGCTGTAGAGATACACATCCTCACTCCTCCATTGCTAGGACACGTCCCCTCTTGTGCATTCTTATATTCATGAAAAAAGTCTCCGCATTCCGTACTACTTTATTATAATCTTCATGTGTGACTCTCAGGTAAAATCCCCATATATCCTACTTCTGGGTATATTATTATATATATGATATAAGATATATTACTTTCACTATCTCACAGTATAAATGACTCCCTTATAGTAGTGATTATCTGATGTTTTTGTACTTTAAAGGAATATATTTTTTATCCCATCATAACAGATGATGAAATAAAATCATGCTGCTGCTATAAATGTCCTATGCTGGTCATACACGGATCTATTATTGGACGAGAATATTCACACAAATATTTGTATGAAAATTATTTGTACATTCGATGAATGGACGAGTGTAGATAGAAAATTTCACTTTCTTTTACCAATTCAATTATAAAATGAATGTAACTTCTGAGTAAAAACCACATACACCATGTGAGAATTTGTTCTATGGAGAAAAGTTTTCTGTTCTGCTCCTTCGAATTTTCCCGTCACTGTGGTGGAAAATGAACGCCGGTTGGGCCCACTAATGGTTAGAAAATTGGATGAATGTTTTTGTGAAAGAAAAATGAGTTTGTGTACGGCCAGCATAAGTGACATCAGGTGCAGGGAGCTTGTACCCACCTACCTGTCTATGACAAGGGAGTCTGTCACCCATCATATTATATTACACTCCTGTCTGATCATCTGCAAAACAGCGTTTTACCTCTTTTTATATTTTATTAATGTTGTTCTCTGATTGTGATATGTAGCAGATTCCCCCTCTAATAATACATCTATCTGTCTGTTATTCTCAGAGTGGATTAAATATCCAACTATATATCTGGAGATTTATATTTACCGCTCTATATAGATATTCAAGAATATTCACTCAATTATACACCAAACTTTTTTTTGAGGTTTTTATCTGAAACAATAATCGGCCAACTAATCAATTTTGAAAAAAATCATTAGTTGTCGCCGTACAGAGGAGCCATTTACTAGTTACCTTGAGGGGGGAATTGTAAGATCCTCAGAGACAAAGCTGCCTGATGTGGGCGGAGTCCTGGTTTAGGGGAACCAATTTGCTCATGTCTAGTAATAATCTTTTTATTTCTGTTTTAGTAGATGGACGGGAGATGAGGAAAACCTCAGAGGATTGTCTCACTTTGTCTCCAGACTGTAAAGTAGAAGATGAGGACATCACACAGTATAGTCCAGGAGAAAACCCGACTACCTCAAATGTCCATCCGGCACCACACAGTGTAGATGGACCATCATATTCCTCTTATCCTGAGGAACCTCAGACTGTGAGGGACGGTGCCGGACCATCGTATTCCTCTTATCCTGAGGAACCTCAGACTGTGAGGGACGGTGCCGTCCTTCCAACAGAGAAGAGGGTTTCCTGTCCTGAGTGCGGGAAGGGTTTCCCTTCTAAATCCAAACTTGATATGCATAAAAGATCTCACACAGGAGAGAAGCCGTATTCCTGTTCTGAGTGTGGGAAATGTTTTTCAGTAAAGTCCAATCTTTACATACATCAGAGATCTCACACAGGGGAGAAGCCACATTCCTGTACTGAGTGCAATAAGTGTTTCAATTCTAGATCCAATCTTAATAAGCATAAAATATCTCACACGGGGGAAAAAAGGGATTTTTAATAACAGCTTACCTGTAAAATCCTTTTCTTGGAGTACATCACGGGACACAGAGCGCATAGCCATTACATATGGGTTATATGGAGTACCTTCAGGTGTGGACACTGGTGTAATCAACTTCACAGGAAGTTCCTCCCTATATAACCCCCTCCCACTGAGAGTGCTTTAGTTTTGTAGCAAGCAATTTCTCTGAGGTTACACAATGTTCCCACAAAGAGGGGTGGGAGCTCTGTGTCCCGTGATGTACTCCAAGAAAAGGATTTTACAGGTAAGCTGTTATTAAAAATCCCTTTTTCTTGATCGTACATCACGGGACACAGAGCGCATAGCCATTACATATGGGATGTCCCAAAGCAATGCTCTATGAAGGGAGGGAGACCGTAAGGCAAAAAATAGCCAAACAGAAACTATATCAGGAGGTAAAATAGCTCCACCAACAGAAAAAGGGGGCGTGAACCGGGCCAGAGGATTCTATACTGCTGCCCGTAGGACCGCCTGCCCAAATGCTGCGTCCGCAGCCTTTGTGACGTCCAACTTATAAAATTTAGTAAACGTATGTACGGAAGACCAGGTTGCCGCTTTGCAAACCTGTGCCATAGAGATCTGATGGTGTGCCGCCCAAGAGGCACTCATGGCCCTCGTAGAATGGGCTTTAACTGATAAGGGAGGTGGAACGCGCTTCAGACCATAGGCCTGAAAAATCAGCTGCTTAATCCACCTAGCCAAGGAAGACTTGGCAGCCGGCTGACCCTTCTTGGGGCCATCCGGAAGAATGAAAAGCACATCTGTTTTCCTAATCTTTTCTGTAGCCTTGAGATAAACCCTCATGGCTCGGACCACATCCAAAGTATGAAGCAATCTTTCCTCTCTGGACTGGGGAGTAGGAAAGAAGGATGGTAGGACTAGGTCCTGATTCAAGTGAAAACTGGATATGACCTTAGGAAGGAAAGAAGGCTGAGGCCGCAGAACCACTCTGTCCTTATGCAGAATAAGGTACGGTTCCCTGCAAGACAAGGCTGCCAGCTCGGAGACCCTTCTGGCCGAAGCCATAGCCACCAAGAAAACCAACTTTCGGGTTAGCAGCACAAGAGGGATTTCTGTCAGAGGTTCAAACGGCTGCTTTTGTAAAGCTGACAAGACCAGATTTAAATTCCAGGGGCAGAGGGGAGCTCTAATAGGGGGATTTACATGCAAGACCCCCTGCAAAAAGGTTTTTACAAGCGAATGTGTGGCCAAAGGCCTTTGAAACCATATCGATAAGGCAGACACCTGCCCCTTTAGAGTACTAAGAGCCAACCCCTTGTCAACGCCAACCTGGAGGAATCGCAAGATCCTGTCAATAAAAAAACTTGCGAGGATGCCCTCCTTGAGACTCGCACCACTCCACATAGGTTCTCCAGACTCTGTAATAGATATTTCTAGAGACTGGCTTTCTAGCTTGAATTAACGTAGATATGACTTGGGCCGAGAGGCCTCTGCCCTTAAGAATTAGAGATTCAGCCGCCAAGCCATCAAATTTAGCTGCTGTGAAGCAGGGTGGTAGATCGGGCCCTGAGACAGCAGATCTGGGCGCAGGGGGAGTGGCCACGGTGCCCTTACTGACATCCTCACGATGAGTGCGTACCAAGCCCTTCTGGGCCAGGCTGGGGCCACCAGGATCACCGGCCTGCGCTCCACCCTGATCCTTCGTAGAAGGCGGGGAATCATCTGTAGTGGAGGGAACGCATACAGGAGAGAAAACTGGTGCCAGGGGCAAACCAACGCATCGGTCCCGTAGGCCGAGGGGTCCCTGGCTCGGGATACAAATTTGTCCAATTTCTTGTTGAATCTTGTTGCCATGATGTCCACATCGGGAACTCCGAATCTTTGGCAAATCTCTTGGAATACCTGGGGGTGAAGAGACCACTCTCCCGGGAGCAACTGTTGACGACTCAAAAAATCTGCTTGAGAATTGTCTATCCCTGGGATGAACACTGCTGAGATGCAGGGTACATGGGCTTCGGCCCATGCAAAAATTAGGTTTACTTCCCTTTGAGCCGCCAGGCTCTTTGTGCCCCCCTGGTGGTTTATGTATGCCACCGCCGTGGCATTGTCGGACTGTATCCTTACTGGCAGACCCTGCAGGGGGAGAGTCCAGGCGACCAGGGCCAACCGAACAGCTCTGATCTCTAGGACATTGATGGGAAGCAGACTTTCTGCCTCTGACCACTGTCCCTGCTGGGTCCGTTTTCCTAAGATTGCCCCCCAACCTGTTAGGCTGGCATCTGTGGTTACTATTTTCCACGAGATGGGGCAAAAGGTTTTCCCTTTTGATAATTTTTGAGGGATCAGCCACCAGTACAGGCTGTGCCTGACTTCTGGAGAAAGAACTAATGGACGGTCTAATGCCTGTATGGACTTGTTCCAAGCAGAGAGAATAGCTGCTTGCAGAATTCTGGTATGGATCTGGGCGTAGGGCGCTGCTTCGAAGGCGGCCACCATCTTCCCCAGCAGTCGCATGCATAGGCGAATAGTCGGCTTCTTTTTGCCTAAGACTATTTGAATCGTTTGAATCAACGACCTGATCTTCTCTTGAGGTAAAAATACCTTCTGGCATTCTGTATCTAACCGAAAGCCTAGATATTCCAACTGTCTTGTGGGATGTAACCTTGATTTTTCTTGGTTCACAATCCACCCGAACTCTTCTAGATGCCGCACTGTGCGGACTACTGCATGATTGAGGTTGGAAGCTGAACTGTCGATAACCAGGAGATCGTCCAGGTATGCTAGGACCAAGATGCCTTCTGTCCTTAGGACGGCTAGTACCGGGGCTAACACCTTTGTGAATACCCGTGGAGCTGTTGCCAACCCGAAAGGGAGGGCTACGAACTGATAATGACTTTGGTTTATCGTAAAACGAAGAAACTTGTGATGTGCTGGGTAAATTGGCACATGCAGATATGCATCCTTTATGTCTATAGATGCTAGGAAGTCGCCCTGATGCAGGCTGGTTGTCACTGAACGTATGGAGTCCATACGGAAGGTCTGAATCCTTAGAAAGCGATTTAGGCGTTTGAGGTCTAATATAGGCCTGACGTCGCCATTGGGTTTTGGTATAACAAAAAGGTTGGAGTAGAATCCCAGACCCCTTTCTTGGGTTGGTACTTCTACAATTACTCCTTGGAGCAAGAGGCGATCCAACGCCTTTACGAGAGAGGCCCTCTTTAACGGGTCGCTTGGAAGACTTGACCCCTGAAAATGAGGAGGGGGGATTTCTCGAAACTCTAGTTTGTAGCCTGAGGCTACTACGGACCGAACCCAAGAGTCGGGAATTCTGGCCTTCCAGACTTCGGAGAAAAACTGAAGTCTTCCCCCCACCCAAGAGAGTGGGGGCGCCCCTTCATGAATCTGATTTGATGACTGGTTTAGCCGGCTTGCGAGACCAGGGCCTCTTGTTTGCCGCGGCTTGTCCCTGTGGGCGGCTATTAACTGTTGAACGCCCGGGAGGCCGTCGATACTGACGGGAAGTCGAAGGGGCCGAGCCTGCAATGGCCTGTCGTTTAAACGTGGGCCCACGCGGTCTTTTCTTGACCGGTAAGGAAGTACTTTTTCCACTTGATATGGTGTGGATATATTTATCTAGGTCTTCCCCGAATAGTCTTCCCCCATGAAAGGGAAACCCTGCTAGAAGCTTTTTGCAGGGTGCCTCTGCTGACCAGTTCTTTAGCCACAAAAGACGACGCATGTGAACCATCAGTAGAGATAAACGGGATGCCTGTTGGATGGAGTCCTTAATAGCATCTACTGCAAAGCAGAGAGCCCTAGGGAATTCTGCTAATTCATGAGTATGCTGAGCCGGCATGTCCTTCAATATATGCTTTGCCTGATCCTTCAAGGCCTGACAAACACCAATGGCTGCTACTGCTGGCTGAACCATGGCACCTACTGAGGTAAAAGCTGCTTTCAGTAGGGTCTCGAATTTCTTGTCGACCGGATCCTTGAACATCTGGACATTTTCAACCGGACAAGTCAGGGATTTATTCACGCAGGAAATGGCTGTGTCCACTGTAGGGAGAGCCCATTTCTTTACATATTCCTCTTCCATAGGGTAGAGAATAGAGAATCTTTTAGGAGGGACAAAGATTCTATCAGGTCGAGCCCAATCTTGGTAAATCACGTTCCGCAGAAGGGGGTGCATTGGAAAGGATGCACCAGTTAATGGGGCCTTTAAAGAACCCAATGAGGATACCTCCGGGGCTACTAGTTCTGGCACTGGAAGTTTAAAGGCAGTGCGAACCATATCTGTCAAAGACTGGATCCACAGGCCCTCCGCTTGAGAGGCCGAAAAATATTCATCTATAGTGGAATTTTCCCTGTCTGAACCGTCGGGACTTGGGTCTGCCTGATCCCCTTGTGGGTCCCGTTCCTCTGAAGAGGAGACCTCCGCATCTGAAAACCCCACACTGGGTGAAGGGGATCTAGCCCGCTTGCTACTTGGGCAAGGACGGGAAAACAACGCAGTTAACCTTTTCTCTAGCCCACACATGGTGGCTGCTAGCATTTCTTCCGTCACGTAAACGGGAATGGGTGGATCGGGGGCCGCCTCTGCCCCCAGCACCCCCAATGGCTCTTGTACTATGCCACTCGGTGTCCTGACTGGCGAGGGTGGGGCCGTAGAAGCCTGGCCCAAATCCTCTGACCCCGATGGAGACCCCTTTTGCTTTTTGGTACCTTTAGCAGCCTTGGCTGGTCCAGATCCCTTTGGAGCCATTGTACAACCTTGGGTCACCCCTATAGCCAACACCTGACTGTTGTAGCTAGGAATAACCAATATGAGGGCAGGTATGAGAGAAAATGAAAAAGAACTAATTTCTCTCTTTTTCTTTTATATTTCTCTTTTTTTTTTTTTTTTTTTTTTTCAAAAAAATCTTTTTTACCCGCCTGGGAGGTGGCAATACCGAGGAAGCCTGTGAGTATTGACACACCAATGCCCGTTAGCCGGAGTCCAAGGTAGACTCAGATACTGCTGGATCTAAGGCTGAGTCCCTTTAAGCAAAAAAACCCTTTTTTTTTTTTTTTTTTTTTTTTTTTTTTTTTTCTGGTCTATAGTGGACCTAAGTCCTAGACCTGAAGATCCACTAAACCGCCACTAGGTGTCCCTGTGTGGCCAAAAGACCCAGCTGCACGCTCTGTATCCTTTCTTCCTCTGCCTCCAGGAGGGAAAGACCAGCCAGAGAAAAGTTTTTCCTTTATACAGACCCTGACGCTGCTGGCCCGCCCCCCCCGACGCACGCCGACGCTATAAAAGGCGGCGTGCACGCGCGCGCGCGTATGCGCGCGCACACACGCGCGCATGATCGCGCGCACGATCGCGCGCACGATCGCGCGCACCACGCCGAACCCACATGGAGGAAGCAGAGCAGAGGAACAACATGGACCAGCGTTATGCAGCACCAACAGACACCAGGTAAGCACTAATCTTATTGTAGTGCACACACAGCGAGGAAGCTGTCCCCATGGGCTTCCTAAGAAACAGGAGTTTTAACCAGCAATTTCCTCTTTAAAACATGTGGGGTTGCAGTATCAGTGTTAACAGGCAGACCTGGGGTGAGTAGCAAATATATAACTTACACAAGTATACATATATCTACATGTTATCTGGGTAAACATTAGAATCCCATCCTGCCTCAACAGACATAGTGGAGATAGTGGCTGATGCACAAGCATACCATTAGCCAACCCAGAACCCCCAGGGGGATACCTACTGTCGAACCAAGTCCCGCAGGTTCCCTCTTACCTGCTCCACGCCGCAGGGTATTGCAAAATGCAAGAGGCCCAGCCTTCCCCCATCTCCGTGGGTATTGTCTTGGACCTTCAGGGACCGGGGTCCTGTGTTAAGGAACCCACACCCCTGGACCTATATAGCATCCTGGCATCAGTAACTTTTAGTTCTTGGAAGAGACTAAAGCACTGGAGCCCAGAATCCAGCCCTCCAAGGAGAGGCATTATAGGCAAAACCCCACTCCAGCAGGGCCCGGGTACCGTACATCTTGGCTCTGAAGCACTTCGGACGGATCCGGCTAGCTATCCTGGGTCCCGAGACCTCCGAGGGACAGCTAGACGTGACCAACACCTAAGACACTGGCGGAAAAACTAAAGCACTCTCAGTGGGAGGGGGTTATATAGGGAGGAACTTCCTGTGAAGTTGATTACACCAGTGTCCACACCTGAAGGTACTCCATATAACCCATATGTAATGGCTATGCGCTCTGTGTCCCGTGATGTACGATCAAGAAAACCATTTTCCTGTCCTGAGTGCGGGAAATGTTTTTCAGTGAAGTCCAATCTTGACATGCATCAGAGATCTCACACAGGGGAGAAGCCGTATTCCTGTACTGAGTGCGGGAAGTGTTTCCATTCCAATTCCGGTCTTACTAGGCATAACAGATCTCACACAGGGGAGAAACCATTTTCCTGTCCTGAGTGCGGGAAATGTTTTTCAGAGAAGTCCAATCTTGACGCGCATCAGAGATCTCACACAGGGGAGAAGCCGTATTCCTGTACTGATTGCGGGAAGTGTTTCCATTCTGAATCCAGTCTTATTAATCATAAAAGATCTCACACAGATGAGAAGCCATATTCCTGTCCTGAGTGCGGGAAATGTTTTTCAGTGAAGTCCAGTTTTTACAGACATCAGAGATCTCACACGGGGGATAAACCATTTTCCTGTCCTGAGTGTGAAAAATGTTTTACAGAGAAGTCCAGTCTATACACACATCAGAGATCTCACACCGGGGAGAAGCCGTATTCCTGTGGTGAGTGTGGGAAAAGTTTTTCAATTAAGTCCCATCTTTCCGAACATCAGAGATCTCACACAGGGGAGAAGCCGTATTCCTGTCCTGAATGCGGGAAATGTTTTTCAGTGAAGTCCCATCTTTACACACATCAGAGATCTCACACAGGGGAGAAACCATTTTCCTGTCCTGAATGCCAGAAATGTTTTTTAGCAAAGTCTCATCTTTACAGACATCTGAGATCTCACACTGGGGAGAAACCATTTTCCTGTCCTGAGTGCAGGAAATGTTTTGCAGACAAGTCCAGTCTTTACAAACATCAGAGATCTCACACGGGGGAGAAGCCGTGTCCTGAGTAAGGGATTTGTACCTCGCTGAAGTCCTGTCTTCCTGTACATCAGGGATCCCACACAACCCTTGAGGTGTATTAGTGACTTGAGTGTGGGAAATGTCTTGTATATGAATGTTGCTGGACATCACAGCTCTCATGTGGGGAAGAAGCACACCCTGATATATTCCACGGCTGATCTTCATCATGTAACAAACAGTTCCAGAGGTGTAAACATTTTTTGAAAAAACAACTTGTCCAAGGGATTAAATTAGGATTCATTCTCCTTGTCCCTTATGACAATCTCCTTGTCCCTCATCTACCAGAGCTCAGCAGCGGTGTGGGAGTTCATTGAAAACTACAAGCCGACATCAGCAAAGGGTAGAACTCTGTGAAAGAATGGCACGGCCACACTCTTTTCATACAGGGAACTTCTCACCACACTGCTGTCACACAGAGGGCTTGGATCGCTGAGCTGCTACAGGAACATGTAACCTCTTCCCAAATCAGACCTCATCCTTTAACCCTTTCACTGCCAGAGATGATTTTGTTGCGTTTTGCCCACATGTTTAACTACTTTCACCCCCTTCCTGCCCAGGCCAATTTCCACTCTCACACTTTGAATGACAATTGTGCGGTCATGTTACTCTGTACCCAAATGACATTTTTATCTTTTTCCCCACAAATAAAGCTTTTTTTTGGTGGTATTTGATCACCACTGAGGTTTTTATTTTTTGTGCTACAAATAAAAAAAGGCAACATTTTGAAAAAAAATCTATTTTTTTCTGTTATAAAATTTTGTACATAAGTTTTCTTTTTCACTGATGGGCATCACTGATGGACCTGTACTGATAATCAATGCTAAATATCAGTGTAGATCCCCCTGTCAGGAGATCCACTGATCGGCTCTCCTTTACTCGCACCTCGTCACAATGAATAAAGGAAAGCTGATAACTGGCACTTCCTGGTTACCATGTGATGTGTATGGGGGCTCCTTGTGTAATGTTGTGGGTGGAGTTGGGTCATTGTTAATTTTGGTTACTAACTGTATATACGAGCCTGATTTTCTCAATAAAGGGTCTATTCGTGTGGAACCTCAAAAAGAGCTGTGTGTCTCGTTTTTGGGGTTCTTTTGTCTGACTGGGGAGTGTCGATAGCTGTCTTGGGTTCGGGAATGGAATATCTTAAACAGCGTTAACCCCTGTCCGATTCGGGGTTCCATTACTGAAGTATTTTATTTTATGCTCTGATTTCTTTGGCTCCATCTACCGGCTATAATGTGGTATTGTGCTATTTTTACTAATAGTTATCTTAGGAAAAATACCCATTGTGGTCACTAGATGGAGTTGGCGATCATAGGAAATCACTGTGTTACATTATGGCCAGTAAGGATGGGCCGAACATCCCCTGGTTTGCACCAGAACACCTTAAACAGGCAAAATCTTCTAGCGAACAAAATTTAAGTCTATCTGACCCAAACATGAAAAATAATTTTAAAAGCTTATTTGTGAGTTATTGCCGTAAAAAGTGTATGTGGACCTGGAAACTGCCCTTTTGTATCAATGCAAAAAGGAGCAGTAATTGTAACCACTTCAGCCCCAGAAGATTTGGCTGCTCAAAGACCAGGCCATTTTTTTGCGATTCGGCAATGTGTCGCTATAACTCACAATTGTGCAGTTGTGCAAAATTGATGTCCTTTTTTCCCCACAAATAGAGCTTTCTTTGGTGGTATTTTATCATCTCTGCAATTTTTATTTTTTGCACTATGAACAAAAAAGGGTGTCGATTTTGAAAAAAACACAATATTTTGAACTTTTTGCTATAACAAATATCCCAATTATTTTCCCTCAGTTCAGGCCGATATGTATTCTGCTACATATGTTTGGTAAAAGTAATTGCAATAAGCGTATATTGATTGGTTTGTGCAAAAGTTATAGCGTCTACAAAATAGGGAATGAATTCATTGCATTTTTTTTTTTATTAGTAATCGCAGATCTGCCTTTTTTTTTTTTAGTGGGACTGCGACTTTGCGGCAGACAGATCGGACACTTTTGTCACTTTTTTGGTATGATTGACATTTATACAGCTATCAATGCTAAAACTAGCCACTGAGGGGGCGTGGTCTGGAGCCGCATGTAGCAGGACGTGCAGGGTGAGAGCTCCGCTCGAGGCATATCCTTTTTGTTAAATCCTGAGGGATTTCTTCCCCTACATTTGGACACCAACGGTCCCCGGACACTCTAGCCACCCCCAGACCTCATGTCTCCTACCAAAAGGTCCGGGGCCATAGCCAAACTGGCTCAATTCCGCCATGAAGGGGCCGACACGGAGGATGAAGATGGCGCCGACCAGCCTCGTGGAGCCGAGACTCCGGCCTCGGGAGACACAGCTAAGGTGCTGGAAGCGATCGTCCTTTGCCAGTCCACCCTCACAGCCCGGATCGAGGAGGTGAAGGTCGACATCTCCCTGATCCGTCACAACGTCCAAAAGCTGCGGGAAAGGGTGTCGGAGACGGAGCGCAGGATCGACCATGTGGAGGAAGGCCTACATCCCCTCCAGGTGACCACGGAACAGCTACAATACCAGCTGAACGCCGTCCTCTCCAAGCAGGACGACATGGAGAACCGTCTCAGGAGGTGTAACTTGCGCTTCGTGGGGATCCCTGAGAGAGCGGAAGGCGCCGACCCCCCCTACCTACCTCGAAAATCTGCTGGTCAGGTCGTTTGGCAGAGAGGCCTTCTCCTCGACATTCGTGGTGGAGCGCGCCCATCGCCTTGCAGCAAAACCCCCTCCCTCTGGAGCCCCGCCGCGTACTCTCATCGCGAAATTCCTAAACTACCGGGACCGTGATGCGATCCTTCGACTCACCCGCGAACGAGGTAACATCCCCATCGGCAACATACATGTGGCCGTTTTCCCGGACTTCTCGGCCGAGGTCCAGAAAAAGCGGGCCCGCTTCGTCGAGGTCAAGAGGCAGCTTCGCGCCCGCCACCTTCCCTACGCGATGCTTTTCCCTGCACGCCTCCGTGTGGTGTGTGAGGGCAAGGCCCAGTTTTTTGAAGACCCGCAGGCTGTCCTATCCTGGCTGGAAAACCTTGGTGCGGCCGCGTAGGCCTCGCCCTTGACCCTTGCCTGCCTGCCTGCCATCCTCCCCTCCCCGCCGAGACCTCCGGCGCAGCGGGCACCCTGCACACCTTTGCCCCTTTGCAGTGTTTTACCGGCACTCCCCCCCGTGCCATGGTGCAGCCTGGACCCCGGTGCTGCCTCTTCCCACACCCATCAGGTCACTGTTGCTGTGGACACCTGCTCTGAGAACATTCTCCCCGCCTGGACTCCCATACAGAACCGTGAGTCCCTCCAGCTGTTTGACTGTGCCCCTGGACCACACTGAGAGGTGGTAATCTTACCCTTGTTTTATGCTCCCCCTCATCCCCCCCTGTGTATATGTGCCTCGGGCGGCTCACCTACGCCAGCATCCACCCGGCCTGGCTGCTCCCGCTGCACTGTTGTGTGCTTTTCAGCTTCTTGGTCGCCCCCCCGACCTATACCGGCGACATGGCACCTGAGCCACCCGCCAAGACTGTCCCTTATGTTTTGTTTCCCTGGCCAGCCCCTGCCCACTTTTGTTTGGTGAATGGCAGGGTATTTCACCTGCATTGCTGGTCCAGAGCCTATGCAGACTGTTGGGCTCCTGCCCGTATGTACATATGTTTAACCTTTTTATTTTTCAGTTTGTTTTTTTTCTGCTCCACTTTGACATGTACCTTAAACCAGGACCTTCCCTGTGCGTCTACTGTGCTGAGAACTGTTTCATTGCTTTATGTCCTACTATGCTTTGTGGTATGCCTAATCTGCTGTTTATTGTATACTGTGGTCCCCCCTGGGCGTCCGACTGCTCACATTACCCCCCCTGTCCCAGTATGGCTTCCCTTAAAGTACTAACATGGAATGTCCGTGGCCTCGGTGAGAGGGCCAAGCGTGTTGCTGTCCTTTCCCACCTTAAATCCCTCTGTGCAGACATCTCCATCCTTGTGGAAACCCATCTCACAGGACAAAAACAACTCTGCCTGAAAAAACCCTGGGTGGGCTGGTTATATCAGGCCCCGTACACTTCCAACTCTCGTGGTGTTGCCATACTTATAGCCAAGACGGTACAATTTTGCCTACACTCCTTGCAGTCGGACCCCCAGGGTAGGTCACTATTTTTACATGCAACTGTGGGGGGCCTCGAACTCGTTCTCCTTGCTTTCTACATCCCCCCCTTTCAGTTCGAAGCCCTGAGGGACGGGGGGGCCTTTATGGCCCAACACCCCCTGGTGCCGGCCATCTGGGCCGGGGACTTTAATATGGTGATCTCCCCCAGCCTTGATAGGCTAAGTCCTACCACCTCCTCCCCTTTACCGCCTGACCCCACCAGATTCGGAAAATTCCTCCTTGAATTCGCCCTTACGGATGCTTGGCGTAACACACACCCAACGCAAACGCACTTTTCCTGTTTCACCCCCTCGCGCTCCGCAATGTCCCGCATAGACCTAGTGCTCCTTACCCCCTCCCTCCTCCCCCATCTTCTAGAAGCAGACATTGGCACTAGAGTGATTTCTGACCACTCCCCTTGCTGGATCAAGCTGCGGCTCCCAGCCCCCCCCACAGTCAGACTATGGACACTAAACCCTTTCTGGCTCAACATTCTGCCCGACTTGGACTCGGTCCAGCTCGAGTGGGACCATTTTTTCCGCATAAATGTCGGCTCCGCTTCGTTTGGCTCCGTCTGGGAGACCTTTAAATCACATGCTCGCCTGATCATGTCCACTCGCATCAACAGACACAAGGTCGCATCCAAGGCACTGCTCTGCCAGGCAGAGGAGTGCCTCGATGCCCTGGAGCAGACCTTTCGGGACAGCCCCACAGCAGCCAACGCGGCCCGCATCCGGGTACAGACCAGACTCACTGACCAACTACACTTTGAAAAAGCCAAAAAGGGCATCTTTTTTAGCAAGCAGCGTGTTTACGAGTTCGGTGAACGTGCTGGCAAACTCCTTGCGTATCTCGCTCACCTTGAATACAAGCCCCCGGTGGTGATCTCCCTCCAGCTGGCCTCCGGGGCCAGGGTCACTGACCCGGACCTGGTGGCCATGGAGTTCAGATCATTCTACTCCGATCTTTACTCTTCCACGGCCCAACACACCCCTGACGAGCTATCGGCCTTCCTCTGCGACATTGACTTCCCTACACTTACGCCCCCCCAGGTGGCCCAGCTGGAGCTACCCATCACTGAGGTCTGCATTGCTGAGGCCCTGGCGTCGCTTCCCACCTCCAAAACGCCCGGAATCCGACGGCCTTCCCCTCGAATTCTACAAACAATTCGGCGATACTCTCGTCCCACGCCTTTGCCAACTATACACGCACATATTCGCTACAGGCTCACTCCCACCGTCCATGAGCGAAGCCCTCATAGTCCTTATCCCCAAACCAGGCAAAGACCCACTATTTCCCGAATCCTACAGACCTATTTCCCTCCTCCAACTCGACATCAAAATTCTGGCCAAGATTCTAGCCCTGCGTCTCAACAAAGTTATCCTTAGCCTCATACACCCCGACCAGTCTGGATTTATGCCAGGCAAAAACACTGCCTTCAACCTCAGACGTCTACACATGAACCTCCAGGCGCAACACGAAGACGTGGGTTCTAGAGTGGTGGTTAGCCTAGATGCCGCCAAAGCATTCGACTCTGTCGAGTGGACATACTTGTGGGAATGCCTCCGCAGGTTCGGATTCGGCCCCAACTATGTCAAGTGGCTCCAACTCCTTTACCAGTCCCTTTTGGCACGCATTCGAGTCAATGGTAGGGTCTCGCCCCTCTTCCCCCTCTCCCGTGGCACACGTCAAGGAAGCCCTGTCTCTCCCTTGCTCTATGCCCTGGCCGTGGAGCCCCTGGCCATGGCCCTTCGGACCCACCCCGGCATCAGAGGCCTCCGCCACGGCCATCTGACCGAGGTGGTTAGCCTCTATGCCGACGACATGCTCCTCTACCTTGCGGACCCGGGACCCTCACTTCAGACGGCCCTTCAGGTTATCACTGATTTCGGGAAATATTCGGGGCTCCGGATAAACTGGGCTAAATCCCACATTCTTCCCCTAGACTCGGGTGCCCCCTCCATCGACCAGGCCCGGCTACCTCTAGTGAGAGCTAGCACTATTAACTACCTAGGCGTCACTATCTCTAAATCCCTCTTCGACTATGCCCCTCTTAACGTCGAGCCCTTATTTACACTCTTAAAACAAAAAACCCAGGTCTGGTCCCGACTCCCCCTTGGAGTGATGGGTCGGATCAACCTGGTAAAGATGATTCTTCTCCCTAAGCTGCTTTATGTTTTCTGGCACGCCCCTCTATACCTCCCCCAGCGCACCCTGAAGGCCATGGAATCCATCCTCAACACGTTTGTCTGGGGCCCGTCTCGTCACAAATTGTCCTGGCGGGTCCTGAAGTGCCCGACCGACTTGGGCGGCACTGCACTCCCGGACCTGCTCCTCTACTACATAGCTTCCCAGCTCTCTCATTTTTTTCACTACAACCAGTCCGACAAAGACCGCTACTCTGCCCTGGTCTGTTCACACACCCCGGGGCCCCTGTTCCACCCCTTCCAACTCCTGTTCTGCGAACCACGAGCCCCACCTCATACAGATGTCGCCGGTCGGATGCTCTTTCACCACCGTAAAATATGGCAACTAGCTCTGCGTATTGGCGCAGCCCCCTCCCCTCATTCCCACACCCCCCTATGGGATAACCCTCTTCTGCCCTAACTTGCCTCTGTCCCTGACCGTGGCCTGTGGATCAACAGTGGTGTCATCTATCTGTCACAGGTAGTTGTCCGGGGCTCGGTCACGTCGTTTCAAGCTCTTAAAGATAAATTTGCACTACCTAATCATATGCTTTTCCGCTTCTTTCAACTCCGACATGCCCTCAACTCCCAATTTGTTAGCCCCGCACCGACCCTCGAGATCCCTCTCCTGGTTGATATTGTGACTGGATCTGATCACAAGAAGCTTATCTCCCAACTCTATTGCTACCTCATACAGCCCTCTGCGGCGGCCATTGCATACCGCCTCAAAGACCGTTGGGAGCCTGACATTGGCACTGTGTCCGACGCGGACTGGGGTAAGGCTCTTGCCAACTGCAAGACGGTCTCCCCTAAACTATCCGACCGCCTCACCCACCTGTTCATTCTCCATAGGTCATACCTAACACCCCACCGCATCTCCAAATTTAAGAACGACCAAGACCCCAACTGCCCCGGCTGTGGCCACCCTGATGCCTCCTTTTTTCACCTACTCTGGGCCTGTCCTCCCGTCCAGGGGTTCTGGACTCAGGTGGTCCGGTTCCTCCACGATCGGATGGGCTCCCCTGTGTCCCTCTGCCCCCGCCAGTGCATACTGGGACTTCTCTCCCTTCCTGAAGAAGAAAAATATCTCAACACATTTCTGCAAGAAACGTTATTCCTTGCTCGCCTGCAAATTGCCAGGCGCTGGATGAGGGGAACCCCGCCCTCTCTGCAACAGTGGATCAGTGCTGTTAATGCTGCCCTCCCTTATAAAAAAATGTTATACGCCAACAGGGGCTGCCCACAGAAATATAACAAGGTCTGGGACAGGTGGCTGGGGGACTCCTCCTCCTGCGCTGATGTGGGCTAGGTGCGGTTCCCATACGTTGTCTGCCAACTTACCCTATGGCGCCCCTCCCTGCTCCCCATACGGTTGCTTGCTGTCCCCTAGCCTGTACCACACCAGTAGTGACCCCCACTGTTACTCCCTGCAGACTCTATTCATGTTTATGTACATGTACAATGTCAAATGGATCTACTTGTACCTGTAGTGCATGTTGCACTTCTTACCCGACTGTACTCCTGTTTTTACCTTATGCTCAATAAAAGTTGTTTTGATTCAAAAAAAAAACTAGCCACTGATTACTGTATAAATGTCACTGGCAGGGAAAGGGTTTACACTAGGGGGAGATCATAGGGGTTTAGTGTGTTCCCTGGGAGGTGTTGCTAACTGCATGGGGGATGGGCTGACTGAAGGAGAAGAGAGATTACTGTTCCTGATCACGCCAGACCCGCTGGTTGGCTCCTCCACTCGTGAATGGGTGTGTTTGCGCCCAACTTACAACAATGACAATTCACACAGGGGAGCCAACTTGACGCAGTACAACTGCGGCAGGCGGTCAGTAACTAGTTAAAAAATATAAAATTAAAAAAAGTGTCCCTGCGATGTAATCCACCATCAATCACACCGCCCAACGCACCCGAAAAATAGGAAGAAATTAAAACGTAGAGCATTTTTATGGCCAATCACTGGCATATAATGGATTTTTTTATTATTATTATTATTTTTTTATTATTATTATTATTTAGCTGTCAGCGGGGAAACCAATTGATAGCTGTTGACTCATCAGTTGTTAAAGCGAGGGTTCACACAAAAACAAACTTATTTAATCATTTGCTCCAGCATACTGCTAACATCTGCAGTATGCTGTTTTTTTTTTTGCACTTATCTTTTTATGTCCCGTTGTTATCCGGCTCCGAGCGGGGGGATAACTTCCGGGTATAGGCGTTGCTAAACGAAGAGGAGTTGATTGACGGCTGCGGAAGGTGCGTCACGCCTTCCGAAAATACCCGAAGTGACGCTCGGGTGTCTCGGGTAATATCTCCTAATGTCCATGGCCTCAACTCAAATAGGAAGAGACACCTTGCTCTGAGGGAGATCAGGCATTCTGGGGCGGACATTGTCCTCCCCCAGGAAACACACTTTGACAAGGGAGATGCCTTTGCATTCGTGGGCAGACACTATCCCCAGGTTTTTCAATCAACTCCTCTTCGTTTAGCAACGCCTACTCCCCGCAGGATTCCCCACTCGGAGCCGGATAACAACAGCTCCGAAAAAGATAAGTACAAAAAAAAACAGCATACTGCAGATGTTAGCAGTATGCTGGAGCAAATGACAAAAAGTTGATTTGGAGGTAAAACCTCCGCTTTAAGGACGTGGTGGCCGGCATTCCGGCCCCTCCTTAACAACCAGCTTACACTGCACACTGATTGGGCTTTGCCCAATCAGGGCATAGAATGCACTGGGCAGCGCCCAGTGCATTGCAGGGTGTTCGTTGGGGTGAACACTGTGCAAATTCGGGTGTTCAGCAAATGGCCAAACAGGCAAATGATCGGCCAAACTCATGCTTGGGCCGAACCGTTTGTCCATCCCTAATGGCCAGTATTTGTAACGGCTGGATAAATGATTGTCACATTCAACCCATGAATTTTCTAAAATGCCTCGTTTCCACTGAGCGGATCAGTTTGGTACAGTACGCTATTTTGGGGGTTTCCATTAAGAAAACGTGCCATAAAAGCGAACTGTACTGGACCATTCTGAGTCCTGCTTCAGATGTGGGGCCATAGAAAATGGAACGGTTCCGGGGGGGCGTGTCCAGAAGCTGCCTGGTATGGACGTGTGAGCGCTGAGCTCCTCAACAGCCCACAGTAGAACGGCCTATTCTGGGGACATTGTCAACTCCTGTATGGGTGGATCCAGGCGCACCTGCTCCTCCAAACCACGGGGGTCCTCCCAACCACCACCCGGTACCTCTGCGACCCTCCGTGGGTACTTTTCGCCGCCCTCCATGCCTCGCGGTGGGGATCCCAAGATGGCGCCGGACTTCCTCATGAGGCCCCTGCCTGGAACGCAGCCTCATCCGTCCGCATGCTCCCCATCGGGAGCCATCCGGGGATCAACGGCCTCCTATCACCTAGCCCCAGGTGCGGTGAGTTCACCCCCGCCCTCCCAGTCGCCGCAGGAATCCGGGTAGGCCTTGGCGGGACCACACGCACGCAGTGCTCAGGGGCTGTCCCCAGGCTGCTCCGCACGGCTTCTGATCCTGGCCTGTCCCCTGGGGGCCCCAATCGCCCTGCCTCTCCCGCCTTCTCAGAGGACTTTCCCTCCCTATCAGCCCAAGACGACACCTGGACTCCACAGTGCGCATAGGCAGCAGCCTGCACCTCTCCTGCTCCATGCTCCCCCCTAGCCACAGAGACTTTCCCAGCCCATGGAGCCGGCAGCTTCATATGCCCAGGTAGTTGGCTCCCCAGATGGGATCCCTGGGGTTGCTCAGGCGCCCCCCTCTTCCCCCCCACAGCAGCTCTCAGAGTGTCTGAGCCCTTCAGTGTCCCGGCTGCAACCTGTGGCCCCAGCCCAGCAAGAGGCCCCTATGACCTCCCTGCGGGGTATCTCCCCCCCCCTGCACCTCTCCCAACCCTATCTGGGGTTTTCTCCCTTCTCCCCAGAGCACCCCCCCTGGCAAGCGTACCTCCAGGCTATGCCAACTAAAGATGACTTCAGGCTGCTCATTGAGGAGGTCAAATCTGCCTGCCGTGCTGAGATACAGGTTCTCCATGCCAATTTTAAACACCTTTCTGACAGAGTGGAGATGGCGGAGGAGGAGATCCAAGAAACCAAAATAGCGGTCCATCGCACTCAGGTGCAAAGCACCAATCACCGATTAATGCTTAGGGACATGCAGCGCCAACTGGAAGATTTGGACAATAGGGGGCGCAGGAACAACATCCGCATTAGGGGCCTGCCTGAGCCGGAGGGCTCCGAAGACCTGCACGGTACCCTTCAAACCCTCTTTAACGATCTCCTGGGTGAACCACCGAACAAGCCGATTGAAATGGATCGGGCACATCGCGCCCTCCGCCTTAAGGGCCCTCCCTCCAGACCCCGAGACATCATCTGCAAGGTCAATTCCTTCCCTCTGAAAGAGAACATCATGCGCAAAGCCCGCACCGCCAGGAAGGTGGTCCTTGGCAACGCTCAACTACAGCTTTACCCGGACCTGTCCTGGATAACCCTGCAGAAGCGCAGGCTTCTACAACCCCTCCTTCTGTCGCTACAGGAATGTGACATAGTCTACCGATGGGGCTTCCCTTTCAGTCTCACTGCCCACCGGCAGGGTCAATCGGCGGTGCTCCGGTAACCCAGAAGACCTGGAGGCGTTCTGCGAAACAATGGACATTCCAGTCCCCCGACTCCAAGAATGGGACCTGGTGGCGCCCCCTCCGCCGCCGCCCACAGTCTGGCAAAGGGTGCCTTCATCTAAAAGACCTCAAGAGCGGGGCTCCCCCCGTGGCCTCCCCGCCCCTGGACACGGCTGAACACGGCTGACCCCGGACTATACTCTGTCCACTGTTTTGGCATTCCCCCCCTTTTTTTTGTATCTCTGCCCCCCCCTGGCCCACCCGTTAACCACATTGACAGTCCCCCATAGGCCCATAACTATTCATCCGTGTGTTTATTGGGCACTCAATGTTGGAGATCCGTGAGTACTGGCTCTCCCGTTCACTTGCCCCCCCCCCCCAGGTTCAACCTTTAAGAGTTCCCTTGATTCTTGATTGTATTTTGAGTGTTTATTGTTTGAATCTGTTCTCTATGTCCCCCCGGTCTGGTCCCTCCCCCTTTTGGGGGGCCTTGGTCGGGAGGACTTATTGGAACCCTTTGGGCCCTGAGTGGCGTGGTGCACTCTGGCCTTCTTTGTACTGTGTTACCTTAATTGATATGTGTTTAATGCTGTTGTCTCTCTTTTTTTCCTCCTCTCTTCCCCCCTCTCTCCCTACCTTCCTCCTTCCTTCTCCCTCCCCCCCATTCTCGCGGCTTGGCTCGTGTCTCTGGCGGATATCCGGATGGCTCCTGCGTCTTGGCGCCCCCCTCGAGTGGACCCTGCTAGGGCCTCGCACCTGGATCAGGTAAGTAGCCACTTGTTTGCATATACCCATGATCATGTCTAAGGTAATATCTCCTAATGTCCACGGCCTCAACTCAAATAGGAAGAGACACCTTGCTCTGAGGGAAATCAGGCATTCTGGGGCGGACATTGTCCTCCCCCAGGAAACACACTTTGACAAGGGAGATGCCTTTGCATTCGTGGGCAGACACTATCCCCAGGTTTTTCAGGCGTTTAATCCCCGAAAGCGGGCGGGAGTGGCCATCCTTTTCAAGAGCGTCTCCCCCTTCACGTGCTCTGAGTCTTTTATCGATCAGAGGGGGCAGTAAATCATTCTTAGAGGCCTCTGGCAAACTCAACCTATCACTTTGTGCACCCTGTATGCCCCTAACACCCACCAGATACACTTCCTATCTAGGGTACTTGCGCGCCTGTTTCGGGCACCTAATGAGTACCTGCTGATTGGCGGGGACTTAAACTTCTCCCAGTCGGTAACCCTTGACCGCCAGGTGATGAACTCCTCTGACCCACGAACCCAGGCCCACAGGGACTCTAAGTTATTTCGCCAGCTCATTAGACAATATGCCCTGTTTGACACCTGGCGTGCCCTTCACCCGGGGGATAGGCAGTTCACATATTACTCGGCCCTGCATCGTATGCACTCCCGCATTGACTACTTTTTTGTCAACAATGCCACCCTACATGTCACCAAGGAGGCCCAGATACTACCGATATCCTGGTCGGATCATGCCCCGGTGGTCATGACCCTGGATCTGGGTGTCCCCAACCAAAGGCCAAGTCACTGGCAGCTGAACAACTTTTTGCTTCAGTATGGCCCCTCCGGGCTGGAGCTGGAGTCGACATTGCAACGTTATTTTGTCGAAAACGACACCCCGGATATCTCCCTCGCCACTCTCTGGGAGGCCCACAAGGCGGTCCTCCGGGGCCGCTGCATGGCGCTCTCCTCAGCCATGAAAAAAGATGCGAGAGCATCTAAGATTCAGGCGGAGAGGGACCTGAGGGCCCTAGAGACCCAACTGCAAACCTCTCCATCTATATCCCTTCTTAACCACTTCAATACAGGGCTTTTATACACCCTTCCTTCCCAGACCAATTTTTAGCTTTCAGCACTCTCACACTTTGAATGACAATTACTCAGTCATGCTACACTGTACCAAAACCAAATTTTTATCATTTTTTTCTCACAAACAGGGCTTTCTTTTGGTGGTATTTAATCACCACTGGGCTTTATATTTTTTACAATACAAGCGAAAAAAGAGAATTTTTTGGAAAAAAAAACAGTTTTTTTTTTCGTTTCTAGTCAAAAATTTTGCAAATAAGAAATTTTTCTTCGTAAATTTGGGCCAAAATGTATACTGCTACATATCTTTAGTAAAAATAACAAAAAAAGTGTATATTATTTGGTCTTTGTGAAAGTTATAGAGTCTACAATCTATGGTGCAAATCATTGAAAAATTATCACATCTGATCACACCTGTAGTGACTGACAGCCTATCTCATTTCTTGAGACCCTAAAAAGCCAGGAAAGTACAAATACCCCCCAAATTACCCCTTTTTGGAAAGTAGACATTCCAAGGTATTTAGTAAGAGGCATGGTAAGTTTTTTTAACATGTAATTTTTTCACAAAATCCTTGGGGAAAAACATTTTTTTTTCACAAAATTGTCCTAACAAGCTAGTTCTCTCACACAGCACATGCATACTTGCAATGACACCCCAAATACATTCTGCTACTCCTCCCGAGTATGGCAATACCACATGTGTGAGACTTTTACACAGCCTGGCCACATACAGAAGCCCAACATTGAAGTAGCACCGTCAGGCGTTCTACAAGCATAAATTACACCTCATTTCTCAACCAGGTACTGGTTTCTGGCAGGTACTCTGGTGAGGTGGCGGGTAATCTGGTGGCGGGTGGTGAGGTGGCGGGTAATCTGGTGGCGGGTGGTGAGGTGGCAGGTACTCTGGTGGTGGGTGGTAAGGTGGCGGGTACTCTGGTGGTGAGGTGGCGGGTATTCTGGTGGCGGGTGGTGAGGTGGCGTACTGGAGTACTAAATGACAGGTACTCTTTATTTAGTAGGTTGCAGATGTGTGTGTAACTCACTATTAGCTGATCTCCTCCTCACACTGGATCAGCGTGTGAAGAGAACAGCAACAGTAAGTTACACACACATTCAGTGTTGTGTTTACATTTGGTGACCGGCTGTGATTGGACACAGCCGGTCACGTGGTAAAGAGCCAATTTCATTGGCTCTTTACCCTGATCGGGGCTGGGCTGTATCCAAAGGAAAAGCCTCAGCCCCGATCACCACACTTCTCGCCCCCGGGAGTGCGCACGGTCGCCGTTCACGCCCGCTCTGCATCCAATCCGGTAAGCCATACCGGAAAAGTACCGCCGCCCGCCGCTGTGACACTGATCCCCGATCGCCATGCTGCACGCCCCCGGGGGGCGCGCGGGCTCCATGCACGCCGCTGCACAGCTCTGCACAATGGGTGCCGGTAAGCGGCACTTTAACCCCCGCCACCCGCCGCCACCACTCCACAACCGCTTTACTACCCCCATTGGGGGACGGCTGTGTCCCGAGGAACACACCGCATCCCTGATTGCCGCTCTGCGGGCCCCCAGGGGCCTGCAGCAGTGGCGAAAAGCCGAGGACATCAAATGACGTCCACCCAGGCTGGGTATTGAAGTGATCTGGCTCTAAGCCAGGTGGAGAAGGCCCTGCTCCAATTGAAGCAATGTTATTACGACAAGGGAAATAAGGCCCATTTCCTCCTGGCGCGTAAACTATCAGAGCGTTCCCACATGACTACTCCCCACCAGATCAAAGATGGAGCTGATCACCTCCTGACCAATCCCCGGGACATAGCTAGTGCCTTTGAGGAGTTTTACAAGGCCCTATATAGTGACCCCGACATCCCCCACAACCCCCCATCCTCTGATCTTGCGGATCATTTGCATGATTACCTGAACTCTCGCTCCTTCTCCACCCAGGGTAAGCATGCATACATGCTTCGCTGGGAGAAGGCACTCAGGGAAAAGATCCCGGAGGCAACGTGGCAGACGATCTGGTCTCAGGCAGCTAAGAGCTCTCTCTGTACACTGTACAAGGAGAATGCCTATAAAATATAATATTTTTGGTATGTGACACCAGATGTTCTCCATGCCATCTACCCTTCTAGCTCAGACAGGTGCTGGCGCTGCCAGGGAGCCAAGGGAACCTTGTATCATATTTACTAGACCTTCCCCGAGATAGTTCAGTTTTGGACGGAAACCCAGCAACTGCTATTTCGTCTCCTGGGGATGCCGGTTCCCTGGTCCCCGAAACTATTTTTTCTAGGGGTATCGCCCCTGCAGATCCCCAAAACTTCCAAAAAACTGCTGAGACATGTACTGACGGCCGCGATGTGTCTAGTTGTCCTTCATTGGAAGCGCCTGTCCCCCCCTCTCAAACTGACCTGTATGCCAGGATCAAATATGTTGAGCTCATGGAAAAAATGACAGCCAGGTTGCAGGACAGATTGGAAATGCACGACGAGATCCGCCCCTTCTCCCCTTACCTCCCTGCCTCTGCAGACCCCCCTTTTTCTTTTTTTTTCTCTCTTTTCCCCCTTTTCTTTCTTTTCTCCCTTTTCTTGTTCTTTCTTCACTCATCTTCTGATCCCTTCCTTTCTTCTTAATGTTGCTGTGTTATTTGTCCCTGTTACGCAGGCGTTTCTTTTACGAGTGCTATGATCTAACACAGTGTTTTTCAACTCCAGTCCTCAAGGCACACCAACACGTCAAGTTTTCAGGATTTCCCTCAGATGAAATGGCTGTGGTGATTACTAAGGCAGTGAAACTGATCAAATCACCTGTGCAAAATAATGGAAAGCCTGAAAACACGACCTGTTGGTGTGCCTTGAGGACTGGAGTTGAAAAACACAGATCTAACATATGGCAGAATGTGTTTGTGGCTTGGTTGCTTATGTGAGGAGCCATCGAGCTTCCCCTAATATCTGCCTTGTGATGTGCTGAAATTTGCTATGCACTGTATTTTCTACTGTTCTGCTGAAGTTTGTGTACAATTTTCTCTGCGGCACGGGGGTTACCCTGTGTCTAATAAAAACTGTTATTTGAAAAAAAAAAAAAAATGGAACGGTTCCATTAGGGCGGACCTACAAATACATCTCACTGGTGGACGTGCTAGGCTTTTTTTTCTAAACCTTGTATGGTTCCGGATGGTTCGATTTGCAGTGGAAATGCTCAGCAGAATAGACCGCACCATTCTAACATGTTCCATTCTGAGGCGGCGTACACACGACCGAGGTTCTCGCTGGAAGCTGCATTCCAGCGAGGACCTCGGCCATGTGTACACAGAGCGCTCGCCCCGCCCGTCGGGAATCCCGTCGAGCGAAAAGAGAGCACGCTCTCTTTTTGCTTGACGGCCTGCCTGGATAAATGGCTGGTTGCCATTCCCGACGGGCGGGTCGCCGATTTCGACGGCCGGCAGAGAACCTCGACGGGCGGAACGATGTGTTCTGCCCGTCAAGGTTCTCTGCCTTGTGTACACGGCCTAAGCGACCCGAACCGATCCGCTCAGTGGAAACGAGGCATAAGTAGACCCCTCGTTTTCCTTCATCAGACATGTCTTCATACTAATACCTGAGATCATACTTCTACACTTATAATTATCAAAGCAGCACACAGACCCCCCAAGGTTCTTCTATGTATTTGGGGGATCTTTGGAAGGTGTGTGTGCTTCATTAAAAAAAAAAGCAGCCAACAATGAAATTTAATTTTCTGGCAATTTAATAAAAAAAAAAGAATTTTCTTTACAAATGTCACTTTTTCTTTAGCCCGTCCTACAGCAAGAATGAGAAAATGTATAGAGACCCCCAAATACAGATGGATATTAAGGGGGGCCTCACACAGAAAAACATAGTACATTGCACCCCTACTCATTCACAAAAACCAACAAAGACCCTCAATGTGCTTTCAAAAAAAAAGTCCCACCGTGATCGTGTGTAGGCAAGGCCGGTTTACAAAAATCGGGTTGAAAAAAAACAATGTTTTTTCTAGACCATTAAAAATAGTCGTGTGTACGCGGCATCATTGTAAATTCATCACCAATCACGATGCCAACCCCCACTGACTCCCCAATGACGCACCACACAGGAGAGATCTCCAATGGTAACACTCGCTGACTGGTGAAAATAGCAACAATAAAATATAAATAATCAGCTGTGACAGTATAAACAATGGACTGATAAAGTGTCCAAATACTGTGAAAAGTGTACCACAAAATAGATGTGATAATAAACTCATAACAGCTTTAAAATTGCATCATCATGTGGCAAGTGCAACCATAAATAAATATATTAACACTAAAATTCCATAAAATGAAATTAAAATGAATTTAAAAAAAACAAATTAAAAAAAAACGCAGTGCAGATAATGTCCATAAGGTGCAAGCTGGATGGATGGTTGTGTGTGCACAGTGATCAGGGTGAAGGTGCTGGTGCTAGTAGTCAATCTCTGGTATGGAGTACTACCAATAGTTGGTCGCTGGTTCTCTGTGCAACTTATTCTGCGTACACACGACCGTTTTTCGGGTTGTAAAAATAATGTTATTAATGGTCTAGAAAAAACAACGTTTTTTTCAACCCGATCATTAAACGGCAGAGTAAATGGGATTTTCTTATCGGTGCAAGGGAATAATCATATGTGAAAATGAGAAAGAAGATGTTATTGGACCATATAGGTACAGAATAAGTAAAAATACATTTTTATTGAAAAAGGTCATCATAAAATAAATCCACAAAACAAACAAATGTTTTGGGTGAGTTCATAAACAATAGACAGTCACACATTTAGCACATTACAGTCAAACCAAGTCAGTCTGTAGCTCAGTATAATCCTTCCCCCTCCCTACAGGGTAAATTTGTCCTCCAGTAAAATCTCCCTTAATCAGTATTTTGAGACAAAGTAACTGAAGACATATAGGGCCAGATTCAGAAAGACTCACGCTGGAGTATATCGCTATGCGCCGCGTAAGTGTAAAGATGTGCCGTACCCACCAAACTAGATGCGCCAGAAAACGTGCTTTCTCCGACCGGCTTAACTTTCCCTCGCCAGAGTATCGTATGCGCATATTTTCGCTTGGCGCATCCGTCGCGCCTATTGATTTCCCATTCAAATATGCAAATGAGGGAGATATGCCGATTCGCGAACGGATTAGCACCAGACGCTGGCTACGTGCGCCGCGTGTATGTCATACGTCTGGCGCAAAGTTATTCCTACAAATAGCTGCTTTATCTTTACTCCTGACGGCTACAGGTCAGCAGGAGAGCAGCTACAGCAGCAGCGTTACCGACGAAAATAGCAAGCTGACCAACCACAATTGCAGGACAACACCTCTGTGTGCCAACATGCCAGGGGCAGCCGTGGTCCTAGCACTACTGATGGGTCCCCCGGTACGGAGGAGGCGGGCACGTGAGAGGATATACCGCACGCGCATGAGCCTCTTTGGCATGGGGGATGAGGAGGTGTATCGCCTCTTCAAATTCAGCCCAGATGCAATCCTTAAACTAACCACAACCCTGCAGGATGACATCACCAGCAAGACACACCGCTCACAAGCAGTGCAGCCACTGGTGAAGGTACTGGCAACACTTCATTTCCTTGCCAGTGGATCATTCCAGTGTACAAGTGGAGTTGTGGCTGGGATGTCACAGTCCACCATGAGCAGATGTGTGCACCAGGTTGTCCCTGCAATCCTCAGACGCATGTCCCACCACATCATCAGACCCACCACTGAGGACCTGCAGCAGAAAGCAATGTCAGATTTCTACAGCATTGCAGGATTCCCACGCACCGTGGGGGCCATTGATTGCACACATGTGGCCCTACAGCCCCCCAGTGCCACAGAGCACATATACCGCAATTGGAAGCATTGGCATTCCATCAACGTACAGGTGATAGCCGATGCCCAACGCCTCATATGGCACGTCCGTGCCAAACACCCCGGATTCAGCCATGACAGCTTCATATACCGTCAAAGCCCCATCCCAACGGAATTCGAACAGAACGTGTACAAGGACAGCTGGTTGGTTAGTGAGTGACATGGGAGTCAGGCATGACTGTCCCCCCCCATGATGCTGACATCACGAGGGTCACATGCATGACTAACATCCTCCTGTCTTTTCTCTTCCAGGTGACTCTGCATATGCACTGGGACCCCATCTCATGACTCCTTTCCGGAACCCCCAAACCAGAGGAGAGAGAAGATACAATGCGGCACATATCCAAACTCGTGCAGTGGTGGAGCAAACATTTGGGCTCCTGAAGTCCCGTTTCCGATGCCTGGATAAGTCTGGGGGCCCTCTTGTATTCCCCTACCTTCGTGTGTCAGATCATCGGTGCATGTTGCCTTCTGCACAACTTTGCCATGAGAAAGGGCCTACAGATTGACATACGTGATGACCTGACCCCCGACCCACACAGTCCCCACCTGCCAGAGACTACCCATTCAGCTGATGGAAGAGCAGTCAGGAGGGTCCTCGCCGTAGGCATCTTTGGACAATAAACAAATACATGGATCACAGGACAATGCACCCATGCACACCACTGAGGTCCCTAGATCACACACACCACATCCACATCACATTGGATTAGCCCAAGTCCAACATGCAGGACTTGGGAGCAGCAACGCCGCGTCAAGGCCCCAATGGTGTTCCTGTCCATTCACACGTCATTCACACAGCCGTGGGGATAACTTCTCTCCAACGGCCGAGGGTGACACCCCTTATTGCCAGGAGTGCCACCCTCACATTCACACACCATTCACACTGTCCCCTGCACTACTGACCGTGTGCAGTTTAACTAAAAATAAAAAGCTTATAATCTGAGCAAAATATAAATAAAAATAAAAAGCTCATAATCTGAGCAGAAACAAAAACTGCAAAAATAAACGAAGAACCCAAAAAGCCATCATTTGGGCTGACGGGGGCTCTTTCTGGTGGGCCCTCTATGGCTCCTCAGCTGCCTGGAGGGAGTCTCGGGTGGGGGTGGGGGGGCATCTGGAGGTGACTGATCCCTGGGTGGGCCACTCCTGGCAGGTGTGGCCTGCATGCCCTCCAAGGCCACGGCTATCCGGCTCAGGAAGGAATTAGTCTGGGCCTGCATCCTCAGCTGCAGGGTCATCTGGTATTGTTGGGCCCGCTGCCTCTGCCTCCCCTGGTCCCGGATGGCAGCTGTGTTGGCCTGGACGGCTGCAGTGAGGTGCCGAACATCAGCCTGCACCTCCCCCCGCAGCTGACACCCTGCACTGTTTTTGTCATTGGGCCACGGAGCCCAGGCTGTCAGCTACATGGTCCAGGTGCCCAGCTATCTCGTCTGCTGGGTCTGCCTGGCCTGGTCCCTCGCTATTTGGTCATGGACCACATCAGACACCCCCTGGTCTTCCGGGTCGCCTTCCTGGGGCCAGGAGATGGTATTCCCCGGGGGATGGAGTCGCCCTTGAGGGGCTTCCCATGATGGGGGAGGGGATTTGAGAGGGCCCTGCTGAAGGGGAGGACTCCTCCAAAAATAAAACAAACTCCTGATCTGTGACGACAGGCTCCTCCTCAACCACCTTAGCAGGTTAGGTGTGGGCACTCCCCTCCACCTCTGTGTCTTCAGTGCCCAGGGGGTCGGGCTCAGGATGCAGTTGGGGGGATGGGGTGGAATGGCCGCCGGCAGATGTCATCTGTGGATGACACAAAGCAGACACATGTTGGTGGTCTCACACACTTGGCACATGTACCCTCCCCTCCACATGCAACACACCAAATAGAGGAGAAAAAACACTTACCTGTCCTGGAGCCTTCCTCCACAGAATCATAGCCCGGTACCCCCTCCAACTGCTACCTCTCCAGGCAGCGTGCGACCACCTCCTCCTCCGTCGTCAGGCTGACCGCACATGGGGGTCCACCCCCCGTGCCCCTCTCATGCCTCCTGATGGTGGCCACCTTGCCTCGGACTTTGCGCCTCCCATCATTGATTTTTTTGCAATGTCCGCAGCAGTCCGTGTGGAATAGCCAAAACTGTTCACCCTGGCAGCAATGGACTCCAGGATGGCCTGCTTCCTGTCCCGGCTTGTCTGGCGACTTTTACTGCCATGGAGGAACACATTGTAAGTCTCCATAGCCGAGATGATGGCAGACAGCTCCTGGGCATTGAAATTGACCTTTCTCCTCTCTCTGCGGGGAACGGGAGCAGCCATCTCACAGCAAAAGTAACTTCCCTGGGGGGGGGGACCGGATATACTTTTGCGCCGGAAAGGCGCATCTGCGGCCGCTTTTATACGCGCAACGTAACACATTGCGCCGCCGTCTCCCATGAAGTGGTGCCGACGGAAGTTGTGAGCATGCGCACAGGGGAGCGAGTGGAGCCCTCCCTCACTGCACATGCTCCGTGGATGATGCGCTGAACGTAAGTCTCTGTGCTGGGCTCCGCCCATCATTTACATATGGTCACTTCCACTTACGTTGGGTTGCGCCATCGCATTTTCGTTACTCCGCCGCAAAGTAAGGAACAAGTGCTTGGTGAATACTGTACTTGACTCACTAGTTTGCGTCAGCGTAACGTATATGCGCTGCGCTACGCCGGAATATGCGCGAATCTGGCCCATAGTCCTCATTCCCTTTCTCGGCAACCTCAGTTACACTGCATATGAATGAATACAAGTCTCTTTAAAGAGACTTTATATTAATTTACAAGCCCAAGCATAGTAAACATGGTAGACACAGTTTACTATGCTTCAGTGATGAATGAACACAGGAGTGATTGCTCAGTGTATTCATTTAGGAAGGGACTGACATGTCTACCACCACCCCCACCCCCCACTCTGCATCTGAACACAGCTCTGATCACCTGCCCAAGCATTAGCTGCAGCCAGGTGGAGGGAAGCCAGCAGTGTTGTTTGGAGAATGTGTAAGGGAATCAGGATGGGAGGAGCTGTACAGGGGTGGGGGTCAGAGAAATGGTGGGGAATCTACTTTTAGAGACAAATCCCACTGTGACTCCCTTGCAGCCAGTGCCCACAGAAAAAAAATGTCAAAATGCTCCCCCCAGGGGGAGTAGTAGACGGAGCTAATATAAGTGCATGCAGTGCCAAGCTGAAATATATAGGATGGTTATGGCATGCACTAAAATAGTGTAAAAGCAGTCAGGGACCCCCCCCCGCACGCACACTTCCAGGTGTACTTACCCCTGGAAATGAGAAGGAAACCCCTTAACAGAAAGAGTGCTTGGGGGTGATTAGAAGGGACCCCTTCCACCCATCCAGGAATACAGACATATATAGGGAAACACCCATCAGTGAATACAGGAACCTCTCTCCCTCCAGCTAAAGGAGACCCCTAACCAGGAGGACTGCATGTTGGTGATGAGATGGGTTCCCCATCTGGGAATACAGGAACCTCCCCCCCTCCAGTTAAACAAGACCCCTAACCAGGAGGACTGCATGTTGGTGATGAGATGGGTTCCCCATCTGGGAATACAGGAACCTCCCCCCTCCAGTTAAAGGAGACACCTGACCAGGAGGACTGCATTTTGATGATGAGATGGGTTCTCCATCTGGGAATACAGTAACCTCCCCCCCTCCAGTTAAAGGAGACCCCTGACCAGGGGGATTGCGTGTTGGTGATGAGATGGGTTCCCCATCTTGGAATAGAGGAACCTCCCTCCAAGTAAAGGAGACCCCTGACCAAGAGGATTGCATTTTGGTGATGAGATGGGTTCCCCATCTGGGAATAAAGGAACCTCCCTCCCCCCAAGTAAAGGAGACCCCTGAATAATATGACTGTATTATCCTCCCAAAGGGAACCCCCACCCAAGAATACAGAAACTCCCCTCAGTTAAAGCGGAGTTCCACCCTTAAAACCACTTTGTTTCATCCCAACCAGCATACTGGCGTCAGCACCAGTATGCTGTTTTTTTTTTAATGCATGTACTTACTTTATAATAAATCATTTAATTTCGTGCGCACCGCGGTATGTCGCCGCTATAAGGCGTCACGCCTTCCGGAAACAGCCGATTAGCGTTCGGCTCTTCTCGGCGCCTGCGCACAGACCCAGAAGCTGACTGCGCAGGCGCCGTATATAGCCGCGTCACGCCCTCCGAAAATGCCGATTTACGGCGCCTGCGCAGTCAGCTTCTGGGTCTGTGCGCAGGCGCCGAGAAGAGCCGAACGCTAATCGGCTGTTTCCGGAAGGCGTGACGCCTTATAGCGGCGACATACCGCGGTGCCCACGAAATTAAATGATTTATTATAAAGTAAGTACATGCATTAAAAAAAAAAAAAAACAGCATACTGGCGCTGACGCCAGTATACTGGATGGGATGAAACAAAGTGGTTTTAAGGGTGGAACTCCGCTTTAAAGAAGAGTTCAACTTAGGACTGCAGGGGGTGATAAGAGAGGATCCCCATCCAGGAACATAGGAACTTCCCTTTAGTTAAGCTAGGAGGACTGTCAGGGAGTTTATAAGAAGGGACCCAAATATAGGAATTCCCCTCTATTCCCCCTGCATTTATAGAAGATCCCCAGCTAGGAGGACTGTGGGGGGGGGGGGGTGATAAGAAGGGAACCCAATACAGGAATTCCCCTCTCTTCCCCCTCCAGTTATAGAAGACCCTAAGCTAGAAGGACAGGGGGAGGGGTAATAAGAAGGGATCCCAATACAGGAATTGCCCTTTCATCCCCCTCCAATTATAGGAGGGTGGAGGATCCAGATTGGATGTAGGGAGAAGCATGTGCAGTGAGTTAAAACGCCCCCTTGCCTTATAGTTAAAAGCTCTGGAAGCCATCAGAGAAGGGAGAGGAGTGGTGCTGTGGGGCTACCACTGATTTGTCTGGGTCTTGGGCAGACAGAAACCTGGGCAGAGGATTCAAAACCCGTACTGCCCGGGTAAGTCCCAGACAGGAGGCAGCCCTACTTTCGGCTTGGATTCCTTGTATCCATGTAACAGATGTTCTACATGACTAAATCTGCAATCAATTTTACTGCAAAATCAAAAGTGCCAAAATGTCACCCCCCCTCCCCTGAGCAGTAATATATTTCTCTCCCCCTTGGTGGGAGTGGAGATGACCCATCTATAAGGATATACAGTACATACACACACAGCACAAGGCCATGTTCACACTACGAGACGTTTCTCTGGGCTGCAGTTCCTCTGACCTCCACAAGGTAGTGATCTCACCTCTAACCAGACAGGAAGTCTCTATGGAAGACAGGAAGTGATGTCAGGTACAGACAGGAAGTTCTGGGTGAGAGGCGAGTTGGGAAGAAGTAGAGAGGAGACATTGTTGGAAGTGGCAGCAGAGGAGGTAATAAGATCTTATTTTCTATTTACACCCAGTAACCCCGTCATGTCCGTCCTCTTCCTCCATAGTCATTGTGACGTCTTTTATCTCCAGTGCCTGTGTACTTTATAGTACCAGTGCTAGTTAAATTTAGAGGTAGATCAGAGTGTAGTTAAAGTGGATGTAAATCTAGCTTGGACATGTTTATCATAACAAGAGGTGATCCAAAGTTCATTGTATATTACTAGGATGTGTTATGATGTTATATCACCTCATGTTATGATAAACATAACATAACATATGATAAACATGTCCTAGCTAGATATGTAAATAACCTCTCACTCAAAGCAAGAAGAGAGAAAAAGGAAAATTTATATGAAATACCGTAATTTTCCTTTCCTGATGGACTCCATGGCAGCCTACGTGTGGGTTAATCCCGCCTCTCATACCTCATAGGACCCCTCTCCCATAAAGCTTTGCTTCTCACCATAGACTGTGTTCCGTAATATAGCCTACTCCAGCAAAGGGAGGGAACTCCTGCTGCCATGGAGTCCATCAGGAAAGGAAAATTACGGTAAGTATTTCATATAAATTTTCCTTTTTCCTGACAGACTCCATGGCAGCCTACGTGTGGGAAATAACTAGCCATACACACCCGGGTGGGCAAATGCTGGATAAAGAAAACAAATTTAATTGACATTGTCAACAGAAAGAACATGTAAACCAAAATTAACCGACGATAAAGAAGCCGGCTCTACGCAGTAGTGCGTCATAAACGTATTTAAAGATGACCAAGAGGCCGCTCTGCAGATCACTTCTGGGGACACGTGCCAGGCCGCCGCCCACGACGTGGCTACGCCCCGAGTAGAATGTGCGGTCACCACTTCCGGAGGAGCCAAACCTTTTGCTTTGTAAGCCCCCTGGATGGCTTGGACAATCCATGCTGCAATGGTTCTGGAGGAAGCACGCATTCCCTTGTTTTTCCCATGGAAGGAAACAAATAGATGATCGGATTGGCGAAAAGACGCTGTGGCTTCCAGATACTGCTTTAACATTTTTCCGACGTCCAAAGGATGAGCATCCGAGTCCTCCGAACCCCGAAAGGTGGGAAGGACTATCTCCTGGTTCTCATGAAAGACCGATGACACTTTTGGTTTTGAACCTAGCATAGGAATCAGGACGACACGATCTGGGAAAAACGTAAGGAAGGGTTCTTTACATCCCAGTGACCCAATTTCGGACACCCTTTTCGCTGATGTTATGGCGACAAGAAAAACCACTTTGAGGGAAAGATTCTTGATTGATAATTGATTTGAGTTTTGAAGGTCTGAAAAAGAGTCCAGGACTAATGGTAGGTCCCATTTGGAAAATCTTGGCTTTCTTAAAGGCCTCAGCCTTATGGCTCCTCTAAAAAATTGTCTGACCAGAGAGTGGGTAGCCCAGGATACGCCTGTGAATGCGGAGATAGCTGAAACTTGGACTCTTAATGAGCTGACGGATAAAGGAAGATCAAGACCTGTCTGGAGAAAACCTAGAATGTCCTTGATACTAGGGTTAGCAGGAGAACTACCCATGGAAGAGGTGTAGTCTGAGAACTTTGACCAAATTCTTTGGTAGATTTTATTGGTGCTTGGCCTTCTAGCGTTTAACAAGGTAGCGATGGCTCTGCTTGGACATCCTAATGTTTCCAACCTTCTCCTTTCAAGAACCATACCATCAAGTGCAGGTGGGTTGGACATGGATGAGGGATCGACCCTTGCAACAGGAGATCCGGCCTGGATGGAAGCTGAACTGGATCCCGGAAGCTCAATTGGGACAGTAACGGAAACCACGGCCTGTTGGGCCAAAATGGAATTATTGCCACTACCTCGGCTTCTTCCCACCTGAGTCTCGCTAGGAATCGGAGGATGACTGGGACTGGAGGGAAGGCATAAGCTCTGCTGAATCTCCAGTGATCCGTTAGGGCGTCTTCCCCGAAAGCCTGGGGACAGCGGTATCTGGTGTAATATTTCTCCAGTTTGAAGTTGCGTGGGGACGCAAACAGATCCACTTCCGGTGAAAAATCCAGTGACAGGATCCAACTGAAAACATTGTTGTGGAGAGACCACTCATTGTCGAGAGATGTTCTCGAGAGGAAATCCGCCTGTAGATTCTGAGCTCCAGGGAGATAAACAGCTGACAAATTTGACAGGTGTGTCTGTGCCCAAGACATGATTGGATTTACCTCCTTCAGTAGAGACAGACTGCGAGTGCCACCCTGTCTCTTGATGTATGACACTGCCGATGTGTTGTCCATCCTTAGGAGGACTGAGGACCCTTTTATTAGGTGAAGGAAGGCATGTAGGGCACAAAGGGCTGCCCGAAGCTCCAGGACATTGGAGACGACTTTCTGGGACGGGAAGTCCCACTTCTGGAGAAAACCCTTCTGGAAGGGTCGCATCTTCCACTGTGCCCATCTCACCATAGGGACTGTGGAGACCATGGTACCTATTATGTTGAGGCATTGCGAGGCTTTGAGAAAAGGTGATTCTAGAGCACAACGAATCCTGTCCCGGACTACAGGGATTTTCACTAGGGGCAGCGAGATGGTACTCAGAGCTGAGAAAGATTAGAGATTGTGTCGGTTCTAGATGACTCTTCTCTTTGTTTAGTAGCCAACCAAACTCTGTCAGAATGGATATGACCAGGTCTTTGTGGGATAACAGCTGCTCCTTGCTTTGTGAAAGTAGTAGCAGGTCGTCCAAGTAGTGATGCAGACGAATGCCTCTGATTCTGATCAGAGCCACGACTGCCAGCGGGATTTTCGAGAATACTCTTGGCGATGTTGTGAGCCCGAAAGGGAGACAAGTAAACTGGAGGTGAGTATTGCCTACAGCAAACCGGAGATACCTTTGGAATTCCATTGCTATAGGGACGTGAAAGTAAGCATCTTTCAGGTCTATGGACACCAGCCAGTCGCCTGGCTGAACTGCTTGACGGATCGTGAGGAGCGACTCCATCTTGAATTTCTCTTTCTTGATAAAGGTGTTTAGATGTGTCAGATCTATCACTGGTCTCCAGGAACCTGACTTTTTTAGGACCAGAAAAGGTGGTGAATACATCCCTTGGAACCTCTCGGCTGTTGGGACGTGTATAGCAGCACCTTGATCCACAAGTGAGCTTGTGTATGACAAGAGGACTTGTCTTTTCTCTTCTGAGCAGGGCATAGTTGTGGGAATGAACTGCAGAATAGGTGGGGCGATAAATGTCCAAGAATGACCTATATACGGTCTTGACGGACCAAAAATCCTTTATCGAGGCTGCCCAGATGTGCTGGAATTGAAGGAGGCGAGCCCCGACTCTTTCCGTCTGGGCCGACCCTATATCAAAAGGACTTAGGGGCCTCACGTCCCCCAGAAGAAGGGCTTTTTGCGGACCTTTGACTGGAGGGCTGGTTTTTCCTCCAGTTTTTCCTGAAGTCACGTCCAGGTCTGTACCGGCGGGCCTCCCTTGCCCGATCTTGATCCTGCCTGGGAAAAAAAATTCTCTGTCCATACGGACGTCGATCCTGGGGAAGGAAGCTTGACTTACCCCCAGTGGCCCGGGAAATGGCACTGTCCAACTTATTCCCAAAAAGGGAGGACCCTAAAAAGGGTATTTTGCACCAGGCCTGTTTAGAGGCAGGGTCAGCCACCCAAGGCCGTAGCCACAAGGCACGTTTGGCAGTAACAGAGGAGAGCATAACCCGAGACACTAGGCGAATAAGATCAAGGGAGGCCTCCCCCAAAAACACTGAGGCCATCTTTAACTCTTGGACTGGAATGCTTCTGGCCAAGTCTTCAGAGGCGCAGGACAACACGGAGTCCATCTCATCTGTCCAGGCCTCCATTGCCTTTGACAAGGCTGCAAGGGCTAAGGCTGGTTTACAAGCCATGCCTGCTGTATTGTAGATGCGTTTCAGATCCGTGTCTATCTTCCTCTCCAAGCCATCTTTGAAGGAAACAGTGTTTTCCAAAGGGAGAGTAACATGTTTTACCAGTCTCATTAGGGCTGCATCAATTAAAGGGGCTGACTCTAAATGTCTCACTTCATCGCTCTTGAATGGATACAATTTTGCTACTTTAGAAAGTAAGGAAATTTTCTTATCTGTGCCAGACCATTCTTCTGTAATAACATCTCCAAGTTCACCAAGAAGGGGAAAATTTGGACGGTCTTTTTTGAGTTGCTTAAAGTACTTCTTTTGTTTAGAAGGTGCTTCTACTGTATCTTCCCATTTTAAAGCGTCTTTAACTGCTTTCACCAAGGTTGGGACTAGGGAAAAATGAAAGCCCGCTGCATATTTAACATTTTCCTCTTCACTCTCTGAGGACACGCTCGGGGAGCGGTAAAGCTGAGAGGGCCCCGGAACCTCAGGAGTATCCTGTACAAGGACTGGGGGTGAATCAACTGGAGGGACAACTGCTTGGACGGAATCAGAGCCGTTCAAAGATTTTTGGACTACTCTTCTGACCAAGGCTTCTACCTGCTGGTCTTCACCTCCTCTTTCCCTTACAGCACGGGAATAACATGGCTCACAGAGGGATTTTCCTTCTGGAACCTGAGCTCTACAACCCCAACAGGATTTCCTTCCAGAGTGACTGGAGTGGCGGTGAGAATGGTGACTAGATGTGGATCTAGATCCCTCTCTATGATGTTTAGATGATGACCTAGAGCTTCTAGAATTTAAATGACGATGCTGAGACCGAATATCATCATTATCTTTGCGTGCTAATAATTGAGGAACAGACCTAGAGGGGCTGGAGATAAAATAAAATACAATACTAAAATTAAAATGACCAAAACCTCATTGAGAAACAGGTAGAGGGAAAATAAATTCCATCCTACCTGCAGTGTAAGGTTTGGCCACGGGGGGGCGGTGACACATCCATGGTAGTGAGCACAACACTGCAAGACCAAACAACAACAACAGTAAGGCATAAAAGGAATATATGGAGAAGGAATGAGACGCCAGTGACCAGCGCCGACTCTTACCTTGGGACTGAAAAGACAGGGCCTAGTATGCAGTGCTCTTAGGACTGTGCCACTTTGTAGCTGTACCTGACAGCTATTTAAGCTTGCCGCCCCGTGATGACGTCACCGCGTTCCGCCGTGCGTGTCACGTGCCTGCGCTTGTGCCTGGCGTCACCCCATAGACCTCGCGCGCCTGCGCGATCGCGGCCAACTAGCTGAACCGCGCGTGCGCGATCAAGCCTCGTTCGCAAAACGAGACCGGCGCATGCGCAGTACCGACAGAAGGCGGCGAGGCTGGAACGCAATGCGCTCCAGCGGCCATAGCTGTAAGAGAAAAGGACAGACAACAAACATAAACAGGCTGCCATAAGGTAAGCTGAAACATAAGTTACCACCGAGGAGTCCCACGATCCTGCCTGGGGACGGGAGCCACCGCAGCTCATAGTGTGTGGTCTGGACAAGAGGCCTCCTGCTAGTAGCCAGGATATAATGCCAAATCCTGCTTGCCTATCAATGATAGGCTCAAAAGCTTTTTTTTAAAATGAATACCGCAGACCTTGTATATGTCCATCCTGCTAATAGCAGAGATTTGTGGACTTAAAACCACCAGGAATTTTGGATCAGGGGACATGCTTCTTATAAAAAACAAACACGGTCCTAGGAGGAGGACAAAAAAGGAACACAGTCTATGGTGAGAAGCAAAGCTTTATGGGAGAGGGGTCCTATGAGGTATGAGAGGTGGGATTAACCCACACGTAGGCTGCCATGGAGTCTGTCAGGAAAACAGACTTTATATTTTGGCAGGGTTTTACCTGGAAGGCTGTTGATTTTCACTGACCATAAAGGAGGATTACTCAGCTCTGGATTAACTCTGTGTGGCAAGATTGGGCACAGATGATAGGAAATCTTATACTCTACATTGTGACATCAAAAAAAAAAAATCGTTAGTAAGGGAGAAAGTTTTAGAGATTACACCTGATGTGAATACTTTGGCCGTAGGTTGAGAGTATAGCGCCATAATTGCCGAATGGATAAATCCATGAAATCCAAATTTGGCTAGAGTTTTGGAGATGTAGGCCCAATGCATTATATCGAATGCTTTTTCAGCATCTAATGCTAAAAGTACAGAGGGAGTTTGGTCAGTGTGAATTTGGTCAATTAAGTTTAGGATTCTTCTAGTGCTGTCTGGTGCTTGTCTCCCTTTAGTAAATCCTACTTGGTCTGGTCCTATTAGGTAGAGGGTTATGTTTATCAATCTGTTGGCCAGGATTTTTGCATACATTTTTAGGTCAGAATTTAATAATGAAATTGGTCTATAATTGAGAGGGGATGAGGGGTCTTTGCCTTGTTTCAGAATTGTTATTATTATTGCTTCTAATAGTTCTTTGGGAAAAGATTCAGAGTTAGCTAGATGGTTAAACATGTTAGTTAGATATGGAACTAGAGTTTCTTTAAAGGCTATGTAATATTCCGCTGATAGGCCGTCAGCTCCTGGTGTTTTGTTTTTGGGCAATTCTTTGATTACTTTAAAGGGTTTCTTCAGGTGATATTGGTTTATTCAATTGTTCTAAGTCTATAGGATAAATGTTGGGTAGTTTTAGATTATCTAGGAACTTTGCCATATTTTCTAGGTTGGGGAGTATTGCTTTCCTATTTTAAATTGTATAGTGACTCATAGTATTGTGCAAATGTATCTGCTATTTCTTGAGGGTTGATTACTACTTTACCGGAGGTGTGGTGTGCTAGTTTATGGATTTTATTCTTTATTTGGCGTTGACGGAGTTGGGAGGCTAGTAGTTTCCCTGCTTTGTTGTTCTGGGAGTAATAGTTCATTTTCATTCTTTTTAAAATTTTGTCTTGATCCGATATCAGAATGGCTCTCAAAATCAGATCCTAGTTGAGTAAGTCGGCGATCTAGATTAAAATCTTGGGATTTTTTTTTTGTGTAATTCTTCTAATTTGGTTATTTCTTTTAAGATATTATTTATCGTATTGGTTTTCTTTTTTCCCCCCTTGTTGCTGTCTGTATAAGGAGGCCTCTAACATAGGCCTTATGTGTACACCACAGGGTAGTGCTGTTTATCGGTTCTTCATCATTAATTGCAAAAAAATCTTCCAAGTTTTTTTTCAGAGCCAACAAGTGATTCTCCTGCGAAAGAATATAGGTGTTATTCCTCCATATGTAGCTATTAGAGCAAGATATCCCTTGGTTGATTTCAAGTGTGATTGGTGCGTGATCGGACCAGGTTATATTGTGGATGTCAGCTTTGACAATCTTTGGCAGGAGAAGCTTGTCGACAATGAAATAGTCTAATCTGGAATAGGATTTGTGAACCTGTGAAAAAAAAGTGAAGTCCCTTTCTGTTGTGTGCAGGCATCTCCAGGTGTCATACATGTCTTCTGAGGAAAAGATGGGAGATAAACCTTTCCTGGAGATAGTTCCTTCCTTAGAGGTGTCCAGGTTGCCCATTATCCCCATTAATTTTCTCACTAGCAATAGAACCACTTGCGGAATTTATAAGATCAACCCTCGACATCAAAGGTATAACTATAGGACAATATGAACTAGGGGTGCAACGGATCAAAAAACTCACGGATCGGATCGATCCTCGGATCAGGAGTCACGGATCGGATCATTTTCGGATCAGCAAAAAAAATAAAAAATCTCCCCCACTGTAATATCCATATCTCTCTTCCCCCGTAATACAGGCACAGTGACCCCCCCGTAGTACAGGCACAGTGACCCCCCCCGTAGTACAGGCACAGTGACCCCCCCGTAGTACAGGCACAGTGACCCCCCGTAGTACAGCACAGTGACCCCCCCCCGTAGTACAGCACAGTGACCCCCCATAGTACAGAACAGTGACCCCCCATAGTACAGCACAGTCACCCCCATAGTACAGCACAGTCACCCCCCCCCCCCCCGTAGTACTTGCAGTTACCCCCGTTAGCGGCGTGTGTGTGCGCCTCGAGGCGCACACACGCCGCCGGGTGTACCAAGATGGCCACGGCTCCGGAGCTAGGCCGAAGCCTCGGCCTTTTCTAATTCTATGCCCGCGGTGGCGATCCGCGGATCGCATAGCGATCCGATCCGAAAGGGGTGACTTGTTCGGATCACGGATCGGCAGTGATCCGTTGCACCCCTAATATGAACATAAAGTAGAGCTATTCGCAGACGATATTATACTCACATTATCTAACCCTACTTCTTCCCTGCCAGAAGCTCACAAATTATTAGAAAGATTTGGTGAGGTGTCGTATTACAAAATAAATCAAAACAAATGTTACGCTCTCCCTATGAACATTCCTATGACGCTAATTAATACTTTACGCAAAGAAAATAACTTCAACTGGGACAACTTCAAAATAAGCTATCTGGGAATACAACTCTCCTACCCGCCAACCAAAATATACAAAGTTAATTTTCCCAACCTTTTAGAAGTAGTCAACAAAGACCTACAAAATATACAAAAAACACAACTTTCCTGGGTAGGGAAAATAGCCGCATTTAAAATGCAAACCCTCCCTAAAATATTATACTATTTTAGATGCTTCCCAATCCCTGCCAAATTTTTCACGCAACTGAATACAAAACTTAAACATTGCATATGGAATGGGAAAAAACCCAGAGTGGCATTCTCCATTTTAACTACCAGAAAATCTTTAGGAGGAATGAACCTACCTGACATCAAAAACTACTACTATGCAGCCCTATTAGATCAGATGAGATACTGGTTCAACAATAGGGAAGATAAAATATGGCTAAACATAGAAAGACATAACCTGTATGCCCTGGCAATAGCTTACGCTATACTTCCAAAGATTAACATTCACAATTTTCTTAGCATCAGATCCACATTATTAGCTTGGAAACATATACTTTCAAAAACGAAAAACATCCAAAATAAAATAAAATTGATGATACCGACAGGTGCACTCAACTATTGTAGAATACGTCTAATTGTAGATGAATGGGTTAAGGAAGGTTTTCATCTTTACGGAAATCTACCCTTGAAATACAAAGAGTTCACCCTAACCAAACTGAGGAAACATACCAGACTAAAAGAGTTCAATCCGACTGACCCTGTAGAAATCCCCTTAATTATATGGCAATTTTTCACCCACCAAAATCAACAAACGATAAAAGGAATTTCTCTCTTTTACGACATGCTATCTACCCACCCATTTGACAATAAAAACGCACACATGATTAAGTGGGAAAAGGTTTAGAACAAGAATTTACCTGGGACCAATGGAAAAAAGCAATCCATATAGCTAGCAAGTCATCAGCATGTATTGAACACTGGGACAACGCACACAAAATAATAAATGGATGGTACCTGACCCCATATAAATTAGCAAAAATATATCCCTTAACGTCTAATGAGTGTTGGAGATGCAACAATCAGATAGGAAACCTTTTACACATATTATGGAGCTGTAAAAATCTACATAGCTTCTGGAATTCAATTACTTCCTTTATAGCAGATCTTACAGGCATCCTAAATAAACTAAACCCGGCCACAGCTTTACTAGGTATCAATTTGGATATCTATCCTAAAGAATATAGAACAATTGTATTCCACACACTAGTTGCAGCAAGACTCACTATAACCAGCCTGTGGAAATCAAAGGACGCACCCAACTTATCGACAGTTAGGCCCCATACACACGAGCAGACAGATTTGTTCAAATCGGTCGGACAGACCGATTTGAACAAATCTGTCTGCTGGGGACGTATTGGTTTGATCATGTACACACGATCAAACCAAAATCCCCGCCGGTAGACGGCGCACTGACGTGGCGGTGACGTTGACGCCGCCACGTCACCGCACCAGGAAGTAAAACACTTCCGCGCATGCGTCAAAACCATTCGACGCGTGTGCGAGAAGACATGTCTGCTGGTTAGCGTACTAACCAGCAGACATGTCGGGCGGACGGGTTCCCAGCCGACAGATTTGAAAGCATGCTTTCAAATCTGTCGGCTGGCCAAATCCGTCGGCTCGCCCGTACACACGATTGAATCTGTCTTCTGGGACGGTCGGGCCGACCGTTTCCAGCAGATAGATTTGATCGTGTGTACGCGGCCTAATAGCTAGAATCGATATACAGGCCCAATACGAATTAATGCTGGCTTATAAAAACTATTCCATTACTACATTCAGAAAGAAATGGTTCGCTTGGATCACCCATCCCAAAGCATCCAAATACTTAAAAGAGTGTAATATGTAATCTATTGTCAAGTTTGAAATACGTCAAAGTCAGATATATACTTACCCCAGTTGTAATGTATTATCCTGGACCTACATTATTGATCTGTGTAGCAAGTTTTGTTAAGTTCATTTAATTTCTGTATGTATGTGTACGTATATATATATATATATTGTAGCAGAGCGTCCCAGAGAGAGCCTGGGAAAGTCCAGTTCGGGGTTTATACCTCTCCCAGGCTCCTCTCTTACACGTTCAGGGATCTCTGATCCCTGATCCAGGTCAGGTGTTGGCCCTCTCCCCCAGGCCAATTTAAGCTCACCTGAGCTATCAGCCATTGCTCTGTCCTGGGAAACAGTGTGAATCTGTGAGAGCAAGGAGGCTGCTGAAAAACTAGTGAGAAGTGTGTGTTTGAGCTAACAAGCGGTAGGCTTGTTTAGCTTAGTAGTTAGGACCTGCATAACGTGTAGTTAGAGCCGAGACACGGCTAGGTGTTTGTTTGGCTATTTTTGTTTTGTTTTCTGCACACTGTACAGCACCTGTAAATAGACTTTGTATAGCACCAATAAAAATCCCACTGTTGTTCACTGATCCTATGGACTTTGGTATCTGTGCTGGCTCATCCCAGGGAGCTTTTGTATCCGCTACCTATCCCCAGCTTACATATGGTGGAGAATGCGGGCAGCAATAGTAAGTTACTATTTAAAAAGCCAGTACCTAAAGTGACAACATGGAGGAAATCCTCAAACAAATGGTGCTATTCAATGCTGCACAACAGCAAGCAAACGCTGCACAACAGCAAACTAATGCTGCGCTGCAGCAAGCCAACGCTATCGCACAGGAGCAATCGCAGAGGCAGATTAGTGCTGTACAGGAGCAATCGCAGAGGCTGTTTGAACAGCTTGCCACTGCTGCAGAAGCGGATAGGAAAACCCTGACTAAAGTTGCAGAAACGCTAGCACAGTGGGCACCTGCGGAAATCAAGGATATTAGAGACAAGCCTTCAGCCATCCATGTGGCTCGCTTTCTGTCAAAAATGACTACGGATGATGATCCAGAGGCCTTCCTGCTAACATTTGAACGGACCGCTGAGAGGGAAGATTGGCCTAAAACCAAGTGGGCAGGACTGATCGCCCCCTTACTTTCTGGTGAATCGCAGAAGGCCTACTATGATCTGGAGTCGGCAGAAGCGGGAGACTATGAAAAGGTCAAGCAGGAAATTCTGGCGCGACTCGGTGTCACCTTGGCCGTTCGAGCCCAACGGGTCCACAGCTGGTTCTTCCAAATTGAGAGGCCCCCAAGATCGCAGATGTTCGACCTAATCCACCTGGTGAGAAAATGGCTACAGCCGGAGTCCCTGTCTGCGCCACAAATAGTGGAGCGTGTGGTCATGGACCAGTTCCTGAGGTCACTCCCAATTCCCCTGCAGAGGTGGGTGAGTCAAGGGGACCCCAAGTCGGCAGATAACTTGGTGGAACTCGTCGAAAGGTACTTTGCTGCAGAGAACCTGGTCACCACCCCAACAGCCGCACGGACTTTCCACCCAAAGCCACGGTCTCCCCAGGCAACCGGTAAGACTGTTCCAGGGGAAGTGGGTGGTAAGCATGGCAAGGAAATAGGGGGGAGGATTTTTGGTGCCAGGACTGAAGTTTGGCGTCCCAAGCAAGGGAAACCACTGCCTGTCAGCAAACCAACTTGGGGAAACATCAGGTGTTTTCGTTGCCAAGAGCTGGGACATGTTGCAGCAAACTGTCCATTGGCTGATGAACCAATGCAGTGTGATCTGTCTAATAGAAGGCAGTCTATGTTTGCTGCTGTTTCATGCGCTGCAGCGCCAAATGTGGGGAAACACATGTGTCACATGACTGTTAATGATAAGCCTATTACGGCCTTACTGGACTCTGGAAGTCTGGTTACTTTGGTTACAGCTGAGATGGTTGAAACTGTGAATTTTCATGCTAAAAAAGTTGCTGTGATCTGTGTACATGGGGATACCCGGGAGTATCCTATAGCCACAGTTCAGTTTAAAACTGGCTTAGGTACGGTGTCCCATGCGGTCGGACTTGTGCCCCACTTGGTGCACGAGGCCATCATTGGTAGGGACTTCCCTAAGTTTTGGGAACTGTGGGATCGTCCCGACCCGGTCGCAGTACCTGACTCAGTCGCAGAGCCAGAGCTCCTGGCTACTTCCGATATTGTGGGTTCAGGGGACTCATCTCAGGGCTCTCCGAGTTTTCCTTTCTCGGTTATGGCAGGAGAGCTGGAGGAGCCTGAGGAGTCCCCACAACCAGTAGAGCCGGACAGCCGTCTGTCGACTCGGAGCCTATGTTGGAGTTTACTGACCTTAATGTGCATAAGGAAAATTTTGGTACTGAGCAGAGAAAAGACCCCACCCTTGCCAGGGCCTGGGAAAATGTAATGGTGATTAATGATGTACCTGTTGAACCAGGGGATAGGCCCTGTTTTCCTTATTTCAGCAGCAATGATGATTTACTGTATCGTGTATGTAAAAAGAATGATGAAGTTACTGAACAATTGGTGGTCCCCAAGCCTTACAGAAGGGTGGTGTTGGAACTTGCCCATGGGCACTTGCTAGGAGGCCATTTAGGGGTTGAGAAAACCACTGAAAGAGTGTTGCGCAGGTTTTACTGGCCTGGGATACAGAAAAATATTGAGAATTATTGTCAATCCTGTCCTGTGTGTCAGATGTCAGCCCCCCAGCCCCACTTCCGAAGTCCTTTAGTGCCCTTGCCCATTATTGAAGTGCCCTTCGAGAGGATTGCCATGGACCTTGTGGGTCCCCTCCCCAAATCCGCCCGTGGTCATCAGCATATCCTCGTGATTATGGATTACGCTACCCGTTACCCTGAGGCCGTTCCCTTACGCGCCGCATCTGCTAAAAATATTGCCAAAGAGCTGTTTATGGTGTTCAGTCGGGTGGGCATCCCTAAAGAAATCCTGACAGACCAGGGTACCCCATTTATGTCACGGATAACTAGGGAGCTGTGCAAGTTATTTAAGGTGACGCAGTTGCGAACCTCTGTGTATCATCCGCAAACGGATGGCTTGGTGGAACGTTTCAATAAGACGTTAAAGGGCATGTTAAAAAAGGTTGTTGACAAAGATGGGAAAGACTGGGACTTCCTGATACCGTACCTGATGTTTGCTATCAGGGAGGTGCCCCAGTCCTCTACAGGGTACTCCCCATTTGAGTTGCTTTATGGGAGACACCCTCGGGGACTCTTGGACATAGCCAAGGAAACTTGGGAGGGGGAACAGACACCCCACAAAAGTGTAATTGAGCATATCGCTCAAATGCAGGACAGGATTGCAGCCGTAATACCAGTGGTGAAAGAACATTTACTACAGGCTCAAGCAGCCCAACAGAGAATATACAACCGGGGGGCCCAACTCCGTGTTTTCTCACCGGGTGACAGGGTCCTCGTTTTAGTTCCCACTGTTGAGAGCAAGTTCCTGGCTAAATGGCAGGGCCCCTTTGAAGTAATTGAAAGAGTTGGGGAAGTCAATTACAAGGTGTATCAACCAGGTAAAAGGAAGCCCGAACAGATTTACCACGTGAACCTGTTAAAGCCCTGGAAGGATAGACTGGCGTTAACTGCGAGGTCCCTACCGGTAACGCCTAAGGGTACTGAATCCCCTCTGATCCCTGAGGTCACGATTCCAGACACCCTGTCATATTCCCAAAAACAGGAAGCTAGAGAGTTCCTAATAAGGAATAGAGAGAAATTTTCAGAGTTGCCTGGCACGACTTCAGCGGTTCAGCATGATATTGTTACTGAACCTGGGGTCCGTGTCAAGCTCAAACCATACCGAATTCCTGAAGCGAGGAGAAAGGACATCAGTGATGAAGTTAGAAGGATGTTGGAACTAGATGTCATTGAGGAATCCAATAGTGACTGGTCTAGCCCCATCGTGTTGGTCCCAAAACCGGATGGCACTTGGAGGTTTTGTAACGACTTCAGAAAGCTCAATGCAGTAACAAAGTTTGACACGTACCCGATGCCCAGGGTAGATGAACTTATAGACCGACTGGGCAAGGCCCGTTATCTGACCACTTTGGACTTGACCAAAGGATATTGGCAAATACCCCTGACTAATAGTGCCAAAGAAAAGACTGCGTTTGTGACCCCGGAGGGGTCATTCCAGTATAAGAAAATGCCTTTTGGGTTGCAAAATGCCCCTGCAACCTTTCAGAGGGCCATGGACAGGACCCTAAGACCGCACCAGCAGTATGCTGCAGCTTATTTAGATGACATAGTGGTGCATAGCACTGACTGGGAGTCTCACTTGCCCCGTGTCCAAGCTGTCCTTGATTCCCTCTTCAAGGAAGGTTTTACGGCAAATCCCAAAAAATGTGCCATTGGTTTGGAGGAAGCCAAGTATTTGGGCTACACTATTGGCCGTGGAGTTATTAAACCCCAAGTGAATAAAGTAGAAGCCATCCAGGAGTGGCCACGTCCTGCAAACAAGAAGCAGGTCAGGGCCTTTCTTGGCATTGCGGGATATTATAGAAGGTTTATTCCAAATTTTGCCACTATAGCTGCCCCACTGACAGACCTGACGAAAGGGAAAGACTCAGTAATGATAAAATGGTCCCCAGTAGCAGAAGAATCTTTCCAAGTCCTGAAGAAGGCTCTTTGTGCACAGCCAGTGGTATACTCCCCCGATTTCTCCAAAGATTTTTTGGTTCAGACAGATGCCTCTGATGTAGGTATCGGGGCAGTACTATCACAGGTATACAATGGGGAAGAACACCCTGTGGTCTACCTAAGCAGAAAGCTCAATGATCATGAGAAAAAATATGCAGTCATTGAAAAGGAATGTTTAGCCATAAAGTGGGCCGTGGACGCGCTCAGGTACTACCTGTTAGGGCGCCAGTTTGAGTTAATAACTGACCATGCTCCCCTGAAATGGATGGCCCAAAAGAAGGAGACTAATAGGCGGGTGAATCGGTGGTTTTTGGCCCTCCAGGATTATTCCTTTTCGGTAAAACACAGGCCAGGGGTTGAGATGGGTAATGTAGATGCCCTGTCCCGTGTTCACTCCTGTTGGGCTACAGGTGTTCCAACCCTGGGGTTGAAACAAGAGGGGAGGGTGTGTAGCAGAGCGTCCCAGAGAGAGCCTGGGAAAGTCCAGTTCGGGGTTTATACCTCTCCCAGGCTCCTCTCTTACACGTTCAGGGATCTCTGATCCCTGATCCAGGTCAGGTGTTGGCCCTCTCCCCCAGGCCAATTTAAGCTCACCTGAGCTATCAGCCATTGCTCTGTCCTGGGAAACAGTGTGAATCTGTGAGAGCAAGGAGGCTGCTGAAAAACTAGTGAGAAGTGTGTGTTTGAGCTAACAAGCGGTAGGCTTGTTTAGCTTAGTAGTTAGGACCTGCATAACGTGTAGTTAGAGCCGAGACACGGCTAGGTGTTTGTTTGGCTATTTTTGTTTTGTTTTCTGCACACTGTACAGCACCTGTAAATAGACTTTGTATAGCACCAATAAAAATCCCACTGTTGTTCACTGATCCTATGGACTTTGGTATCTGTGCTGGCTCATCCCAGGGAGCTTTTGTATCCGCTACCTATCCCCAGCTTACAATATATATATGTATATGTATATACATTTTCTGTTTCTTTATGATTTTCTATATACAAATAGTTAACTCAATTGGAGGCCTAGCCATGCCTACAGATTGAACCCGATAGGGGTGGGCTGGTACAGGCTACCAAGTACTGTATTGTTATAAGAACAATTTTATGAACCAAGGTAACTCGTTCTGTTACTAAGGATTAATGTGACAATTTTAATCTGTACTGTAAAGTAAATATTTTCAATAAAAATCTATTGTTTACATCCACTTTAAACTCTGATCCTAATTGTTATGTGCAAAACAGGGTCTATGTCTCAGCTTGGCTGTGCTGTGGGCACATTCTGTTGTGCTGGGGTGTTCTTCCAGCCCTGGTGCAGCAGTGGAGTGAAGGTTTGAGTGTTCTTTCCCAGCAGCCAATCAGCAGGGTTTGGCCTCACTGTGCATGCTGGGGAGGGGTATTTATGAGTCAGACGCCATTAGTTCTGGGTCTTCTTCTGGCTGGAGTGTGGCACCCACCTTTGGGGTGAATATGCCGCAGCGTCCCGGGGTTGTGGCCTACCTGGCCGGGGCGTGCGTGACCCGCGGTGTTCCTGGTTCCGGGAATATGTTGGCCCGGAGCATCTGAACAGCGACGGGGTTCCCACCTTTGAGGATCCCGAGCTGTATTGCTGTTCGGTGGGGAGTCCATCTGAAGAGCGCCATTGAGAGGCTGGCGATCCAAAAGGGCCTCGACAAACCACCGGGGATCAAGGTAGCCGGACACTGAGGGATTGATCACCTGTCAGTCGGTACCTGGGCGACAAGTTGAAGGAGATCCAGGCGTAATTCACTTAAGGAGGATCAGAGCGGGCCTGTGGCAGAGGTGTCTCCCTGACTTTCACTAAGGAGTATCTGTGGCAGAGACTTTCTCCTACAAATGTTCGCGTGATACTCCGGCTGCCAGGTCAGTGAGAGAGGCCTGTCTGGGTACACTAAGCCCACTCACACAGGAGTGGCGCAGGAGAGTGTTACGCTTGGAAACAGGACTGTTTCCCTATCATTACGCCTGAATCTGCAGTTCTCCTTTCTTCTTCAACTTTACTTTCCTCACCACAAGTTTGTTTTTACCCGGCTGGGTAATAAAGAGCACAGCAAAGAGCACCTGTTGCGGACATTTCTTTACTTCTACTAAATGCAATACGCATCATTCACCCCTAGGAATTCGGGGGAGCCATGAGGTAAATGTGCCACCCGAAACAACCAGAAGCTCCTCCGGGGGTAGTGCTACACATATATAGTGTGGAAATGTAGAATATCCCCGTATATTACAATGAGGGAATTTATGGTCTGTACCACGAGGGGAGTTATTGGTGTCAGTAAATGTCGGTTCCAGACATTGTATGTGGGGGAATGAAATGATAATTAAAGGTCAGGATTAGGGAAGATTTCTGTAAGATTTTACACAGGAATGATCAGCGCCCCTCCAGAGACACTATGATGAGTCTCACAATAGGAGTCTGAAAGGGACAGGATTTTGGGGGATGAGATGGCGAACCTGAAAAGGGGAATTCTTTAAAAAAGACGGCCTACTATCCACAGGAGTATGTGTGACCGAGAACTTGGCGTGGAGTTATGCCGGCGTATCACTGATACGCCAGGCATAACTCTACCTGAATCTGGCCATATGTGTGTGTATATATCTATGTATGTATACATAGATAGCTATCTATCTATCTGTGTGTGTGTGTATATATATATATGTGTGTATACAGATACATACCGTATTTTCCGGCGTATAAGATGACCTTTTGCATGTAAAATAATGCCCCAAAAGACGGGGGTCGTCTTATACGCCGGGTACCTGTGGTGTCAGATGGTGGCCATCCATGATTCAAAAGCCGCGCCGCCTCCTCCAGGTTGTTTCGTGATGAGCAGAACACTCGTTTTCCCAGCAGAGCCTCTGTTCAGTGTTCCGCCTATCACGGATGCCTTCTCATCCTCATCCTCGGCTTCGGACGAGTGGACATCCGTGATAGGCGGAACACTGAACAGAGGCTCTGCTGGGAAAAGGTGGGGAGATCATCGAGGCATGTTGCTAACGGCACAGTGAGGCATGTTGCTAACGGCACAGTGAGGCATGTTGCTAACGGCACAGTGAGGCATGTATAATGGCACAGTGAGGTAGGCAATGGCACCGTGAGACATGTGATGACACAATGAGGCATGTAATGGCACAGTGAGACATGTAATGTAAAGAAATGGCACAGTGAGATCTGAAAAAAAGACAGTTTCTGTCAGCGGTTGTTCCTGTCAGCGGTTGTTCTGGCTACCCCTCAGCTTCCAGACAGACTAGTATGAAGGGGACCATCTTATACGGAAAATTAGGGGGTCGTCTTATTCCCCCGAGTCGTCTTATATGCCGGCAAATACGGTACTAGTGGAGTATATACTGTTATCGCAGCATGGTGTGTGCCAACTCTAAATGTAATTTTATGGACTAAGACTGTCAAGCAAAGTAAAACAGAAAGACGCTCATGATACTTTTTTGTCCATGTTTTATTTTAATATATATATAATGATCTAATAATTTTAAATACATTTTTGTTTATAAAATGATGTCATACAAAGAGAAGATTTTATCTTTGATTAATAATATATATATATTTTTTTTTTTACAGAAAAATGCCGAAATGTATTGTACAAACTTGTGCCCAGCACAGCGGTAGAAAAAGTACTCAGGTTTCCTTTTTCAGGTTTCCTAAAGATTACACTCTAATTAAAATTTGGTTAGAAAAATCAGGAATGGACCCAAAAATGATAGATGAGTTCTCAAAACTTGTACTTGAAGATCAACGTGGAGATAGATTCCGAATGTGTTCGGTGCACTTCAATAATGAGTGCTTTGTTATGCAAGGTACAAAAAGAAAACTGAAACCGGATGCAATACCAACTCTATTTCCACAAACTACAACAAACAAATCTTCAGAAGAGAACTGGGAAAGAAGGCTGGCCAAAAGAGCAAGAACTGAATTCATGAGAGCGGTAATGTCACAATCAGATACAATCAGCAATATAATGTGCAACTGCCAATGTCACCAATCCACAAAACCTAAACGTGTCCAACATGCCGAGGTTGGTACACAAACTGAATACTTTGACTTTCCCTCAGCTGAGTCTGAGGAAAGTTTTATTGAATTAGCAAACAAACGTTCCATGATTTTGGATCATTTGTATTCGCTTTCTGAACAAGAAACCAGGAACCCACCAGAGAGATGTCCCCGTCCTCCGTATTCCCGGAATTCCACACAGGAAGGTCACACCATCCCCCACCATCATCAGGTAGATGAGTGACAATTATTGGTAGTTCTGATTTATACACGGCATGTTTATTACAATGATTGTTTTATTATATATCCAGAGTGGAAATCTCGGAGATTATAATATTGTTGTTAAAGAAGAGTATAAAGAGGAGGATGAGGAGTATGGAGTGATGGAGGAGTTATCAGAAGGACACAAGGATATGATGGAGCCACCTAATACCAGGAACCCACCAGAGAGATGTCCCCGTCCTCTGTATTCCCGGGATTCCACACAGGAAGGTCACACCATCCCCCACTGTTACAAGGTTAGTGGGATTGAGTTTATAAAACACAGACTCATGGAGACAATGGGGGTTATTTCCGAAAGGCAAATCCTCTTTGCACTACAAGTGCAAAGTGCACTTGAAAGTGCAGTCGCTGTAAATCTGGGGTAGATTTGAAATGAGTGGAAGCTCTGCTGATTTTATTATCCAGTCATGTGCAAGCTAAAATGCTGTTTTTTATTTTCCTTGCATGTCCCCCGTGGATCTACAGCGACTGCACTTCCAAGTGCACTTTCATTTTAAGTGGATTTGCCTTTCAAAAATGTGTGGATTGTTAGTGTGATGTTGCAATATTAAATATATCAAAAGTCTTGTATAATCTTTTATAAATCTTTTACAGATCATATTGTCTCTTATTTTCTTGATTTAGAGTGGAGATCCAATTGATATAGAATTTGAGGTGAAATCAGAAGAAGAAGAGAGGTATGTGAGGGATGATCAGCAGTCTATGGAGGAGGATGGAATAACGGGGACATTTATAGAGGAGGACACTCCTACAGAGATCAGCACAGGTGGGTCATTAACACTAAATCCATTCCTCCACCCATACTGCTCACTGATTGGTCTGGAGTAGGGCGGGGACTGATATCAGCCTGTAATCCCCTGGTCACTTTCCTGAGTTGTGTTCCCCGTCCTGTATTCCTGTATTTCTCTTGGATAATCTTCCTTCTCTGTGCTGCAGACACAATTTATGTCTCTAGACTGAATTTATGGAGATTCTGGGGTTCAGCTGGCAGCAAAATGTTCATTTTCACCATAGACATTATTTGACCTAGACAACTGGGGTATATGTTTTGGTTCTTTTTAACCCATACCCGGGTCTAGCAAGATCTCTGACAGAACAATTCTCCCAGGATTACTTGTTCTGTTATTTGCTGTCTGTGCCGGGTGGAGGCATATGTCTGTATAGTCTCAGACCCAAGTCACTGAGTGCAGTCTCAGCGTGGGATCTCTGCAACTTGTCTCATGTAAAAATATAATTTTCCACTGAATACCAATATTATAAGTCCTGACCCTTATGCCACGTACACACGATTGGAAATTCCGACAAGAAAACCATGGGATTTTTCCAACTATAGTTTGGCTCAAACTTGTCTTGCATACACACGGTCACACCAAATTCTGGCCGTCAAGAACGTAGTGACATACAACACTACGACGAGCCGAAAAAATGTTCAATGCTTCCGAGCGTCGATTTGATTCTGAGCATGCATAGGATTTTTCTACGTCGGAATTGCATACAGACAATCGGAGTTTCCGACAAAAACTTTTCCAGTTGGATAATTTGAAAACCAGCTCTCAAATTCTTCTTGGCGGAAATTCCGACAGAAAAAGTCAGATGGAGCCTACACACAATCGGACTTTCCGACCAAAAGCTTACATCAAACTTTTCGTGTCAGAAATTCTGACCGTGTGTACACGGCATTACACTATATCATTTATATTGTACATTACATACTCCTGACCCCTGCACTATATACTCTATGATAACAGTAAAAATTGCGCTTGTCACACAGGTATTAATCAATAGCAATAAAAAAATACCAGACAAATAAATGGGAAGGCAGCAGCTAATAAGCAAATGCAATAGAAGGATTGTAAAAAACAGGGGGTAAAAACTGCGCCATGTCACCCGGACTCTAAATTTCATAAACAGTCCACAAATATGTATTGGTCCTCCAAAGGATCTAAATGTATAATCTATAAGGTCTATAGTCCTTTAGGCACGTGGATTAATCCGCTGAGTAGAAGACTGGAGGTATGGAGGAAATAATTCAATCGCCAACGTTAAATCCACAGCACACTGCACTCATAGGTGAGGGCTCGCCACAAACTAATCAAGCAGCTTACCAGACAGACTAGTGAAGATAGCGGTCAGCTATAACCCAGCGGCGGCCTTTGGAGGAAACCAAATCCCCGATTGTGGGTCTGCACCCTGGCTCCTCTGTGACAGGAGAACTCCACCACAGGATCATGCGGATAAATATATGACAAATATAGCGTAATTCCGCAAGGAAACTATTTATTAACCACTTGCATACTGGGCACTTACACCCCCCTCCTGCCCAGGTAAAATTTCAGCTTCCGGCACGGCGTCGCTTTAACTGACAATTGCGCGGTCGTGCGACGTGGCTCCCAAACAAAATTTACGTCCTTTTTCCCCCACAAGTAGAGCTTTCTTTTGGTGGTATTTGATCGCCTGTGCGATTTTTATTTTTTGCGCTATAGACAAAAAAAAGCGACAATTTTGCGCAAAAGTTATAGCGCTTACAAAATAGGGGAGAGAATTATTATTTTTTATTATTTTTTTTTTTACTAGAAATGGCGGTGATCTGCGATTTTTATTGGTACTGCGACGTTATGGCGGACACATCGGACACTTTTGACACATTTTTGGCGCCATTCACATTTATACTGCGATCAGTGCTATAAATATGCACTAATTACAGTATAAATGTGACTGGCATTGAAGGGGTTAACACTAGGGGGTGAGGAAGGGGTTAAATGTGTATCCTAGGTGTGTTCTAACTGTGGGGGGAGGGGGGGTGACCGATCTGTGTCCCTATGTAGGAAGGAACACAGATCGGGCTCCTCCTCTCCAGAGACAGGACGCTGTCTCTGTGTAAAACGTCAATGAGAGATGATCTTTGAGAGATCATCTCTCATTCGCCCACAGATCGCATCGCAAACGGCCACTCTGATTGGCCGTTCGCTGCGATCTGTGATTGGCCGTGTCCAAGGGACCACGGACAACACAGGGCTTCCCCGCAGCGCGCTCTACAGCGCGCGCTGGGAACGCCTGAAGGACATGCCGTCAAATGACGGCATGTTGGATATTCAGGCCCGCGCTGTTGCCGTCATCCGACGGTAGCGCGGGCCTGAAGTGGTTAAAAACAATAGAAAAATACTCACAAAATTCCAATAAAATCAAGCATGTATAAAAGTTATTGCCGGCCGGCAAAACAAATCGATCGATGCCCTTCCTATATACTCTATGTTGTACATTACATCATTCTGATACTATATAGTCCTATCTGTTGTATTTTATACAGTATGTTGTACATTACATAGTATTGACTTCTGCTCTCTCCCCTCCACCTACTGCTAATATATAAATAAACATAATATGTATTCTCTTTTGTTACTCCTATTTCCTACCAGCTGAAGATTTTATATCTTATACAATAAAAACAAGCTGCGCAAATAACGTGAATAATCTAAACGATTGGCCACATAGCGATGTAGTGCAAATATATAAATTTACATAGAATGAGTGGGTTACCCCATTCATAAAAATATCAAAATGTCCAAATGAGAAAACATCAACAGGTAAAAACTCAATCGAACGGACATATCTGGTGATATTTTGATGACTGTAAATATCGTTCTCCTTCAAATAGATGGTGACATCAAAATAAGAAAACCTCAGAATAGTAAATGAATAGAAAGGAAAGACCTCCACCTTTCAAAAAAACTGCCTCTTACCAGAGGGGAAGATCCCAACCAGAGACCTTCTGATGGCATATGGCTTACTATCCAGCCTTGGGGTCTATGTAGCAGGATGTCCAATATCCGGTAGATCTCCCACCATTCACCGATGATCAATGTTGATTAAAACCAAAGTAAGGAAGGAGAAAGGCTGACATAGTATGAACCCATAAGACCATTTAATAAGAAAATTAAAATCACACATGTATAGATAATGTATAGATAAAAATTAACTTGTGAATATATGTAGCCGGCCGGCTAACACAGCCCGTTCACTCCGGGACTCTTGTATATGGTGAAGATGTCAGCACGCCACTACCATACGCTGTTTCGTCTCAGTAGACTTCGTCCTGGGACAATTTATATCTGATGATTTGATTGGAGCACAGACTTTTACATATTGATAATAATGTGATGATATCCTCAAACTTTGGAACCTTAAACAGAAAGTGATAATGAGGGAGGAGTCAATAACCCAATGATGGAGGTCTTCATGATCAGTCCAGTCTTCATCTTGGTTGTTCTCCCCCATCCTTACTCTCTGACCTCTGGTGGGGCTCAGCCCCGCTGTTATTCATGACTAAATCCTGGACTAAATAAGGACATGCAGGACTTCTTGTGCTGGGAAGATGGCAATGAGTGATAGAAGGGGTGGGGACACTCGTCCTATAATCCCCTCATCACTGTCACTCCTATAAAAGACAGTTCTTGTCGTTTCCTCACTCTCTGACTAAGGTCCATGAATAAGGAAATGATCTGGTAGGAGATCAGAGGAGCCATTTACTAGTTACCTTGTGGGTGGAATTGTAAGATCCTCAGAGACAAAGCTGCCTGATGTGGGCAGAGTCCTGGTTTAGGGGGATCAATCTGCTCATGTCTAGTAATAATCTTTGTATTTCTATTTTAGTAGATGGACGGGAGATGAGGAAAACCTCAGGGGATTGTCTCACTTTGTCTCCAGACTGTAAAGTAAAAGATGAGGACATCACACAGTATAGTCCAGGAGAAAACCTGACTACCTCAAATGTCCATCCGGCACCACACAGTGTTGATGGACCATCGTATTCCTCTTATCCTGAGGAACCTCAGACTGTGAGGGACAGTGCCGGACCATCGTATTCCTCTTATCCTGAGGAACCTCAGACTGTGCGGGATGGTGCCGGACCATCGTATTCCTCTTATCCTGAGGAACCTCAGACTGTGCGGAACGGTGCCGGACCATTGTATTCCTCTTATCCTGAGGAACCTCAGACTGTGCGGGACGGTGCCGGACTATCGTATTCCTCTTATCCTGAGGAACCTCAGACTGTGAGGGACGGTGCCGTTCTTTCAACAGATAAGAGGTTTTCCTGTACTGAGTGCGGGAAGTGTTTCCAGTCTAAATCCCATCTTATTGTGCATAAAAGATCTTGCACAGGAGAGAAGCCGTATTCCTGTCCTGAGTGTGGACATTTTTTTTTTATAGACAACAGAGATCTCACACGAGGAAGAAGCAGTATTTCTGTCCGGAGTGAGGGAATTGTTCCTCACTGAAGTCCTGTCTTCCTGTACATCAGGGATCCCACACAACCCTCGAGGTGTATTAGTGCCTTGAGTGCGGGAAATGTCTTGTATATGAATGTTGCTGGACATCACAGCTATCATGTGGGGAAGAAGCACACCCTGATATACACCTCAGATATACTCCATGGCTGATCTTCATCATGTAAGAAACAGTTCATAAGGAGATCAGAGATCACCAAAGACATGGATGAAATGTTGTACTGTGTTGGCTCCTTATTGGCTGAGTACATCTTGGGGTTTGGAGAAGTAAGTAGATCCTTGAAATGAAGGACATCACCTCCAGAATGTCTGTGTGACGTTTACGGATAATGATCTATCGGGTTACAGAAATAGAAGCTGTGAGATCTGATATCACAGGGGACAGCTAGGTATGATCATCAGTGCCCTGATTACAATTAAGTGCCCACCAGTGCCAGCAATGATTGCCAACCAGTGCGCATAATTGCCACCAATCTGTGCCCAAATGTGCCAGCAACCAGTGCTCACAAGTACAATAGGTGACTGCGATATTGTGTCAATCTCGCTCTTTTTCTCGGCAAGATTGACCACCTTGGAATGGGGGCGATAGGGGGCGCTAAGTATATTATTTATGTGAGATTGACTATAACATAATCATATCTATACATGTGAATACTCATTAGTGATAAACAATAAATTCATAAATATAAAAAACATATGTGAAGGTCCAACAAACAATATTTGTGTGGTACTCGGTCCCACTGAGTAAAATGTCCATACAATAAAGTACAACCGTGCAAAACAGATTCCAATCGCAGGTGTAAACTTCAATTACTGTATATGATATAGGTTGAAGATGTGAGACCACCACCTGGAAAGATACTTATTTGCACCCGGAGTGATCAAATGAAATGGCTCCTTACCGACATGAATGGACTCTTTTAATTAAAAAAGAAGTCATGCAGTGCCTTATCAGGATATGTTTCCCAGTGATCAGAGTTATTCCGGAGGATAGTACAATGTTCATAAAAACCAGGACAGAAAGATCATCATAGCGTAATATTGTTTATTTAAAAGATGAACAGTTAAAAACACAAGCCAAGTGGCTGCTTACTTTGTACAGTGCCCCGATCCCGGCACTGAGGCTTGTTAGCGTGTGAGGTAGAGGGAAAGCCGGACGTCCGTTGCTGTAATGGCGCTGGTGATCTGGCGTGCGTTCCACCGCCGTGAACCAGTGGACCCAGAAGTGGCGTAGGGATACGTGCCTGGTATGTGCCTCGACGTACGTTTCGTAGTTTTACGTCATCAGGAGCCGTAACCAGTCACGCTGCTTGTCAGTATTTACCCAGTGGCCAATTATGAATGACAGGAAGAGGGACCAATCACTAGAAGCCTCAGTCCCGATATCGCGTTCAATAGATATATGTATAATCATTATACTACTAATTTAAAAGAATTGCTAAATTATAATTAAAAATACGAAGCCATGCCTGCCGGATGGTACGTTGTAGACCTACTTTAGCCATACAATATATTAAATACTACTAATTTGTAACGGCTAGATTACTAGTACCAGTCATAACTATGCTGCTTAGTCAGACGATAGGAACCAGCAAATACAGGTATGCAAACGCTACATTTACTATAATGCATTAACATAAAACGTTATCATATGATAAAACTGAATATATATAAAAATATAAAGATCACTCTAAGTTTAATTGCTATATTAAACATGTGTGGAGTATAATATTAGCACATCCCAAACTACTTGTTGCTCAAAAAACAATTTAAGTCTAGCTCTATGTTGAGGCCCTGGGGCATAGGCGATGGATCCATTGGGTCTCATTTTGAGATATAGCTTTCGTAAGATCTGTACCCCGCCAATGGCTGGTGACCCTGTCGACCCCATAGAAGGTCATTGATCGTGGGTTCCTATTGTGACAAAGGTCAAAGTGCTTAGAGACACTGTGGTCAGGGTAGCCCTTAATAATATTGGCCACATGCTCATTGATGGGCACCTTAAGCTCTCTAGTGGTACGCCCTACATACTGTAGGGAGCAAGGGCACTCTATGACATAGGTTACAAACCTAGAATGGCAAGTAATTAGAGGTTTTATTTTAAATTCCCGTTGTGTCACATTAGACTTAAATTGTAATTTTTTCTTACCTTGTCTATTGGACATTTTGCAAGATCTGCATCTCGTACAGTAATAAAAACCCGGACTGTCTAAAAATGTTAGAGGCTTTTTGGGGGGGTCTGGCACGTTTGCTGCTACCATATTTGCTACCATATTTCTAGCAGCAAACGTGCCAGACCTAAGGGCCCGGTATGCTCCTGAGGGGGGAACCCATGCCGGATTTTTATTTAAAATCCGGCGGGGAGTTCCCCTTCAGGATTCATACTAAACGCCGCCCACGTGTAGATTTGGCGGGAATCCAAGTCGGATCCCCGTCGCTTCTATGACGCGTTTGCTGGAATGTGCTTTTACTATTCCAGCGAGTGGGAGATGTCGGCACCCTGGCGGCAGGTACTGTAATGCTGGCTATTAGTGCTGCCCGTTCATGCCACCTATCTGTGCCCAGTGCCACCTATCAGTACCACATATCAGTGCCGCCTCATTAGCGCCCATCGGTGAAGGACAAAAATTACTTATTTGCTAAATTTACTGACAGAAACTAAGAAAAACTTTTTTTTTTGGGAGGGGGGGGGATCCTAGTAGTGATTAAATACCACTAAAGGAAAGCTCTATTTGTTTGAAGAAAATTATAAACATATCACATGGTTACAGTGTAGCATGACTGAGCAATTGTCATTCAAAGTGACAGCACTGAAAGCTGAAAAACGACCTGGGCAGGATGGGGATTTAGGATTAAGGTGGTTAAATAATAGATGAACAAATATGACAAACATTCCTTCATCCATGTCACATGTTGGTCTTAAACAGTGATTTCCTATGATCATTGGCTCCATCTAGTGGCCAAAATGTGGTATTGAACTATTTTTCCTGATTGAGGTATTTTGGAACTAATACCTCATTTTGGCCACTAGACCCCCTTTATATTACTATGTCGGGGGGGGGGGGGCATACAAATAACTGAGATCATACTCGTACATTTATGAGTACTGTAGACATTGAAGGACATAAATTACATAAAACCACAGGCTTAAAACAACCATTGATTTAGAACCAAAAATACCTAAAATTGGTCTTTAGATGGCGTAAAGTATCATAGCAATTAGCGCCATCTAGTGTCTAAATGCAACTTTTTCCCTTTTAAATCAATTAAAACTATTCAACCACTTTAGCAAACCGCCTACTATCATTCAATGTTTCCTCATTCACACAGAAGGAATGTGCATACATTGTCACTGAGCGAATTGCTATGCAAATGTGCTAATATTTACCCCAAAATGTCAGGAGACGTTTATATAAAGATGGGAAGTATATAGCAGATAAATAAATAGACCAGTGGTTCTTAAACTTGTTGGAGGTACTGAACCCCACCAGTTTCATATGCGCATTTACCGAACCCTTCTTAATTGGAAAAATAAAATATGATTTTTTTCAAATTCAAAACCTAGGTATGAGCATCATAGCACTGAACTCAATATCTTTTTTTTTTTTTTTTTAATCATTATTTTTTTGTATGTGGTCCACCTTTAAAATCCTTTCTAGATTTCTAGGTTTGGTATATAAGTTATATATCATTTACTTACTTAATAAGCCACTACTGTTCAGTATCAGCCAGAATGTTTATGTCTCCAGTCCACATACCCTACTTGTCGTCCTGGACCTCCGGCGCTCAGGCCGCTCTCCCCAGACACACTGCCAGGGCCTGGGCAAGCAACATGACTCGTCTGAGTCTCTCAGTCTCACCTGCTCTTCCAAATCCTGTCTGTCCATGATATGCGCTGCGGCGCCGCCGCCGCCTGCAGTGCCACTCTTACGGTCGGTAAAGTGATCCAGACCGCGGAGGAGATGACGGCTGCATCGGAGTGACAGTGAGGCAGGAGACTCCGAGTGCATGCGCCACCCGCCGTGATCACAGACAGGCCAGGCCACATGACCTATTCACCCAATCACAGCATGCCATCTCGCCATTGTCAAGACTGAACATGGCGGCCGGTCCGGTGCACAGACACAGTGACATGGTGAATACAAATTAATAGAGTGACACAGTCAACACTGGCGCCCCCTAAATGTTGCGCCCGGTGCAGCCGCCTCCCTACACGCTATGCCAGTGTGTATAGGTGTGTGTCTTGACCTCCGCCGAACCTGCAAAACTGACTCACCAAACCCCTGGGCAATGTTATTGCCAGGCTGAAGCTAGGGGAGCTCTAATGATTAGAGTGTGACCACAGCAGAGTGATCCCATCTAGCTCACATTAACTCTATCACTCCCAGAGCTGGTTTTCCATTATTTTTGCACACATTTTTATTTTAGATAAAACCCCCAAACATATATTTTCTGAAAGCAGAGGCCCTGGAGAATAAAATTGTGGTAATTGTTAAGGTGTTCCTCGTACACGAATGTCACCTTCATATCCGGGTTTATTTTCTCCTTTCCCCCATTTTCTATGGTGTGATCTTTTCTACAATACTTTGTTATAATAATGTATTGTACACAAATTAAAGGATCACTAAATATAAACAAATTTAAATTAAATAACAAACATGTTATACTTACCTCCACTGTGCAGCTCGTTTTGCACAGAGTGGCCCCAAACCTGATCTTCTGAGGTCCCTCGGCGGCTGTCTCGGCTCCCACAGCAAGAACTCAACACCTTTTATGCGAGCGAGCATAGTGACGAGTTCTTGTGGGCACACTCCCATAGCCGCTTACTGTATCACTTGGCCCCGCACCCCGGCGCGTCGCCTCATTGGATGCGACTGACAGCGGCGCAAGCCGATGGCTGCGCTACTTTTAATCCATCCACTGTAGCCTATCAACGGCCATGCTGAGCGGTGAAGAGGATGGCGGGGGCGAGCACAGCACTTTCCAGGGCTCAGGTATGTAAAACGGGGGGCTGGTATTGTCGGATGTTTTTTCACCTTAATGCATATGATGGGCCAGAGCCCATCATTCTACGTCGGCACTTCGACGGCCACTAGGCCCCGAGTCCCGTGCGCGTACCCGGCGGGTACGATCGCCGCTGGGCACCCGCGATTGCTCTTTACAGAGCAGGGAACGAGAGCTATGTGTGTAAACACTAGAGAGAAAGGAGTCACCGCTCCAGGTGGGATCACTAAATGGTTACAGGTGGTGCAGGATACCGAGGGTGCTGGCGGTGCACTAAGCAAAATGAAGACAAAGAAAAATGGATAGCCGCACTCCAAAACCTGATGGGTGGTCTTTTATTCAATAGACAGCATGTACAAAAATAGGGTCACAGCAGTAGAAACAAGGAACAGCCGACGCGTTTCGCACTGGATCAGTGCTTATTCATGGCTCAAACACATAGCTCTCGTTCCTGTTAGCGGGGGAAACGCTGATTTTCTGTTCATACAATGTATGAACAGAAGATCAGTGATTTCCCCTAGTGAGGCCACCCTCCCCATACAGTTAGAACACACCCAGGAACACACTTAACCCCTTCCCTGCCCCCTAGTGTTAACCCCTTCACTGCCAATGGCATTTTTATAGTAATACAATGCATTTTTATAGCATTGATTGCTAAAAAAATGCCAATGGTCCCAAAAATGTGTCAAAAGTGTCCGAAGTGTCCGCCTTAAAGTCGCAGGACTGTAAAAAAAAAAATAAATGCCATAAAACTACCCCCTATTTTGTAAACGCTATAACTTTTGCGCAAACCAATCAATAAATGCTAATTGCGATTTTTTTTTATGAAAAATATGTAGAAGAATACGTATCGGCCTAAACTGAGGAAAAAAACTTTTTTTATATATTTTTGGGGGATATTTATTACAGAAAAAAGTAAAAAATATTGCATTTTTTTCAAAATAGTCGCTCTATTTTTGTTTATAGCGCAAAAAATAAAAACCGCAGAGATGATCAAATACCACCAAAAGAAAGCTCTATTTGTGGGAAAAAAAGGACGCCAATTTTGTTTGGGAGCCACGTCGCACGACTGTGCAATTGTCCGTTAAAGCGAGGCAGTGCCGAATCGCAAAAAGTGCTCTGGTCTTTGGACAGCAATATGGTCCGGGGCTAAAGTGGTTAATAACTAAATTATTTTCCTGACCAATTGGATTTCTACATTTTAATATTTTATTTACTATTTATGCACTCTTGTTAAAATTATAATAAAAAAATATATTGAATGAAAACAATGTTGTGTGTTCGCGGCAAGCTTTGGAAAGTGATTGGATGTGGGGCTGAAAGTAGAGTTCAGAGTCCAGGATTACCCTAAGCACTCTGGCAAGCAGGGATGGGTTGATAGCTGAGACAGTAATTTTGATGGAGATGTCAGGGGAAGGAGCACATAGGGGAGGAAATATTATGAGCTTGGTTTGGATAGATTGAGTTTGAGGAAGTTGTGTGACAATACGGCTGATATGTCTATTAGTGATACATGAGGTAACTAATGAACTGAGGGGTATAGGGATACATTTGGGTGTCATCGGCATAAAAAAATAATGAAAGCTATGGAAGACTATCAACTGCCTCAAGGAGTAAAGGAAGATTGAGAATAGGAGAGGTCCGAGAACAGAACCTTGGGGGGCCCCAACAGAGAATGGAAGAGGAGAGGAGGAAGTAGAATTGTAAGTAAGGCTAAAGGTGCGGTTGTATAAGTAGGAAGAGAACCAGCAAAGAGTACAATCACAGAGACCAAAGGCATGGAGTTTTTTGAGGAGGAGGGGTGGTGAACCATATCAAAGGGAGCAGAAAGCTCCAGGAGTAGAGGTACAGAATAGCATCCATTGTTTTTTGCCGTTTGTAGATTGCTTGTTAATTTTAAGAGGGCAGTTCATGTGGAGTGTTGAGGGCGAAATCCAGACTGAATGGGATCAAGAAGGTTATTCTCGGCGAGGTGGTCACTCGGCTGTAGACCAGATGTTAAAGGGACACTAAAGTCAGGAATTTTTTCTTTTTAAAATAACAAACATGTTATACTTACCTACACTGTGCAGCTCGTTTTGCACAGAGTGGCCCAAAAAGCTGTCTTCTGGGGTCCCTCGGTGGCTGTCTGGGCTCCTCCTCGCAAAAGCTTTCCATCTTCATGCGAGGGCGCTCGCACGGTGGAAAGCTTTTTCGAGCGTGCTCCCCTGATACAGCGACGGCCATAGCCGCTGACTGTATCACTCGGCTCCCCCCCCCCCCGGCGTGCCGCGTCATTCGCTGTGATTGACAGCATTGCCAGCCAATGGCTGCGCTGCTATCAATCCGCCCAGCCTAGCCAATCAACGGCCAGGCTGGGAACCGAAGAGGATGACGCGAAGGCGCCCGGGAGTTTCGAACGGTAAGGTAAGTAAAACGGGGACTCGGGGGGGGGGGGGGGACGGTGCTGTGAGATGATTTTTACCTTAATGCATAGGATGCCGTATTCTCCATGCACTTGCTCCGTAGTTTGCGGAGGCGTAGAGTAAATCGCCCAGCGTAAGCCCGCGTAATTCAAATGGGGAGGCTTGTATTTAAATTAAGCGCGCCCCCGTGTCGAACGAACTGCGCATGCTCCGGACGGGGAAAATGCCCAGTGCGCATGCTCCAGCTCACGTCGGAAAGCGCCGTTGAAACCGACGTCAAAACGACGTGATCGTCACTACGCAATGCCCTATTCGTGAACGAGTTAGTAAAATGACGTAAGCGACAGAAAAAGCCAACGCTGACTCGACGCCATACTTAACATGGCATCCGACGGCACCTGACGGCATCCGACGGGACTTCGTAAAAGCGATCGGGAATCGGCGTAGTAGCCTCATTTGCATAGGCCACCTAGTGGCCGGAGTTGTCATTACAACTACGATCCGCAAGTGTAATGGTATTACATTTGTCGGATGTTCAAGCGTATCTATGCCAGCATCACTCGCATAGATACGAGCCGAAAAAAACGGCGATACGATGGGGTATCCGAGATACTCCGTCGTAGTGCCGCTGAGAATCTGGCCCTGTGTCTATAGTAGGTTGAATGAGGAAAGTAATGATTTTACTTGTGGACATGGGGTGTTAAGTGGATAAAGTATCTGTAAAGCAGAGATTTCCTCACAAATTGCATCAATCTTATGTTTCAAGTGATTCGTGATCTCCTGGGCAGTGAGTGAGTTAGTGGATGGAGGACGAAGTAGAGAGTTAAAAGTAGAGAAGAGTTGATGGGGGCTGGATGAGGTGTTAATAAGGCGGCGTACACACGACCGGTTTTCTCGGCAGAATCTAGCAAGAAACTCAATGGGAGACGTATTCTGCCGAGAAAACCGGTCGTGTGTACACTTTTCACCGAGAAACCCGTCGAGGAACTCGTCGAGCCAAAAAGAGAGCATGTTCTCTATTTCCTCGATGGGCAATAGGAAAATTTGGCTCGACGAGTTTGACTGCCGAACAAGGAACTCGATGGGGAAAACGATGTGTTTCGCCCGACGAGTTTCTCGGTCGTGTGTACGCCGCCTGAGATTAATAAAATTGGTCTGCTTGGCAGTGTGGAGGCAAGAATTGCATTTTTGAAGGGCAGATTTATAGTGGTTGACGTCTTTGAGAGACTTGGCCTTATGCCATAGACACTCAAGAGTGTGGCAACATTGCCCAAAGGGTAAGGACCCCACTACGTTCCTTGAGCAGCTGCTTCTCAATACCTATGGCAAAGAGGCCTTTTCCCCCTTGCTGACAGTGGAGAGAGCCCACCGCATGTCTGCAAACCCGCCACCACAGGGGGCTCCCCCTCGCACCTTCATAGCCAAGCTCCTCAATTATAAAGATCGGGATGCAGCCCTGAGGCTGGCTAGAGAAAAGGGCAACATACCGTTGGGAAACGTTAAAGTCGCCATCTTTCCGGATTTCTCTGCAGAGGTCCAGTACCATCGACAGGCGATGCCCAGCTCGAGTCACTGTCAGGGGCAGGCGAACCTTAGTAATCCTTTGTTACTGGCTGCTTACTGTATATGGATACATCGGGTAGTGTGCGGGTATTCCGTCACTTCCTCGATGCCGCAATTACTCCTTTTATCATTGTTCCCAGGAGACATTGCCGAGGTCTGTTCCAAGTTCCACTGTACTAAGGTACAGTGGATCGAAAAAAAAAAACATGCGGTTTAGTAATTATGCATATGAGCGTATCATTTTTTATTTATTTTTTGGTGGGGGAGTGGATCTTGGGTGGGAGTTCCCACACTTTTTTTCCCAGGACTTGATTCCTGGTGTACTGTCTGTGTCCTCTGCACAGTGTGCACCTAAAGTTACGTAAAGCTGGTGTTTCTCATATTTATTCCTAGAGGCAGGAATCTGCTCATAGTAATACCACAGGCAGGGGATCTTTCTGCAAGTACTTTCTTGTGGTGTACTGTCTGTGTCCTCTGCAGGCCATTAGTATGTCTAGAAGGACAACAAGGAGAGGCAGAGAGTCACGAGCCGATTAAAAGTGGGCAAGCAGGCTCTGCCTCTAGAGGCAACAGTGCTGGTCGTAGACACGTTGCATCCTCATCAGCACGTGGCCGTGGGACACGCTCGTCCTTTTTTCGGCAGCTGGCCGCGTTGAGCCGCAACATGCCGAAGACTTGGTAGAGTGGATGACGTCTCTCGCTTCCAAGCCGAGAGACGTCATCTGCCGACTACAATCATACCCATTGAAGGAAGATTTTATGTGCAAGGCGCGCGCAATACGCAACTTAGTATTTGACAACTCCCCAGTGCAGATCTAACCAGACCTCTCATGGATCACACTCCAGAAACGGAGGCTCCTGCGCACGTTGCAAGACAAGACATTCTCTATAGAAGGGGATTCCCCTTTAGCCTGAGCGCCAAACATCAGGGGAGGTCGGCAGTCCTGCGCTACCCAGAAGATCTGGACTCCTTTTGTGACACCTTGGACATCCCCGTCCCCCAGTTGCCCGACTGGGACCTGGTGGCCACCACCCTCCACTACCAGTGGTGTGGCAGAAGGTCCCACCGTCCAAGCGCTCCAGAGGACCGGAGTCCTCTTGACAATCACCTAAACATAAGACTGGCGGGTTTCCAAATGTGGGACCCACCCCCCGGCTGCACAGCCTATATAACTTAAAGTGCCCGCCTGGACAACACCAAGCTCTATTTTTTCATCATTGAAGCATAAGCGCCTAAATGACATGACCTTTCCCCTGAAGGCCCTTGCTTCAGTGTCTGGTATGCATTAAGGTGAAAAAACATGAAGGTTTACAACCCCTTTGAAGCATTCAGTAGGTCTCTTCGCTCTCAGCCTGATAAAAAATACATGCAATTTTGTGAAATGTAAAATGCAAATATATACTCATAACTTCATTGTTGTAAAATAATTTATTGTTTAATAATTTCAATTACACATTTTTTTTCGGTATCAACTTCATGCAACACTAAGTCTCCTGAGGAAGCTCTCTTGAGCGAAACATGTTGAGTACAAGTGACTGCAATGGTGTATTCAATTTATGTATTTGACTACTTTTTGTCATTTTAAATATATTGCTATTCAATAAAATGTATAATTTTTTTAAGCCAACGGTTTAGTTATTTGGCACCTTAAAAGTCCCTTTTTTGCTATCTTTAAAATCCTTCATTCCTTGGGATGTGGTGCCCACTTCGGTTTCTCATTACCCACAATCCTTTTCATTCATATAGAAGATATTTCCCGAACTCAAGGCACTAATACACCTCAAGGGCTGTGTGTACAGGAAGACAGGACTTCCGGGAGGAACAATTCCCTCACTCAGGACAGAAAAGTGTCTTCTCCCCCCATGTGAGATCTCTGATGTCTGGAAAGATGAGACTTCTGTGAAAAACATTTTCTGCACTCAGGACAGGAATACGGCTTTTTCCCTGTGTGAGATCGCTGATGTGTGGAAAGATGGGACTTTACTGAAAAACATTTCCCACACTCAGGACAAGAATACGGCTTCTCTCCTGTGTGAGATCTCTGATGTATGTAAAGACTGGACTTCACTGAAAAACATTTCCCACACTCAGGACAGGAATATGGCTTCTCCCCTGTGTGAGATCTCTGATGTTTGTATAGATTATTCTTCTCTGAAAAACATTTGCTACACTCAGGACAGGAATATGGCTGCTCCCCTGTGTGACATCTCTGATGTGCAGAAAGACTAGACATCTGTGAGAAATGTTTCCCACACTCAGAACAAGAATACGGCCTTTCCCCTGTGTGAGATGTCTGATGTCTGTAAAGATTGGACTTGGATGAAAAACATTTCCCACACTCCGTACAGGAATATGGCTTCTCCCCCGTGTGAGATCTCTGATGAGTGTAAAGATGGGACTTTACTGAAAAACATTTCCCACACTCAGGACAGGAATACGGTTTCTCCCCTGTGTGAGATCTTTTGTGCACATTAAGATTGAATTTAGAACGGAAACATTTACCGCACTCAATACAGGAAAACCTCTTATCACCGTCCCTCACAGTCTGAGGTTCTTCGGGATAAGAGGAATACGATGGGCTGGCACCGTCACTCACAGTCTGAGGTTCTTCAGGATAAGAGGAATACGATGGTATGGCACCGTCCCGCACAGTCTGAGGTTCCTCAGGATAAGAAGAATACGATGGTCCATCTACACTGTGTGGTGCCAGATGGACATTTGAGGTAGTCGGGTTTTCTCCTGGACTACACTGTGTGATGTCCTCATCTTCTACTTTACAGTCTGGAGACAAAGTGAGACAATCCTCTGAGGTTTTCCTCATCTCCCGTCCATCTACTATAATAGAGATAAAAAGATTATTACTAAACATGAGCAGATTGGTTCCCCAAGTCAGGACTCTGAGAAACTCACAAATCCACCATGAAGGTAACTAATAAAGGACTCCTCTGATCTACCAGTTCATTTCTTTATTCATGGACCTTAGTCGGAGAGTGAAGAAACAACGGGAACTGTCTTTTATAGGAGTCACTCATTGCCATCTTCCCAACACAAGAAGTTTCTGCACTTCCTTATTTAGTCCATGATTTAGTCATGAATAACAGCGGGGCTGAGCCCCACCCGAGGTCAGAGAGTGAGGATGTGGGAGAACAACCAAGATGAAGACTGGACTGATCCTGAAGACCACTATCATTGGGTTATTATTTTTTTTTTTTTTTTTTTTTATGCATTCTTTCATTCTCTGTCCAGATTTCACAGGCACTGTACAACAAGGCCAGTTGTATTGGCTTATCAGCAACCCTGGACATATCCCTAGACCCTGCACAGCCAACAAGTAATCTTTGGAGAATTGTTCTGTCAGATATCTTCCTAGACCCAGGTATGGGACAGAGGACTCAAAGTACATACCCTAGGTGCTTAGGTTGAGTAACACCTATGGTAAATATCCTAATTTCTTCCACTTGAACCCCAGAATCTCCATAAATCCATTCTAGATACATAATTTGTGGCTGCAGCACAGAGAAGGGAATAGAAATAAATGAATGAATACAGGATGGTGAACTCAGGGAAGTGACCAGGGGATTACAGGCTGATATCACCCAGTCCCCACCCTACTCTGGGCCAAGCAGTATGGGTGGAGGAAGGACGGGAGACATTTCTCCCACTGTCTACAAAGGACGGGAGACATTTCTCCCACTGTCTACAAAGGACGGGAGACATTTCTCCCACTGTCTACAAAGGACGGGAGACATTTCTCCCACTGTCTACAAAGGACGGGAGACATTCCTCCCACTGTCTACAAAGGACGGGAGACATTCCTCCCACTGTCTACAAAGGACGGGAGACATTCCTCCCACTGTCTACAAAGGACGGGAGACATTCCTCCCACTGTCTACAAAGGACGGGAGACATTTATACAGGAGATCCCGGAAATTCTTCCTATCCCTTCCCTTCCATACGGAGCGATCAGCAGTGGAAAACCTCCACTGCTGACTGACTAACCATTCTTCAGTCAGTGAGGCAGACGGATTAGCAGCAGGAGCTCACATCGGCGCACGTCTCCTAGGAGTAGGAACGTGTGTCTCATAGCTCCAGGCAGGCGTAGCAGGCAGACAGGGTCTAATCCTAGCCCAGCTCCAGCTCCTGTACAGCCCGTTCTCAACCTGGCCTTCTCCTCCAGCCTCTCTTCTGAACCACAGTGGATCAGCTCCCTGGCTATCCTGCCTTCCCTCCTCACTCCAGGGAGGCTAACAGGCAAGAGCCATCCACCGAAATCGCTGACGGCCGTCCTTTTCAGGACAAGCTGCAGCAAACATTACATGCAGTACGGCTCTCGCCTGCTCCTTTCCTCCGTCCCCTGTGCCCCCACACTACCATCGCCATCAGAGGCACCCTCCTGCCACCTCCCCGCGGCAATTCCGCCATCCTAGGGCTGTTTTTTTGGACACCCGCGCCAGCCTGTGCTGAATCGCAGGGCCGCGATCTAGGAAAGACCGCGGCTTCACCTGCGGCCTAACGCCGCATCGCTCCTTACACCCTAGAATCCCCACCAAACCAGCCAGGAAACACCCCCCCCCTTACCCCAGAAGGACAGCCACTTTCCGTGGTTTCACCTTCTTAGCCCCCCCGGCATCACTATTCCACCTAATTTGTCAGCCCTAGGCTGCATCCTGCTGCCTGGTCAGGCAGCCATCCTGCTACACCAGCAATACATTCACCTCTCATCCCCAGACCCTTCTCGTCTCAACACAAACAGAAGCTTGATCCAGGGGTCACCCGATCGCCTCTATCAGGGGTCAGGAAGGATTTTTTTTGCCCCTACCGGAGCATATTGGCCCAGCACGGCCAGGGTTTTTTTTTGCCTTCCTCTGGACCAAGCCAGGAGAGAGGGATTAGCCAATTCCTCTCCCCAACGCCCCTGAAAATCCCCCCCCCCCCAGTGACTGGTGATCATGGCTTATTGGCAATATTCTGCCGAAACCATTTGGAGTTTGAGGCAATTCGCCGCAATACTACCAGCCATCACCAAAAAAGCCTTAAGAATTAAGCGACTATCAACACAAGATCGGCAGTAAAACACCGACTGGAAATCCGTGACCTCATTCTACAAAGCGATCTAGACTGCCTGTTTATTACAGAGAGCTGGCTCACAGCCGACTAACACCATTCTAGGAGAACTGGTGCCAGAACACTATCGTATTATAACGGAAAACAGAATAGGGCAAAGAGGAGGCGGACTGGCGGTGATCCACAAGACTCACCTTGTGATCACTAAACCAGTACTTCAAAACCCTCTTCCATTCATGGAAACCCTTACTCTGCAACTGAAAACTAATGCAAAGGAAACCATCCACGTGCTTCTCTGCTATAGGCCACCCGGCCCAAAATCGCAGCTGCTACCATCATTGACGGACTTCTTCTCCACTAACACCCTCAACAGCAAACACCTTTTGCTGCTTGGGGATTTCAACCTCTGGGCCAACTCTTCACAAGACCCCGTTGCCGACGCCTGTATTGACCACCTGGAAGGTTTAGGGCTACAGCAACTAGTATGTGGGCCCACACATGCTTCAGGCCACACACTTGATCTTATTTTCAGACAAGATCTGGAAATAAAAATTTTGGAAAATTAACCATTGCCTTGGACTGATCACCATGCAATTAAATTCATTATCTCCAAAATCCCCCCCGCAACAAAAACATCTAGACCAGTGACAACACACTGGACTAGATGTCAGAAGAAGCTCCACACGGAACTCTTCAAAACCACATTAAGGAAAAAAATAAAAACAATTCAGCCGCATCAAACGGCTGTAGAAACACTGGATGCCATAATTTTTGCCCTGCTACAGTCAGCAGACTTAGTAGCGCCAAAACGAAGAACCTGCATCCGGAAAAACAACTGCAGCTGGTTTAACAACCAGCTGTCATTAATGAAGCAAGAATGCAGAAGGGCGGAGGCCGCCTGGAAAAGAAGCTCTTCAGAGGTAAACCTGTCCATCTACAAAGCAACAACAAGAAAATACCACAAAGAAATCTTCCAAGCCAAGAAAAATTATTTTTCAACAGCGCCCTGAACCGCCCACGCGAACTCTTCAAGAGGGTCACTCAGACCATGAATCCAGGATGTCTTGAAGCCCCCAATTCAGACACACAAGAATTTTGCAATGAATTATCAGATTGCTTCATTAATAAAATCGAGGCAATCCGTGAAAACATTCAGCAAAACAATTCCCCCCTCAGCCCCCCTGCAATTTTTCACACAATACCCACAGTAATTCACCTCTATCAGGTAAGTTTACCCTGGAACCCACCTCCATCGATGCCACAAAAAATATCATTGGTACTTTGCGTAATGGCACAGCGCCAAATGATATTATCCTCACAAAAACTGCTTAAGGAATGCGCCGACATCCTGGCACCCCCCATTACGCAGCTTATCAACCAGTCTTTCCAGGAAGGCATAGTGCCCTCACAGTTGAAAGAAGGCATAATCCAACCCATCCTGAAGAAACCCACCCTTGACCCCAAGGACCCACTCCACCGCCGTCCCATAACAGGCCTAAACGTACTCTCAAAGGTAATGGAAAAAGTAGTGGTACAACAGCTGCAACAGCATCTAGATACCCACAAGCTACTTGACCCATTTCAATCGGGTTTCCGTCCCAGACACGGGACGGAAACCGCATTGCTCAAAATATGGGACGACGCTCTCGAGGCTGCAGACGAAGGAGAATCTTGTCTTCTGGTTCCGTTGGACCTAAGCGCAGCTTTCGACACTGTAGACCACAAGCTTTTATTGACTCAGCTAGCTGAAGTAGCCAGAGTGGCAGAATGCAATTTATCTTGGTTCTCCTCTTTTTTTTAAAACTGATCGCAAACAGTGAAGTTAGGACCTTTCACATCTGAGAAACGCACAGTATCATGAAGGAGTCCCTCAAGGATCGCCTCTGTCACCGGTGCTGTTTAACATCTATCTTTGCCCTCTTTTTGAGATTATTAGCAGCCAAAAACTGCTTTACCACTCATATGCAGACGACAAGCAACTGTATTTCCGTATTGGCAACAAAAAGGATCACCACCTCAATCTAGAGACATGCCTCTCTTTGATAGAGGACTGGATGACAAAGAGTTATCTTAAACTCAACGGAGCGAAAACAGAACTTCTCCTGTTTCACGCCAAAGTCAAAAGTCTAGGGGTAATTTTTGACTCCTATATGACAATGGACGCACAAATAGGGTCAGTAGTCAGCGGATCTCACCATCTGCTGTGCCTACTACGCAGACTTACTCCTTTCATCCCCAAAGAAGACATAGCGGTAGTGGTGGGAGCAGATTAGACTATGCAAATGCCCTTTACCTCGGACTCCCCAAGTACCAAATCGCTTGTCTGCAAGTCGTTCAGAACACGGCCGCTAGACTTGTGACTGGGAAAAAACCCTGGGAATCCATCTTACCTTCACTGAGATCCCTTCACTGGCTGCCAGTTAAAGATAGAATTGCTTTTAAAGCACTCTGTCTTATGCATAGATGTGTCAATGGGAATACCCCCCCACAATCCCAATCGCGTTCTGCGAACCACCAATCAAAACCTGCTCCAGATTCCGAAAGCCAACTACAAGTCCAAAGGAAAAAGAAGATTTGCGGTCCAAGGTCCCAGACTATGGAACGCTTTACCAACCAGCATTCGGTTGGAGGAGAACCACTTGGCCTTCAGGAGAAAGATCAAGACTCATCTCTTTTGATATCAAAGGAGACAGGAACAACAAGCGCCCAGAGGCGATTTAGTTTGCATGTGCCGCGCTATATAAGTTTTCATTCATTCAGGAATGTATTTGGTGTTAATGACCCACCTGTACTGATCTCTGTAGGAGTGTCCTCCTCTATAAATGTCCCCGTTATTCCATCTTCCTCCATAGACTGCTGATCATCCCTCACATTCCTCTCTTCGTCTTCTGATTTCACCTCAAATTCTATATCGATTGGATCTCCATTCTAAACCAATTGAATGAAAGAGAATATCATCCGTAAGATATAAGCTTTATTATTGTGACATCACATATAAAATCCACATATCTCTATAAGTGTTTTTGATAACCTCCGTCCCACCGACCTTGTAACATTGGGGGATAGTGTGACCTTCCTGTGTGGAATCCTGGGAATACAGAGGACGGGGACATCTCTCTGGTGGGTTCCTGGTATTAGGTGGCTCCATCATATCCTTGTGTCCTTCTGATAACTCCTCCATCACTCCATACTCCTCATACTCCTCTTTATACTCTTCTTTAACAACAATATTATAATCCCCAAGGTTTCCACTCTGAATATATAAAAAAAAAATCATTGTAACAAACATGCTGTGTATAAATCAGAACTACCAATAATTGTCACTCATCTACCTGATGATGGTGGGGGATGGTGTGACCTTCCTGTGTGGAATCCCGGGAATACAGAGGACGGGGACATCTCTCTGGTGGGTTTCTGTAGCTGGATGACTCCACCATGGTGTCCTGGTACAGTTTTTTGTGTTCTTTTTGAAGCTCTGACTCCTCCATCACCCCGTCCTCATCATCCTCCTCTTTTATCTCTTCTTTAACCTCAACTTTAGAATCTCTCAGGTCTCCACTCTGAATATAGAATAAAAATTACATCAATGGTAACAATGCAGATAATGTACAGATCCTAATGATACTATCAGTGATTGTTCCTCATCTACCTGATGATGGTGGGGGATGGTGTGACCTTCCTGTGTGGAATAATCCCGGGAATACAGAGGACGGGGACATCTCTCTGGTGGGTTCCCATTACTGGATCCACCTGTAGGAAACACACACACTGACTGAATACATTGTTTCTATGTGTTTATCAGATGATGGGGGATCTCCGTACTGCTCTCTCCTTTACAATAAAGTCTCCTCTTACCCGGTGATGTGAGGGGCGGCTGATTCTCCATCATGATGTCCTTCCCGGCACCGCTCACCTCTCCTCCATCATCTCTCTGGTGACTTCTAGAATCTTCTTTGTATTTCTCTATTCTATCAGGGAGGGAGGTGGAGGCAATGTGATGGTCATATGATCTCCAGACTTCACAAAAGGAAAACTCTAGATCTGAACACAAAAATTGTAAATTCAAAAGGTCTCAATTTTATTAAAGCTCCACTGCAGACTGAGGTATAATTTACTCACACTGGACTCCCACACTATGCAGGCTAAAAGCTTGTAGCTTTTAACCTGCAGGAAACAGGTAGGACGAGGAATAGCAAGAAGGAGCTCAGAAAACAATGAGAATATTGCTCAGCCAATGGGAGATTATCTCAGCATGACTTAAATTATGAAGGAGATGAGGGGGAGGGGAGGAAGTCACTAAGGCCCCTTTCACACTGGGGCGGGAGTTGCGGTGGCGGTAAAACGCTGCTTTAACGTCGGAATTGCGGTGGTATTCGGACGCTAGCTTTGCAGTTTTACCCCCCCGCTAGCAGCCAAAAAAGGGTTAATGCCGCTCCGCAATGCGCCTCTGTAGAGACGCATTGCAGTCGGTATAGCCACGGTTTCCCATTGCTTCCAGTTGGAAGGAGCAGTGGAAGAGCGGTAAACACCCCACTCCACAGATGGGGCTAGCAGGACTTTTGGAACAGTCCTGCTAGCGCACCCCTTCAGTGTGAAAGCCCTCGGGCTTTCACACTGGAGAAACAGCAGCCGCTGTTTCAGGTCGGTTTTGCAGGCGCTATTTTTAGCGCAATAGCACCTGCAAACCACCCCAGTGTGAAAAGGGGTCCTAAGGTGACCATAGATACATGGAAATTCTGCTGGTTCAGCAGGGATCGGTCAAATTCCCATCCATGTGTGGTCACTGCCGGATAAAAGTCACTCGATCAGCGGCTGCAGCCAATAGCTTCATCACTGATCTGTGTATTCTGAGAGCGGAATTGTCCGAATATAATAGTGCAGTGGAGAGCATTCCCCCTTCCCCCTCCAATGTGTGGATGGGAAAATCAGTTCAAGCGGGGGTTCACCCTAAAAAAAAAATATATACCATTAGATCCAGCATACTGCTAACATCTGCAGTATGCTGTTCCCCCCCACCCCCCTGCTGTACTTACCGTTTTATCGTAGCTTTAACCCGGCTTCCGGGTTCTCTCTGCTCCTGGGACTAGGCGTTATTAAGACCAGGCGTAGATGATTGACGTGCTGGTAAAGCACGTCACGCCTTCCGAAAATACCCGAAGTGGGACTCGGCTTTTTACAGCGCCTGCGCAGTCAGCTCTACATGGCAGGCGCAGGCGTTGTATAGAGTTGTAAACAGCCGAGTCTCACGTCGGCTATTTTCGGAAGGTGTGACGCGCTGTACGCGCACGTCAATCATCTATGCATCGTCTTAGGAACGCCTAATCCATGTGGGGAATCAGCTCGGAGCCGGATGAGAACTATAGATAAAACGGTAAGTGCAGATGTCAGCAGTATGCTGGATCTAATGGTAAATAGTTGATTTTCAGGGTGAACCTCCACTTTCAGTTTTTTTCACTCAGTCCGCTGGCTGAACGATTAAACTGGACTATGTATGGGCAGCTTTGGAAGAAAGACATTAATCATCAACTGATCTCCCTGAAGGGGTTATTCTACATTTCCACACTATGGGCCAGATTCTCAGAAGAGATACGATGGTGTATCTCCAGATACACCGTCGTATCTCTGTTTCTGAGCCCTCCTATCTATGCGACTGATTCTTAGAATCAGTTACGCATAGATTTGGCGTAGATCCGACTGGCGTAAGTCACTTACACCGTATGTTCTTAGATGCAATTCTACGCTGGCCGCTAGGTGACGTTTCCGTCGATTTCTGCGTTGCATATGCAAATGAGCTAGATACGCGTATTCCCGAATGTTTTTGCGCCCCGTCGTCGTAGTTTACGTCGTTTGCGTAAGGTTACCCCTGCTATATGAGGGGTAACCTTGCACAGGTTCGGCGTACGCCATGTTAAGTATTGACGTCTGGACAGCGTCGTGTTTTTACATAGTTTGCGTAACTCATTCTCGAATAGGGCTTTGCGTAAGTGACGTTCACATCGGTTTCAATGACTTTTTGCGACGTGATTTGGAGCATGCGCACTGGTCTACATTTACGGCTGGCGCATGCGTAGTTCGTTCGGCGCGGGGGCGCGCTTAATTTAAATACAACATGCCCAATACAACACAACACGCGGGCTTACGCCGGCCCATTTACGCTACGCCACCGCAAATTATGGAGCAAGTGCTTTGAGAATACAGCACTTGCCCATAAAAGCTGCGGAGGCGTAGCGTAAATGGGATACGCTACTCCAGAATAAAAATACGCTCATCTACGAGAATCTGGCCCTATATACGTGTGTATCATCATCTGCTGGAGATAAAAGACATCACAGTGACTAGGGAGGAAGAGGACGGACATGACGGGGTTACTGGGTGTAAATAGAAAATAAGATCTTATTACCTCCTCTGCTGTCTCTTCCAGCAACGTCTACTCTCTACTTCCTCCCGACTCACCTCTCACATGGAACTTCCTGTCTGTACCTGACATCACTTCCTGTCTTCCATAGAGACTTCCTGTCTGCCGTAAATAGGGTGTGCTGCGCTGCTAAAATTAATACATCAATACTATATGTGATAACAAAATGTGCATTGAATACAAAAAGAAATAATTAGAAAACCAACACCAAGTGCTCCAATGTATAACACAATCACATAAAAAAGCAAACAGTGTTGACAGAGTTCATAAAGTGTTAATGCACCTCTTAATGCAGATCTGCTTACCAGATAGATAATAATCATAAGCATCAACAGCACAGCAGGCTGGATTGCCTTAACGAGTATAAACGTGGAATCCTGTGTGAATCTCCAAACTCAGTCTCAATGCGGCTGGGTCCCAAAAAGCAATCACTCCCAAAGTGTAGCCAAGAAAAGAAAAGGGATGCCAACATAGAGTAGTAACGTTTTAAAAGATTTAATAAAAGAAATTCGATTGCACTTACAAATAACGAATCCTTTAGAAGCATATAAATAGTAAGCCGGCCGGCTCTCACAATCCGCCCGTCCTTCCGGATGGTCGTGAGGATAAAAACAATGGTGTCGTCAGCACGCCGTTCCTCCCTACGCCGTTTCGTCCAATAGCAGACTTCTTCCAGGGGCACGAGCGGCGTGCTGACTCGCCACCTTTTAATTCGTTTGTAACATTCTAAGACCACCCTTCTCTGACGTCTGGGGATCATGAATGGCGATCGGCCATCTTTAAAGAGGGATCGCTTGCCAATAGTATAAGCACTGTCAGTGCCTTGAACTTTAACATTTTAAAATCACCCTTTGTAATAAGGTCATCTTAAACAGACATGCGGGGAACTCAGGCAGCAATCAACCTTTTTAGAAAAGGGATCACTTGCCTTAAACTTTGAAAACGCCCTTTACAATAAAGTCGCCCTAAACGGACATGTGGGGATCTCAGGCAGCAATCAACCATTTTGGAAAAGGGATCGCTTGCCAGTAATATGTTAACAGGAATTAATATCTAAAAATAAGAATCAACCTGTAGACAGAAAATATATATGAAAAAGCATCAATATGGAGTATGAGAGTTGTATGGCAAATACAGCTGGTATGACCAACTCCAAATCTGCCACACATTAACCCACTAATGGAGGGAAAAAAATTATATAAAAAAAATATATACAGATTTATTCTATATATATAAAAAATATATATTAAAAAGCAACAAAATAGGGACAATCATTCCATATATACTGAAATGCACAAAAAAAAGGAAGATTGATAGAGTATTGAAACAAAACAATTCCTTTGTATACAGATAGTGTATATCAATATGGTATAACACTACCAGATAATATATTAAAAAAGAGAATATATAATATGCCATTTATAAAAAATGAATACAACCAAACAAGGAAAACCATCTGTGTTGGAAATAACTGTAGGAGCAGAAATACAACTTACAGCATACATTGACCATGTTGGAAAAATCAAAAATAAATGTAAAAATAAAGACATGAATTAAATTAAAATTCAAAAATGGTTGATGGTGAGAACCATCTAGGCTAGACAATGTAACAGTGTAAAATTGCTGCTAAGCCAGAAGGGCAAGGGGAGGATGAGACTAATTAGAACTTAATGATTATCAGATCTACCCAGACATCAGAGCAGGTACACACTACAATAAAGGTAAAAATAGATCAGCTGTTATCTATAAAGGCGTTGACGTCCGTGTCCACATTCAACCCATAAGGTAGGTATGTCCGGACTCGATAAATCCAGGACATTTCAAGTCTGGAGAGTCCTCTAACTAAGGAACTACCCCTCCAGTGGGGATCAAATTTGTCGATCCCCAGAAATATCGCGCCTTCAGGGTTTCGACTATGATATAGATCGTAGTGTGCTGACACTGAATGTTGGGAAAACCCTGATCGAATATTGGTAATGTGTTCCCCCAGTCGTACTTGCATTGTACGTTTGGTCCTACCAATATATTGTTTCCCGCAAGGACATTGCAGCAGGTAAACATTGCCAGTAGAGCTACAGGTTATAAAGGGTTCAATCTTATGCTCCCTGGAGGTACTGGTTGAAAAAAATGATGTTGTTTTTTTCGTTTTTAATTTATTTAACGTACAAACCTGGCACCTCCGGCATTGATGGTAACCTACGATACCTCTTTGAAAGAAAGAGACCTTTTTCGCCGGAGGGTCCACCACATTGGGGGCTATTTTGTCCCTCAAAGAAGGTACACCCCTAAAGATCACTTGTGGGTTTGGGGGTAGGAACGTTTTTAAGACTCTATCGTTTTCAAGTATATGCCAGTGTTTTTTTATAATGTTCTTGATCTTATAATGTTGGCTGGAATATGTAGTGATAAGTGGGACTGTAGGTCCCGCTTGCTTGTTTTTGACACTACAATTCAAAAGCTGAGAACGATCTATTTCCCCCACTTCTATTAGAGTGGTTTCAAGCATTCTTTGATCGTATCCTTTTTCAGACAGCCTATTGGCAAGAATATCTGCTTGAGTCTTATAGTCATCCAGGGTTGTGCAATTCCTTCTCATCCTGATGAATTGACTTCTGGGAACAGATTTTAGCCAGTTGTTATGATGGCAACTTCCTATTGGTATGTAGGAGTTTCTGTCTGTCTTTTTAAAGAAAGTTTTTGTTTTAAATGTTCCTTCTTCCTTTACGATGGTGAGGTCTAGAAAGTTAATAACGTCTTGACTGGCTTTGTATGTTAGCACAATACCTCTGTTGTTATTATTCAAAAGGGAAATGAATTTGTCTAATTGAGATCTGGTTCCAGCCCACAGGAGGAGGATGTCGTCGATGTACCTGGCCCATAGTTTGATATGCGGGCTCAGGTCATTATAGACGACATCCTCCTCCCATTTGGCCATACACAAATTGGCCAAACTAGGTGCATATTTGGCACCCATAGCGACGCCTCTTGTTTGTCGATAGAAATTGTGATCGAACCAGAAATAATTGTGACTGGCCGCATACTCAAGGAGCTCAATCAAATAATCCTTTTGTATCTCAGACAAATCGGAAAGTGCATCTAGATAGTGTTTAACAGCAGATATCCCTAGATGATGTGGGATGATGGTGTACAGTGAACTTACATCTGCTGTCACTAACCACATATTCTCGTCTGGTTGAAATTGAGACAGTAAGTTAATGACATGTTTTGTGTCTTTTAGGTAAGAGGGCATTTGCTGAACGAGGGGTTGTAGAAAATGATCTATATACTTACCCACCCTGGACGTGATAGAATCAATCCCACTAATAATGGGACGTCCAGGGGGGCAAGTAAGGCTTTTGTGGATTTTTGGGAGACAATATAACACTGGAAGTCTTGGAGCTCGCGGGACTAAAAAAGTCTGTTCTTTTTCATTAAGAATTCCCTGATCTGCACCTTTTTTAATCAAGATCTCAAGAGAGCATTTGTATTGAATAACTGGATCTCTCAATGATGGTGTATAAGTCGCTTGGTCATCCACAATTTTCTTGGTTTCAGTGATGTACATAGACCTGTCCATAACTACTATGCCTCCACCCTTATCCGATGGACGGATGACAAGCTCTTTATTATTACATAGAGAGTCAAGTCCCTTGGTTAGTTCCTGGTCCATTGAGATATTGGAGACTTTGACAGCCTCCAAATCCCTTAACACTACATCTCTGAATACTTTAATTGCAGGGGCCAATGCTCCAGGGGGATTCCATGTAGAAGCATTAGCCAATCCTGAATGTTTGAAAGTTTGTTGGGCCAATGGTCGTTCAGTAGAGGGCAAACCTGCAAAATACCGTTTGATGTTTACCCTACGTATATATTGGTGGATATCCATATACGTTTGGAATTTATTTAGTTTTTTAGGTGGGGCGAATTTTAGTCCTTTGCTCAATAAGATTAGTTCTGATTGGGTCAGAGTGTGCGAGCTAAGATTGAAAATGCCTGCATCACTCACATCCTTTGTTTCTTGAGGCTTTGTTCTCCTCCCCCCTCTGCACCCTCTTTGTTTTCTACCTGTCTTTTTACGCCCTGATTTGACCTGGGAAAACCCCAATGTTCACCTGAAGTGTTCTCATATTGGCCTGGAGGAAAGTCCCTTGATGGACCTTGTCTATATGTTCGCTGGGCCTGGCTGACTTGTTCATAGTCTGCAGTGGCATAATTACTAGGCCCATCTCTATCTCTCAAAGGGAAAAAGCGATTCCTTGCTTCTGTGTCGCTATCTAAATCATATTCATCTCTTTCCCTTTCTCGATCTGAATAGTGTCGAGTATACATATTTTGTTCCTGAGGGGGGCCATAGTGTTTAATTTTAGTATCCATTCTCCCAGAACTTCTATCTCTTCTAGGTGAATCTCTATAATGTTGATATTGGCCTGGATTTTGAAAACCACTGACACGGTCAGGATTGGCCACATTTCTGCCCTGTGTGGGTTTAGTCCAATTAACATTTTTTCCTTGTTGTTGATTATTATAAGAAGAGCCTGAGGCTCTAATCGGTGATCGGTAAGGCACCTTCTTGGTCTACTTCCCGGATTTATTTTTCTTAGGGGTTTTACCCTGATCATTTCTTACCCAGGAAATTTGTGGGGGGGGGGTTCAGTTTCAACAGGAACTTCATCTCCCTGTACTATAGCCTCCATTAAGTTCTAATTAGTCTCATCCTCCCCTTGCCCTTCTGGCTTAGCAGCAATTTTACACTGTTACATTGTCTAGCCTAGATGGTTCTCACCATCAACCATTTTTGAATTTTAATTTAATTCCTGTCTTTATTTTTACATTTATTTTTGATTTTTCCAACATGGTCAATGTATGCTGTAAGTTGGATTTCTGCTCCTACAGTTATTTCCAACACAGATGGTTTTCCTTGTTTGGTTATATTCATTTTTTATAAAGGGCATATTATATATTCTCTTTTTTAATATATTATCTGGTAGTGTTATACCATATTGATATACACTATCTGTATACAAAGGAATTGTTTTGTTTCAATACTCTATCAATCTTCCTTTTTTTTGTGCATTTCAGTATATATGGAATGATTGTCCCTATTTTGTTGCTTTTTAATATATATTTTTTATATATATAGAATAAATCTGTATATATTTTTTTTATATAATTTTTTTCCCTCCATTAGTGGGTTAATGTGTGGCAGATTTGGAGTTGGTCATACCAGCTGTATTTGCCATACAACTCTCATACTCCATATTGATGCTTTTTCATATATATTTTCTCTCTACAGGTTGATTCTTATTTTTAGATATTAATTCCTGTTAACATATTACTGGCAAGCGATCCCTTTTCCAAAATGGTTGATTGCTGCCTGAGATCCCCACATGTCCGTTTAGGGCGACTTTATTGTAAAGGGTGTTTTCAAAGTTTAAGGCAAGCGATCCCTTTTCTAAAAAGGTTGATTGCTGCCTGAGATCCCCACATGTCCGTTTAGGGCGACTTTATTGTAAAGGGTGTTTTCAAAGTTTAAGGCAAGTGATCCCTTTTCTAAAAAGGTTGATTGCTGCCTGAGTTCCCCGCATGTCTGTTTAAGATGACCTTATTACAAAGGGTGATTTTAAAATGTTAAAGTTCAAGGCACTGACAGTGCTTATACTATTGGCAAGCGATCCCTCTTTAAAGATGGCCGATCGCCATTCATGATCCCCAGACGTCAGAGAAGGGTGGTCTTAGAATGTTACAAACGAATTAAAAGGTGGCGAGTCAGCACGCCGCTCGTGCCCCTGGAAGAAGTCTGCTATTGGACGAAACGGCGTAGGGAGGAACGGCGTGCTGACGACACCATTGTTTTTATCCTCACGACCATCCGGAAGGACGGGCGGATTGTGAGAGCCGGCCGGCTTACTATTTATATGCTTCTAAAGGATTCGTTATTTGTAAGTGCAATCGAATTTCTTTTATTAAATCTTTTAAAACGTTACTACTCTATGTTGGCATCCCTTTTCTTTTCTTGGCTACACTTTGGGAGTGATTGCTTTTTGGGACCCAGCCGCATTGAGACTGAGTTTGGAGATTCACACAGGATTCCACGTTGATACTCGTTAAGGCAATCCAGCCTGCTGTGCTGTTGATGCTTATGATTATTATCTATCTGGTAAGCAGATCTGCATTAAGAGGTGGAGGTGGAGGCTCTCTTCTGTCCTGTAGAATCACAATCTCCTACTTGGGATATTTCTCTGAACTCACTGAACTTTAAATTTTCCCTGGAGCTGAATACCAACACTTTATGAACTCTGTCAACACTGTTTGCTTTTTTATGTGATTGTGTTATACATTGGAGCACTTGGTGTTGGTTTTCTAATTATTTCTTTTTGTATTCAATGCACATTTTGTTATCACATATAGTATTGATGTATTAATTTTAGCAGCGCAGCACACCCTATTTACTGTTTACATTTTGTTTATCTGACATTTGTGCTGCAGCAGCACTCACGTTTATTTATATTTAAGATTGCTTGGTCTTGCCACCAATCCAATTCTTTGTTTTATATTAGACCTGCGCAGTATTTTCCACTGTTTTTCACTTCCTGTCTGCCACCTTGTGGAGCTCAGAGGAACTGCAGAAACATCTGGTGAACATGGCCTTGTGCTGTGTGTGTATGTACTGTATACCTTATAGGTGGGTCATCTCCACTCCCACCAAGGGGGATAGAAATATATTACTGACTCGGGGGAGGGGGGGGGACATTTTGGCCCCTTTGATTTTGCAGTAAAATTGATGTGAGATTTAGTCATGTAGAAGATCTGTTATATGGATACAAAGAACCCCAGCCGAGAGTAAAGGGTGGAAATGGCTCCTGATCCCCAGATTTGGGCAATTATGTCACCAATATAAATAGAAAAAAACCTGCGCTATGTGTAACAACTCAAATACCTACAGAAATAACTTATACCGGACTGCTGCTGTAACAAAGGTAAGTATTCCCTTTATCACCTAGAAGAGCATTATGTGTCACAGCGCTGTCCTATTGTGTGTGGTGCTAGGTTACATGTGTAAGACCTTTGACCTATGACACATCAGGGGGTGCAGGACAGCCAATTGAGACATTTTTTTTTTCTTAATTGCTTTTTATTCTTCTTTTCCATTTTAGCAAACATTGCATATGATTACATGTAAAAATAAAATAAAAAAATAAAACATTTTTGGTACAGTTTAGTTGTTTACATGCAAACCCTTATACAGTGTGCATCAATTGTCTACAAAAAGTGTCCTCACCCCCCCTTTCCCCCTCCCACCCCCCCCCCCCCCCCCTTTGATAGAAGAGCCAGAAGTCCAACAGATAAAAGGAGAGACAAAGATGCAGCGAAAAGGAGAAGATATCTTAGTCTAATTTGTCTGGTTATTCATTGGAGAGTATCCTTGAGGGTCTCAGCAAAGTGTCACCCATCTAACGGGAATCCCATTTCTTTTAGCCAGGGCCCCCATACTCTTTTAAATTTATTGTAGTTTCCTTGTTTAATGAGGGCTACCCTCTCACACCATATCAGATCGTTGATATTTTCAGCCCAGGTCTCGACGGATGGAAGAGCCTGCGATTGCCATCTTTGTGCTATCAGCTTCCGAGCCTGGAACAGGCACTTGAGTACACTCTCCAAGACTCCTACCGGGTTTCTATGATCTTCCATGATTCCTAGCAGACAAGTCCTAACTTCTGGCTCCAGAGAGGTCACAAACACCCTATTAATCCTGTTTATCACTTCTGTCCAGTATCTAAAGAGCTTGGGACATCTCCAAAACATATGTATAAGATCTCCTGGTGCCTTACATCTAGGGCATTCATCGCTCTGTTTCCACCCTAATAGAAACATTTTCGTAGGTGTATAATAAACTCGATGCAGTAGAAACAGATGAGACAGCCTCTGGGCTGGGGCAATTGATACCAATGTAAGATCTCATTCCACTGTTCCAAAGTCAATACCCCAATGTCTCTTTCCCATCTTTCTCGGCTCTTATAGACCCCAGTTTGGTTTATAGTTTTAGTACCTAGTTTATAATATAATGCAGATATTTGGCCTCTCGTGGCAGTATCTTGAATCATTTTAAGCAACCCAGGAGTAGGAGTCTTAACTAGTGGATGGATCTTAAACTGAGTTTGGAGGGCATGCCTGATCTGAAGGTAATTAAAGAAGGTTTTATTTGGTATATCAAATTCTTCCCTCAATTTAGAAAACGTTTAAGCTCTCCCTCATACATATGCAGCAGTCGTGTTATTCCCTGGTTTTCCCAGACTCTAGGGATTTCAATCGGTTTTTGTTACGCCAGATAATGGAATGATAATGGAATGAGGTTGCTTCCAGAGCTTCTATTATTGTGCTATGTGGGGCCCTTGACAACATTAACCTAAAACAGCTGTTCCCTGGGTTTTTGTTACCACAACCCACTAAGTGCTGCAACTGAGACGCCAAGAAATACGTTCTTGGGTGTGGTAACGCCATTCCCCCCTCACCCACCGGGAGCTGCATCGTCTGCAGTCTGATTCTAGACTGACCCCCCTTCCACATCAAGTCCCTAAACAGCGTTTCGATTCGTCTAAACCACATTTGGTTTACCCAAACCGGGGAATTATGGAGAACATATAATATCTGAGGGAGCCAGATCATTTTTATCTGGTTGCATCTCCCAGCTACCGAGAGAGGGAGGCGGTTCCAAATATCTTTTTTCAGTTTAAGCTTTAACAATAATGGAACTATGTTATTAAGAATATATTCCTTAGGCTCCCTAGTTATCCAAACCCCCAGGTATTTTAATTTTGTTGAAATTTCCAACTGGGGTGCTTCGGCTATTGCCTGTGTACCTAGCGGATCTATTGGAAGTAAGGCAGATTTCTCCCAATTAACTCTTAATCCCGAGAATCCTCCGAACTGCTTCACCATTTGGACCACAGGGGCCAGCGAGCTATCTACGTCTCCTAGAAAAAATAGGACATCATCCGCAAAAAGCGAAATCTTATCTTCCTCCACGCCCCTTTTAAACCCTTGAATTTCTTTACTTAGTCTCACCTTAATAGCAAGAGGCTCCATGGCCAATGCGAAGAGGAGTGGGGAGAGGGGGCACCCTTGTCTCGTGCCTCTCTCGAGATCAAATATGTTTGAAACTCCGCAATTGACTTTTATTTTTGCTCGTGGTTCCCTATATAAGAGCTTGACCCTATTAATAAATATTGGCCCAAATCCAAAGCTTTCTAATACCCTCCAGAGATATGGCCATTCAATGCTGTCGAACGCCTTAGCAGCATCTAAAGCCAGCAATGCTCTAGACCCCTCATTATCAGTCGGAATTTGTATGTTTAAAAAAGCTCTTCTAATATTTATACTAGTTGACCTATTTGGGATGAACCCTGATTGGTCCGAGTGGATGAGATCCTCTATGCACCCTTTAAGGCGATTTGCCAGCACCTTGGCAAAGATTTTTGCATCTGTGCAAAGCAATGAGATTGGTCTGTAGGAGGACGGATCTAGTTTATCTTTTCCCTCTTTGTGTATTACCACCACCGTTGCCTCCAGCATAGAAGAAGGGAGATGTCCCTCCAAGAGCGCCCTTTCCAATGTCTGGTGAAGCTCTGGTATCAAGATTTTACCTAGCCGCCTATAGATCTCTATTGGGAGGCCATCAGGGCCAGGTGACTTATGGCTGGACATCTCCCCCACTACTGACTGAAGTTCTTCTAGTGTTATAGGGGACTCTAGTTTTTCCCTATCGGTTGGTGACAATGCTGGAACCGGAAGATCATGGAGGAAGGATTCCATACCCTTGTTTCCTCCCCTGGACTTATAGAGGGATTTATAGAAATCATAGAATACATTCCTTATCTCATTACCATCAGTGGAGATATCTCCTGCGGGAGTCCTAATTGCCGTAATATTTGAGGAGGGAGAGTTGGCCCGGACCAGCATAGACAGTGCTCGCCCCACTTTCTCTCCCTCTCCAAATTTGGTTTGTTTCTGAAATATCTGATAATTTTGTGTTTTCCTCATAATAGCCATCCTGTACACCTTCTGTTTGTCTAACCAGTCTTCCTGTCTGATTGGGGTTGGGGCCTCAATATAGCTTTGTTCAGCTGCTAAAGCTTAGTTTCTAAGTTTCTCCTCCACTGCCCTAGATTCCTTCCTGACCCTTGCCACCCTCTGAATCAAAAGGCCTCTTAAATAGGCCTTTAGTGTGTCCCAGACCACTCCGGACTCAGCCGAGCCTACATTAATTTGAATATATTCTTCTAGACTGTTCAAAAGTTCTCCTGGTTCACCCATTAGGTTCGAGCCAATATGGGCTAATTTTCCATTCTTTTGGAGCAGATTTCTCATTGCTCCTAATGACTAAGTCTAGTGGAGAGTGGTCTGAGACCCCCCTTGGTCCATACTCTATCTCTGTGACGTTATCTAGTGCCAACTCGTTACCCAGAGCCATGTCAATTCTAGAAAGAGTGGCATGTGAGGTGGATAGGCATGAGTATTGTCGGGTACAGGGATGGCGAATGCGCCACATATCTTTTATTTCTATTTCCTCCAGAAATTGGGAGAAGCGACTCCCTTCCTCTGGAGTTTGCTTCTGGGGTGAGGGAAATCTGTCAAAGCCACTATCTAATACTGCATTATAATCTCCCACTGCTATTAAAGGTAAAGGTACATCAGTTTTATCCAGCATAAATTCCACCAGTCTCTGAAGAACATCGAACTTAAAAGGGGGGGGATATAGATGTTAGCTAATACGTATGGCCTGCCCCCAATGGAAAAGGCTAAGAATATAAACCGACCCTGATCGTCTATCAGAGTTTCTTCACAAGTAAATGGCACCCCTCTGCCCACCATTATGCTCACCCCTCTAGAATATGAGGAGTGGACCGAATGGTAACGAGAGGGGAATTTCCGTGAGCCCAACTGGGCCATATTGTCTTTAGTTAAATGTGTCTCCTGTAGGCACAGTATCCCTAGCCCTCTCTCATCCATTGATGCCAATATCAGGGCTTTCTTAACGGGGTCCCCCAATCCACGTATGTTCCACGACCTAATCCTCCAAGTCATAATACATATGGATATGAATAATTATAGGAGGCAGCAGTAGGAGAGAATAAGCATAAACCGCCCTCCTACCGCTCTTCTCTCCCCTTTTACCTCACTCTCCTCTCCCCCGCTCCTCCATCTCCTGCCATCGCTCCAAACTAGTGCCTCTCCTATACCCTACTGGACTTGATGTGTCTTCCTCTATCAAACTACCCACCCTTCTTTCCCCTCCCTCCCTACCCCTCCCCGCCCATAAGGGCTCCCCCTTGGGGCTTCACCTGTGACCTCACCACTCACATCTACCCACCTCCACCCACTTATTCTAACACTCATTGACCTCTCGGTCATACTGAGTGGCAAGAACCTCATCTCTCCCTCCTCACCCGCCTCCCACTCTCAATCCCAATTACCACAAAGAGAGAAGGCGGAAAAGAAAAAAGAAAACAAATATACCGTTCATAGTCATTCCTTCCTCCCAGGCATATTAGGTGTATTGGCAATTCAACAACATTTTGTTCATTCTATCATTATATAGAAAGACCCTTATATACCAATTTCACCCTCTCCCCCCCCCCCCCAAAAAAAATAAAAAAATAACCCCAACAACCCCCCTACCCCCTCAAACTATAAGGCCTCGTACACACGATCAAATCTGTCTGCTGGAAACGGTCTGCAGAAGACAGATTCGATCGTGTGTACGGGCGAGCCGACGGATTTGGCCACCCGACAGATTTCAAAGCATGCTTTGAAATCTATCGGGTGGGAATCCTCCGTCCGCCCGACATGTCTGCTGGTTAGTACACTTACCAGCAGACATGTCGTCTCGCACCGGCGCCGAATGGATTCGGCGCATGCGCGGAAGTGTTTTACTTCCTGGTGCGGTGACGTGGCGGCGTCAACGTCACCGCCACGTCACCGACACGTCAGCGCGCCGTCTGCTGGTGGGGATTTTGGTTTGCTCGTGTGTACACGCGAGCAAACCAAAATCCTAGCAAACAGATTTGTTCAAATCGGTCCGACCGATTTGAACAAATAGATTGTCTCGTGTGTACGAGGCCTTATGCCGCGTACACACGGCCGTTTTTTGCGATGAAAAAAAACGACGTTTTCTGTGAAGTAAAAAACGACGTTTTTGAAACGTCACTTTTCAAAGACAATTTTGCATACACACCATCGTTTTTTCACAAAAAGCGAGGTTACGTTCACCACTCTTTTCCATTGAAGCTCACTTCATAACTAGCTTCTGGGCATGCGCGGGTTGAAAAACGTCGTTTTGAACGACGTTTTTGCTACACACGGTGACTTTTTGTGAAACAAAAAACGACGTTTTGAAAAACGACACAAAAAATTCAAGCATGTTGGAATTTTTTTTTGGTCGTTTTTTTTAAGACAAAAAACGACGTTTTGCCCACACACAATCAATTTAAATGACGTTTTAAAAAACGTCGTTTTTTTTCATCGCAAAAAACGACCGTGTGTACGCGGCATAAGTGTATTTAACAATATTCTTATTTTACCATTGTTGAGAACCCCAAAGAAAAAGGAAAAAAAAAGGGGGGGGGGGAAGACCCCCAAGGTAGACAGAGAGAGGGGAGAAAAAATAGATAGACAAAAAGGGAGAAATAAGTCGTTACAGTTATTTTGCAATTTTTGCAAGTATTTAAGGTGACATGTTATTTAAGTTAAAAATGCCAAAAAAAGCCACTCCCCCCTCTTTCTTTCCCCTTGTCCTCCCCCTCCCCTACCCTCCCCCCTCCTCCCCCCCCCATCTCAAAGTGATAGTGCATTTAGTGTCAGTGATTATTAGACAACATCAATTCCAAACACGGAAGAAAAAAAAAAAGGGTAGGAAGGAGCCCAACCATAATAGCCCCCAACCCCAAATGGTATTATTCAATATCCTTTTTGTTCTAATTCAAGTTCCCCAAAGTTGTGGACTATCAGTACCGCATTTATAATCAATTAGTGTCCATAGTCTTATAGTGATCTTATAAAAATACACACAATGAAGATCAAAAATCAAATAAATTACTGCTATTAGTTCCCCCAATGGCCATATGGCAATAAGTACAGTGCAGGTGTACAAGTGCCAATAAGTGCATATGAGCAGACAATCCCCCTTCAAGATTAAATGATCTGAAAATTGCAGTGTACACTATATGGTATATGTCTCCTGTGCCTTATCCAATGGTCCAAAGTAGAGGGCAACTTGATCGGAGTTAATAGGATATTTGTGGGGTATATTGAGATGTATTGAGATGTATTAAAATGTATTAAGTCCACACCTCTACTTGACCCCTTTCTCCTATTTACTTCCCCTTTCTTCCTCCTATTCCTTGTATAGTGAATAATTGAGTCCCCTCTTCATGTTGATCTCCTCTCTCCCTCTCTCTTCTTCCCCTCTCCCTCCCCTCTCCTTTACCAACAAATGATAAATAAATGGCAATCAGTTGGACAGTCAATCAGTTCAGGGAGATAAGGATACTAGAGGCAGCATAAGATTTTACAAATGGCAATCAGTTGGACAGTCAATCAGTTCAGGGAGATAAGGATACTAGAGGCAGCATAAGAGAGCAGGTACGTCTTAACACCAGGAAACATTGGAGGGCTAGTGCTGTACGCTGGAGCAGATGTCTCCTTACCAGTACCTCCACAAATGCGATCCCGAGCGGGTAAAACTAGTGTCCTTGCTCCAGTCACTGATCAGCCTCCTCAGCTCCGACTCGCGTGGTGGTAAAGTTCTCACGGCGTCCCGTACTCTCGCGGGATCTCGGGAGAAGCGTCGGGGAGACGAGGGAGCTCCAATCCCGCACCGCTCTCGCCTCTAACCAGACCTTTGGGCAGACTCGGAAGTGTTTCCTCCTCGAGCGGCGCGGCAGGCAGGAACGAAAGGTAAGGAGCCGTGCATTTAGAACAACAGTCTCCAGCAGCAGGGGTCTATTAGAGTATTCGCTTTCGCGGCATAGCTTTTTCCCTGAGGATAGGAGGGGTGGAGAGGTCCTCACACACTCATGCTCGCGCTCTCACTCTCACTCCATCTTGCATCCGGTCGCAATGCATATTCTAACTACATGATTACATCTTCCAATTGAGACATTTCAGAACATGGACATACCCCCCTAACTTATAAATAGACCTGATCTGGCAGCCATCTTACATTCTGCTGTTTGTAAGTGTAGGGAAAGGGTGCTGTTTGGAGCAGGGACAGGCTATATTATTTCAATTAGCTATCTAAAGGTCCACAAAAGTAATTTCAAGGACTGGTATAGGTGTGCTACTTGCTCTATAGTATATAGGTGTCTAATACATTCATATACTTTTTGTCAGTGTAGGGCGAGGTTGGCGTTTCCAGCAGGGACAGCGTTTAGGCGACACAAATTGCTACCTAACACGTCCACAAAAGTTCTTTCAAGCACTGGTATAGGTGTACTACTTGCTGTGCACTGCAGTATATAGGTGTAATATACATGTAGCGCCCCTGTACTTCCAAGTACAGACGCTATTTAAATCTAGAGGGGGATGAGAGAGTTACCTAGCTCTCATCCATATGATTTTGTACAAATTCAGCTTTGTTCTGGCTGGACTGTGCTGCCGGGTCATTCTGTGTTCCAGAGATGCCTTACCACCCCGGGGCGTCAGGTGGCGGCAGTGGTGTCCAGGCAGGAACGCCTTCTTGCCAGCAGCCAATCAGAGGGTTTTTTCCCTCGCGGGGCATGCTGGGGGAGGGTACTTCTAGGGACGCCATTTTGGGCAAGGTGTGGTTTAGTGGTTGGATCCACCTTCAGGGTGTGTGCACATCACGGGCCCCAGCGATCGCCTATCAGGCCAGGGCACACGTGGCATGGGTTATCTTTGGTTCTGGGACCATGAATAAGCACTGATCCAGTGCGAAACGCGTCGGCTGTTCCTTGTTTCCACTGCTGTGACCCTATTTTTGTACATGCTGTCTATTGAATAAAAGACCACCCATCAGGTTTTGGAGTGCGGCTATCCATTTTTCTTTGTCTTCATTTTGCTTAGTGCACCGCCAGCACCCTCGGTATCCTGCACCACCTGTAACCATTTAGTGATCCCACCTGGAGCGGTGACTCCATTCTTTCTATTGGTTCTGGGACCATGTTGGCCCTGAGCGACTGAAGTTGCGATGGGACCCAGTGACTTATTGGGTCCCCAACCACCTTGAGAGAAGATCCCAAGCGAGTTGTGCTGTTCGGTGGGGAGTCAGTCTGAGGAGAGCCAGGAGGCGGGTGATCCAATAGGGCCTAGACAAGCCATCGGGGATCGAGGTGACCGGACACTAGGAGTTTGTCTAATGGCAACCTGTCAGTCGGTGACTGTAATTAAGGACTACCTGAGGGAGGTTCAGACAACTACTGTCATTGAGAAGGAATCGCTCCATTAAACTGCATTCCAGAGCAAGGGCCTGTGGCAAAGGTTCCACTCCTACTTCTATTTGAGTCTGTGACAGAGACTTGTTTTCCTTCTCAAGGTTCCGAGTGATACCCTGGCTGCCAGTTCTGTGAGAGAGACTGTCCAGGTACACTACACCCACTCCGGCTGGAGTGGCGACGAAGCAAAGGTATTGTTGAAGCAGGACTGCTTCTGTATGGTTAAGGCCTGAATCTGCAACTCTTCTTTTCACCCATCTTTCATTGTCTACCCAAGTTAACTGTTTGCCGTGTTTGGCAAGAGAATAAAAGCACAGAAAGTGACATCCTGCTGTTTGAACATTGTCATTGCTCACATTATCTATTCATCATCATACCCCTAGACACATCACAGAGGTAACACACCGACCCAAATCTATCCAGTGGCTCCTGCGGGGGTAGCGCTACATACACTTTTAATATACTTTCGAATATAGAACAAATATTATAGTGGATTTGTATTGTGCAGCATTGTGACAGGCGGTGTATTTGGTTACTGCTGGATTTTTGCCTCTTTCGCTGCTTTACTTCTGCTACACACATAAAAAAAAATCCTGAAAAAAAAGTTTCATAACTGGTGAAATAAACCAGTGGCCCCCCAAAATGACAGATTTTGTTATATACCTTCTTCCACATACACTGCACTTCTCTAGAGATTTTTTGTCACAGAGTCATTTAAAAAATGACAGGCAGAGGAAGAGGCAGGCCCTTCCGCAGGGGTTGTAGGGGTAGAGCAGGAGCACCAGGCCAGAGCCAAAGTGGGATGTGGCACAATGTTCATTTGATTACGTCAAAGCACGCACCAGACTTGGTTGAGTGGCTCGCTCTCCGCTTGAGTCACAGGAATTATTTTCCAATCTATCAGAAGATATTTCAGATGCGCAGCCATTCTTGGCATTGGATCAGGAAGAGGAGGTAGCAACAGCCGGCACTCAGCAGTCTGACCACTGTACTCAGATCAGCCCAAGGAGGTTGGTGCCCGCTGTTGCTGCCTACTCTGAGATCTCTACTGTTAGTGATGGGGAAGATGACAGTGATAAGGTGATAATGACGTGTCTACAGACATCACGTGGGTGCCCACAAGAGAGGAAGGGGGGGAGTTCACAGGGAGAGATAGACCAACATATAGGGAGGAGAAGCAGGCCGAACTTACATTGCACAGGAGGGACAAACCAGACTCCTAATGTATCAGGAGCGAGCCAATCAACCATGTACAGTCATATCTGGCTCTCCCAGGTGCCGGCCCATGGCTCTGCAGTGTGGGCTTTTTTTAACGTGTCCGCTGCAGACAATAGTGTTCCCATTTGCAGTCAACTCAAAAGTCGCGGTAAGCCCAACACTCACCTAGGGACAACCACCATAAGAAGGCACCTGGCCTCCCATCACCGAGCCCAGTGGGAGCAACGCCATCAGAACCCACAAAGCCACACTCCAGGCTCTCACCGTCCAGCCTCTTCTCCTTCCCTTCTATGCTCACAATTGTCCTCCACTACTCCTTCCATCATGCCTTCCTCATGTTTTTCTGCAAAAAGGCAGGCTTCCGTGGCCCAAATGTTCAATCGTGAAAAAAAAAAGATGACGCCGGATAACCCTCTTGCCAACGGTTGACCGATGGCTTGTCGGAACTGATAGCCCGCCAATTACTGCCATATAAACTGGTGGACTCGGAGGCCTTTCGAAAATTTGTGGTTATTGGAAGACCACGATGGAAGGTCCCAGGAAGGAAATATTTCTCACAGAAGGGCATCCCAGAGCTATATGGCCATGTTCAGCGGCAAGTGAATGTATCTCTGGCACACAGTGTCGGTGCCAAGATACATCTGACCACAGACACGTGGTCTAGCAAACACAGGCAGGGAAGGTATATAACTTTCACTGCCCACTGGGTGAACCTTCTGACGGCCTTCAAGCATGTAACCCATGGTACCCATGTAGATGTGGTTTTACCGCCACGGATTTCATGCAGGCATGCCTCTTCTCCTCCTACTCCATCCTCCTCGACTGACTCCTCATTTTTTCCGATGCTACCGTCTCCTCCGCTGTGCCGCCCAACATGCCCAGAACCTATTCAACATATCAGGTAAGACTTTGCCATGCTGTGCTGCGTCTGTTGTGCCTGGAAGACAGGAGCCACACTGGTCCTCCACTCCTTTCAGCTTTGCGTTCACAGGTAGATCGGTGGCTAACACCGCTCAATTTGACAGTTGGTAAAGTGGTGTGCAACAATGGTGCCAATCTGCTGAGCGCGCTGAAACAGGGCAAAATTACACACGTGCCATGCATGGCACACGTCCTGAACTTGGTCGTGCAGCGATTTATTGCCAAATACCCTGGGCTCCAGGACGTCTTGCGGCAGGCCAGGAAAATCTGGGCCCATTTCAGAAGATCTTACACGGCCATGGCTCACCTTGCTGACATTCAGCGGCGACACAACCAGACGTCTTATTTGTGACTGCCCGACACGATGGAACTCAACATTGTATATGCTTGATAACTGCACGTTTCTGCTGGAGCAGCCTAATGACTACCTGTATGAACTCTACAGCATGACAGGTTGTGGGAGCTTGGTTTTTTTGCACCGCGCCAGTGGCTGCTAATGCGTGCCTCATGTAGACTTCTGCGGCTATTTGATCAGATCACCAAACCGGTCGGTTGCAGCCAGGGAGCCATCAGTGATATTGTAACTTACGTCTTCTTTCTGGAGCGTGCATTGCGTTGTGTCATTGATTAAGCTGTCGAGGAGCAGGAAGATGAGGAAGCCGCAATGCTGGATGAATTCCCAGGGGAGCTACTCCACCTGAGACAAGTCAACAACGGGAGTCAGAGGAGGATGGTGTCGGGGCGGAGGAGGAAGAGCAAGAAGAGCATTCTTTAAACCTTTCTGGGATCCCTGGTGTATCCATGGAGGAGGAGGACGACATCCTGGATGATGAGCAGGAGCCAGGCCAGTACAGCGCTTCCAGTTTAGTGCAAATGGGGGCCTTCATGCTCCAGTGTTTTACCCCCGTATAAAAAGCATAAAGGGCAAGGACCAGTATTGTGTGGCAATGTACTAAGACCCCCGGTACAAACAAAACATGGCGGAAATGTTACCACCATCACAGAGGGATATCAGAATGCAGCACTTCCAGGCCTTGCTTCGAAATGCTGCATTCTGCTTTTGCGTCCGCTGGCAGAGGATTTTCCACTCACAGAGAAACAGTTTCGGGTACCAATCCAACAGCGCCTGCAAGAAGAGGGCAGTTTGAAGATGTCTTGGTCACTAATGATATAAGATCATTCTTTCAGCCGACCCATCGACAGCTGTCCTCCGGATCCAGCATCAGGGAATATCTCGACTACATCGGGTTAACGGCCGATGTGGACGCACTGAGAAGTGATGAACCCCTGGACTACTGGGTGGGCAGGCTTGACCTCTGGCCAGAGCTTGTACAATTTGCAATGGAACTGTTGGCTTGCCCCCATCCAGTGTCCTGTCCGAAAGGACTTTTAGCACAGCACGGGGGGTCGTGACCGATAAGCGCTCTCGCCTAGCTCACAACAGTGTTGACTACTAGGGTTGTCCCGATACCACTTTTTTAGGACCGAGTACAAGTACCGATACTTTTTTTCATGTACTCGCCGTTACCGAATACCAATACTTTTTTTTAAATGCAGCCACGTGTCCCCAAATGCAGCCTTGTGTCCCCAAATGCAGCCATGTCCCTCTGTTCAGCCATGTCCCTCTGTTCAGCCACGTCCCAAAGTTCAGCCACGTCCCTCTGATTAGCCATGTCCCTCTAAGTTCAGCCATGGTCCCTCTAAGTTCAGCCATGGTCCCTCTAAGTTCAGCCATGTCCCCTAAGTTCAGCAAAGGAGGGGAGGGAAAAAAAAAGGAAGGGAAGAAGGGAAAAGAAGGGAGAGAGTACCCTCCCTATGCATCTTCATGTAGTATTATTGTCCGAGGATTACATTTACCTTCATACCCTCATGAATATAAAAGACATAAAATGTAAATACATAAATACAGCTTATGTATGCTTAAATACCCAATTAAATTGGTATTATCCCCTGCGTGATACCATGGTGAGTATACTAAGCATAAGAAAAAAATAAAATATCAATACATTTTTTGCATGCCTATATACATAGCCATGTGAGTGCTACCGAGTGCCTAAATACAACTGTGCCCTCAAAAGCCTTGGAAATGTACATAACTACCAAACGGGAAGAAAAAGGGGGGGGAGGAAACCATAACACAGTTAACCCCCTCAATCCCCATAGGTATAGACATAAAAACCTGGCGCTCCTAGGGGGAGAACCAATTAGATATCACAAATATAAAAACAAAAACATTAAAGCCAACCCCTCGCTCCCCCCAACAGGTGTGGGGAGGGGGGACTGGCAGACAGCACCTCTAAAAACATAGGGGCCCCCCTTAGAGAGAAACGTCTATGATGTAGAAAAGAAATACTGGCCTATACAAAAAAAAAATTTCAGAAAGGGGCCTTATCAGGTAAAAGTTGTTTTTATACCATCCCACCAGTCCAAAAACAGACACTTATCGTTTGACTTATTTTCATCTTCCTCGCTGGGGCCTGGGCCCCCCTTGTTTGTGGAGAGCTATAGGGCTGTTTTATTCTCTTCCAGCCAGTTAACTACTTCACTCGGATCGGTAAAAAAAAAGTCCTGCCCAGAGCTGCCACTCTGAGACGGGCCGGATACAAAAGTGCATATGTAATTTTATATTTCTGTAGGGACTTTTTAACGGGTATAAACTCAGCTCTCCGTTTCTGCAGGTCAGGTGAGAAATCAGGGTATATTGGGACCCTTGCTCCATTGTATGTAATATCTCCCAGCTCTCTAGCTTTTTGAAGCAAAGTCACCTTATTAGTATAATTGAGGAGTTTGAGTAAAAACGGTCTTGGGTGCTTCCCCTGCTGGAGGACTTTAAAGGGGACCCTGTGGGCCCTCTCGATGGAAAAAAATGCTAAAAGAGCGTCAGGACCAATAAATTTCCCTGCACCAGCTTTCCATGAAGGCAATGGGGTTTGAGCCCTCGCATCTTTCAGGTAGGCCTACCACTCTCACATTGTTTCTGCGTAACCTATTTTCCAGTGCATCTAATTTAGCCGCTTGGAGGTCTGTTAGCTCCTGTAACCCCCTTAATTCCCCTTGTAGTGGAAATAATACATCTTCAACTGCACTTAATCTCTCCTCCAGTACATTCGTTCTTAATACAGTCCCATGCAGTTCCTGCCTCATGGATAATAGTTCTTCTTTTAGGCCTGATAGCTGCCTATCAAAATTGGCCATGAAGTCCCTGCATGAGTTCACGGCACATAATACATCTCTAAGGCCGCGTACACACGAGGGGATATGTCCGCTGAAAACGGTCCGATGGACCGTTTCAGCTCCGCTCGTGTGTATGGGCTAGCGGACAGATTTCTCTGCTTTGAAATCTATCCGGTGGGGATCTGTCCGCCTGACATGTCTGCTGGTTAGTACACTTACCAGCAGACATGTCGTCCCCCACCGCCGCCGCGCCGCTGCCGAATGGATTCGGCGCATGCGCGGAAGTGTTTTACTTCCTGGTGCGGTGACGTGGCGGTGACGCGGCGGCGTCAACGTCACCGCCGCGTCACCACCACGTCACCGCCACGTCACCGCGCCGTCCGGCGGCGGGGAATTTGATCCGATGGTGTGTACACGCCATCGGATCAAACTCCCGATCGGACATATCCGATGGAAATGGTCCGCGGACCGTTTTCATCGGATATGTCCGATCGTGTGTATGGGGCCTTAGAGTTGGTTCCCCTTCTAGTACCAGGCTGTCTGTTGGGAGGTCAGATTCACCAGACATCCCCGGGGTTACAGACATATTTACAGTTCCAGGAGCCTCTAGGGCCAACCCTTTAGTACTCACGGTTTTGGCGATAGTTAGGCTGGGCGTACTAGAAGATTTTACCGCTGCTTGGCCGAGGCTTCTTCTTTCCTGGGATGAGCCTATCTGCGACTTGGACTGCGATGCTGCTGCAAGTAGATGACCTTTAGCCGGCGAGATAGCGGGGGTATGTGCAAAACGCTCCAATTTAGCGGCAGCAACCTGGTTACTCTTGGTGGATCTGGTAGTAGACATTCCTTGCTGGAATAACTTGGGGAAAATGAGCGAATTAGACCTCCAATAGTAGATTCTAGTAGAGTTGACAAAGTTCTGAATCCGCGTTTTATACTGGTTAATAGTGGCAGTTCAGGGAGGGCAGGAAGGACTAACCACTAGTTAGCAGCACTCAGGTTAAGATACCTTGTGGCCAAAGTTGGCTAAGGGTCAAAAGCAAAGCAAAGCACACTGCCGGCTGAAAAACTACCCCAGCTCCCTCGCTTGATTGTCAGGTATGTTAACCTTGACTCAGATAGCATCAATGCTGGGGAAGTAATAAATAACAACCCGCAGCTCTGTTCGTTGGTAGCCTGGTGGCCCTAGTATAACAAAAATAGCACTTATAAGGTGACAGGGTGGTGCCTTTTTTAATGCTCGTGAGTGCCCGTTTATTGAATTTGTTAGATGCAGTCACTCGCCGTGCTTGTGTCTACCGGCACCCCTTGGTTTACAGGGTAAAGCCTAGGACCGTGGCAGCGTGCGGTTCCCGTGTTCCCGCGAGATTTGCGGCAGTACCGTTGTTACGGAGTGTCAGCCGGCTCCTCGCCTCGGCGATGCAGGGAGGGATCCCCAAGCCCCCGGATGTGCCCGCTCCCCCCACACCCACCCGAGGCTCCCGATCGAGGCGCAGCCCGCTCCCGTGCCCGCAAAGTCAGGCAATCCAAGCAAGAAACGGAGCGTGAAGAGGGGTGAGTAGGGGATGGTCCGCTCCTCCGGCTGATAGGAAAGTTAAAAAATAAGTTTGCAAAAGACAGTTCTGCTGCTTACGCTGTTTGCAGGCTATGTACCAGGCTGTAGTCTATAGAGGTCCGTCAATGTTGATAAAAGAGCGCCGGGGAAGCGCCACGTCGTTTTAGCATTAAAGCCAATAGTCCATACAAGCCGTTCAAGCCGCCAGTCTAACAGTGCATAGCTTCCATGGAGAGCAGAGCAGAGGGACACGCACACCTGCTCACTCACTCACGGCACACACTCCTACATCCGGTCATGCCCCCCACAGGTCCCCTAAGTTCAGCCATGGTCCCTCTAAGTTCAGCCATGGTCCCTCTAAGTTCAGCCATGGTCCCTCTAAGTTCAGCCATGTCCCTCTAAGTTCAGCCATGTCCCTTTAAGTTCAGCCATGTCCCTCTGTTCAGCCATGTCCCTCTGAGTTCAGCCATGTCCCTCTAAGTTCAGCCATGTCCCTCTGTTCAGCCATGTCCCTCTATTCAGCCATGGTCCCCCTGAGTTTAGCCATGGTCCCCTAAGACAGAAACAAGTCAATCCCCCCCTCCTCCCGCCGCTGCTGACATCTACTTTCTATGCGCTGGGGGAACACAACAGCTGTCATTTGCATTTGAATAGCTGTGTTTCCCCGCCGCGCCGACAAGTATAGCCCCTCCCCCTTGCCCGGGCACTTTGATAGACAGATCACCCGTCCGACTGTGGCCGTATGCTAATTTTTGGGGCCTGTAACTGGCTGGGACTTACTTCTGTATCCAGCGAATGCCTAATGTACCACCAACCACAGAATACAAGGTTGTTTGCTGTCAGGTGAACGCCTGTGGCCGTGGGCTAATTTTTGGGGCCTGTAATGGCCGACACTTACTTCTGTATCCGGTGAATTCCTAATGTACCACCAGCCACAGAATACAAAGTTGTTTGCTGTCCGGTGAATGCCTGTGGCCGTGGGCTAATTTCTGGGGCCTGTAATGGCCTACGCGTACTTCTGTATCCGGTGAATGCCTATTGTACCTCCAGCCACAGAATACAAAGTTGTTTGCTGTCAGGTGAACGCCTGTTGGCAAATTTTTGGGGCCTATAATGGCCGGCACTTACATATGTATCCGGTTTTTCACTTAATACTTCTGGTAGGTCATTGTCCATGTTGTGGGACTATTTGTGAATGAATGAATGAATGAAAAACTTATATAGCGCGGCACATGCAAACTGAATCGCCTCTGGGCGCTTGTTGTTTCTGTCTCTCTGGTCATCAAAAGAGCAGAGTTTTTATCTGTCTTCTGAAGCTCAGGTGGTTTTCCTCCAACCGAATGCTGGTTGGTAAAGCGTTCCATAGTCTGGGACCTTGGAAAGCAAACCTTCTTTCTCCTTTGGACTTGTATCTGGCTTTGGGTATCTTGACCAGATTTTGGTCGGTGGATCGCAGAATGCGACTGGGGTTGTGGACTTCTATCTTTTCGCATAGATATTGCGGAGCCTTCCCATGGATGCACTTATGTGTCAGACAGAGTGCTTTGAAGGCAATTCTGTCTTTTACTGGCAGCCAGTGAAGGGTTCTCAGAGAAGGTGAGATTGATTCCCATGGTTTTTTCCCAGTCACAAGTCTGGCGGCCGTATTTTGAACGACTTGCAGACGAGTGATTTGGTACTTGGGGAGTCCGAGGTAAAGGGCATTTGCATAGTCCAGTCTGGAGTTCACAATTGTTCCCACCACGACTGCTACGTCTTCTTTGGGGATAAAAGGAATAAGTCTACTAAGTAGGCGCAGCAGATGGTGTGATCCACTGACTACTGACCCTATTTGTGCGTCCATTGTCATGTTGGTGTCAAAGATGACTCCGAGACTTTTGAATTTGGAGCTAGGGGTGATGATCTGGCCCAGAATGGGGGGAGGTGTCCAGGTTGTTGCAGGTTGACTCTTGCGACTGGCATGAAACAGAAGAAGTTCTGTTTTGGAGCTGTTGAGTTTAAGATAACTCTTTGTCATCCAGTTTTCTATCAAGGAGAGACAATTCTCTAAACTGAGATGATGATCCTGTCTGTTGCAGATGCGAAAGTACAGTTGCGTGTCGTCTGCATAGGAGTGGTAAAGCAGCTGTTGGCTACTGATGATTTCGAAGAGAGGGCGAAGATAGATGTTGAAGAGCACCGGTGACAGGGGTGATCCTTGAGGGACTCCACATGACACCGTGCGTTTTTCGGAAGTAAAAGGTCCTAATTTCACTGTTTGTGATCGGTTTTCCAAAAAGGAGGAGAACCATGATAGATCACGTTCTGCGACTTTGGCTACTTCAGTCAATCGAGTCAGTAGTAGTTTGTGGTCTACTGTATCGAAGGCTGCACTTAGGTCCAACAGAACCAGGAGACAAGATTCTCCTTCGTCTGCAGCCTCAAGTGCGTCGTCCCATATTTTCAGCAATGCTGTTTCCGTCCCGTGTCCGGGACAGAAACCGGATTGAAATGGATCAAGTAGATTATGGGTATCTAGATGCTGTTGCAGCTGTTGTACCACTGCTTTCTCCATTATCTTTGAGAGGACGTTTAGGCCTGTTATGGGACGGCGGTGAGTTGGGTCTTTGGGGTCTAGGGTGGGTTTCTTCAAGATGGGCTGGATAGTGCCCTCTTTCAGCAGGGAGGGCACTATGCCTTCCCTGAATGACTGGTTTATAAGCTGCATGATAGGTGGTGCCAGGATGTCGGCGCATTTCTTCAGCAGTTTAGTTGGGATAATATCATTAGGCGCTGTGCTATTTCGCAAAGTGTCGATGATATTTTTTGTGGCATCAACGGAGATGGGTTCCAGAGTGAACTTGGTTGATTGTAGATGGCTTCTATCGGTGTTGCGAGGTTGATCAAGGGGGGTGTTGCACGGGGTATTGTTTTGACTAATGCTTTCCCGGATTCCCTCAATTTTATTGATGAAGAAATCCGACAATTCATCGCAAAATTCTTGGGTATCTGAATTGAGGGCCTCAAGACAGCCTGGATTCATGGTCTGAGTGACCAATTTGAAAAGTTCGCGGGGGCGATTTAAGGCGCTATTGATGGCCTTAGAAAAATGATGTTTCTTGGCTTGGAAAATTTCTTTGTGATATTTTCTTGTTATTGCTTTGTAGCAGATGAGGTTCTCTTCTGAGGCGCTGCGTTTCCAGGCGGCTTCCGCCCTTCTGCGCTCTTGCTTCAGTAGTGACAGCTGGTTATTGAACCAGCCGCACTTGTTGTTCCGGATGCGGGCTTGGCGTTTCGGTGCTACTAAGTCGGCTGACTGTAGTAGTGCTGCATTTATGGCATCCAGTGTATCTGAAACTGTTCGGAGTGGTCGGAGTGCTTTTATTTTAATTCCTAAGGTAGATTTGAAGAGTTCCGAATGGAGCTTCTTCTGAGATCTTGTCCAGTGAGTTGTCACCGGCTTAGGTGTTTTTATCAATGGGGGAGTTTTGGAAATTATGAATTTAATTGCATGGTGATCTGTCCATGGCAACGGTTCATTTTCCAAAATACTTATTTCCAGATTTTGTCTGAAAATTAGGTCAAGCGTGTGACCTGAAGCATGTGTGGGCCCACATACTAGTTGCTGTAGCCCTAATCCTTCCAGCTGGTCAATACAGGCATCCGCGATCGGATCCTGTGAGGAGTTGGCCCAGAGATTGAAGTCCCCGAGTAGCAAAAGATGTTTGCTGTTCAGGGTATAAGTGGAGATAAACTCCGTCAGAGATGGTAAAAGCTGCGATTTTGGTCCGGGTGGCCTGTAGCAGAGTAGAATACGGACGGTCTCCTGGGGATTTGTTTGCAATTGTAGAGTAAGGGTTTCCATAATTGGAAGAGGATTTTGAAGGACTGGTTTACTGATCGCAAGATGGGTCTTGTGAATCACCGCCAAGCCTCCTCCTCTTTGCCCTATTCTGTTTTCCGTTATAATACGATAGTTTTCTGGCACCAATTCTCCTAGAATGGTGTTACAGTCGGCTGTGAGCCAGCTTTCTGTAATAAAGAGGCAGTCTAAATCGTATTGTAGTATGAAATCATGGATTTCTAATCCGTGTTTTACTGCCGATCTAGTGTTAATCAAAGCACATGATATGTGCTTAACTTGGGATGGGTGACTGAATTTTTTGACAGTCGATCGTCGATCAATTCTCAAAATTTGCTCAGTTCTTAGGGCCCTTTTGGTGACGGCTGGTAGCACTGCGGCAAATCGCCTCAGACCCCAAATGGTTTCTGCTGAATACCGCAGAATCGCCATAGTTGCCCGTCATCGGGGGGGGGGGGCGGCGGTGGTTGGATGGTGATGGGGGGAAGATTCACTGAATCCTCTCTCTTGGCTTTGGTCCAGAGGAAGGCAAAAAAACCCTGGCCAGACTACGCCAATATGCTGGGGCAGGGAAAAAAATTCCTTCCTGATCCCTGAAAGGCGATCGGCCAAGACCCTGGATCAAATAATGTTATGGTTTGGGGGACTTAGGGTAGGAAATGTCTCTAATTGCTGGGGGGGGGGGTGTACTAAGATGGCCGCCGGCCTGACAGAGAAATCCAGGCCGGGGGGCTATCTGTAGGGGGGATTGGCAGCAGGGGTGGCTGTGATTAGTTTATTTGGAGGTGGATGGGGTCCTCCAGGGGTGAGGGGGGGTATACTGGGGAGATTTTTGGGCCTGGGTATGGTGCGCCGCTAGGCCGCGGATAAAGCCGCGGTCTTTCCTAAGACGCGGCTGCCGCGGACCTAGCGAGGTTGGCGCGGAGCGCCGAAAAAGACGGGAATCAACGGCGGGGAGTGGATGGCGGGGGACGAGGAAGGGATGCCTCGACAATGAAACGGGGGTGGTGATCGGGGAGATTCGATCGACTGTCTCCCAGGATCCGACGCCGCGGCTTGTCCTGAAAAGGACGGCCGCCCTTGGTCCCAGGGAGACTGGCAGACTCACCTTCAAAGGAGGGGAGGAGGAATGCTGGGGGGGAAGCAGGAGAAAAAAAAGGCCAGGTTCAGAGCGGTCCGTGCAGAGGCTGGAGCTGGAGCTGTAGCTGGGCTGAGCAGGGCTGGATTGGACCCTGCCTGTCAGCCTGTCTGCCTGACTGCCTTCTAAGCCTGCCTGGAGCTATGGCACACACGTTCCTACTCCTAGGAGACGTGCGCCGTGTGGAGCTCCTGTTGCTAATCCGAGGCCTCACTAACTGAGAGAGAACACTTCCTCTCTTCCAATTGTCTGTTGATTGTCAGTTTGTGCACAGCTAGTAAGTATTTTGTGGCTGCAAATATGACCTGTAGGTTTTTAATATTCGCCTGCCATTAAAGTCAATGGGGCTCACCGCAAACTTGCAGTCGCGGACATTTGCGAAAGTTCGCGGTTAGCGTTCGCGAACCGTCCTATCAGATGTTTGTCCATCACTAGTCTAGAACACTCTGAGCGTCGCTATCAATTCCTTTTTATAGCAGACCGTGACCTATTTGCCGCCATTTTGGGTGTGATATTGAAGACCAGAGGCTGAAATAGATCGCCCACCATTTTGGGTAAGTTATTGAAGACCGAAGACCACAAATAGTCAGTCAGCGGCCATGTTTGGTGGGATTTTGAACACATAAGTCTTACTTCCTATAGTTAAATTGTTAGAATTAGCCTGATGGTCTTTTAAATTGTTTTTTGGAGACATAGATCAATACAGGGTTGTAAAACATGCTATGTGTTACTGGAATCCTGTAACGTCTAATCCCCAGGACCAGCGCCAACTCTACTTTTCTTCTCAGGCCTTAAGGGTTACTCGCCATCAGTTGCGCCACCTAGCCTATACTACGCCCCGCCTCTAACCCCACCCATATACACACCCTCATAAATTCTCATGAAATTACACTTAAATGTTTTATGCAGAATTAAGTTACACAAATAAATATTAACAACTGTATCACCTGTGCCCATCAACGCAGCCTCACTCTTGTCTATCAACACATTGTGACCAGTGCCCATTAATGCAGCCTCACCCTCGTCCATTAATGCAGCATGACCAGTGCCCACCAACGCAGCCTCACCCATGTCTATCATTGCAGCCTCACCTGTGTCCGCACCGTCACATACAGCCCCACCTTCCTGACCTCAAACGTGTGACAGACAGAACGCCGGTCCAATGCCAGGGAGTGTTCTGTCTGTCACAGGTGCGGGGTCAAGAGTGTGGGGCTTTGTACGACGGCGCATGGACTGCAATCCTAATGTAAGCTGTTATAGCAGGCAAACATCGCTCTGTGATCAACACCGGCTCTCCTCTTCCTCCACACGTCTTTCGCTATGATGATCTGGTCACCCCCTCTCTTCTTCCACGATCTTATTCTCTGATAGAACGACTCCCATTTATCCCTGCCTGTTGGCGGTGCTCCCCCCCCTCCCAGCTCCCAGACAGTTCTCCTCGCCAGCCCTAATTTTCCACTCAAAAAATGCGAGTATACAAGTAGAAAATTTGAGGGCTGATGTAAGTCATGGTGAGATAATCTCCCATTGCCTGAGCAATATTCTCATTTGTCTCTGAGCTCCTTTTTGCTATTTTTCGTCCTGCCTGTTGTTTTTTTTGGATTGATTTTCTGTGTAGTGACCCCGGCTTCATCTCTTGGATACGCTCGTCTGTTTCTTGTCCTGACCTTTATCCTGATTCTCCTCCTGATCTCTACTCCATATCCTCTTATACAGCTTTTCTCCACACCTGAAATGACCCTGGTGGGAGGAAATTTGGCACCAGCACTCAGCAAAATCCATCCCCACCATTAGGAGCTCTGAAGAAAATTGTCTGGTGTGTACACTTTGTTCCTCCGCACGTCAACTCCTTACATGATCACATGAGAGCTTATTTAAGCTAATTCCTGACAGATTTCTGTATGGTAAAGGACGGGGTTCACTTCAGTTTAGGAGAGGTAGGACACACCCAGGTACAATGATTTGGTGTGCTTGGCAGCCTTATATAGAGGGCCCCTCAAATCTTCCAATGCAAATGTCCCTCCATCTGGAGGCTATATGTCCTATAACATCACACTGACCTCACAACTCCTCCTCCCAAAGTCCCTCCAACTGGCTTTTCTTCTGGTGCCCTTAGGATGTCCGCGGACCCTTGGTATCCATACTTACAAAGTGGGACTGTTGGACTATATGTAATGACATCAGAATGCCTGCAACAAGCTTTTAACCTACGGAGTGTGGGGGTCCTATGTGGGTAAATTCTACATCAGCCATAAGTGGGGCTTTAATAATCCAAGACCTCTCCTCAGGGCCAAAGCCTTTCCAATGAACGAGGTACTGAAGAACGCCTCTACAAAGTCAGGAATCCAGAATTTGACTGACCTCGTACTCCTGATTATCCTCAGAGACCAGCGCCTAGCACGTTCTTCGGGGGTTAGTCTGGTCCAGCCCAGCTGCATAGGTTCCTCAGCAGGCAGAAGATGCTCCACGGGAAGAAGGGAGGGGATCTCAGACTGGCTAGGGCCCAGGGAATGCTGGCGTCTTTTTTCTAGGGACCTCTCCTGAAAACGAATGTCGATCTGATTGCACAAGGAGATAACTTTGTCCAGATCAGTGGAGATGGTTCTTCTTGCTAATTCATCCTTCACTCTATCAGAAAGGCCATGCAAAAAGGTTGCAACTAAGGCCTTATTGTTCCAGCTCAACTCATCCGTCGGTATGTGAAAATGAAGAGCATACTGTCCCACAGAAGCAGACTCTTGTCGGAGATGTAAAAGGGCACTGGCCGCTGAAGAGACACGACTTGGTTCTTCGAAGATATTTTGAAAAAGTTTCAAGAAGTCAGATAGACTAGAAACCACTGGATCATTCAGTTTCCACAGAGGGGCTGCCCAGGCTAAAGCTTCACCAGAGAGGAGAAAAATGAAATAGGCTACCTTTGCCGGATCAGGCAAAACGTTTTGAGGCTTGAGTCAGATGAGAGAGTGTCCGGCCTCTAAGGTAATCACAGAGAGGAAGGTAAGCTGCCAGACATTACTGCATATCCATGACACAATTATTAACACACACATATATTATAGAGTCACATGGATCATCATTTGTAGGATTGTTTTTATTGTGAATCTATCACCAACTTATGTTTTGATCTGATTTGATGTACTCTACATGTCAGGCTCACATCTCATTTCCTGTGTGCTCAGTAGATCATCAATTAGTCCTATATGATTATTCATAAATAAATAATTATCGACTTAGATTAATATTAGAACCGATTTACATCAATTCCATTTTGTTTCATTTTCTGGGCTGCTCCTTGCATTTTTAGGATATAAATTCAACATTTATGTTCATACACATAGGATGTGGATTTATTTATTGCAATTTCCCATATATTCTATTTGGAATAGCCTCTGAGCTATTAATAATTTACATTTCGACACATAAAATCAGCTTTAATTATTAATGTTACTTTTATTCATGTAAGTCATCAAAAGGGCCATAGGAAAATGGCCGCTATGTTATGATCTTCAGCAAAATGGCCACTCAACTTTACTTGATCCTCTATCATTGAAAATCACTGCATTAGCCACAGAAAAATGGCCATCGTATTAATATTCTGATTATCTTCAACAAAATGGCGTCTGAGACACTTCCTATCCCTAGCACATAAATAGATTGAATCAACAGCCAATCGTGTTCCCCTGAAGAAGTCATGTGACGTAACACATAGGACGAAGTGGACCGGAAGTGATATAAGAGGCCGGAAATGCTGATGTTGTTTTTATCAATTTGAATGCTTTTTATTGTGCTTAGATGTAAGCAGATTTTATCTTTTAAATCAAATGGTTTTGGAAAGTCATCTTACTATTGGAGGCTTGTCTGTTTAATTCACCCCCACATGTGAGCCCGGATCTTCTAAATGAGGATTTGCGGAGGAGATTCTAGGAGGAGGGATCAGCCTATCTCTAATGAATTTGCATTCAATGCTTATGTTCTGTGGATATTAGGTGGGAGTTCTGTGAGCACCGAGGTGTTGGTGGCAGTGCATAGACTATATGGGAACTTTTATACTGAGGATCCATCACTATATTGGAACTATTTATTCAATAGTTTGTACACTGATTATATTGGATCACTATTAGACTTCACCACTGTAATAATTTATCACATTGTTTATATATGTATAGAGGATGAAATAGCACAAAACAACTCGCCACTTTATCAGAACACTGAATTACTGTCGATACTCTGCCTCACTTAAAGTGGAGGTATACCCTAATTTATCACGTACTGTTAATATAACAGCGTTGCATTCACAATAACAAATCCGTTGTTTTTTTTTTTTTTTTGCTAAAGGCTTACCCGTTTTTTTCTTTGCATTCCGCCCTGTCAATCAGAGTCCACCGCGGAGGAATGGACGTGCCTATAATTTTTCCCCCGACGGCGCTATGTCTCCTGGGACTCAGTCCTGAAGTCCCCAGGAGACGCTCTCTGCTCAAATCCCGCAAGATTTCGCCGCGAGATTAGGAGCTATCGCTTCACAACAGGGCGGGTCATTATGACTCCGGCCGTTGCGATGGCAACTCAAGTGTTGATGGCACGGCTCGCCGTCAACACCTGCCATGCGCGGGATAGAGCGGTGAATGCTGGGACAGCATTCACCGCATTCCCGGATGTAGACACAGGTGGGCTTCAGGAGTGCCCACACTAAAGATGCAAACGTCCATCGCTGGGTTATCTAAAATATAATTTTGATTCAAGTCGGGACAAATGTGGCTGCAAGAACGGGACAGGTGAGTGTAACATTAGATGTACAAACGGCGCCCGAATGTTAGAAAAAAAAAAAAAGTTTATCCCGCAGAACCGCCGCTTTAATTAGGAGGAACTGTGATGTGGTTACACCCTGCCTGGCCATTAAAGCACCTTTCCAATTTAACTTAAGCTTTAAATTTAGCGCAAAACCACTTACCAATTTATCTAGGCATGTGTAGTTGTGAATCCACTAGGTATTGCAGCAATTCCTTGAATGTAATTAGAATTTATTTCATCACAATTATCACATAGTAGCGCAGAGGATCATTTTTATTTAATTCAGTGTTCTGGCTTAGGGAGGATTGGGACCAAATCCTATTTTCCAGAGGCCCAAGGAGAGAATATTGCATTACCGAATCTTTACGGGTGCCCGACTGGCCACACCACACGCTGACAGGGATGCCTGAAGAAGCACCGGGTCCTCCCTTTGATGTCCGCCGCCAACATCAGGGCTGTAGCAGAAACAATCACACAGACTTAGGACCGCAGCAACCTTCTCCAGCATTTCTCACACCTCGTGGTAACTCTCTTCTCTCTCATGAAGCCTCTGGGGGTAAGATCCCTCCTCTGTGGCAATGTTTGCTGGGATGTGTGTAGTTCTCCCTGTATGGATTACAATGAAGCCACTTTTGTTAAGGACTCCCAGAGTTCTTTGCCACTCCTGCAATCCTCCCTTGATTGGCTAGCTTCCCTCTGCCAATGAATAGGAGATGAAGCAGACTCATTCCACAGTGAGAATAAAAAGGGGAGGGGGGAAATCCCCCCTGCAGAAACTGACATTCTGCGTCTCTCCCTTCAGTGAGAGACCCGGCCATCTTGACAAGGTAGCGGGGATGGGGAGCAGCCGCTACACAATGATGCTGGGATCTTCTAATTTTTGGATTTATCCAGTGCAAGGGTCTCACACACGGACATTTATTTTCAAGTCCAAGTGGAGCATCCGGAGGTCATGACTTAAGGTGAGAAATTGTCATGGTTGGGATAACCTGCTAGGTGCAATGTGGTTCCCAGAGGTAAAGGGTGCGGCTCTGGTGGTCACCAGTGGGTGTCTCCCAGCAGATCTCAGTAATAAGGCTCCACATAAAGCTGGCTGCTGGAAAAGTATATAATTCCTCCCTTAGCTTTCATCAGTGCCTCAGTGTTCTACCTGTGAGGCACTGTATCCTGTTACCTCATCTCTGATCCCCTTATTCTCAGTCCCACTCCTGACATGTTTATGTGAGCTTCCCTCCATTTGTACTGGATAGTGTATTCTATTTAGTTTGTTGGGTTGGTTATTTACTTTACTGTCACATTCATTTTTAACTTTTGCTTTGTTTATGGTCTGTGGGGGTTAGAAGGGTGTCGTGTACATTAAAAAGCCAATGACTATGATCTCAGTCAACAGTATGAAATCATGTCTGACAGGAAACTCAGGGGTCTACTTATAGAAAATGTGTTGGACAAATGTGACAAGCATTTTCCCAGCTGTGATATATACAGGCCAATATTTAAATTAACACAGTGATATTCTATGATCATCAGCTCCAATTTAGTGGTAATAATGAGGTAGTTTTCTTAAAATACCTTCAACAATAAAAAGAACATCATATAGCATTATGGTCACTAGATGGAATTAATTATCATAGAAAATCAATGTATGAAAAAAATAGGTCTGAGATTTGTCAAGGCTGGGAAAATGTGTGTCACATTCATTCAATGTTTTTTCTTTTTTCTAAATAGACTTCTAAGTGTTAGTGAAATCTTACATCACACAATGTACTCAGCCAATGAAAGGTAATGACTCCATTTTTATTTTTAACTGCTATCAATGGCCAACACAGTACATGTCTTTGGTGATCTCTGATCTCCTTATGAACTGTTTCTTACACCATGGAGTATATCTGAGGTGTATATCAGGGTGTGCTTCTTCCCCACATGAGAGCTGTGATGTCCAGCAACATTCATATAGAAGACATTTCCCACACTAATACACCTCAAGGGTTGTGTGGGATCCATGATGTGCACGAAGACAGGACTTCAGCGATGAACGATTCCCTCACTCAGGACAGGAACGCTGCTTTTCCCGCATGTGCAATTTCTGATGTGTGTAAAGATTGGATTTCTGTGAAAAACATTTCCCGCAGTCAGCACAGGAATATGGCTTCTCCCCTGTGTGAGATCTCTGATGTCTATAAAGAGTGGACTTGTCTGAAAAACATTTCCCACACTCAGGACAGGAATACGGCTTCTCCCCTGAGTGAGATCTTTGATGTTTGTAAAGACTGGACTTCTGTAAAAAACATTTTCCACACTCAGAACAGGAATACGGCTTCTCCCCCAAGTGAGATTTCTGATGTGTGCAAAGACTAGACTTTTGAGAAAAACATTTCCCACACTGAGAACAGGAAAATGGCTTTTGACCCGTGTGAGATCTCTGATGTGTGTAAAGATTGAACTTTTGTGAAAAACATTTCCCGCACTCAGCACAGGAATACGGCTTCTCTCCTGTGTGAGATCTTTTATGCACATTAAGTTTTGATTTAGAATGAAAACACTTCCCGCACTCAGTACAGGAAAAGCTCTTATCTGTTGGAAGAACAGCACCGTCCCTCACAGTCTGAGGTTCCTCAGGATAAGAGGAATACGATGGTCCATCTACACTGTGTGGTGTTGGATGGAAATTCAAGGTAGTCGGGTTTTCTCCTGGACTATACTGTGTGATGTCCTCATCTTCTACTTTACAGTCTGGAGACAAAGTGAGACAATCCTCTGAGGTTTTCCTCATCTCCCGTCCATCTACTAAAATAGAAATAAAAAGATTATTACTAGACATGAGCGGATTGGTTCCCCTAAACCAGGACTCCGCCCACATCAGGCAACTTTGTCTCTGAGGATCTTACAATTCCCCCCCTCAAGGTAACTAGTAAATGGGTCCTCTGATCTCCTACCAGTTCATTTCTTTATTCATGGACCTTAGTCAGAGAATGAGGAAACAATGAGAACTGTCTTTTATAGGAGTGACAGTGATGAGGGGATTATAGGACGAGTGTCCCCACCCCTTCTATCACTCATTGCCATCTTCCCAACACAAGAAGTACTGCACGTTAGAGTTGCACCGATACTAGTATACCGAGTATTTGCCTGAGTACTTGTACTCGGGCAAATGCTCCCGATGCCTAACTCGATACATTTTGTATGAAGAGGCGGCTCCCAGAAGTGAATGGGCAGAGCAGAGAATTAGTCTTGGGCTAGCAGCAGTGGAAGATAAGCTGGCTAGGGCAGTGGTGTGGAGTGCACTTGCACCTGTCAGAATCTGTGACCTAGGCAGTCACATTCGTTAATGGAATTGACAGCCCCGATCTCCGTCAGAGATTGAACAGTGTGATGCTCATCTTGGTACACCCTGCACTCGGCCTCAGTATGCCAGCAGTCACAAGGTTTCAGCGGACATCTTGTTATACCCAGCCCATATAGTTCACTTACTATATGGGGTAGGTATAACTGCTAGCTAGGCCGAGTGCATGGTGTACCAAGATGGGAGTCGCAGCACTTGTTTACGCAAGAAAGTTTGAATTTTGACTGTTATTGATTGTCTCTCTCATCATTTCATTGCCTCTGCCTGCCCATCAGTTGCACCTATCAGTGCCCATGGATACCCCCTATCAGTGCCAGCATATCAATGCCACCTATCAGTGCTACTGTCACATGACATTAAAAAAAAGTATCAGTATCGGGGAGTACTTGAAAAAAAGTATTGGTACTTGTACGCGGTCCTAAAAAAGTTTTATCTGTGCAATCCTACTGTACTTCCTTATTTAGTGCATGATTTAATAACAGCTGAGCACCATCAGAGGTCAGAGAGTGAGGATGGGGGAAAACAATCAAGATGATGACTGGACGGATCCTGAAGATCCCCATCATTGGGTTATTGACTCCTCCCTCATTATCACTTTCTGTTTGAGGATATTATCACATTATTATCAACATGTAAAAGTCTGTGCTCCAATCAAATCATCAGAAATAAAACGTCCAGCTGGTAGAAAATGGGTGTAACAGAGAATACATATTATGTGTATATATAGGTGTGTACAGGGAGAGAGCAGAAGTCAGGACTATGTAATGTACAACATATTGTAAAAGATACAACAGATAGGACTATATAGTATCAGAATGATGTAATGTACAATATAAATTATATAGTGTAAGGGTCAGGAGTAGGGATGAGCTGAACACCCCCCAGTTTGGTTCGCACCAGAACATGCGAACAGGCAGTGCCTCGGTGTGAAAGGGTAAGGTGTTTTTACAGCGCTTTTCAATTGATTTCAATGGAGAGGGGCGTTTTTGGAGCATTTTTTTCAGTGCTCAAAAGCTGCTCCAAAGATGCTGCTTGCATGAGCGGTTTAAGAGCGCTATTTCTAACGCTAAACCACTGTAAAAGCACTTCAGTGTGAAAGGGGTCTTAAAGTCTATGGTCAAAAGTGCTAATTGTATAGGTTAATATGCAAGTTATTGTCATAAAAAGTGTTTGGGGACCTGGGTCCTGCCCCAGGGGACATGTATCAATGCAAAAAAAGCAGAAATTTTAATAATGCTTAAAGTGAAACAATAAAAGTGAAACATTCCTTTAAATTTCATACCTGGGGGTGTCTATAGTATGCCTGTTTCCCATGTTTAGAACTGTCCCTGCACAAAATGTATTTTCTAAACGGAAAAAGTCACTTGCGGATATTCATGAATTGTCGGGTCCCGGCAATACAGATCAAAGTCATTTAAAAAAAAACGGCAGCGGTCCCCCCCCAGTCCATTAGAGTCTGGTATGAATATTAAGGGGAACCCCGATCAAAAAAAAAGCGTGGGGTCCCCCCGAATTCCATATCAGGCCCCGCACCAAAATTAAAAAACAATGGCGTGGGGTCCCCCCCAAAAATCCATACCAGACCCTTATTCTAGGACGCAACCTGGCAGACCAGAAAAGAGTGGGGGATGAGAGAGCGTCCCCCCTCATGAACCATACCAGGCCACATGCCCTCAACATGGAAAGGATATCCCCATGTTGATGGGGACAAGGGCCTCATCCCCACAACCCTTGCCCGGTGGTTGTGAGGGTCTGTGGGCGGGGACCCCCAAGATTCCGGCCTCACTATGTGAATTGGAAATGGGGTACATTGTACCCTTACCATTTCACAAAAGAAAGTGTCAAAAATGTTCAAAACCACACAGACACAGTTGGGATAAGTCCTTTATTAAAAATCCATTCCAGCGATGTAATCCAGTCTGTTCAGCATTGTTCTTGATGTCCCACGGTGATCCATTCTCCAGCGATGCTCCAGACTCCACTCTAAACCCCCATGATGCGTAAGAGGGGGCAGGCTAACCTGTCCACATCATTGGGTAAGCCCCAGCTTTCTCCGGCAAGCGGGGGTTACCCAATGACATGGGTGGATGACCCCACCCCTGAAAGAAGACCCAAAGCACATACCACAGGTGCCTAGGTCTAGTAAAGTCTATGGTGAAATCAACATTTTGCTGCCAGCTGAACTCCAGAATCTTCATAAATCCAATCTAGATACATAAATTGTGTCTGCAGCACAGAGAAGGAAGATTATCCGAGAGAAATACAGGAATACAGGATGGGGAACACAGCTCAGGAAAGTGACCAGGGGATTACAGGCTGATATCACCCAGTCCCCGCCCTACTCTGGACCAATCAGTGAGCAGTATGGGTGGAGGAATGGATTTAGTGTTAATGACCCACCTGTGCTGATCTCTGTAGGAGTGTCCTCCTCTATAATTAGCCTTATTATTCCATCCTCCTCCATAGACTGCTGATCATCACTCACATACCTCTCTTCTTCCTCTGCTTTAACCTCAAATTTTAAATCGATTGGATCTCCACTCTAAATCAAGAAAATTAGAGAGAATATCATCTGTAAGATATAAGCAGCTTTTTTATTGTGACATCACATAGAAAATCCACACATTGTTTCCACAATTCTATTCCTGAATGCTCCATCTCACCAACCTTGTAACAGTGGGGGATGGTGTGACCTTCCTGGTTGGAATCCCGGGAATACAGAGGACGGGAACATCTCTCTGGTGGGTGTCTGTAGCTGGATGACTCCACCATGGTGTCCTGGTACAGATCTTTGTGCTCATTTAGAGACTCTGACTCCTCCATCACCCCATCCTCATCATCCTCCTCTTTTATCTCTTCTTTAACCTCAACTTTAGAATCTCTCAGGTTTCCACTCTGAATATAGGATAAAAATGACATCAATGGTAACAATGCAGATAATTTACAGATCCTAATGATACTATCAGTGATTGTTCCTCATCTACCTGATGATGGTGGGGGATGGTGTGACCTTCCTGTGTGGAATCCCGGGAATACAGAGGAAGGGGACATCTCTCTGGTGGGTTCCCATTACTGGATCCATCTGTAGGAAACACACACACTGACTGAATACATTGTTTCTATGTGTTTATCAGATGATGGGGGATCTAGGTGGAGCCTCCGTACTGCTCTCTCCTTTACAATAAAGTCTCCTCTTACCCGGTGATGTGAGGGGCGGCTGATTGTCCATCATGACGTCCTTGTAGAGATTCTTGTGTCCTTCTAAATACTCCCACTCCTCCATGGAGAAATAGACAGTGACATCCTGACACCTTATAGGAACCTGACACACACAATGTTACAGTCACCATCCAGACACATCCCTTGTCTGTTACTGGATAATGTCCCAGAATTCCCGGCACCGCTCACCTCTCCTGTCAGCAGCTCCATCATCTTCTTGGTCACTTCTAGAATCTTCTCCATGTTGTGTCTCTCAGGTTTTAGGGAGTCACATGGAGGCACTGTGATGGTCATATGATCACCTGACTTCACAAGAGGAAATCTCTGTATTGAGGAACCAATAGAAAAATCTTGTTAGAATCCCAGAATCCTCCTCACCTCTCCGGTCAGGTCTGTGTTTTATTAATAGAGATAAGAGTGATGTCATGTGACCTCCCAGAATCCTCCTCACCTCTCCGGTCAGCAGGTAGATGATCTCCATGGTGATGTTTAGTATCTTCTCAGTCATGTGACTCCGGTCCTCCTCCATCCTCATTTGTGCCGTCATCTATGAAGGTTTGCTATAGACAGATAACTATCTGGATTGGAATTAGGACAAGCAACAGACGAGCACATCCAAGAGATGAAGCCGGGGTCACTAAACAAAAAATCAATCCAAAAAAACAACAGACAGGATAAGGAATAGCAAGAAGGAGCTCAGAGACAAATGAGAATATTGCTCAGGCAATGGGAGAGCATGACTTGCATAATGAAGGAGATGAGGGGGAGGAAGTCCCTTAAGGTGATCATAGAGACATGGAAATTCAGCTGGTTCAGCAGGGATCGGTCACATTTCCATCCATGTGTGGTCACTATTGGTGCAACAGATTGTCATTGATCCGTGATCCGAACGAAAATGACTGATCCTAACCACACACACGTGATCTGAGGATTGATTTGTGAAAAAAATAAAAGTTGTTGTGCATGTTCAGTCCACACACAGCGTGGTCCTGGCGAGCTGAGGAACGGAGGATCTTGAACGCCCAGCGTCATTTAAATACCCTGTTTGGGAGCATTTTGGCTTCCCTGTCAAATATAATGATGAAAGAAATAGGTTAGTGGATAAAGCCGTGACGGTGTGTAGGCACTGTGGCACAAGAAAGCCATATGACAGTGGAAACACATCAAGCATGGCCACGCATTTGAAGTGTCATCACCCCGGGGGTTTCACTGACAGGAGTGAAAACGAAAGCTGCTCAAAAAATGCTCATCACCGCAGCATTTAAGCAGGCCCTTGTTGCACAATCAGACCGGGCTAAAGCCATCACAAACGCTATTGGTGTGTTTATAGGTGCAGACATGAGGCCATATTCGGTTGTGCAATATGAGGGCTTTAAACACATGCTGAAAGTGCTTGAGCCACGTTACGAAAAAAAAAACATTGTTCCGAAAAATGATCCGATCCGTGCTCTCTGATCCGAGAAACTATCCAAACCGTAAGTTTTTTGATCCGTTGCACCCCTAGTGGTCACTGCCAGATAAAAGTCACTCGTCAGAATACAATAGTGCAGTGGGGAGGATTTTACCATCCCCCTTAAATGTGTGGATGGGGAAATCAGTTACATTTTTTCTAGGGTTGTGGAAATTAACTATTAATCGATTAATCTTACATTTTTTTGATTGATCAAAATTATTTTGATTAGTACTTGCCTCTCGCCGGCTTTAGGGCCTTCAGGAAGTTCAGCCTGAGATCCGGTGATATCACGGACACCGGTGGGGCTTGCTGTGTCCATCTGAAGGGCTCCTTTGCTGTGCCTTCATATCGGCATGCCGGCGGGACCTTACTATCTGCCACACGCAAGGGTTGTTACACTTCCCTCTATCACCCTGGGATTCTACAGCCATCCACTGGGAGTTGTGATAATTCCCTTCACAGGACATCTACATGCCGACGGACTGATGTTAATCTGGATTCAGCAGTGGCATCATTGTACACATTTTTATACCAGTATCATACTTAGCTAAATGTTTTTATGACTGCTTTTGCTACCATTTGGTATTACTTGCACCATTTTTATAGTTTATGTAGCTACAGTACATTGATTTTATCTCCAGTGCAATATTTATTTTGTTACCTACTTGAAGACTATAAAAGTTTTAATGCTATTCCCATCGAGCGCTGCCTTTGTGTGTTTTTTTTTTGTATCCTCCTATCCATTTTTCCAGTGGTTGGAGCTGCACTGGGAATCAGCCTGCAAGGAGGAGATCAGCTAAAAGTAGTTGGATCTGTATGTGCGTTATAATTAATCAAAAATTAGTCGATTAACCACTTGTCCACCGGGCCTATTTTGGCACTTCTCTCCTTCATGTAAAAATCAAAATTTTTTTGCTCGAAAATTAATCAGAACCCCCAAAAATTATTGGCCAGATCCACAAAGATGTGCCGCAGGCATAGCTTATCTAAGTTACACTACGCCGCTGTAAGTTACGCGCATACGCCGTCCGTGGAGATATCCCAGTGCGCATTTGCGAAATCACGTCGCAAATAGTCAATGAAAAGACATGAACGTAACTTACGCAAATCCCTATTCGCGAACGGTTTACGCAAACGACGGAAAATTCGACGCTGGCCCGACGTCCATACTTAACAGTGAGTACGCCTCTATATTTTTTACAGGTTACTATTTTCGAGTTACAGAGGAGTGCTAGAATTGTTGCACACGCTCTAACACACGCGACGATACCTCACATGTGGGGTTTGAACGGCGTTTACATATGTGGGTGGGGCTTGCATGTGTGTTCGCTTCTGCACACAAGATAACGGGAATAAGGGCGTTTTGAAAAAATAAATGTTTTCAATTTCATTTTACTTAATTTTTTTTTTTTTTTTACACTTTTTTTGATCACTTTTATTCCCATTACAAGGAATGTAAGCATCTCTTGTAAAAGGAATCTGTGTGACAGGTCCTCTTTATGGAGAGATGTGGGGTCAATAAGACCCCACATCTCTCCTCCAGGCTTACAAGCATGAAATTGGTGAAAAAATTGGTGGCCACGGTCATAGAGATGACTGTGACCATTTGGTCACCAGTCATCTCTATGCTTCTGCAGCGAGCGCCGGCCGATTCACTCTCTGGGCCCCTGATGGCACGGGAGAGCCCAGAGAAGCACCGAATGGTGGCGGGAGGGGGGGGCGTCCCCTCCCGCTGCCTATAAGTTCCGCTGCTTTGATCGTTCTTATGGTGCACAGAATCGGTGGCTGAAGACGGCGATATCTAAATGATGCCTATAGCTGTAGGCATCATTCAGATATCCCCGGACAAAGTGGAGGACGTCATATGACATACTCCAGTGGACAAGTGGTTAATCGATTTAAAAAAAAAAAAGTTGAATAATCGAACACAAATATTTTGATCAGTAACAGCCTAATTTTTTCCTCTCTGCCCGCAGGCTGAACAATAAATCTGAACCATGTATGACCAGCTTTGGAAGCAAGATATACTGTATTAATCATCAACTGATCCCCCTGAAGGGGTTAATCTAGGTTTCCACACTATATATGTGTGTATCATCATCTGCTGGAGATAAAAGACGTCACAGTGACTATGGAGGAAGAGGACGGACATGACGGGGTTACTGGGTGTAAATAGAAAATAAGATCTTATTACCTCCTCTGCTGCCACTTCCAGCAATGTCTCCTCACTACTTCCTCCCGACTCACCTCTCACCCGGAACTTCCTGTCTGTACCTGACATCACTTCCTGTCTGTATTCACTAGCTTTTTCCTGTCTGGGTAGAAATTAAATTAGATCACCACCTTGTGGAGCTAAGAGGAGCTGCAGCTGCGAGAAGTGTGAATACGGCCATGTGCTGTGTGTATGTACTGTATATCCAGGGCCGGTGATGCGTCATATTCGGCTCCCCATCACAGACTGCTCCGGAAGTGCTGTGGTGGCCAACTGCGCATGCGCGATGCGTTCCAAACGCTTCTGCGATGCGTTCCAATGCATTTACGACACTGCACACCAGCGAAGCCGTCATTCAGAGCGACGTGGACTTAGGGGAAAGTGGCCAGTCGGCCTTTTTTTAACATCCTCCAATCCACGGGGATGTTAAGAAAAGAGCCTGGATGCCAAACAAGGTTTCGCTGGTGTGCACTGCCGTAAATGCATTGGAACGCATTGCAGATGCGTTTGGAACGCATCGCGCATGCGCAGTTGCCCACCACAGCACCTCCGGAGCAGTCTGTGATGGGGAGCGGAATATGACGATACACCGGCCTTAGGTATTCAGGCGCCCTGTGCGAGATAATCCTGTTGCGCCCCCCCAAATGGCCCCTGTAAATTAGTATAGGGTGGTATTGGGACGGCTGGGGCGATATAGGGCTGGTTGGGGTAATATAAGGCAGGTTGTGGTGATATAGGGCAGGCTGGGGTGGCATAGGGCAGGCTGGGGTGGCATAGGGCAGGCTGGGGTGGCATAGGATAACAACAAAAACCTGGGGAATGCCCAGGGAATAACTAAGCCTACTTACCGACCAGCTAGCAGAACAACCAATTAACCTGTCTAACAGTATGAGTTAAAAACAGGGGTTTTGTCCGCACGCATTTGCAAACGCATGCGTGAGCCACAGAACCGCGCCAAGGCACCCCATAATTCTGTGGTCCTAACAGTGAGTGTCCTCACAATGGAGGCACATGCATTTTAATGGATAGATAGGGGCAGGTGGACTGAAGGGGAGCCACCCCTCCTTAAAGGTACAGGAGCACACCAAACACCCAGCATATAGCACAATGGCTGCAAAGGTGTTGGTGCACTGCTGGACCAATATAAACACCACAGGTGAAGAAAAACGTGTCCACCGCCCCCATCTATGGCATAGGGCGGGTTGCGGTGGTATAGGGCAGGTTGCGTGGCATAGAGCAGCTTGCGGTGGTATAGGGCAGACTAATGTGGCATAGGGCAGGCTGAGGTGGCATAGGGCGGGTTGCGGTGGTATAGGGCAGGTTGCGGTGGCATAGGGCAGTTTGGGGTGGTAGAGGGCAGGCTGAGGTGGTAGAGGGCAGGTATTTGCACCCACTTTCGGGCAAAACAGTCTCAGGCAGACTGTGGGCATGACGTCACCTCCCGTTCCCGTCCCCCCGTTGTATGCTGGCAACATTTGGCTCCCAGTACACAGCGGGAGCCAATTGGCAGGCGCAGCGTGACTCGCGCATTGCGTCGTAGGGAACTGGGCAGTAAAGCCGGAGCGCTTCACTTCCTGGTTCCCTCACCGTGGAACGCAATCGCTCGTCCTCTGCTGCAGACGACGCTGGACTCCAGTACAGGTAAGTGTCCTGATATTAAAAGTCAGCAGCTACAGTATCTGGCTTTTAATATTTTTTTTTCCAGCGGACATCCGCTTTAAATAGAATCTATATGTAATTTTCAACTGGTACTTCTTTAATGTGTAGCTTCAGCTATAACATTTTTTTTTTTAGCTTTTCTGAAAAAATAGAGAAGGGTTATCACCCCTGTAACATTTGTTTTGCTGTCTGTGTGTATCTGTTAGAAGATTGCACCTCACTTTCTGTCCCAATGAGAAATGATTTTTTGAAAATGTTTTTTTTTTTTTTGTGAAACAAGGATTGGTGATAAAGCATCAGTGGACAGGAGACACCTTTTACAGAAGAGAATTTTCTTTTCTAGGGGTAGATTTCCTCTCACTTCCTGTTGTCTCCTTCCATTTGCAAGTAGGAGTTGTTTGTAAGTTGGATGTTTGAAAGTAGGGGCCTGCCGTATATTATCTGAAGAAATTTGGGACCTAGATGTTGGTGTTGCCACAACACTGTAAGCCCTCACAGTTAGTCTTGGTGGGCGCTGGAACACCCTGCTGTAAAATATTAGATCAAGAATTGTAATTACATTCCCCTGTTGAACAGGGGCAAAGAAATTGGGCCTTAGGCACTGGTGCTGGTGCCACAACACTGCAACCCCTCACAGATACTCTAGTTGGAGCGCAGCAATGAGCCCGCTGCAAAGTATTGACATCTGACATTTAAAAAAATGTATTCAGTTACATCAGCATCAGGTGCTTGGTAGCTGCTGGTGATCCAAGCCTGATTCATTTTTATGAAGGTCAGTCGATCGACGGAGTCGGTGGAGAGGCTCACCCTGCGATCGGTTACAAAGCCTCCAGCAGCACTGAATGTGCGTTCTGAAAAAACGCTGAATGCAGGACAAGCCAGTAGCTCAATTGCATACTGTGCAAGCTCTGGCCAGTGATCCATCCTCAAGACCCAGTAAGCCAAAGGATTTTCATGGGAAAGGTGTCCAAGTCTGACCTTGCCCCTAGGTATTCCCGCACCATGTAAAACAGACGCTGACGATGGTTGCTGGAACCGGTCATACCTTGGGGCTGCGGACTAGAAAAATGTCTGAACGCATCCGTCAGATGGCAACCTTCTCCACCGCTCCTTCTGTGACTCACCGAAGCCTCAGCAACACGTTGTCCAGGACCAGAATTTAGTAACCCACCAGTCTCTGGGAACGCTTTGCACAGACCTTTCTGCAAGGCCTCCCGAAGATGTTTCATCTTCTGCTCCCTCTGCGACGGCAAGATAAGGTCCACAACCTTATTCTTGTACCTTGGATCAAGGAGAGTTGCCAGCCAGTAATGATCCCTCTCCTTGATACCACGAATATGAGGATCCTTACGCAGGCTTTGCAGGATCAGGGAGGCCATGCAGCATAGGTTTGCTGAGGCATTCGGTGCAGAGACCTCTGGGTCACTGAGGACGACAGGATCGGCAGCCACCCAATCCCAGGGACTGTAATTGATCCCTTGAAGACTGCTGCTGATGCTGAGTGCTAGGCTCCACCTCCATGCTGACACAATCCTCCCCCTCCTCCTCTGACCCAGTTCTGCTGCCATATTGGCACAGATACTCATTGATGGCCCTCTGCTGCGTGTGAAGTTGCTGCAGCATGGCTAACGTAGAGTTCCACCTGGTGGGCATGTCACAGATTAGGCGGTTGTGTTCCCTTTGGAGGTCTGCCAGCCGAACACTGGCATTATATGACCTTTGGAAATGCACACAGACTTTCCTGGCCTGCTTCAGGACATCCTGTAAGCCCAGGTACCTGCCAAGAACCGCTGCACCACCAAATTAAGGACATGAGCAAAACAGGGCACATGGGTCAGTTGTCCCTGTTGCAGGGCGGAGAGGAGGTTGGTGCCATTTTCACAAACCGCCACTCCTGGCTTAAGCTGGCATGGTGTCAACCACCTCTGAGCCTGCCCCTGCAGAGCTGACAGAACCTCTGCCCCAGTATGCCTCCTGTCCCCCAAGCACACAAGCTCAAGCACCGCATGGCATCTCTTTGCCTGCATACCTGCGTAGCCCCTTGAACGCCTACAGAGCACCGCTGGTTCCAAGGACACATCAGCATAGGAAGAGGCCACAGAGGAAGAAGAGGAGGGGGTGGAGGAGAGAGGTGTGTCACAACAAGTAGTAGCATTTTGGAGGCATGGTGGCTGAACAACCTCCAACACTACTGTACCTTGTCCTGCGTTCTTCCCAGCTGCCAGCAGAGTCACCCAATGTGCCGTGAAAGATAGGTAATGTCCCTGTCCATGCCTGCTGGACCATGAGTCAGCAGTACTATGCACCTTACTACTGACTGCCCTGTCCAGCGAGGCATGGACATTGCCTTCCACATGGCGGTAGAGAGACGGAATCGCCTTCCTTGAGAAAAAGTGGCATTTGGGAACTTGCCACTGAGGTACCGCACATTCCACAAACTCACGGAAGGGCCAGAATCTACCAACTGAAAAGGCAGCAGTTGAAGTGCTAGCAATTTAGCTAACCTAGCATTCAACAGATGGGCATGTGGATGGCTGGAAGAGAACTTCTTCCGGCGCTGCAGCAGCTGGGGCAGGGAAATTTGTCTAGTACGATCTGCCATTGGTGTACCAATAGTAGATTGCCCGCATGTGCTAGGCTGTGACACGCTTAACTCTTCATCTTCAGTCCTATCAGTGCAGTCTTCAGATTGGACTGAGGGTAAAGTGGGGTTGGAGATACCAGCTGATGAGGGGCAAGGGGAGGTCTGCTTTGTTCTTTGGTGTGGGTCTTTCAGGTATGCTTGCCAACGAACTGCATGGCATGTCGACATATGTCTGGTCAAGCATGTGGTGCCCAAGCGGGTGATGTTTTGGCCATGCGAGATACGCTTAAGACATATGTTGCAAATAGCAGCGGTGCGATCTGATGCACTCGTCTCAAAAAAGGCCCACACCAAAGATCTTTTGGAATAACTCTGAGACACAGCAGCGCCCTGCACATGCGTAGCTCTGCGTTGTGATGCAGTCTGTGTGCTACCCTTAAGCTGGCCCCTGGAGGGCATCCTGCATCGTTGAAGATGTGCCTGTGCCACCTCCTCCTACTCTCTCCTATCAGGCACCCACGTAGTCAGTGACCTCATCATCCCCTCCCTCCTCATCACTGTAGAAAACATGGCAGTATGCTGCAGCGGGGGGAACATGATTGCCAAATTGCTGTCCTTCTTGGGCACCCCCTTTCTCTGGGCTCACGTTACTGCCTTCCTCTATCTGTGTACCAGCATCGGAGCCTTCAAAATGCTGCACATCTTCATGCAGCATGTACCCAACACTGTGGTCAAACAGTTCGGGGACTCCTCAGGAGGACATGGTGGGACTAGGGAAGAGGGCACCTTGGCAGCTACTTTGCCAAACAAAATACCCTGAGCCTGGGTGAGAGAGGATGAGGAGGATGAGGACGGCTTGGTCATCCACTCTACCAAGTCTTCGGCATATTGCGGCTCAACATGGCCTGCTGCCAAAAACAAGGACAAGCGTGTCCAATGGCCACATGCTGATGAGGATGCACCGTGTCCACGACCAGCACTGTTGCCTCTAGACGCAGAGAGTGCTTGCCCTCTTCACTCTCTGCCTCTCCTTGTTGTCCTTCCAGACATACTAATGGCCTGCAGAGGACAAAGGCAGTACACACACCTCGTAGCTTTAGGTTCAAACGACAGAGCACAAGTGCAGTACACACCAAGTAGCTTTAGGTGCAAACTACAGAGCACAAGTCCAGTACACACACAAGTAGCTTTATGTGCAAACTACAGAGCACACGTGCAGTACACACCAAGTAGCTTTATGTGCAAACTACAGAGCACAAGTGCAGTACACACCAAGTAGGTTTAGGTGCAAACTACAGAGCACAAGTGCAGTACACACCAAGTAGCTTTATGTGCAAACTACAGAGCACAAGTGCAGTACACACCAAGTAGGTTTAGGTGCAAACTACAGAGCACAAGTGCAGTACACACCAAGTAGGTTTAGGCGCAAACTACAGAGCAATACACCACGTGAGAATACTGCAGCTAGCACAATCAACTGCCTGACAGTAAATTAGGAAGAACTGATCTAGCTAAACTATACAGTGTATAAATATATGTACAACACCTGGGATGTATATATATCTTCTACACACTGTAACTTTAACAGACTAGCCTGCATACCTGCTCTATCTATTGTAGTAGTCTGGTACCCCAGGTGTGTGGTGACCCAGGGTTCTCAACCGGTCTGGTTGAGGGGCTCCAGGAAACAAGTCGTTTACAGAAGAAACTGGCGTTTCAGTTCTCTCATTTAATAAAGTCCACTTTGGGACCTGGAGCCCGGGGATTTCAAAGAGATCTGGGTGGGATGAAATCCCCAGTCCTGGGTCCAGATTTTCAAATAGATCAGCACACTGATTGTGCAGGTGTGTGTGGGCCTGATAGGAGACTCAGGACCAGCATTCTGGGCTCCACCCTCCCGAGGAGTCCAGGCTTGCAAGGGAGAACCCCAGAGAGTGCATGGAATAAGCTGGAGAGTGCAGGCTGCACTGTGAGAAACCCCAGAGACCTGAGTGAGGTTGCTGACAGGAGTCAGGAAGGTTCCATGCTGGAGCCTAAGCAGTTGGGCTACTGCTGAGGAGAGCCAGGTGGCTCGGTATTTTCTTTAGACGTGTAAGCCAGGAGGCTAAAGGTATCGTTTTGTGTGGACAGTGAAAACCCCTGCGTGAGAAACCTATGTTTAGACTTTTGTTTATTTTTGCCTTTTCAATAAAAGTGGGCCAACAAGCCCTTAAAGAGAGTTCCTGACTGGCGTGAATCGCTTAAAACGCATATCCCACTTGAGCTAACAACCCCCAATATTACACTACCTAGAATAAATGACACTCTCTATCCCTCTCTCTCTCTCTCTCTCTCTTTAACCACCACAGCATCACACTACACAAGGCCGCCCTGCATGCGGCCTTTATAGTATGGGGTGTGTACTAAACCCCCTGAGCCATAATTGGCCAAAGCCATCCTGGCTTTGGCCAATCATGGCTCTCCGTTTTTGGCGTGCTGGGATTGGCCAATCATCAGCCAGCAATGGCGCCATGAATTATGGACCGTGACGCGCCCCTCGAATTTGGCGCGAACGGCCCATAAAGTTTGTATTTCGACTCCAACACGAAGATCATCCCTAGTAACAACTCAAATACCTACAGAAATAACTTATACCGGACTGCTGCTGTAACAAAGGTAAGTATTCCCTTTATCACCTAGAAGAGCATTATGTGTCACAGCGCTGTCCTATTGTGTGTGCACATCAATTATCACACATACACTAAAATATGTGGAGACATTCATATATAAAGTGCTAGGGGCTCCAATAATATTCTCTGCACATCTACTGCTTCCACTTTACACCTACTTCATTGATTTGCTGGGGCAGCACAGTGGTGTAGAGGTTAGCACTTTCACCTATCAGATAAAAGGTTGCTGGTTCAAATTCTGACCACGGCACCATCTGCCTGGAGTTTATATGTTCTCTTGGGGTTCCTCCTGGTATTCCGGTTTCCTCCTAAACTCCAAAGACATCCTGGTAGGTTAATTGGATCCTGTCCAAATTGGCCCAGTATATATGTGTGTACGACTGTGTGTCCCAAGCGTGTCGAGATCCTACAGGGTAAATGACCGCACCAGCCAGGAAGACACTTGCTGCAAAAAGTGCCTAGAGTCGATTCAGTTCACAAGTGTAGCGCTATACATGTCACTCATTCATTCATTCATTTATGAATAAAAAAATTGTAATGCTTCCCCACTCACCAGAGAAATATGACTCCCAGCTTTTCATCTACCAGAGTCACCAACATCCTTCACACTCTCCTCACCTCCGATGGATCCTCCTCGCTCACTCCTGCAAGTCTCGTCTTCCTCCTAAGATCGCTGTTTCAGCAGGAGCTCCGCCTCTTCATACACACTCAGGGGCTCCGCCTCTTCTTACACACTCAGGGAGGAAAGAAAGGGCAAGTATATACAAAACATACACACCTAGTACAAGGCCATGTTCACGCTACAATATGTTTCTCTGGTCTGCAGTTCCTCTGAGCTACACAAGGTGGTGATCTCACTTCTACCCAGATAGGAAGACTCTATGGAATACAGACAGGAAGTGATGTCAGATAGACAGGACATTCCATTTGGAAGGACAAAGAGAGAAGACAATGCAGAAATTAGCGGCAGAGGAGGTAATATGTAGATTAACCCCTTCAGGGAGATCAGTTTATGATATATCTTGCTTCCAAAGCTGCCCAAACATGATTCAGTTTTATCGTTTAACGAGTAGGATAGCCACCTCATCCATTTAAATCCGAACACATATGAATTACACGGGTTCTGTGGCTGATTAAGGTGGTAATTAAACTCACTTGGTGCCTTATCTGCATTAAATTAGCTTCAGAACCCGTGTAATTCATATGTGTTCGGGTTTATAGGGATGAGGTGGCAACCCTAGGGCTTAGTGATAAAACTGAACCGATTTCCCCATCCGCATTTTGGAGGGGGTGGGAGAATCCTCCCCGCTGCACTATTATATTCTGACAATGGGGGCGCTCCTCCGTTCTTAGAATACACAGATCAGTGATAAAGCTATTGGCTGTAGCCGCTGATCAAGTGACTTTTATCCGGCAGTGACCACACATGGATGGAAATGTGACCCTTTTCCTGCTGAACCAGCTGAATTTCCATGTATCTATGGTCACCTTAAGTCAGAGTTCGACAATTCCCAGGCGCCAGGTCGCAAATGCGACTAGAATTAGCGATCTGGCGCCTAGGGTGAGCTGGGGTATCCTGCATCTGTTACCCCCCGCCGTGGGGCGCCGCTCTGGCCGGTAATTGAGGCCGCGGCTTTGTGGCCTACTGCAGGCCTATAATTCCTACTGTAGTCTGGCACCATCTTGTGGTCGCCGCTGGTATGACTAAAGACAACCAGCAATGCTAATGGAGATTTCTGTTCTGCAAGTAAATTGATACCCAACTTCAAAATTGCATTCACTCGTGGAATGGCGACAAACTTTTACCCTTTAAAATCTCCATAGGTGACATTTTAAAAATTCTACAGGTTGCATGTTTTGAGTTACAGAGAAGGTCTAGTGCTAGAATTATTGCTCTCGCTCTACCAATGGCAGCCTTACCTCACATGTGTGATTTTAACACCATTTACATATGCGGGCGCTCAAGGCCGATCTTAGGGTCACAGACGGCTGGGTGAAGAAATAGTATGGTCATCTTACTAACTCTTTACAAATGTTTACAAATGTTTCTATGGCTACGACTCAAACACAGAGATGCTCCCCTAAGAAGTCTTCCCCCATCAGAGCCCCCCACACAGCAGGTATCCCCCATCAGAGCCCCCCCCACAGCAGGTGTCCCCATCAGAGCCCACCACATCAGGTGTCCCCATAGATCAGTACTTTTCCAATAGATCCCTGTAGCTCCGGCGCGCTGGGAGCAGAAGCACATTAGAGGGTCGGGGCATACGTGGCATCTTTGGTTACTTGGAGGGTGGCACTCGGAGAGCATTTCTGGGAGTGCACCAGATGATTGGCAGCAGCTCCGGCCAACCCAGAAGCCTCTCATCACGCCGCCTATGGGAAAAGAGCCGATGCACGCAGAGGGGACGGGACAGACAGGAGACTGCTCAATGCACACGGGACAGAATTAATTAGTGGAGCCTAGTACTGGAAAATGTTCCAGTACTAGGCTCTGCTGTGGTACCCAGCCCGTATTCCGGGGACAGCGGGAGGTATGCGCTCTTGTCAGTTGCTATCGGAGAGACTAAGCAGGGTGAGGAACCGCAGCACCCGCTACATGCGCTCTGCCTCTGGACACAGAAAAGGAGGAGGGAGGGGAGCACTTTGGGGCTTCAGGCTCCCCCACCTCTGTGGCGCCTGGGTGTGGAGCACCCCGCACACCCTGCCTAGGATCGGCCCTGCAGGCGTTACTCACGAATGCGTTTGCTTCTGCGCGCAAGCTCAGCTGGACGGGGCACATTTTCTGGCTCCTAATTTTTTTAGCTGGCTCCTAGATTCCAAGCAAATTTGTCAAACCCTGCCTCAAGTGACTTCCTCCCCTCCCCCTCATCTCCTTCATTATGTAAGTCATGCTGAGATAATCTCCCATTGGCTGAGCAATATTCTCATTGTCTCTGAGCTCCTTCTTGCTATTCCTCGTCCTGCCTGTTGTTTCCTTGGATTGATTTTCTGTGTAGTGACCCCGGCTTCATCTCTTGGATGCGCTCGTCTGTTGCTTCCCCTGACCTTTATCCTGATTCCTGGATCTCCACCTCCTCCTCTCTCCTCCATATCCTCTTACACAGCTTTTCTCTGCATCTGCAGTGACCCTGGGGTGTGGAAACTTGGACCCAGCACTCAGCAAAGTCCATCCCCACCATTAGGACAGACAGTGTGACTGGAGATAACTATTGTTCTGCTCTTTTTAGAATGCCCCTAGTGCCCCTAGTGCTATTGTTTCTTTTTCTTTGGGGGGGGGGGGGGGGGGCAGGTCTCTCGGTCTCTTTATTCAGCTCTCCTTCCACTCTGTAACATGCGCTCCCTACCACTTGTGTCCTCTTTTCTCCTCCCCTCTTCTCCACCCCTTACCTTATATATATCACCCTCCTTTCTGTCCTCTCCCTATTACTGCACTCACCAACTCCTGATACTTCTACACCTACATGCTGATAAATCCCCCAGGACGCTGGGCCATGTCCCTTCATATATATCAAACTCCCATATCAGCTCCCTCACCCTTCTGCTTCCCCTAACCCCGGTGACATATCCCCAAAGCCTGGGGTATAAGATGAAGTCCCAGATAGACTACAACTAATATAAATCTGCCCTCCAAAAATACAATTGCTAGGCCTTCAAGGTCAAGCAGATCTATTTTCAACTCCCATAAACAAAAAAATTGGGGAATCTCGCGCCAAAACTGGGTGGGGGAGGGTAATACAATACAATTGGTATGAGCTGCTCCCTAAATAATACAGAGTGCTGGATTATACGTTTGAACAAGTGAGATAAGGGGCGCTACCTAGTGATATATTTGGCATAAGTTACTATGCGACAATAATGTGAATAAAATATATGTGAAAATCGTGCCACAACAAAAATTATATAACAACAAAGCATTAAATAGAGCAAACGTGCAAATAGCGGTGGACAATGATTTGTCTACCCAGAGTCCATATGTAATAAGCTGTGCAGTATTATACTAAATAGCAATGTGATCTTATAAGGTGCTCCGTGCTGAATCTTCAAAATGATTGATTCCACCTTCACCAAAGGGACACCTCAAGTGGGGATGGATGGCTCCTTACCCGATGGTGTTGACCTATTAGTGATAATAAGGTCAAGTGAGCTCAAGAATCAGCTACTTTCCATAGGAAACTCGATTTCAGTGTAGGTGTATAGCAGATCTCATGGAAAGAGAAAAACAGCTTCCATAGTGTAAAAAAGTTTTAATGTAGTATAAAATCTATTAATACAGTGCCAAGTGGCCTCTTACTTGAAGTGGTGCCCGTAATCCCGGCACTGAGGCTGTAGGTATGTAGGGATGTGGAGAGAGATAATGTAGTATGCTGGTGAAGCCGGCGTGCGTTCCACCGCCGTCAGCTTGAAAACCAGGAAACCGGAAGTAGGTTAGTAGTGCGTGCCCAGGTACCGCCTCGACGTATGTTTCGTTGTTGTCGTCATCAGGAAGCGTACCTGGTGCACGCTTGGGCTACTATTAAAGGTCTGTCAATGAACAAGTGGGAGGGGCAATATTATCGAATGGCAGCCTCTGTCCCGGTCACTGCAGCAACCATATACACAATTGCGATACACAACGGCAATCTCGAATTCCAATCAAGTCAGCAGTTAAAACGTATCGAAAAGCAAATTATTAGATAACAAATGGGTTGTTCAATCTATTGTGTTTTAGACAAAAGAGTCCTCATATCTTACTGGTCTATTTTTAGAGACTCAATATATTATAAAAACCAACCTATTAAATGAAAAATAAAAATGTATTTAAAAATATATTATTATATAAATATATTAATATTTATTAAAAATTATATATAATATTGAAATTAAAATGAAATATTCACTTGTGAATATAATTAATAAAATAGTTTAATATTGACTATATTGATAGTCAATATTGCACCTAAATAAAAACCTTTGGGCAATGATTTTGGACATTTATCAACTCGACAATATTTTTAATTATCAGTTAAGAAACCCAAAGGTTTTTATTTAGGTGCAACATTGACTATCAATATAGTCAATATTAAACTATTTTATTAATTATATTCACAAGTGAATATTTCATTTTAATTTCAATATTATATATAATTTTTAATAAATATTAATATATTTATATAATAATATATTTTTATTTTTAAATACATTTTTATTTTTCATTTAATAGGTTGGTTTTTATAATATATTGAGTCTCTAAAAATAGACCAGTAAGATATGAGGACTCTTTTGTCTAAAACACAATAGATTGAACAACCCATTTGTTATCTAATAATTTGCTTTTCGATACGTTTTAACTGCTGACTTAATTGGAATTCGAGATTGCCGTTGTGTATCGCAATTGTGTATATGGTTGCTGCAGTGACCGGGACAGAGGCTGCCATTCGATAATATTGCCCCTCCCACTTGTTCATTGACAGACCTTTAATAGTAGCCCAAGCGTGCACCAGGTACGCTTCCTGATGACGACAACAACGAAACGTACGTCGAGGCGGTACCTGGGCACGCACTACTAACCTACTTCCGGTTTCCTGGTTCTCAAGCTGACGGCGGTGGAACGCACGCCGGCTTCACCAGCATACTACATCATCTCTCTCTACAGCCTCAGTGCCAGGATTACGGGCACCACTTCAAGTAAGAGGCCACTTGGCACTGTATTAATAGATTTTATACTACATTAAAACTTTTTTACACTATGGAAGCTGTTTTTCTCTTTCCATGAGATCTGCTATACACCTACACTGAAATCGAGTTTCCTATGGGAAGTAGCTGATTCTTGAGCTCATTTGACCTTATTATCACTAATAGGTCAACACCATCGGGTAAGGAGCCATCCATCCCCACTTGAGGTGTCCCTTTGGTGAAGGTGGAATCAATCATTTTGAAGATTCAGCACGGAGCACTTTATAAGATCACATTGCTATTTAGTATAATACTGCACAGCTTATTACATATGGACTCTGGGTAGACAAATCATTGTCCACCGCTATTTGCACGTTTGCTCCATTTAATGCTTTGTTGTTATATAATTTTTGTTGTGGCACGATTTTCACATATATTTTATTCACATTATTGTCGCATAGTAACTTATGCCAAATATATAACTAGGTAGCGCCCTTTATCTCACTTGTTCAAACTCCCATAAACACCTTCTCATCCAGTCCCTGTCAACCCTTCCCTTAAACTCTCTACTCCTTCCTCCACTAACTCATTGGGATCGCCAAACACAAGATTGATACTTATTTGTGAGGAGATTGCCAATGTGCAGGAACCTCCCACATTTAATACCCCATGTCCACAGATACAATCATTACTTCCCTTATTCAACCCAGTTACCAGCCCTCAAATTTTCCACTCGCCTCCTCACATTTTGCAAGTGGAAAATGAGGGTTGGCGAGGAGCTGGGCTGCCTGGAAGTGGGAGGGGGATGACCCTCGGCGGGCGGGGATGATCGGGAGCCTAGTGGCTGGAGATAGAGGAAAGCCGCAGAATCGCCAAGCGTTAAAACACGCTGTAACAGCATTACATTGAAATTGTCTTCGCTCTGCTCACTGATCGCACACAGCCCCACCTCCTCCTAACCCCATGCCTGTGATAGACAGAATACATCCCAGCATTGGACCCACGTTCTGTCTATCACAGGCGCGGGGTTAGGAGGAGGCGGGGCTGTGTGCGATCAGTGAGGAGAGCGAAGACAATTTCAATGTAATGCTGTTACAGTGTGTTTTACCTCTCAGTGTTCCCACGGCTCTCCTCTAACTCCGGCCACCCCTCTCACTAACTCCGCTCTGGAAAGGCTGTAATGGGGACAATGCAAGGCTGCAGTGGAGACAATTTAAGGCTGCAATGGAGGCCAATGTGAGGCTGCAATTGAGGCCAATGTGAGGCTGCAATGGAGGCCAATGTGAGGCTGCAATGGAGGCCAATGTGAGGCTGCAATGGAGGCCAATGTGAGGCAGCAATGGAGGCCAATGTGAGGCAGCAATGGAGACCAACGTGAGGCAGCAATGGAGACCAACGTGAGGCAGCAATGGAGGCTGCAATGTGGGGCCAGGGTGAGGCTGCAATGTGGGGCCAGGGTGAGGCTGCAATGTGGGGCCAGGGTGAGGCTGCAATGTGGGGCCAGGGTGAGGCTACAATGTTGGGCACAATGAAGATGCAATTTTGGGCATGGTGAGGCTGCAATAATGGACACAGGTCACGCTGCACTGATGGGCACTGGTGAGGCTGTGCTGAGGGAACTGATAACATTGTTGTTAATATTTATTTTTGTAACTTAATTCTGCATAAAACATTTAATTGCCATTTTATGAGATAATTTTCGTGATATGGGGCGGGGCAGGGTAAGGGTTGGGTGGGGCAACTGGTGGCAAGTAACCTTTGAGACCTGGCTAGTAGCTCAGGACTTGAAATTTTAAGCCCTGCAGTTACTATAGATGAGGTTGCTAAATTGTTTTCCAACACCCACCTAACCACCTGTCCCCTGGACCCTTTTCCCTTACAAATGCTACGCTCACCCTCTGTCTTCATTCTACACTCTCTAACTCACATCTTCAACTTCTTCCTCTCTTCTGGCACGTTCCCCAAATCTCTAAAACATGGGCTAGTCACCTCCATTCTTAAAAAGCCCTCACTGGACCCCACCAATCTTTACAACCTACGCCTATCTCCTTACTCCTCTTTTCCTCCAAACTCCTTGAACTCCTGGGGGTAGATTCATGTAGATCAGCAGATCTTTTGATCTGCGTGATCTATCTTTTTTACGATCCGCCTGCGCCAGTTTTTGAGGCAAGTGCTGTATTCAGAAAGCACTTGCCTCGTAAGTAGCCCTGGCGGATCGTAAATCCCCCGGCGGAATGCAAATTCCGCGGCTAGGGTGAGTTTACTATTTAAATCACGCGCGTCCCCGTGCCGATCGTACTGCGCATGCGCCGCCGGCTAAATTTCCCAGCGTGCATTGCTTTAAATGACGTCGCAAGCACGTCATTGTTTTCGACATTAACGCAATTAACGTATGGCCGTATTTCCGGACGACTTACGTAAAAAATGTAAAACTCGACGCGGGAACGACGGCCATACTTAACATAGGATCCGCCGCACTTACCCCGCATATAGCAGGGGTAACGATCCACCGGAAAAAGCCGAACGCAAACGACGTAAAAATAAAGCGACGGCCGGGCGTTTGGTTCTGAATCGCCGGTTCTCCTCATTTGCATATTCGTCGCGTAGAAAAAAAGAAGTGCCACCTAGCGGACTGCGGGAGAATGCAGCCTAAGATCCGACAGTGTAACTCACTTACACCAGTCGGCTCTAAGGGAGATCTATGCGGAACCTGATTCGAGGAATCGGCTGCATAGATCCGAGCGTCGGATCTCACAGATCCGACGGTGTATCAGTAGATACACCGTCGGATCTCTATGTGAATCTACCCCCTGGTCTACAACCGACTGAACAACCATCTGACTGATAACATACTTCTTGATCCATTTCAGTCCGGATTTTACCACTTCACAGAAACTGCTCTCCTTCGGGATAAGACCGCGCTATATTAAGATTCCTCTCAACTCAACGCTCCTTAACTAGTTCCCGATGGCCGTACGACTTTGTACGGCCGCAGGGTGGCTTTAATTCTCTGGGAGGCCGTGTTTTTTTTTTTCCTCCAGGTCACTAGAGAGTGCGCACTTGCCCGCCGCATCCCTGAGATGCCGATGCGCGTGCTTGGCGGCCGCGGTTACAGGAAAAGGACGTGGATCTCTGTGTGTAAACACACAGATCCATGTCCTGTCAGGGGAGAGAGGAGACCGATCTGTGTCCCTTGTACATAGGGACATAGATCGGTCACCTCCCCCAGTCACCCCCCTCCACCTACAGTTGGAACACAATTCAGGGTACACATTTAACCCCTTCCTCACCCCCTAGTGTTAACCCCTTCAATGCCAGTCACATTTATACAGTAATTAGTGCATATTTATAGCACTGATCGCAGTATAAATGTGAATGGCTGCAAAAATGTGTCAAAAGTGTCCAATGTGTCCGCCATAACGTCGCAGTCCCAATAAAAATCGCAGATCGCTGCCATTACTAGTAAAAAATAATAATAATAAAAATGTATAATAATTCTGTCCCCTATTTTGTAAGCGCTATAACTTTTGCGCAAACCAGTCACTTATTGCGTTTTTTTACCAAAAATATGTAGAAGAATATGCATCGGCCTAAACTGAGATTTTTTTTTTAAATGGGCTATTTATTATCCACTTAAGGACCGCCTACTGCACATATACTTCGGCAGAATGGCACGGCTGGGCACATCAACGTATATATACGTTGGTTTTAGTACCCAGCCCGCGGCGCGCTCCCGTGACCCGGTCCGAAGCTCCAGGACCGCGGGACTCGTGGACCCGATCGCCGCTGCAGTGCGGCGATCCGTCCCTGGAGCTGAAGAATCGATCGCGTCATCCCTGTTATAGGAGGACGCGATCGATGATGTCACACCTACAGCCACACCCCCCTACAGTTGTAAACACACACACAGGGAACACTCAAAGTCACAGCGCCCCCTGTGGTTAACTTCCAAACTGCAACTGTCATTTCTACAGTAAACAATGCAATTTAACCGCTTGCCGACCAGCCGCCGCAGTAATACGGCGGCAGGTTGGCACTGCTGCACGAGAGCCCGTAGCTCTACGTCGCCACTTTAGACGGCCACTAGGGGGGCGCGTGCGCGCCGCCGGCGGCCCACGCGCGCGCCCCCCGCTCGCCCCCGAGTCCCGTGCGTGTGCCCGGCGGGCACGATCGCCGCCGGGCACACGCGATCGCTCGTTACAGAGCGGGGAACGGGAGCTGTGTGTGTAAACACACAGCGCTCGTTCCTGTCAGCGGGGGAAACGCTGATTTTCTGTTCATACAATGTATGAACGGAAGATCAGTGATTCCCCCTAGTAAGTCCACCCCCCCCCCCATACTGCCAATGGCATTTTTATAGTAATCCAATGCATTTTTATAGCATTGATCGCTAAAAAAATGCCAATGGTCCCAAAAATGTGTCAAAAGTGTCCGAAGTGTCCGCCATAAGGTCGCAGTACTGAAAAAAAACGCTGATCGCCGCCATTACTAGTAAAAAAAAAAAATAATAAAAATGCCATAAAACTACCCCCTATTTTGTAAACGCTATAAATTTTGCGCAAACCAATCAATAAACGCTAATTGCGATTTTTTTTTTACGAAAAATATGTAGAAGAATACGTATCGGCCTAAACTGAGGAAAATTTTTTTTATATATATATTTTTGGGGGATATTTATTATAGCAAAAAGTAAAAAATATTGCATTTTTTTTAAAATTGTCGCTCTATTTTTGTTTATAGCGCAAAAAATAAAAACCGCAGAGGTGATCAAATACCACCAAAAGAAAGCTCTATTTGTGGGGAAAAAAGGACGCCAATTTTGTTTGGGAGCCACGTCGCACGACCGCGCAATCGTCAGTTAAAACGACGCAGTGCCGAATCGCAAAAAGGGGCCTGGTCCTTTACCTGCATTTTGGTCCGGGTCTTAAGTGGTTAAAGTACGTCAATTTTGTTTGGGAGCCACGTCGCACAACCGCGCAATTGTCAGTTAAAGCGACGTAGTGCTGGAAGCTGAAATTTCACCTGGTCAGGAAGGGGGTATACGTGCCCAGTAAGCGGTAAGTGGTTAAAAATCACAAATGACCTACTAATGGACTAAAACCAATGGACACTATTCTGTTCCACTCTGCTGTCTTTGACATAGTGGACCGCCCCCCCTCCTCAAAAAAAACTCCACTCCTTTGATCTCTGTGATTGTCCTCTTCACTGGTTCTTATCCTACTTATCCAACTGCACCCCGAGTGTCCCAACTCTACTTCCTCTTCTTCCTTTCTCTGTCAGGGTCGCCCATAGTTCTATTCGTGAACCTCTCTTATTCTCCATCTACACCTCCTCCCTGGGTCAGATGATTGTGTTCCATGGCATCCAATAGCATTTCTACGCTGATGACACCCAAATGTATCTCTCTACCCCTCAGACATATCAGCCTGGATGTCACCACTTCCTCAATCTATCCAAATCCAAGCTCATTACATTTCCTCCCCCACATGCCTCTTTCCCTGATTTCCCTGCCAAGATTCATGACACAACTATCAACCCATCCCCACATACCAAGGTTCTGGGTGTGGACTCTGAACTATCCTTTTGGCCCCACATCCGATCACTGTCTAAATCTTGCTGCCTCAACCTATGCAACATCTCCAAGATACGCCCCTTTGTAACACCACAAAGCTCCTAATCCACTCCCTGGTCACCTCTCGCCTCGACTACTGCAACTTTCTCCTCATTGGCTCATTGGGTTACCTTTACAAAGGGTATCCCCCTTCAGTCCATCATGAATGCTGATGCAAGGCTCATCCATCTTACATACCGCTCATCCTCTGCCACCCCTTTCTGCCAATCCATGCATGGATTGGCAGAAAGGGGTGGCAGATGATGAGCTGCCATTCACCCAACAAATTAAATTCAAAATACAAACAATAACTGACAAAGCCATCCGCAACTCAGCCCACACTTACATCACTAACCTAGTCTCACCATACCAACCAAATAGTTCTCTTCATTCCTCCCAAGTCCTCCTGCTCTTTAGCTCCCCTGTCACCTCCTCCCATGCTCACCTCCAGCCTCTCCCATCCTATGGAACTCCATACCCCAATCTGTATGACTATCTCCTACTCTGTTTGCTTTTGGATAATCTCTGAAAACCCTCCTTTCCAGAGAAGCCTATCCTTTCCACACCTAACATCTGTACATTTATTTTCTCCATCATCTCCCACAGTTATCAAATTTTGTATTATTTCACCCTCCCTCCTAGATTGTAGTCGCTAATGAGCCTCTGATTCATCCTGTGCTGCGCAAATTGTTGGTGCTATATAAATCCTGTATAACAATAAAGATAAATGTACTTCCATAGGGGTAGTAGTTCTGGAATGTTCAACAACCCTCCTATTACCCCCATCACATCCACATCCTATTATTGTGTGACTAATACCATCCAAATAATTCTTACTTTCATTTCCCAAAGTTATCCGTCTACAAGGAGACCTGTATAGATCTAATGACACCACCAATTAGGATGGAGGAGGACCGGAGTCACATGACTGAGAAGATACTAAACCTCACCCTGGAGATCATCTACCTGCTGACCGGAGAGGTGAGGAGGATTCTGGGAGGTCACATGACATCACTCTTATCTCTATTAATAAAACACAGACCTGACCAGAGAGGTGAGGAGGATTCTGGGAGGTCACATGACATCACTCTTATCTTTATTAATAAAACACAGACCTGACCGGAGAGGTGAGGAGGATTCTGGGAGGTCACATGACATCACTCTTATCTCTATTAATAATACACAGACCTGACCGGAGAGGTGAGGGGGATTCTGGGAGGTCACATGACATCACTCTTATCTCTATTAATAATACACAGACCTGACCGGAGAGGTGAGGAGGATTCTGGGAGGTCACATGACATCACTCTGATCTCTATTAATAAAACACAGACCTGACCGGAGAGGTGAGGAGGATTCTGGGAGGTCACATGACATCACTCTTATCTCTATTACTAATACAGACCTGACCGGAGAGGTGAGGAGGATTCTGGGAGGTCACATGACATCACTCTTATCTCTATTAATAAAACACAGACCTGACCGGAGAGGTGAGGAGGATTCTGGGAGGTCACATGACATCACTCTGATCTCTATTAATAAAACACAGACCTGACCGGAGAGGTGAGGAGGATTCTGGGAGGTCACATGACATCACTCTTATCTCTATTAATAAAACACAGACCTGACCGGAGAGGTGGGGAGGATTCTGGGAGGTCACATGACATCACTCTTATCTCTAATTAATAATACACAGACCTGACCGGAGAGGTGAGGAGGATTCTGGGAGGTCACATGACATCACTCTTATCTCTATTAATAAAATACAGACCTGACCGGAGAGGTGAGGAGGATTCTGGGATTCTAACATGATATTCCTATTGGTTCCTGAATACAGAGATTTCCTCTTGTGAAGTCTGGTGATCATATGACCATCACAGTGCCTCCATGTGACTCCCTAAAACCTGAGAGACACAACATGGAGAAGATTCTAGAAGTCACCAAGAAGATGATGGAGCTGCTGACAGGAGAGGTGAGCGGTGCCGGGAATTATTTTTTGTTATTGTATTTTTATTGAATTTCACAAAAAAAGTTAAATCCCTTGTATGTCACAAAACAATAGTGGAGAATAGTAAATGGGTTGAGTTGAGGGTATATAGGTATTAGAGGGTATATAGGTATTACAGCTTGCAATAGCCAATAGATACAGTATACAGCATACTTAATTTAAATGGAAGTCCAGCCTAACACTAAAATCTCTACATCTACAGACATCAATGATCTAACACTAACCTATCTAGCCCTGTAAAGAAGAAATCAGTATGAATACCTTTATGAAATCACTCCAGTCCGATCTCCAGCGGTGGAAGCTCTGCAGAGGACACAGCTGACAGTGAAATGAATGGGAAGTGACGTCACCCATAGAGTTACTATGGGGGGCTTCCATTGTCGGCTGCCACCTCTGCACCCTCCTCCACAGCTGTATACTTTTTTTTTAGATAGGTTAGTGTTAGATCATAGATGTCTATAGTTGTAGCAGTTTTAGTGTTAGCCTGGACTTCTACTTTAAGGTTGTGGTAATATCTCCAGGCCTCGATCCATAGTTATAGTATGAATGAATTGGCTATGGGATGGGTGGGGGAGAAGTTGAAAGCCAAAACCTAGAGAATACTCTTCTATCCGCTGTTAAGATATGACTGGCCAACTTCTATGATTGTTTAGAAATATCTAAAAAAGAAAGTAGTGGATGGGGTCATCAGTCAAGGAGGCATGAAGGAACTTTTCAAGCATGGACTTATCATAAAGCCAAAAAATCTGGAGATCAGGACATCTCCATAGTAAGTAAAATAACGAGCCTTTGTCTTGGCCACATCTCCAGCAGGAGTCGGGTAAAGGAGGGTTAGTGGCATGGAGCACCTCAGACGTCTTGTACCAGTCCATCATAACTTTGTAGGCGTTCTCCCTATATACCACATGTCTGGAGGACATGGAAGCCACATTCCCTCCCAAGGTTTCTCAGGGATAAGGCGTTGGAGATTTTGGGTCCACTTCCATGTATATGCCTTGTGTAATAGTTTGAGGATATGAGGTGTAGTTGGAGTGAGCCTTGGATCTATATGTGCTTGAATTTAGTTGGGTGGTCTAAAGATAAATAAATAATGGAGAGAGTGAGAAATTGAATATAAGAAATAAAGAGGTTATTGGGAATATGGAGTGGAATTCCTGCATTAGCACTATGGTTGCCCTCAAAGGGCCGGTTGTATCTGTAAGACTGTGTCCACTAGTTATTTATTATAAATAATTGTCATTGCATTTGTGCGCAGGGTTCAGGAGTTTGCTGCATACGAAATGCAGGATACAGGAGTATGGTATGGACCGTGTGCAATATCTGACCTCTGCACCCTCCACTCTCCTTCTATCCTCCCATCCACCCTGGGGTGGGATGGTATGGAGTGTGGAAGGATGGGATAGGGATGGTATGGAGGTGGGTGGGGTGGGATAGGATGGGGGTGGTATGGAGGTGGATGGGGTGGGGTGGGGTAGGATGGGATGGGGGTGGGATAGGATGGGATAGGTTGGGGTGGAGTGGGATGGAATGAGATGGGATGGGGTATGGTGGGGTGGGATAGGATGGGATGGGCTACCTGACATACACGGACCTACCTGACATACATAGATCTCACCTACCTGACATACACTGACCTCACCTACCTGACATACATAGACCTCACCTACCTGACATACACTGACCTCACCTACCTGACATACACTGACCTCACCTACCTGACATACACTGACCTCACCTACCTGACATTCATGGACCTACCTGACATACACAATGACTTCACCTACCTGACATACACCCATCATGTGTCACAGCAGCCAGCCAGAAAGGAGGGGAGGAGAGGAGAGCCGCTCACCCGAGCCGGGGTCTTTACAGTGCATGGTGTGGAGGAGGCTTGTAATTGCCGCCTTCTGGAGTCTGCGGCGCCTATGATGGACATCCCGCGGTCCCGGGATTGGATCTCCGGGACGTCCATCATAGGAGCTGCATCCTCCTAAAGGCGGGACCTAGACAGCCGCCGCCGCCGGGTGTACCAAGATGCCCGACGGCTCCGGAGCTAGGCTGAAGCCGCGGCCTTTAATAAAGGCAGAGGCAGCGGTGCGCTCCGCGGATCGCGTTCTATTCTGTGGCCCGCACAACGAACGGCCCGTTGTGCGGGCCACATAGGAAGGTCTGGCGGGCCGGATTCGGCCCGCGGGCCTTGTGTTTGCCACCACTGCTCTAAATCAAAAGTCGGGAACCCATTGACCGGAGTCTAACTATAGATTACAACCAGGTGACGGCTAGATCAGCGATTCTGTTTTGCCGATCCCCAAACCGCTCCTCCTACATTGCAGAGCAGCGCATGGAAGGAACTACCTTGTATGCTACGCTGATCCAGGCTGGCCCTTCTATCACATCTATCACAGGCGCTTGTTTGTGATATATCATGGGATGGATGGGAGAGGAGGGCTGACCGGGATCAGAGCGCCAGGAGAAAGAAGAGTGCTGTGTCATCGCCAGTTCCCTTCTCTGCACATTAGGAAAAATTCTGCTTTCATGTGAGCCCCGTACACACATATCATTGCTCAACTAACTAATCTCATCCACAGCCCTACTTACTGGTAGTGATGGACGAACATCTGACAGGACGGTTCCCGAACGCTAACCGTGAACTTTCGCGAACCGCAAGTTTGCAGCGGGCCCCACTGACTTTAATGGCAGGCGAATATTAAAAACCTGCAGGTCATATTTGCAGCCACAAAATACTTACTAGCTGTGCACAAATAGTCCCACAACATGGACACTGACCTACCAAAAGTATTAAGTGAAAAACCGGATACATAAGTAAGTGCCGGCCATTACAGGCCCCAAAAATTAGCCCACAGGCATTCACCTGACAGCAAACAACTTTGTATTATGTGGCTGGTGGTACATTAAAGCGGAGGTTCACTCTAAAACTACTCTGTCCCATAGCATCCAGCATACTGGCGTCAGCCATTTTCGGAAGCCGCGCCATTCATCCGCGGTGGAGAGAAAATAAAATTATTCATTTAACAGTAAGTAGAGCGATTAAAAAAAAAAAACAGCATACTGGCGCTGACGCCAGTATGCTGGATGCTATGGGACAGAGTAGTTTAAGGGTGAACCTCCGCTTTAAGCTATTAACCGGATACAGAAGTGTCAGCCATTATAGGCCCCAAAAATTTCCCCACAGCCACAGGCATTCACCTGACAGCAAACAACCTTGTATTCTGTGGCTGGTGGTACATTAGGCATTTACCGGATACAGAAGTAAGTGTCGGCCATTACAGGCCCCAAAAATTAGCCCACGGCCACAGGTGTTCACCGGACAGCAAACAACCTTGTATTCTGTGGCTGGTGGTACATTAGGCATTGTAACAGCACTGGTGAATGGAGTGAACCACAACTGCGGTTAGAAAGGAATTCAATGGATTCTCTATGCGACAACTCAGTATTAGGCCCCAGGCGTCACTCCTCGCAACAGGAGTTTGGGGGATCTATACATCATCTCTGTGTCACATAAAGAAAGGCGTTGAGCTACTAAGTATGGATGCATTACAACATGCGACCAAGGCTCAAGCCCCATACACACTATCAGTTTTCCTGAAGGTTTTTCTCTTCAGGTTTACAAAAACCATGTAGTACAAGGGCCTTCCTGAATGCATTCAAATTGAAACTCTTAAGGTTTGACCTTATGTTAGATGGTTTTGGTAAACCTGAAGCGAAAAACCAGCAGGAAAACTGATAGTGTGTATGGGGCTTCAGCGTTTAAAATTAGTTCAAGGTCAGTATCCCAATACACCACTACATGCAGGTGATTATCAGTAAGGGACCCCAGGCGTCACTCCTAGCAACAGGAGTTTTGGGGTTCTCTACATCATATCAACCTTAGCATGTAGAGATGTATTTAGGCCACTAGGGGAGATGCTATGAAATAGCATCAACCCCTAGCATAGAAAAGTTAGAGCGAACATGTTCAACAATTAGGATGAGGCCTAAAAGAATTTTATACTTCTGTCAAGCACGTAGTAAATTGTATTTGTAGTAACAAGTATTAATTGCATACGAGAGATAGTGTAGCTCAGGTACTTTGAGGATACACGTATAATACACAAGTTGTACTGGCAACTAATAGAAATGTATGAGAGGCAATATAGCTCAGGTACTTTGAGAGTACATATAGGGCCAGATTCAGGTAGAGTTAGGCTGGAGTATCCATTGATCCGCCAGCCTAACTGTCACTTTAAGCCGGCGTTTTTGTTTTCTGTAACCAGAAAACAAGAAACGCCGGGTTGGAGTTCCGATGCGATCGGCGTAATTGAATTTCGCCATCGCATCGTTACTTCAACTTAAAAATGGCGCCGGGGGCGTTCCCGCTGATTAACGCTGAAAAAATATGTTAATCAGCGGGAGTCGGAAATTCACGATCTTTTTCAGGCGCGACGCAGTAACTTTACGACGTTTCCGAAAGCGATACGCGGCGTATAGATAAAGCAGCCCCCTAGTGGAGTATCCTATGTTAAGTATAGGCGTCGTCATCACGTCGGAAAAATAAAAATCGCGTCGCTTGCGTAAAACGTTTATGAATGGGGATGTGACGTCATTGACGTTCACTGACAGAATTTGGAGCATGCGCACTGGGATGCATTGACACTTGACGCATGCGCAGTACGTTCGCCGCGGGATCGCGCATAGTTTAAATAATACACGCCCCGTACCCGCCCAATTTGAATTCCGCCGGCTCATTTGCGATGCGCTGCCGCAACTTTAGGAGCAAGTGCTTCATGAATAACAGCACTTGCTCCTAAAATTTCGGCAGAGTAACGTAAATGAGAAGCGTTACTCCAGAGCAAAGATGCTCCCATCTACCTGAATCTGGCCCATAGTATTTGTAGTAACAAGTATTAATTGCATATGAGATTGTGTAGCCCCCCTGGGAATTCATCCAGCATTGCGAATTCCTCATCTTCCTGCTCTTGATCAATGACACATTGCAATGCACGCTCCAGAAAGAATGTGTAAGGTACAATGTCACTGATGGTGCCCTGGCTGTGACTGACCAGTTTGGTGATCTCATTGGCACCGTTGTCGCACACCATATTACCAACTGTCAAATTGATCGGTGTTAGCCACTGATCTGCCTGTGAACGCAAAGCTGAAAGGAGTGCAGGACCAGCGTGGCTCTTGTCTTCCAGGCACAACAGATGCAGCACAGCATGGCAACGTCTCACCTAACATGTCGAATAGGTTCTGGGGATATTGGGCGGCGCAGCGGAAGAGACGGTAGCATTGGAAAATGAGGAGTCAGCCGAGGAGGAGAGGGAGGATGGAGGAGGAGAAGAGGCAGGCCTGCATGCAATCCGTGGTGGTAAAACCAAATCTACATGGGTGCCACAGGTTACATGCTTGACGGCCGTCAGAAGGTTCACCCAGTGGGCAGTAAAAGTTATATACCTTTCTGATCTGAGTACTGTCGTCAGACTGCTGAGTGCCGGCTGTTGCTGCCTCCTCTTCCTGATCCAATGCCAAGAATGGCTGCGTATCCGAAATGTCTTCTGATGGATCGGAAAATAATTCCTGTGACTCAAGCGGAGGGTATATGGTGGTGGTGGGGAGCCACTCAACCAAGTCTGGTGCATCCTTTGACGTAATCTAACGAACATTGTGCAACTTCCCACTTTGGCTCCGGCCTGGTGCTCCTGCCTTACCCCTACCACCCCTGCGGAATGGCCTGCCTCTTCCTCTGCCTGTCATTTTTTAAATGACCCTGTGACAAAAGTCTCTAGAGAAGCGCAGTGTATGTGGAAGAAGGTATATAACAAAATCTGTTGTTTTGGGGGGCCACTAGTTTATTTTACCAAACTTTTTTTCAGGAAATGTTGTCACTGTGTGTAGCAGAGGTAACGCAGTGAAAGCGACAACAATTCTAAAGTACCCAAATACACTATTATGAAAGTATATTTTTAGATAACACCCCGCTTTAATCTGTCGTTTTGGGGGGCCACTGGTTTATCGCACCAGTTATGAAACTTTTTTTTCAGGAAATTTTGTTAATGTGTGTAGCAGAGGTAATGCAGCAAAAGAGGCAAAAATTCAGCAGTAACCAAATACACCGCCAGTCACAATGCTGCACAATACAAATCCACTATAATATGCTTTCTATATTATATGCTTTGTATATTACACCTATGTACTGCAGAGCAAGTAGTACACCTTTACCAGTGCTTGAAAGGACTTTTTAGGACCTGTTAGGTAACAATTTGTGTCACTACAGTCTGTCCCTGCCTGAAACAGCAACCTGTCCCTACACTGACAAAAAGTATATGAATGTATTTCACACCTATGTACTGCACAGCAAGTAGTACACCTATATCAGTGCTTGAAATGACTTTTGTGGACCTTTTAGATAGCTATTTGATTGAATACAGCCTGTCCCTGCGCCAAACACCAACCTCTCCCTACACTGACAAACAGCAGAATGTAAGATGGCCGCCAGATCAGGTCTATTTATAAGATGGGGGGGTATGTCCATGTGCTGAAATGTCTCAATTGGCTGTCCTGCACCACCTAATGGATGTGTCATAGGTCAAAGTTCTTCTCCATGTAAAATAGCGGACTGCCGCGAACATCGTCCGATGTCCACCACTTTGGACTGCGAAACGACCGCCGGGCGAGCCGCCAGGCCATCTCTACTTGCTGTCACCATCCACAACCCTACTTACTGGCACCATCTGCAGTTCTACTTACTGGCACCATCTCCACTGCCCTACTGAATAACACTGTCCACTGCTCACTTGACCCCTATAAACTGTCTTACAAATTGCTGACTCTTGTACTCTGCCCTATCTATTACTGACCTCTACACACAGCCTTACCTATTACCGACCTCTACACACACCGTCCTACCTATTACCGACCTCTACACACACCGTCCTACCTATTACCGACCTCTACACACACCGTCCTACCTATTACCGACCTCTACACACACCGTCCTACCTATTACTGACCTCTACACACACCATCCTACCTATTACCGACCTCTACACACACCATCCTACCTATTACCGACCTCTACACACACCATCCTACCTATTACCGACCTCTACACACACCATCCTACCTATTACTGACCTCTACACACACCGCCCTATCTATTACCGACCTCTACACACACCATCCTACCTATTACCGACCTCTACACACACCATCCTACCTATTACTGACCTCTACACACACCGCCCTATCTATTACCGACCTCTACACACACCGCCCTATCTATTACCGACCTCTACACACACCATCCTACCTATTACCGACCTCTACACACACCGCCCTATCTATTACCGACCTCTACACACACCATCCTACCTATTACCGACCTCTACACACACCATCCTACCTATTACTGACCTCTACACACACCGCCCTATCTATTACCGACCTCTACACACACACCGTCCTACCTATTACCGACCTCTACACACACCGTCCTACCTATTACCGACCTCTACACACACACCGTCCTACCTATTACCGACCTCTACACACACCGTCCTACCTATTACCGACCTCTACACACACCGTCCTACCTATTACTGACCTCTACACACACCGTCCTACCTATTACCGACCTCTACACACACACCGTCCTACCTATTACTGACCTCTACACACACACCGTCCTACCTATTACCGACCTCTACACACACACCGTCCTACCTATTACCGACCTCTACACACACACCGTCCTACCTATTACCGACCTCTACACACACACCGTCCTACCTATTACCGACCTCTACACACACCGTCCTACCTATTACCGACCTCTACACACACACCGTCCTACCTATTACCGACCTCTACACACACACCGTCCTACCTATTACCGACCTCTACACACACACCGTCCTACCTATTACCTGACCTCTACACACACACCGTCCTACCTATTACTGACCTCTACACACACACCGTCCTACCTATTACCTGACCTCTACACACACACCGTCCTACCTATTACCTGACCTCTACACACACACCGTCCTACCTATTACTGACCTCTACACACACACCGTCCTACCTATTACACACACTGACTATTACTCTACACACACACCGTCCTACCTATTACCGACCTCTACACACACACCGTCCTACCTATTACCGACCTCTACACACACCGTCCTACCTATTACTGACCTCTACACACACACCGTCCTACCTATTACTGACCTCTACACACACACCGTCCTACCTATTACTGACCTCTACACACACACCGTCCTACCTATTACTGACCTCTACACACACACCGTCCTACCTATTACCGACCTCTACACACACCGTCCTACCTATTACTGACCTCTACACACACACCGTCCTACCTATTACTGACCTCTACACACACACCGTCCTACCTATTACCGACCTCTACACACACCGTCCTACCTATTACTGACCTCTACACACACACCGTCCTACCTATTACCGACCTCTACACACACCGTCCTACCTATTACCGACCTCTACACACACCGTCCTACCTATTACCGACCTCTACACACACCGTCCTACCTATTACCGACCTCTACACACACCGTCCTACCTATTACCGACCTCTACACACACCGTCCTACCTATTACCGACCTCTACACACACACCGTCCTACCTATTACCGACCTCTACACACACACCGTCCTACCTATTACCGACCTCTACACACACACCGTCCTACCTATTACCGACCTCTACACACAGCCCTACCTATTACCGACCTCTACACACACCGTCCTACCTATTACTGACCTCTACACACACCATCCTACCTATTACTGACCTCTACACTCACCATCCTACCTATTACCGACCTCTACACACACACACCATCCTACCTATTACTGACCTCTACACACACCATCCTACCTATTACTGACCTCTACACACCGTCCTACCTATTACTGACCTCTACACACACCATCCTACCTATTACTGACCTCTACACACACCATCCTACCTATTACTGACCTCTACACACACCGTCCTACCTATTACCGACCTCTACACACACACACCATCCTACCTATTACTGACCTCTACACACACCATCCTACCTATTACTGACCTCTACACTCACCATCCTACCTATTACTGACCTCTACACACACCATCCTACCTATTACTGACCTCTACACACACCATCCTACCTATTACTGACCTCTACACACACACCTTCCTACCTATTACCGACCTCTACACACACCTTCCTACCTATTACCGACCTCTACACACACCGTCCTACCTATTACCGACCTCTACACACACCGCCGTAGCTATTACTGACCTCTACACACACACCGTCCTACCTATTACCGACCTCTACACACACACCGTCCTACCTATTACCGACCTCTACACACACCGTCCTACCTATTACCGACCTCTACACACACACCGTCCTACCTATTACTGACCTCTACACACACACCGTCCTACCTATTACTGACCTCTACACACACACCGTCCTACCTATTACCGACCTCTACACACACCACTGTAGCTATTACTGACCTCTACACACACACCGTCCTACCTATTACCGACCTCTACACACACCGTCCTACCTATTACCGACCTCTACACACACACCGTCCTACCTATTACTGACCTCTACACACACACCGTCCTACCTATTACCGACCTCTACACACACCACCGTAGCTATTACTGACCTCTACACACACACCGTCCTACCTATTACCGACCTCTACACACACCATCCTACCTATTACTGACCTCTACACACACCATCCTACCTATTACTGACCTCTACACACACCATCCTACCTATTACTGACCTCTACACACACCATCCTACCTATTACTGACCTCTACACACACCATCCTACCTATTACTGACCTCTACACACAGCCCTACCTATTACCGACCTCTACACACACACCGTCCTACCTATTACCGACCTCTACACACAGCCCTACCTATTACCGACCTCTACACACACACTGTCCTACCTATTACTGACCTCTACACACACACCGTCCTACCTATTACCGACCTCTACACACACACCGTCCTACCTATTACTGACCTCTACACACACCATCCTACCTATTACTGACCTCTACACACACCATCCTACCTATTACTGACCTCTACACACACACCGTCCTACCTATTACCGACCTCTACACACACCATCCTACCTATTACTGACCTCTACACACACCATCCTACCTATTACTGACCTCTACACACACCATCCTACCTATTACTGACCTCTACACACACCGTCCTACCTATTACTGACCTCTACACACACCGCCGTAGCTATTACCGACCTCTACACACACCGTCCTACCTATTACCGACCTCTACACACACACCAACCTACCTATTACCGACCTCTACACTCACACCGTCCTACCTATTACCGACCTCTACACACACACCGTCCTACCTATTACCGACCTCTACACACACACCATCCTACCTATTACCGACCTCTACACACACACCGTCCTACCTATTACCGACCTCTACACACACACCGTCCTACCTATTACCGACCTCTACACACACACCGTCCTACCTATTACCGACCTCTACACACACACCATCCTACCTATTACCGACCTCTACACACACACCGTCCTACCTATTACTGACCTCTACACACACCGTCCTACCTATTACCGACCTCTACACACACACCGTCCTACCTATTACCGACCTCTACACACACACCGTCCTACCTATTACTGACCTCTACACACACACCGTCCTACCTATTACCGACCTCTACACACACCGCCGTAGCTATTACTGACCTCTACACACACACCGTCCTACCTATTACCGACCTCTACACACACCGTCCTACCTATTACCGACCTTTACACACACCGTCCTACCTATTACCGACCTCTACACACACACCGTCCTACCTATTACTGACCTCTACACACACCATCCTACCTATTACTGACCTCTACACACACCATCCTACCTATTACTGACCTCTACACACACCATCCTACCTATTACTGACCTCTACACACACCGTCCTACCTATTACTGACCTCTACACACAGCCCTACCTATTACCGACCTCTACACACACACCGTCCTACCTATTACCGACCTCTACACACACACCGTCCTACCTATTACTGACCTCTACACACACACCGTCCTACCTATTACCGACCTCTACACACACCGCCGTAGCTATTACTGACCTCTACACACACACCGTCCTACCTATTACCGACCTCTACACACACCGTCCTACCTTGTACCGACCTCTACACACACCGTCCTACCTATTACTGACCTCTACACACACCGTCCTACCTATTACCGACCTCTACACACACACCGTCCTACCTATTACTGACCTCTACACACACCATCCTACCTATTACTGACCTCTACACACACCATCCTACCTATTACTGACCTCTACACACACACCGTCCTACCTATTACCGACCTCTACACACACCATCCTACCTATTACTGACCTCTACACACACCATCCTACCTATTACTGACCTCTACACACAACATCCTACCTATTACCGACCTCTACACACACCGTCCTACCTATTACTGACCTCTACACACACCGCCGTAGCTATTACCGACCTCTACACACACCGTCGTAGCTATTACTGACCTCTACACACACACCGTCCTATCTATTACCGACCTCTACACACACACCGTCCTACCTATTACCGACCTCTACACACACACCGTCCTACCTATTACCGACCTCTACACACACACCAACCTACCTATTACCGACCTCTACACTCACACCGTCCTACCTATTACCGACCTCTACACACACCATCCTACCTATTACCGACCTCTACACACACCGTCCTACCTATTACTGACCTCTACACACACCGCCGTAGCTATTACCGACCTCTACACACACCGTCGTAGCTATTACTGACCTCTACACACACACCGTCCTATCTATTACCGACCTCTACACACACACCGTCCTACCTATTACTGACCTCTACACACACACCGTCCTACCTATTACCGACCTCTACACACACCGCCGTAGCTATTACTGACCTCTACACACACACCGTCCTACCTATTACCGACCTCTACACACACCGTCCTACCTTGTACCGACCTCTACACACACCGTCCTACCTATTACTGACCTCTACACACACCGTCCTACCTATTACCGACCTCTACACACACACCGTCCTACCTATTACTGACCTCTACACACACCATCCTACCTATTACTGACCTCTACACACACCATCCTACCTATTACTGACCTCTACACACACACCGTCCTACCTATTACCGACCTCTACACACACCATCCTACCTATTACTGACCTCTACACACACCATCCTACCTATTACTGACCTCTACACACAACATCCTACCTATTACTGACCTCTACACACACCGTCCTACCTATTACTGACCTCTACACACACCGCCGTAGCTATTACCGACCTCTACACACACCGTCGTAGCTATTACTGACCTCTACACACACACCGTCCTATCTATTACCGACCTCTACACACACACCGTCCTACCTATTACCGACCTCTACACACACACCGTCCTACCTATTACCGACCTCTACACACACACCAACCTACCTATTACCGACCTCTACACTCACACCGTCCTACCTATTACCGACCTCTACACACACCATCCTACCTATTACCGACCTCTACACACACCGTCCTACCTATTACTGACCTCTACACACACCGCCGTAGCTATTACCGACCTCTACACACACCGTCGTAGCTATTACTGACCTCTACACACACACCGTCCTATCTATTACCGACCTCTACACACACACCGTCCTACCTATTACCGACCTCTACACACACACCGTCCTACCTATTACCGACCTCTACACACACACCAACCTACCTATTACCGACCTCTACACTCACACCGTCCTACCTATTACCGACCTCTACACACACCATCCTACCTATTACCGACCTCTACACACACCGTCCTACCTATTACTGACCTCTACACACACCGCCGTAGCTATTACCGACCTCTACACACACCGTCGTAGCTATTACTGACCTCTACACACACACCGTCCTATCTATTACCGACCTCTACACACACACCGTCCTACCTATTACTGACCTCTACACACACACCGTCCTACCTATTACCGACCTCTACACACACCGCCGTAGCTATTACTGACCTCTACACACACACCGTCCTACCTATTACCGACCTCTACACACACCGTCCTACCTTGTACCGACCTCTACACACACCGTCCTACCTATTACTGACCTCTACACACACCGTCCTACCTATTACCGACCTCTACACACACACCGTCCTACCTATTACTGACCTCTACACACACCATCCTACCTATTACTGACCTCTACACACACCATCCTACCTATTACTGACCTCTACACACACACCGTCCTACCTATTACCGACCTCTACACACACCATCCTACCTATTACTGACCTCTACACACACCATCCTACCTATTACTGACCTCTACACACAGCATCCTACCTATTACTGACCTCTACACACACCGTCCTACCTATTACTGACCTCTACACACACCGCCGTAGCTATTACCGACCTCTACACACACCGTCGTAGCTATTACTGACCTCTACACACACACCGTCCTATCTATTACCGACCTCTACACACACACCGTCCTACCTATTACCGACCTCTACACACACACCGTCCTACCTATTACCGACCTCTACACACACACCAACCTACCTATTACCGACCTCTACACTCACACCGTCCTACCTATTACCGACCTCTACACACACCATCCTACCTATTACCGACCTCTACACACACCGTCCTACCTATTACTGACCTCTACACACACCATCCTACCTATTACCGACCTCTACACACACACCGTCCTACCTATTACCGACCTCTACACACACCGTCCTACCTTGTACCGACCTCTACACACACCGTCCTACCTATTACCGACCTCTACACACACCATCCTACCTATTACCGACCTCTACACACACACCGTCCTACCTATTACCGACCTCTACACACACCGTCCTACCTTGTACCGACCTCTACACACACACCGTCCTACCTATTACCGACCTCTACACACACCTTCCTACCTATTACCGACCTCTACACACACCTTCCTACCTATTACCGACCTCTACACACACCTTCCTACCTATTACTGACCTCTACACACACCGTCCTACCTATTACTGACCTCTACACACACCGTCCTACCTATTACTGACCTCTACACACACACCGTCCTACCTATTACTGACCTCTACACACACCGTCCTACCTATTACCGACCTCTACACACACCGTCCTACCTATTACTGACCTCTACACACACACCGTCCTACCTATTTCCGACCTGCAATTAAAGTCAACTTAAAAGGTAGGCTAAGTTTATATTTTTACAATGATGTTAGTTTTATTATAATTTTCAAGTAGATCTCCACCTCTAAAAGGTTGTGGAGGCCCCAGTGCATTACTTTGCCCAGGGGCCCATGATGTTTTTAACCACTTAAAGCGGAGCTCCAGCCGCAATTTTTTTTTTTTTTAAAGTCGGCAGCTACTAACAGTGTAGCTGCTGACTTTAAATAAGGACACTTACCTTGTCCTACTTGCCCGCGCTGATGGCCCACCCCGATGCCGGTCCCACGATCGCTCCGGGTCCCGCGCCGCCATCCACACTATGGGAAACAGGCAGTGAAGCCGTACGCGCCGTATTTCCTACTGTGCCTGCATGAGTCTCACGCTGGCTTGTGAATGGGCGCGCTGCTCTCTGAGAACACACACAGTTCCCAGAAAGCAGCGCGCCCCATTCACAAGGAGAAGGACAAGAAGAAAAGGCACCGCAGAGTGGAAGAGGCAGATTACGGACTTCTGCATAGCAACAGGTATTTCGGGTGAGTATTTTTATTTATTTTTTCAGGTTTTTTTATTTAATTTTTTTAAACAATATGGGAAAATGTTGTTTTCCTGGGTGGAGCTCCGCTTTAAGGACCGGACCAATATGCTGCTAAAAGACCCAAGGTGTTTTTACAATTTGGCACTGCGCTGCTTTAACTGGTAATTGCGCGGTCATGCAATGTTGTACCGAAACAAAATTTGCGTCCTTTTCTTCCTTCCCACAAATAGAGCTTTCTTTTGATGGTATTTGATTGCCTCTGCGATTTAAATTTTTTGCGATATAAACGGAAAAATACCGTAAATTTTGAAAAAAAAAGATTTTTCTTATAACAAAAAGTAAAAAATATGGAATAAACTAAATTTTAGTCAAACATTTAGGCCAAAATATATTCAGCCACAGCCGCAATAAGCGTATATTTATTGGTTTTCGCAAAAGTTATAGCGTCTACAAACTAGGGTACATTTTCTGGAATTTACACAGCTTTTATTTTATGACTGCCTATCTCATTTCTTGAGGTGCTAAAATGGCAGGGCAGTACAAAACCCCCCAAATGACCCCATTTTGGAAAGTAGACACCCCAAGAAAACTGCTGAGAGGCATGTTGAGTTCATTGAATATTTTTTTTTCCAAGTGATTGAATAATGACAAAAAAAAAAAATACAAAAAGTTGTCACTAAATGATATATTGCTCACACATGCCATGGTTATATGTGGAATTGCACCCCAAAATACATTCTGCTGCTTCTCCTGAGTACGGGTATACCACATGTTTGGGACTTTTTGGGAGCCTAGCCGCGTACGGGGCCCCAAAAACCAATCACCGCCTTCAGCATTTCTAAGGGCGCAAATTTTTGATTTCACTCCTCACTACCTATCACAGATTCGAAGGCCATAAAATGCCAAAATAGCACAACCCCCCCCCCCCCAAATAACCCCATTTTGGAAAGTAGACACCCCAAGCTATTTTCTGAGAGGCATGTTGAGTCCATGGAATATTTTTTTTTTTTGCCCCAAGTGATTGAATAATGACCAAAAAAGAAAATAAAACATATTTTACAAAACATTGTCACTAAATCATATATTTCTCACAAGCTGAGGGTCCCGTACGCGACTAAGCTCCCAAAAAGTCCCACACATGTGGTATCCCTGTACTCAGGAGAAGCAGCAGAATGTATTTTGGGGTGCAATTCCACATATAACCATGGCATGTGTGAGAAATATATCATTTAGTGACAACTTTGTGCAAAAAAAAATCAGTTTGTCATATTCCCGCAACTTGTATCAAAATAAACAATATTCCATGGACTCGACATGCCTCTCAGCAAATAGCTTGGGGTGTCTACTTTCCAAAATGGGGTCATTTGTTTTTTTTTGTGCTATTTTGGCATTTTATGGCCTTCAAAACTGTGATAGGTAGTGAGGAGTGAAATCAAAAATGTACACCCTTAGAAAGCCTGAAGGCGGTGATTGGTTTTCGGGGTCCCGTACGTGGCTAGGCTCCCAAAAAGTCTCACACATGTGGTATCCCCATACTCAGGAGAAGCAGCAGAATGTATTTTGGGGTGTAATTCCACATATGGGGGGTGTATGCTTTACGCGTGGGTGTAAGCGTTACTGGCATTAACTAGCTACCTAGCGGCACCATTTGTGTGCCTTTGTGTACTCACTGTCTGATGTCTCCTCTCCTCCGCCGGACGAAAATACTGGCAGGAGGAGCGGTGACATCACTTCCTCCTCTGCCTGTGTTTACAGTTCAGGCAGAGGAGGAAGCTGATTGGCTGGGAGCGATCCGGAGGGGGCGGACAAAGACGAATAGCCACCCCTCATCCTGGAACGCGTGCGGCGGTCCTTAAGTTGTTAAGATGCCATGGTAGTTGGCAGGGGAGGGCTGGCAGGGGGGGCAGGGTGGAAAGCTCCCCCCGGGCTGGTGACACTATGCACAACCACCGGCCGCCACTACCAAAAGCTGTTTTTGCAGAGCAGGAAAATGCCTGCTGGAGCTCTGTTAACACAGGTCACGGCCGCTGCTCACCTCCCACTGTGTAGCAGTGCCTGTGTCAGCCCCCGAGGTAGATGGCTGCAGAGCTGAGCTATGTCTCTCGTCTCACACATAGCTCAGCCTCAGCGCACACCAACGCTGACATCCCCTTCTCTCTCTGCACAGACACGAGGACTCTGATGTAAGGGGAGGCTCTGTGCGGACTCTGATGTAAGGGGGGCCTCTGTGCAGACTCTGATGTAAGGGGAGACTCTGTGCAGACTCTGATGTAAGGGGGGCCTCTGTACAGGCTCTTGTGATCATGAAAAATCTTAGACTGTTTTTCTCGATCCATCACTTTTCCATGCTCTATGGGCCACTTTACTGGACTTGCCCCCCAGGCCTAAGGCTGCCAGCCCTCCCCTGGTGGTTGGCTTAGTATGAGGAGAGGGCGTGACGTGATTACCCAAGTATTTGAGGGAACAGGTGCACCAGTTGTGGGAGGAATGTTGATAGAGAGACTCAATCAGGTTTCTATAAGGTGTCAGGATGTCACTTTCTATTTCTCCATGTAGGAGTGGGAGTATTTAGAAGGACACAAGGATCTCTACAAGGACGTCATGATGGACAATCAGCCGCCCCTCACATCACCGGGTAAGAGGAGACTTTATTGTAAAGGAGAGAGCAGTACGGAGGCTCCACCTAGATCTCCCATCATCTGATAAACACATAGAAACAATGTATTCAGTCAGTGTGTGTGTTTCCTACAGATGGATCCAGTAATGGGAACCCACCAGAGAGATGTCCCCGTCCTCTGTATTCCCGGGATTCCACACAGGAGGGTCACACCATCCCCCACCATCATCAGGTAAATGATTGGCAATTATTGGTAGTTCTGATTTATACACAGCATGTTTGTTACAATGAATGTTTTATTATATATTCAGAGTGGAAACCTCAGGGATGATAATATTTTTGTTAAAGAAGAGTATAAAGAGGAGGATGAGGAGTATGGAGTGATGGAGGAGTTTTCAGATGGACACAAGAATATGATGGAGCCACCTAATACCAGGAACCCACCAGAGAGATGTCCCCTTCCTCTGTATTCCCGGGATTCCACACAGGAAGGTCACACCATCCCCCACTGTTACAAGGTTGGTGGGACAGAGCATCTAGAACATGGACTCCTAGAGATGATGTGTGGATTTTTTTATGTGGTCTTATATTTTACAGATGATATTCACTTTCATTCTTTTGGTTTAGGGTGGTGAAGATCTGATGGAAAAAGTTGAGATGAAAGAAGAGAAGACGTATGTGAGGGATGATCAGCAGTTTATGGAGGAGGATAGAATAATGAGGCTAATTATAGAGGAGGACACTCCTACAGAGATCAGCACAGGTGGGTCATTAATACTAAATACATTCCTCCACCCATACTGCTCATTGATTGGTCCAAAGTAGGGCGGGGCCTCGGAGATATCAGCCTGTAATCCCCTGGTCACTTTCCTGAGCTGTGTTCCCCGTCCTGTATTCCTGTATTTCTCTCGGATAATCTTCCTTCTCTGTGCTGCAGACACAGTTTATGTCTCTAGACTGGATTTATGGAGATTCTGGGGTTCAGCTGGCAGCAAAATGTTGATTTTCATCATAGGTGTTACTACACCTAGGCACCTGGGGTATGTGCTTTGGGTCTCTGACAGAACAATCCTCCCAGGATTACTGTCTGTTGTCTGCTGTCTGTGCCGGGTGGAGGGATATGTCTGTATAGTCTCAGACCCAAGTCACTGAGTGCAGTCTCAGGAGTAGGGATGAGCTTCGAGCTCGAGTAGAACTCATGTTCAACTCAAACATTGCCTGTTCGATGAACAGCGAACTATTTGGGGTGTTCGCGGCAAGTTCGTGTGAACTTTAGAACCCTGTTAAAGTCTATGGGACTCGAACGTTTGAAATTTAAAGTTCTAATTTTAAAGGCTAATATGCAAGTTATTGTAATGAAAAGAGTTTGGGGACCTGGATCCTGCCCCAGGGGACATGTATCAATGCAAAAAAAAGTTTTAAAAACTGCATTTTTTTTTGGCAGCATTGATTTTAAACAATAACAGTGAAATATTCCTTAAAATTTTGTACCTAGGGGGGTGTATAGTATGCCTGAAAAGTAGCGCTTGTTTCCCTACAGAGGCCCATTGCTGTCGGTATAGCCCCGGTGTCCTGTTGCTTTCAATTGCAGGAGTGGTAAATGCACCGCTCCAAAGATGCGGGCAGCAAGACTTTTGGAGCGGTCCTGCTAGTGCACCGCTACAGTGTGAAAGCCCTCGGGCTTTAACACTGGAAAAACAGCAGCCCCAGTTTCAGGTCGGTTTGCAGACGCTATTTTTCATGCAATAGCGCCTGCAAACCGCCCCAGTGTGAAAGGGGTCTTAAGCTTCCACTGATTACTAAATACCAATATTATGAGTCCTGATTACTAAATACCAATATTATGAGTCATTTATATTGTACATTACATACTGCTGACCCCTGCACTATATACTCTGTTGTACATTACATCATTCTGATACTATATAGTCCTATCTGTTGTATCTTATACAATATGTTGTACATTACATAGTCCTGACTTCTGCTCTCTCCCCTCTACCCACTGCTATATATAAATATTATATGTGTTCTCTTTTGTATATATATATATATATACATACATATATATATACATACATAACATACTTTTTTGATTCATTCACATAACATAAATTGGGTTTTTAGTATAAGTGTATATCTTTAACTGGATTTTCTAAAAATGGCACAGGTTATATATTTTTATCAATGGCACATCAAAATCATTATCTATATATTTTGAATATGTGTTACCTCTAAATGTAGGTTCCTTTATGTAAGGTAAGTAGTTCAACTAGACCCGGGTTTAAGGATAATCTGAATGTATGGAAAGTCCCTGTAACGGTCACCACCGCTTACGACCTTCCATCCAATCACGACAAGCTTATCTGACACACTGCGACAATCTTGCATACACGATCCATATCAATTCCCATAAACAAGACGAGACTAAAGCTCTGCACTTGCTTCCAAAGATATGACAATTTATTGGTATTTTCCCAGCTTCTTATACAGTTTCAAGCATAATGCAGTTCATCACAGGACAATGTAGTCCCCACCCCCCTATTCACTCACTGAGGATAATTCTTTAATTGGTAGCTAGACATGACGGCACCGCATCATCAATAGTGTTCAATTAACCTTGAATAATAACACAGACATCTAGTTGAATAAGTTAGCTAGACAGCTTTATCACAAAATGGCAGAGTCTTGTAAGAGTGGGTGCAATCAACACCTTCAACGGAATGTCTTTACAGTGAATAGCCAACACCTTAAGATATTTCAATAGCCTATTATACAAAGGTATGACTCACTGGCTGGCTGATCTGGTCATGTCATCATGAACTCCTTGTGATATCTCAGTCCTAAAATGAAGTATTAATAATGTCCCATCTGTAATATATGAATTATGATTCTTTCACGGTGCATTCCGTTACATCTCTCCCCTTTCGGTGGGAGACGGACACAGGTGGGAACCCCAAACGGGTTGACTCCGAAGTCCGTCAGTAGTTCCAGTCCTCCAATGCTGGTATCCATACTGTACCCCAAATAAATGGCTCCAAACTGAGCATTACTCACCGCGCCAACCTCTGCCTCTCTCAGAGAACACGCCTGCCGCTGGGGAGAAGGCAGGGTGGCTGGGCTCAGTCCATCATGCTGTTGGGGGTCTGGGCCAACTGCCCCCCCTTCCTGGGGTATACCACTGGAGACTGAAGTCCCATCCACTGGTGCTTGGTGAAAACCCCCCGGTGCTTGCAAAGCAAAGCCGACATCCTCCTGTCCCAGTCCTGTACCATTTTCTGGGGTTGTGCCAGTGGAGACTGAAGTCCCATCCACTACCCCAGGAACCCCCTCTTCTGTTAGTGAGGAGCAGAGGCCTATGACACTCTGCTCTGTTGCCAGCTCTTCCGCTGGGTTGCTGTGAGTGGAGACCACAGCCCCATCCACTACCACAGGGTCCCCCTCTTCTGTTAGTGAGGAGCAGAGGCCTATGACACTCTGTTCTGTTGCCAGCTCTTCCGCTGGGTTGCTGTGAGTGGAGACCACAGTCCCATCTACTACCACAGGGTCCCCCTCTTCTGTTAGTGAGGAGCAGAGGCCTATGACACTCTGTTCTGTTGCCAGCTCTTCCGCTGGGTTACTGTGAGTGGAGACCACAGTCCCATCCACTACCACAGGGTCCCCCTCTTCTGCTAGTTGGGAGCAGAGGCTTGGGGCACCCTGCTCTGTTGCCAGTGATTCATCTGGGGGTAAAAGCTTTACCACCTCAGCTTGTTGCTGGAGAGAGGGGCCAACCGTCCCAGCTCTCTGGAACTCCACACCATCCGCTTCGGCTTTAGGGATGAAAATCTCCATATTTTCCACTGCCGATTCATCAGCCAGGATTTCACAGTTATCTGACCTTTCCTCATAGTCCCAGGCAATGGGAGCCCCACCCTGCTGCTGAGCCGAGTCTAGCAGCTGTCTGTAGGCGACCTCCAGCTCCCATTCTTGAATGGCCAGAAATTCTAAATCTTCCTGTGACCAGTGGCCTCCCGAGATATTCAATTTTTCCTCTCTGTGCTCCATTATGTCCTCCAAGCGCCACTCCCGATCATCCCCGAAGTCGGGATTACTGGACATCCTCCAATACAACAATCCCAGGCCATCATAGTCATAGCCTTCTGTGGGGCTGTCATCCGCTGACCACGGGCACTCTTGGGCTACATACCACCGGAGGGCTCTGTAGCTCTCATCCAGCTGCATCTCTGCCCGGAATCAGCCTGCTTAACTCTGCTATCCACTCCTGCTTCAGTTGTTTCCCCAACAACAGCATTCGTACGTCATACTGTGGCCAGTACCTTGCATAGATGGAGGGCAGGACCTTTCCTTGGTGTTGCTGCTCCAGAGCTAACGCTTCCTTCCAGAGTTGGCACCGAATCACATCCGACCATCCCAACAGGACCTCCTCTGATACTGGTCCTCTATGCTGTATCCGCATCTCTTGTAACCTCCTTTGGAATTCCTCTTCCATGGAGACTGGTATCTGCACCTCTCCTCTCTCTTCAGCTGCTGCAGCACTTCTTCGCTGTCGCAAGGTGGCATCTACAGCCGCTATAACCCGGTCTATGATCTCTGGTGGAGGATTAGGACCATATTGTGCCAGTCCATGTCTAACAGCCCGATCAAAAAAATTCTTCCTCGGGTGTCCTGTCTGTTACGCTGGGCCTCTTAGCTCTATTCATTTCGACCAGTTCTGCGATAATGTCCCTTTTCTTACGGTTTCTGGCCGGTCTGCCCCGGCACTCCAGTAAGTCCATGAGGGAAGAGAGCTTCATCCGTTCATACAACGTCTCCATTGTCATGTGTCCTTGTAGCCGTCCTTCTGAAGATGGAATCATCCCACTGCTGTGCCACCAAATGTAACGGTCACCACCGCTTACGACCTTCCATCCAACCACGACAAGCTTATCTGACACACTGCCACAATCTTGCATACACGTTCCATATCCATTCCCATAAACAAGATGAGACTCAAGCTCTGCACTTGCTTCCAAAGATATGACCATTTATTGGTATTTTCTCAGCTTCTTATACAGTTTCAAGCATAATGCAGTTAGTCACAGGACAATGTAGTCTCCACCCCCCTATTCACTCACTGAGGATAATTCGTTAATTGGTAGCTAGACATGACGGCACCGCATCATCAATAGTGTTCAATTAACCTTGAATAGTAACACAGACATCTAGTTGAATAAGTTATCTAGACAGCTTTATCACACAATGGCAGAGTCTTGTGAGAGTGGGTGCAATCAACACCTTCAACGGAATGTCTTTACAGTGAATAGCCAACACCTTAAGATATTTCGATAGCCTATTATACAAAGGTATGACTCACTGTCTGGTTGACCTGGTCATGTCATCATGAACTCCTTGTGATATCTCAGTCCTAAAATGAAGTATTAATAATGTCCCATCTGTAATATATGAATTATGATTCTTTGTCACCCTATGGCCCTAGTGGACATAAGGTGACCCTAGACATAGGAATATCTCAGTCTGTCACGGTGCATTCCGTTACAGTCCCCAATGCATTGGCAGTCAGAAACACACGCACATCTGGTGTGTCCAAAACTCTACTTTATTTCTCCTGCGTACTTGTACATAATCAAATCATACAAGAAAGGACGCCGTTGCCCCAGCCAATCATATGTAATTAGGTTATACATGTAATATTTGTCACAATTATACACCATGTAAAATATAACACTCTGTATTCCGGGCGCCTGACTGATATTGGTTTATACTGCAGCTTATCTAATGTTATTGTTCTATGCCCAGTAAATAATATTGCCAAGGTCCCTGGCTTCTCCTAGAAGCTCAAGGATACATTTTTTCATACACGCATTAATCACTAAGGGGGAACTCTAACAAGCCTTATAATGCATTATTAGTATAGGGCAGTGTTTCTCAATTCCAGTCCTCACGCCCCCCAACAGGTCATGTTTTCAGGATTTCCCTCAGATGAAATGGCTGTGGGAATTACTAAGGCAGTGAAACTGATCAAATCACCTGTGCAAAATAATGGAAATCCTGAAAACCTGACCTGTTGGGGGGGCGTGAGGACTGGAATTGAGAAACACTGGTATAGGGGAACTATAACCGCCTTTCACTTTATATTCTTATAATAACAATTTGGCATCTTTCATAATGCTGAATAACTCTTTAAAACACTTCTATTTAAAATCACATTTATATATATATATATATATATATATATATATATATATATATACACATTTCTTTCTTCTAACAAAGTCTCTAGATCAACAGATGCTATAATCAAACTTTTCCCTATGACCTAAGATGTCATTGGTACTCTAAACATAATTTTTCAGTTATTTCATGTCAACATATATTCTTATGTTTAATATTATGTGTATTTACATTACAGACTAAAAGTTTGGACACACCTTCTCATTCAAAGAGTTTTCTTTATTTTCATGACTATGAAAATTGTAGTCACACTGAAGGCATCAAAACTATGAATTAACACAAGTGGAATTATATACATAACAAAAAAGTGTGAAACAACAGAAAAAATGTCATATTCTAGGTTCTTCAAAGTAGCCACCTTTTGCAGCAGACACATCTCTAGAACAACTGATAAGAGGAGACTGTGTGAATCCGGCCTTCATGGTAGAATATCTGCTAGGAAACCACTGCTAAAGAAAGGCAACAAGCAGAAGAGACTTGTTTGGGCTAAAGAACACAAGGAATGGACATTAGACCAGTGGAAATTTGTGCTTTGGTCTGATGAGTCCAAAATTGAGATCTTTGGTTCCAACCACCGTGTCTTTGTGCGATGCAGAAAAGGTGAACGGATGGACTCTACATGCCTGGTTCCCACCGTGAAGCATGGAGGAGGAGGTGTGATGGTGCTTTGCTGGTGACACTGTTGGGGATTTATTCAAAATTGAAGGCATACAGAACCAGCATGGCCAGGGGAGGGCTGGCAGCCTTAGGCCTGGGGGGAAAGTGGCCCATAGAGCATGGAAAAGTGATGGATCGAGGAAAACAGTCTAAGAATCTTCAGGATCACAAGCGTCCACACAGAGCCTCCCCTTACACCAGAATTCCGCACAGAGGCCCCCCTTACATCAGAGTCCGCACAGAGGCCCCCCTTACATCAGAGTCCGCACAGAGGCCCCCCTTACATCAGAGTCCGCACAGAGGTGCCCCCCTTACATCAGAGTTCGCACAGATTCCATATACATCAGATCTGATGTAAGAGGTGTTCTGAGAAAATTGATTTAAGGGTGCATGCTGTGGACTATTGTGTAAAGAGGGTCTCTGCTCACCAAAGCCTACCCCCTCCCCTTTAACAAAGAGAACCCCTTTTTATACACTGGGAGGCAGGTGAGACTAGAGAGGGTGAGCTTACCAGGATGGAGGCTGAGGCACAGGCAGGCTGTCTGATGCTTTTTTGGGTTCAAACTTCCTGTCCAGTGCCCACACATGCCCAGGGAGTGTGGGCAGGGCAGACTCAGAAGGAGGAGGAGCAGATGAGCTTTATCTCTCAGAGACAGAAGGGGATGTCAGCGCTGGTGTGCACTGAGGCTGAGCTATGTGTGAGACAAGACATAGCTCAGTCCTGCAGCCATCTACCTCAGAGCTAACAGAGGCACGGCTGCACAGTGGGAGGTGAGCAGTGGTCGTGACCTGTGTTAGCAGAGCTCCAGCAGGCATATTCCTGCTCTGCAAAAACTGCATTTGGTAGTGGCGGCCGGTGGCTGTGCAGTGTCACCAGCCCGAGGGGAGATTTCCACCCTGCCAGCCCTCCCCTGAGCATGGCTACCACAGCATCTTGCAGCTGCATGCTATTCCATCCGGTTTGCGTTTAGTTGGACCATCATTTATTTTTCAACAGGACAATGACCCCAAACACACCTCCAGGCTGTGTAAGAGCTATTTGACCAAAAAGGAGAGTGATGGGGCGCTGCGTCAGATGACCAGGCCTCCACAGTCACCAGACCTAAACCCAATCGAGATGGTTTGAGCTGGACCGCAGAGTGAAGGCAAAAGGGCCAACAAGTGCTAAGCATCTCTGGGAACTCCTTCAAGACTGTTGGAAGACCCATTTAGGTGACTACCTCTTGAAGCTCATCAAGAGAATGCCAAGAGTGTGCAAAGCAGTAATCAAAGCAAAAGGTGGCTACTTTGAAGAACCTAGAATATGACATATTTTCAGTTGTTTCACACTTTTTTGTTATGTATATAATTCCACATGTGTTAATTCATAGTTTTGATGCCTTCAGTGCGAATCTACAATTTCCATAGTCATGAAAATAAAGAAAACTCTTTGAATGAGAAGGTGTGTCCAAACTTTTGGTCTGTACTGTATAATGCAGTATGTATACAGGTGTTTGCTTGAAATTTCTGAGAAGTGGCATATGCATCACTTATGATCATACATCTATATATAAGAAAAATTATACATGGTTTGGTTTGTTAAAATGTATTCTGACTTGCATAACTTCATATCTTTTACACCAAGTGTTGAGATGAACTTTGGTACATATTGATTCTTATAAAACACATTGCAATATTGTAACATAACATATATGTCCATATCATATATAGATACATGTATTTGTCATTTTACTTTTAGTTTCAGTTTCTGTGGCTGTTATTATCCTGGCGTATAATTAACTGGAGTCTCCTGCTATTGTCTAGGGAAAAACTGAGTCAATACTGTTTGCTTTACTTTATGGGGTAATCCCCCCTTTGAGACAATGGGGTTGTTTATTTCCATGTGATAATAGCCCAGTTTAGCTATCTGTAGAACTTTTCCTATGGCAGGATTTCTAACCAACAATGATAATAAACATTTTCTTGTTAGTCTATTAAAGCTGGGGCAACATCCCTTTGTCTTGTGACGAAAGTTACCATTCTTTTTGATTCAACACAAGGCTCGTAAAAGTTAAAAGATGGCTACTGTATTGAAGGCTTTGCAAAACATGTGAAATCATCTGTTTTGCTCTGAAAGGTTTTCATTTGTAATAGTTCACTTCAATTTTGAGGCCTACTGGGCTTTCATATTTCTGCCAGTAAATATTATTATTATTTTCTTTCTTCATAACTCACAACAGATTGGAGCACAGACTTTTACATGGTGATAATAATGTGATAACATCCTCAAACTTTGGAACCTTAAACAGAAAGTGATAATGAGGGAGGAGTCAATAACCCAATGATGGTGGTCTTCAGGATCAGTCAAGTCTTCATCTTTGTTGTTCTTCCCCCATCCTTACTCTCCGACCTCTGGTGGGGCTCAACCCGCTGTTATTCATGACTAAATCATGGACAAAATAAGAAAGTGCAGGACTTCTTGTGCTGGGAAGTTGGTAATGAGTGATACAGGGGGTGGGGACATTCATTACTCCTATAAAAGACAGTTCTCACTGTTTCCTCACTCTCTGACTAAGGACCAGAGGACCCATTTACTAGTTACCTTGAGGGTGGAATTGTAAGATCCTCAGAGACAAAGTTGCCTGATGTGGGCGGAGTCGTGGTTTAGGGGAACCAATCTGCTCATGTCTAGTAATAATCTTTGTATTTCTATTTTAGTAGATGGATGGGAGATGAGGAAAACCTCAGAGGATTGTCTCCCTTTGTCTCCAGACTGTAAAGTAGAAGATGAGGACATCACCCAATATAGTCCAGGAGAAAACCCGACTACCTCAAATGTCCATCCGGCACCACACAGTGTAGATGGACCATCGTATTCCTCTTATCCTGAGAAACCCACAGGGAAGAAGCCATTTTCCTGTTCTGAGTGTGGGAAATGTTTTTCGCACAAGTGCAGTCTTTACAGACATAAGCGAACTCACACGGGGGAGAAGCCGTATTCCTGTCCTCAGTGCGGGAAATGTTTTTCACTGAAGGCCAATCTTTCCACACATCAGAGATCTCACACGGGGGAGAAGCCGTATTCCTGTCCTGAGTGCGGGAAATGCTTTTCAAGGAAGTTTCATCTTTGCAGACACCAGAGATCTCACACAGGGGAGAAGCCGTATTCCTGTCCTGAGTGCGGGAAATGTTTTTCACTAAAGTCCCATCTTTACACACATCAGAGATCTCACACGGGGAAAGGCCATATTCCTGACCTGAGTGAGGTAAATGTTCCTTAAGTCCTATCTTCCTGTACATCAGGGATCCCTGCTATATATGCACATAATATGTATTCTCTTTTGTTACACCCATTTTCTACCAGCTGGACATTTTATATCTGATGATTTGATTGGATTACAGCAGGAACCAATCTGCTCATGTCTAGTAATAATCTTTTTATTTCTATTTTAATAGATGGACGGGAGATGAGGAAAACCTCAGAGGATTGTCTCACTTTGTCTCCAGACTGTAAAGTAGAAGATGAGGACATCACACAGTATAGTCCAGGAGAAAACCCGACTACCTCAAATGTTCATCCGGCACCACACAGTGTAGATGGACCATCGTATTCCTCTTATGCTGAGGAACCTCAGACTGTGCGGGACGGTGCCCGACCATCGTATTCCTCTTATCCTGAGGAACCTCAGGCTGTGAGGGGCGGTGCCGTCCTTCCAACAGAGGAGAGTCTTTCCTGTACTGAGTGCGGGAAATGGTTCCCTTCTAAATCCAAACTTAATGTGCATAAAAGATCTCACATGTGGCAGAAGCCGTATTCCTGTCCTGAGTGTGGAAAATATTTTTCACAGAAGTCTGATCTTTACATACATGAGAGATCTCACACGGGGGAGAACCTGTATTCCTGTCCTGAGTGTGGGAAATGTTTTTCAATGAAGTCTAGTCTTTCCAAACATCAGAGAATTCACACGGGGCAGAAGCCATTTTCCTGTGATGAGTGCAGGAAATGTTTTTCAGATCGATCCAATCTTTACAGACATAAAAGGTTTCACAGAGAGGAGAAGCCACGTTCCTGTCCTGAGTGAGGGAAGTGTTTTTCTGCTCAGTCCAATCTTAACACGCATCAGAGATCTCACACGGGGCAGAAGCTATATTCTTGTCCTGATTATGGGAAATGTTTTTCATAGAAGTCCCATCTTTACAGACAGAGATCTCACGTGGGGGAGAAGCCACGTTCCTGTCCTGAGTGAGGGAAATGTTCCTCACTGAAGTTCTGTCTTCCTGTACATCAGGGATCCCACACAACCCTTGAGGTGTATTAGTGCCTTGAGTGTGGGAAATGTCTTGTATATGAATGTTGCTGGACATCACAGCTCTCATGTGGGGGAGAAGCACATCCTGATATACACCTCAGATATACTCCATGGCTGATCTTCATCATGTAAGAAACTGTTCCAGGGGTGTGGAGTTTTTCTGAAAAAGGGACTTGTCCGAGAGACTAAATCAAGGTCCCGATCTCCTTGTCCCTTATGACAATCTCCTTGTTCCTCATCTATTAGAGAGCTCAGCAGCGGTGTGGGAGTTCATTGAAAACTACAAGCCGACATCGGCAAAGGACAGAACTCTGTAAATGAATGGAAGCGCCACGCTCTTTTCATAAAGTGACAGCCTGTACAGGGAACTTCTCACCGCACTGCTGTCACACAGAGGACTCGGATCGCTGAGCCGCTGCAGGAACATCTTCCCAAAGGTGAATGGTTCATTTCACTGCCAAAGCCTGTTTTGTGTGCCCACATATTTAACCCCTTAAATTAGGGGTGCTGAATTTAATCGCGATTCGGGGGCCCCCCGATGCGGCATCGATGCATGTGACCCCAAAAATTGATCTTTGTGACGTCATCTGACATGCCCCGCCCCTCCCGGGAGATCACTCCGAGCGTGTCCTTTAAAATAGCCGTTTTGTAATAAATGCGCGTTAGAATCCATTAAGTGGCCACCGCTGAATGTGCCTTTTAAAATATATGTAGATTCATACCTTATACCTCCGTGTGTATATAACTGTACATGCGATCATGTGACTCCATGGTCCAGCCTGCCTCTCTCCTCTCACATCCCTGATCTCAAAATCTCTCCTGATGTCAGCCCCGCCCGCCTCTCTTGTGATCTGTGACTTTAGCTACAGACGGTGGGCGGGGCTAGGAATGGACAGATGAGAAGAGAGAGGCAGACCATGAAGTCACATGATCGCATATACAGTAATATATACACGGAAATATGAGGTATGAATTGAATCTGCATATGTTTTAAAAAGCACATTACAGCAGTGGCCACTTACCCTGCATTCACATCTTCACATCCGACGCTCGTGCCGCTGGAGGGGAAAATTCCCATTGATGTCTATAGAGATGGTTCACATCTCTGAAACGCCGAACGCCTGTCGTCTGAAAAAAAGTCCCGGACCCTTTTTTTCAGGCGACATTGGCACTTCGGCCATAGACATCAATGGAGATAATTTGTAAAAAAAAAAAAAATGAATCGAATCGCGGCAAGTAATGCCGCTTACGCGGCGTTACTTGCCGCCTAGATGTGAATGCAGCCTTAATGTATTATAACAGCATTTATTATCACACAGGTATTTTTATTAGCAGTCTGTGTACTCCTACATGTGCTCTGTCTGTGCCGGCATTTCTCTGGCTCTCTGCACAGTCCACGGTGTTAACTCCTAGTGTGCTGGAATGTGCAAAGCCCAGAGAAATGTCAGCACACAGACAGTGCAGTAAACTTTAAAGGGCTGTTTGTCAGTTGTAGATTCTATCCCCTCCTGACCTCCCAGCAGCCGTGTGTGTGTGTGTGAATTCCTGTACCATGTAGTGCACTTTTTAAAGGGGAGTTCCACCCTATTTTTAGTTTATTAAAAATCAGCAGCTACAAAAAGTGTAGTTGCTGACTTTTATTAAACCGACACTCACCTGTCCCATGGTCCATCGATGCGGCCACCTGGAGCTCCACTACTCTCCCCCTCCTCTCTGCCGTCAAACCTTCTGTGGGCACCCGGCCATGACAGATTACAGCTTCATGGCCGAGTGTGCACTGCGTTCTACCATTGGCCAGCCAATCTTCCGGGATCTGTGTTGTGTCCCAGAAGATCGCTGGCACAGAGGGGCCGCTTTGGACAAGAGGAGTCACCTCCTAGGTGGCCGGGACAGGAAGGAGAAAGTAAGACAGGAAATCTGACTAAAAAGAGGTTACACACCCCACCTCTAAAAAATGACAATAAAGGAAAGCCAATAATGGCACTTCCTGGTTACAATGTAATTAGCTTCGATTTGGACACAGCTGATCACATGCTAAAGAGCTTACATCATAGGCTGTTTACTGAGATTGGAGATGCGGTTTGTAAGAGCAACACACCTCACCACGATCGCCATGTGCCAGAGCGGCTTATTCTTCTGGCTACCATATGACGTCCAGTCAGAATAAGGGAACCCCCGCCTGGCCATCATTCTGCTATTGGCCAAGCGGGAAAGAGTTAAAAAATGTTTTAACATGAGCTAATTACTAATCCTTTAGACCGCCTAGGTGACTCACAGACACAATTTTAGCTCAGAAGACACAATCAACATTATCATATATAGAAACAGAAAACCTTCTCACAATAGCAGGAGCTAATTACAATTAACAATACAAATAGTTATCTCCCCCTCCTCAGCTTAAAGCAGATGGTTCACCTCAAAAAAATATTAAAAGCCAGCAGCAACAAATACTGCAGCTGCTGACTTTTAATATTAGGACACTTACCTGTCCTGGAGTCCAGCGGCGTCCGTAGCAGAGGACGAGCGATCGCTCATCACCCTGCTGCTCCCCCCTCCATCCACGGCGAGGGAACCAGGAAGTGAAGCGCTGCGGCTTCACTGCCCGGTTCCCTACGGCGCATGCGCGAGTCGCGCTGCGCCCGGCGATTGGCTCCCGATGTGTGCTGGGAGCCGAGAGTTCCCAGCACACAACGGGAAAAGCCTGTCTTTTGCCCGAGACTGTGGGCCGGGAGTGGGTGCAGATACCTGTCTTTAGACAGGTATCTGCACCCCCCTCCCCCCTGAAAGGTGTCAAATGTGATGCCGGAGGGGGGGAGGGTTCCGATCAGCGGATCTTCACTTTAGGGTGGAGATCCGCTTTAATAGGCAAAAAACTATTGTAGGCGTAGACTATCTGGCTCCTCCCAGTTCTAGAGGCCTGTGATCAGGTCTTTTTATATATATATATATATATATATATATAGATAAATATTACTGTTATATTTAAGTAACCACCTTTTCATTGTCCATTAAACAGCTGTCTATCATTTTTTTCACACATCTCCCCTTTCAGCAGAAGACTGATGCAGGAAACCTCAGACGGTTTGATTCCAAAGTTAGTCAGTAGTTCCAGTCCCCCAATGCCGGTATCCACACAGTGCCCCAAATAAATTGTCCCAAACAGAGCATTACTTACCCAGCCAACCTCTGTCTCTCTCAGAGAACATGCCCGCTGCTGGGGAGAGGCGTGGACTGGCCCTTCTCCCTGGAGTTCTTTCAGCCGCTGGAGAGAAGACAGGGTGACTGGGCTCACTCCGTCATGCTGTTGGCAATCTGGGCAGACTGCCCAGCATCCATGGGGTATACACGTGGAGACTGAAGTCCCATCCACTTTTGGTAGGTCAAAATCACCCCGTGCTTGCAAAGCATGGCTGACATCCTCCTGTCTCGGTGCTGCACCATTTTCTGGGGTTGTGTCAGTGGAGACCGAAGTCCCATCCCCTACCACAGTAACTCCCTCTTCTGTTAGTTGAGGGCAGAGGCCAGCAGAACTCTGCCTGGTTTGCCAGCTCTTCTGCTGGGCTGCTGGGAGTGGAGACCGCAGTCCCATCTACCAATATCAGCTCAAGCTGCATTTGTGTGCAGAGGCCAGTAGCATTCTGTTAGCACTTCAGCTGAGGACCCCACATCATCCACTCTGGCTAACTGTTGGGGAGGGAGGCCAACTTCCCCCGGCTCCCTGGGACCATTTGTTGTTGCCTGGGCTGTGCACAGTTTGGTAGCACTCTGCCCGGTTGCCAGCACTTCTGCTGGGTTTATCATCGTGGAGACCGCAGGCCCAACCACCGACACCAGATCAAGCTGCAGTTGTGAGGTGCTGATTGCAGTCTCTCCTTGGGTCCTGATCTGCTGCTCAGGAGTGACCACCACCTCCAGAACTGCTGCAGGTGTGGGACACATAAAGTCTCTGATAATCTCATGTGCTATGTCTGCAATCTCTGATCATCTCCTGTACTATGTCTTCCGTTTCTGACCATCTCCTGTACATTGTCTGCAGTCTCTGACCATCTTCTGTGGTATGCCTGTTGTCTCTGACCATGTGTGTTGGGTTGACAGTTGAGGTCCTTGGTTTCTCCCCAGTTGACCATCACTGGGATGCCGCCTCACACCAAGCTCTATGTGCAAACAATAAATGGAGTGAGAGTCAGAACAAGTCCTTTGTGACTTAAAGTGGAGCTGTCACCACAAAGGCTTCTTTCACATGTTCTGCAGTTCCTTCCTCCCCTCTTTTCAGTGGCAATGTTTTGACATTCAGGAGGCGATACTGCTGGCTTGGGAATGTTTTTTTTGCCTCCATTTGATTGAGAATTTTACATTGAAGTTCTGTGTCACAATGATAAGCCCAGTGTTTGGATGTGGCTCAGTCCCATTGCCTTCAATGGACAGGTACGACAGGCGGTGCCACCTGTGAGACTTTGCATGTGGTGGTTAAATTGCCACACTGTAAAGCTAAGCATGTGTGTACTCACCTGAGAAGCCCATATGTCCATTCAGAGTGGTGCAATCTGGTCATGCCCATTGCTCTCCATGGCAGGCCGAGCATTACTTGGTTTTCATCTGTATCCTGGGAGGATGAGATTTGGTCACCATGTATTGACGTTTTAGATGGAAACTGGGCAGATGAATTGTTCTGTGATCACATATCGTGTTTATACAAACTAACTATCGATTGTCTTATGCCGCGTACACGATCACTTTTTGTGATGAAAAAAAATGAAATTTTTAAAAATGTAATTTAAAATGATCGTGTGTGGGCAAAACGTCATTTTACGTCTTCTGAAAAACAACCAAAAAAAAATTCGAACATGCTCGAATTTTTTATGTCATTTTTAAAAATGTCATTTTTTTGTGTCATAAAAAATGATCGTGTGTGGGCAAAACGACGTAAAAAATTACGTTTTAAACCCGCACATGCCCAGAAGCAAGTTAAGAGACGGGAGGTAAAACTACCATTCATAATGGAGTAAGCACATTCATCACGCTGTAACAGGACTACCAACAAGTGAAAAATGACATTTTTTTTCATCACAAAAAGTGATCGTGTGTACGAGGCATTAGACATTTTTTTAATAGCAGTTCTGTCATTTTTCAGAAGGTCAGTAAAAAAAGTAATCTGTCAGTAAATGTTCATTTTTTGTAAAACTAAGTCACTGAGGGTTAGGAACTCTGCAAGGAGGATAGAAATATATGACTGCCTAGCCCAGCCTTTCTCGGCCAGGGTTCCTCCAAAGGTTTCTAGGGGCTCCTTGTCACTATATTGGTCTATATATGGAAGTGTCACCTATCAGCCACTTCTGGATATGGAAGTTTGTCATTACACCAACACAATTTTTTTCCATTCAATACATGTTTTTATTATAATGTTACTTATAACAAGATTGCAGTCAAAAAATCTGAAAATGGTAAAGGAAGAAATCCAATTGGTCAGGAAAATTACTTGTCTGGAATGCGGAGGCGGAGTCATTATTAATTTGTGTACAATACACAACGTGTTACATTATTATAACAGTAGAAAAGATCACACCATAGAAAATGGGGGAAAGTAGAAAATAAACCCGGATATGAAGGTGACATTTGTGTACGAGGTTATAGATTGATTGCTTTGCCCCTGGATGGCAATCAACATCCTCTAGTATTGCAGTGCCACATCCTAAATAAATTGGAGTTTTTGGAATAGAAAAATGGACTTTGTAGGCACTTCTTTATATAAAAATACAAAATGTTTAATCACAGAAAATTTCAAAACAGAAAAATAATTATTGACATAAGAATAGATACATAATATTTAAAATATAGCTGGATATATAGAACCAGAAACATAGACCATTTAGGGTGACTATAGGGTGGCTGTTGTTATAGTCACTGAGGAACTTCCGTTCACTTTGAGTCCATGTTGTTCAATCCTTGACATGTAGATGGTTCCACGGTTGGCTCTACTAGTTTCGCGGAGTTTGTCCGCTTCGTCCGGAGCTTTGGAACTATGATATAGAAAGATACGTACATATAGCAGTAAATGTATAAGTGATAATATGAAGAACCCCACCAGACCGAAAGTCGGGCTGGTATGGAAGTTCTGTAAGATATACTCACCACTTGGATGGTATTTGATTAAATGGAGTGCTATGGCAACTATTGCTGCTATAATTATTTATATTTGTGTACAAGGAACACCTTAACAATTACCACCATTTTGTCCTCCAGGGCCTCTGCTTTCAGGAAATATATGTTTGGGGATTTTATCTAATCTTCAGGCCCAAAATCTGCATTTTACCATGTGTGCAAAAATAATGGAAAACCAGCTCTGGCAGTGAAAGGGTTAATGTGAGCTAGATGGGATCAGTCTGCTGTGGTCACACTCTAATCATTAGAGCTCCCCCTAGCTGCAGCCTGGTAATAACATTGCTAGGAGGTCTCTATTTATTTATCTGCTACATACTTCCCATCTATTCATATTTTTTTTTTAATTCATCCAGTGAAAGTGCGTGTACATTCCCTTCTGTGTGAATAGGGGTAAAGAATGAAAGTCATGGGGCTATTCATTGTGCTGGTTAAAGCGGTTGTAAAAAAAAAAAGGCAAGGCAATAGCATAATGCAGTGGTTCTCAACCCTGTCCTCAAGTACCCCCAACAGGCCATGTTTGCAGGTTTTCCTTTATCTTGCATAGGTGCTTTAAATCAGAGTCAATGGCTTGGTATTTTGGACAGTTTTTTTTTATCTAAGAGAAATTCCCAAAACATGGCCTGTTTGGGGTACTTGAGGACTGAGAACCACTGGCATAATGTATGGGGGGGGTGCATCGCATACTAGCACATTATGAAATACTCACCTTGGAATAAAGCCCTCTGCTATGCTGTAAAGTCATCACTGCTGAGAGGGCTGATATCTTCCCCATCTGTGTTCAGAGTTAGCGAGTTCTGGCTATGCAATTGGCTGGAGCCACGATGAGGTCACTCCCATGCATGTGCGTGGAAGCTGCCGTTTTCAGAACGGGCCCTAAAGGTCTGACACTTGTAATGCTGCGCACACGGTCAGAACTTCCGACAACAAATGTTCGATGGGAACTTCCGACTGTGTGTAGGCTCCATTGAACATTTGCTGTCGGAAATTTCCGACAACAAATGTTTGAGACTGGGTTCTCAATTTTCCCGACAGCAAAACTTGTTGTTAGAAATTCTGACGGTGTGTATCCAATTCCGATGCACAAAAATTCTACACATGCTCCGAATCAATTTGATGCATGCTAGAAATCATTGAACTTAATTTTTCTCAGCTCGGGAATCATCAAACTTAATTTTTCTCAACTCGTCGTAGTGTTGTACGTCACCGCGTTCTTGATGGTTGGAATTTCCAAGCAACATTTGTGTGACCGTGTGTATGCAAGACAAGTTTGAGCGAACATCCATGGTTTTATTGTTGGAAATTCCGATCTTGTTTACGCGGCATAAGTTGATGATGTCACCGGCTGCATGCGCCCTGTATATCTCCAAAACTGTGCAAGCCCAGGAGATATTCACAGTACCTACAGGTAGGCCTTATTATAGATTTACAAGTGGTAGTACAGAGCTTAAATGGAAAATGTTTCATTTGGGCACTGGATGGCACTAATTGTGATGTTACTTAGCACCATCTATTTGCAAAAGAAAACTGATACCCACTGTGAATAAAAACGCTGCACACCCCTGATAGAACTTGAAAAAAAGGAAAGGTACCCCTAGGGGCTTTGAATTGCAGCAATAGGTAAAGATAATACAGATAGTGAAAATTTGTATAAAAGTATAAAGTTTATTAGAGTTTGAATGGTATCAAATTTAAAACATTATCTGATAGGACTCAGGTCCTCCGAAAAGGACATATAAACAAAGGCTAATACACGTAAAAAACTTCCGGTAACAATCAGTACATCATTAAAGATAATTACTATGGACACATGGTCCCAACGTGTTTCGACCTTTTATATGATTGCGGTCTTCTTCAGGGGGAACAAAAGTTTGCGACCATAAATTCTACAATGGAATACATATACAGTATGTTAGACATCGTATACACGTTTTTGCAACTTTCACATGACATGTTGTTAACATCATTGCCAAGAAATACATACCAGAGTGACTATTGGAAACCAAGGACAGCAGTCAGCCAGCGACCGGCCACCAATGAGCAACCCTTGAGGGTCCTGCCAGTTGAGAGGATGGTGAGAAAAAAAGGGAAGACCATATTGTGGGGCGGACAAAAGATCACCCCGGGCCTACAAGAGGCCACAAACTGCGACCCCCACATCAGCGAAGCCGGAGAACGGGAGCAGGGGAGGGGCCTAAAGGGACGAGGGGCCAACCAAAGGCCGGTAGGAGGGAAGAGACCGAGGGGCATACAGCCAACCAAGAGCAAGGAGATTAGTCACCGACTGGATAAAGCCAAAAATCCTGTAAAGAAATTATGAATAATAAGCAAAACAAATAAATGTTTGCCTATGTATATTATACAATTGTGATTAACAACAATAGCCCAGGAAAAAAAAAATATTGGAAGGGAGAAAAGGGTTTGATGATGCATGGAAACTGCAAAATAGAGATGTGCGAGTGTTAGGGAAAATGTTAAGAGTGGGTGCATTCCACAGTATACAGTGGTGATAAGTGTGCTGAACATTACTGAGACCTGCTAAGGTCTAGAAAAGAATGTAAAAATAAATAGGATTATGAAAATAAGAATGATGAATGTAAAACTAGAAATAAAAAATAAAGTGAATGAAGGCGCTGGTGATGTTAGTGACTATGATTGTGATGACATGTATTAACAAATATGTGAGGGAATGTTGAATATGTTAATGTGATAAACCAATGTACACTAACTAGCCAGCTGGGAGCAGGGGCGTCGTTAGGCGGAATGGGTCTCCAAAAAGCCCCAAGTCACAGGCATTTAGCTGTCCATTTTTAGCTCCGAGCAGCGAGCACCGGGACCGTTCTGATCCCGAGTGTGGCCGAGACCGAGTACTGCCGAGTGCCGCCGCACCGATTGTGGCCGAGTCCTGCCAAGTGCGATAGCAGGTCCCGCCTTCTGGAGCCTATGATGGACCAATGCCGGGACCAGTGACGTCCATCATAGGCGCTGCAATCTCCAGAAGGCGGGAATTACAATACCGCTGCGACACATCACGGAGATCAAGATCCCTGCTTGGAGCTCGGGCGGACGGCTCTCGGATAGATCAGGCCAGCGGAGGAGCGATCGGGTGATAGCAAGGTAAAAAGGCAACTAGGTCCAACAGGCAGCAAAGTAAATGTAAAGTCAGGTAGGTGAGGTCAGTTAGGTGTATGTATTAGGGTGACCACATTTCCAGACTACCATTCAGGGACACCCCCTTCCCAAAAATCAGCTTGAGCTGTAACAAATCACAGCACAGTGATTGGACACAAGAGGCAGTATTTATGATTTATCCAATCACAAGCAGGGGGTGGGGACTGTGCTCATCCAGGCATTCCCGGCTAGGACAAGTACCGTCAGTGAGTAAAGTGGTGATGTGGCAGCCTTTTTTGGGGGCATTAGTTTGGCTTGGAGGTGGCTGTGTCAGTTTCATTCCGGGACACTATTGTCCTGGAATAAAGGTGCCCGGGATATGTGGTCTCCCTAGTATGTATGTCAGGTAGTCCGTGTATGTATGTCAGGTAGTCAGTGTAATGGTCATTGTGTCAGATAGGTGAGTTTAGTGTTCAAAAATGATGGGCAATGGTAAGCCAGGCAGCAACCAGCAAGTGAGCTTCCCCCCCACCGCCCAGCCAAAAAAACCTGCGCAATGACCATTCCGGATCCAAAACCGGCGCCGCCGGATAGGCCCCACAAATTTCTCTAACACATGCTGGACCAGGGTGCCCATGTGGACGTGGCCAAGTTGGTCGCTGGGGTGGCATGCATGTCTCGGGACCAGATAGTCACCTGAAACAAAACAATCAAGTAAATTGAGTTTGTGGGATCAAATAAAATAGGTGAACGTCTTGGAAATGGCATGGGCCAAAGTCAAAATGAATTGCCAAAGTTACAAAACTCAAAAACAATTACAGATTAATATTGAACGTAAATACAAATAACGTACATAGTACAAGAACAGAAAATTAGAGACCGTATAATAAAGCCAGCACCTTAAAAGCAAACAACTGCATAGGTTGTATAAAGGGGTGTACGTAGGGAAATGACAGGGCAGTAGACCAAGGAAAGGTCACTGTACCCACAGGACTGCTTCCACTACACTCCCTGTTACTGTGTTTTTTCTGACACAAACCCTTTTAAGAAGGGAGCAAATGAAATGGATTCATTCAGGCCCGGGTATGTGGTGGCCCATAGACTGAAGATCCACTTCTGCTCATGTTGAAGAAAGAATTTATTCCAAACGCCGCCTCTGATCAGTATGTGTACACGATCAATGGCGACGAATGAAATTTTGGCATCTTATATCGTAGGTGAATTTTGAAAGGTGAAATAACAATCAAGATCGATACACAATCTCTATTGCTCATGTCCTCAATCCACAGGTATCAAGCCTGGGGAACGGGTGTTTAACCACCCAAATAAATGTTTGCAAAGGAAAAGCGATACCCACTGTGGATTAAAACGCTGCACACCCCTGATAGAACTTGAAAAAATAAAAGGTACCCCTAGGGGCTTTGAGTTGCAGCAAAAAGTGAAGATAATACAGATAGTAAAAATTTGTATAAACGTATAGGGCCAGATTCTCGTAGCCACGTGCATAGTTACGGCGGCGTAACTTCTCTTATTTACGTTACGCCGCTGCAAATTTACATGCAAGTGCTGTATTCACAAAGCACTTGCGTGTAAAGTTGCGGCGGCGTAGCGTAAATCCGGCGGCCTAAATCAAAAAAATAGGCGCGTCGGGGGCGTATATTATTTAAAATACGCTCGTCCCTGCGCCAAACGTTCTGCGCATGCGCCGGCCCTATAAAAATTCCCAGTGCGCATGCTCCGAATTTTGACGGTGTTTTGGACGTGAACGTAATCGACGTAAATCCCCATTCACGGACGAGTTACGTAAACGACATACACATTTTAAAATTTCCCGCGGTCACGACGGCCATACTTAACATAGGATGCGCCTGCTTTTTGTAGCTTTAACTTTACGCTGGGAAAACCCTTACGTAAACGATGTAAAGTCGACTTTCTCCTCTTCTGACGGCCTTGATACATAGAGATCAGGTGGGCTTTGTCCCTACCAGGCACGCTGATGACAACACTAGGAGGACGGTGGACCTGATAGACTTACTGACTAGAACTAAGCAGCCGGCTATTGTTCTCAGTCTGGATGCACAGAAGGCTTTTGACCGCCTTAGTTGGCCTTTTATGTTTGCAGTCCTGGACAGGTACGGGTTCTCGGGCCCTTTCATTAAAGCATTACGAGCCATTTATTCTACCCCCACATCTCAGGTTCAGCTGTCCTCCTCTCTGTCTCGGAGGTTCCCCCTTTCTAATGGTACCAGGCAGGGGTGCCCTTTGTCGCCTCTGCTGTTTATTTTATGTCTAGAACCCTTGGCTGCGGCTATCCGACAGCATCCAGATATACGGGGGGTTCCGCTGAGACAGAGGGACTACAAGCTTTCACTTTTCGCTGATGACATCCTCTTGACCCTTACTCACCCTTCTACCACCTTGCCCGCTTTGCACGATGTCCTCTCTGTGTTTGGTGATCTATCAGGTTTTAAGATTAATCAGTCAAAAACTGAGGCTTTACCGATCAACTTACCTTCTGACTTGCTCCAATCCCTTCAAAATCAGTATAACTACCACTGGTGTTCCTCTTCGCTGAAATACCTAGGTGTGCAAATTTCCCCATCATATTCCACCCTATATCAGGCCAATTTTCCCCCTGTTTTTACAGAAATAACACGCCTTTTGAGTTCGTGGACCTCCCTCCCGATCTCTCTCTTAGGCAGGATCAACGTTCTTAAGATGTCAATACTCCCAAAACTGTTGTATCTTTTTGAGACCCTACCTGTGTCGGTCCCGATGTCGCAGCTGAAACTTCTCCAGAGGCGGTTCCTCCAATTTATTTGGAATAATGCGTCCCATAGGATTGCACAATCTGTAGTGTATGCCCTTAAACACAGGGGTGGCCTGGCGGCACCGGATGTTATTAAATATTATTATGCCTCTCACGTGTATTGACCTCCTGGATCTCTCGGAAAGCCCCTTCCAGATGGGCGGAGATAGAGATGGGGGTTACTGCCCCGGTACATCCTTGTTACATGCTTTGTCCTTCTTCAGCTAAATTTATGCCCCAACTTAGATCTTTATGTCTCGCCCCAATGTTATTTACCCTGACTATCTGGAGGAGATGTGTGGAGCGGTTCTCCCTCTCCTCCAGATGCTCCCCCCTAATGAACGTTCTTTTTAACCCGGACATCCCCGATAGCCTGTCATTTGAAAGGATGGGTCCTTGGACTCAAGCCAGGAACTTTCAGCTGCGACACTTGGTCCATCCAGTTACACGTGTCCTATTGACCTTCCCAGAACTCAAAACGAAATATGATCTCCCACCCTCCCTACAGTACCCATACCTACAGTTTAAACATTTCTTCCTTTCTTCCTTCCCCTCACTTTCGCTAGAGAGGCCCACAGAGTTTGAGCGCTTGTGTGTAGCTGGCCCCTATGAGCCTAAACAAATCTCATCTATATACAAGATTTTACATGAATCTTCTCCTCTATCTGATGTTATGCATAAATATATGCACAAATGGTCCTCCATTTTATAGCATTCGATCTCATTACTGGATTGGGGGAAGATATGGGATAATACGTCCAAAATTTCACGCTGTGTGATACGGAGGGAAACTGCCTTTAAGATTTTGATGTTCTGGTATAGGACCCCCAGACCTATTACATGCACGTGACCCCACCCTCTCCAATCTTTGCTGGAGATGTCAGGATGCTGTGGGTTCCCTTTTTCATATTTTATGGGAATGCCCCCTCATTAGGCCTTTATGGGTACAGGTACAGGAGCTTTTACAGAAATGATTACCTTCCTCTATACCCCTGAAGCCTATACACTTTCTTTTAGGTTTGCCCCTTACAGATATACCTAAAACGTCACAGAAACTCATGTCATTTGTTCTCTTAGCTACCAGGAGGGCTATCCCTAGGCTATGGCTCTCCACTTCTCCCCCCACCCTCCATCAAGTCCTCGTGATTCTAGCAGACACACGCCGGATGGAACACCTAACTGCCAAGATTGAAGACACTTTATGTCTTTTTGATAAAATATGGAATGTCTGAGACGTTTCTGAATTCTTATCGAACTCCCTACCTGAGCCTCCCCACGGTACTTGATTCTCATGGTGCTTTTGCTTTCATCTGTTCAGTTTCCTTTTACTTTACCTTATTTTATGCACTTTCCTGTTTGTTTGTTTAAGTACATATGTGTTACTGGTTACATTTTGCCCATATCTTTTAAGTACTACTTTAGGCATGGATCTAGTTTAATTTTCCAGGTTATGTATGTACCGATCTACATATTACATGAGGCATTGATGTGTGCCGGTCCTACGTGACCTAGTTGATTCCTGCCTGAGATCATTGATTTTTATGAGATGTGATTGGCTATGTTTAACTGCTTGTTAATTGTACTTCTCCTTCTGTCGGACGATATACTCTGTTTCTGTGAATCTTTCATAAATAAACAATTAAAAAAAAAAAAACGGTGTAAAGTCACTGCGTCGGCCGGGCGTACGTTTGTGAATAGGCGTATCTCGCGGATTTACATATTCTTAGCGTAAATCAGCGGCCATTTTAAAATGCATTTAACCACTTAAGGACCGCCTACTGCACATTTACGTCGACAGAATGGCACGGCTGGGCACATCAACGTATATATACGTTGGTTCTAGTACCCAGCCGTGGGTCACGGGCGCGCGCCAGCGGCGCGCTCCCAAGACCCGGTCCGAAGCTCCGGGACCCGCGGACCCGATCGCCGCTGCAGTGCGGCAATCGGTCCGCGGAGCTGAAGAACGGGGAGAGCGTGTGTACACACGGCTTCCCCGTGCTTCACTGTAGCCGCAGCATCGATCACGTCATCCCTGTTATAGGGGGACGTGATCGATGACGTCACACCTACAGCCAAACCCCCCTACAGTTGTAAACACACACAGGGAACACTCAAATCAAAAAACCCCCCCTTGTGGTTAACTCCCAAACTGCAACTGTCATTTTCACAGTAAAAAATGCAATTTAAATGCATTTTTTGCTGTGAAAACGACAATTGTCCCAAAAATGTGTCAAAATTGTCCGAAGTGTCCGCCATAATGTCGCAGTCACGAAAAAAAACGCTGATCGCCGCTATTAGTAGTAAAAAAAAAAAATTTTTTTTATAAAAATGCAATAAAACTGTCCCTTATTTTGTAAACGCTATACATTTTGGGAAAACCAACCGATAAACGCTTATTGCGATTTTTTTTTACCAAAAATAGGCAGAAGAATACATATCCGCCTAAACTGAGGGAAAAAAAATGTTTATATTTATTTTGGGGGGATATTTATAATAGCAAAAAGTAAAAAATATTGAATTTTTTTCAAAATTGTCGCTCTATTTTTGTTTATAGAGCAAAAAATAAAAACCGCAGAGGTGATCAAATACCACCAAAAAAAAGCTCTATTTGTGGGGAAAAAAGGACGCCAATTTTGTTTGGGAGCCACATCGCACGACCGCGCAATTGTCAGTTAAAACGACGCAGTACCGAATCGCAAAAAGGGGCAAGGTCTTTTACCTGCATTTTGGTCCGGGTCTTAAGTGGTTAAGATCCGACGGCATAATACGATTACGCCAGTGAGATCTAACTTGCAAACCGGCGTATCTTGTTTTCTGAAAACAGAAAACAAGATACGCCGGCGCAGTTAAGAAGTTACGCGGCGTATCTCGAGATACGCCGTCATAACTATTGCTGAATCTGGCTCATAAAAATTACAATTTGAATGGTATCAAGTGTAAAAAATTATGTTGAGCCAGAGATCCTCTTGAGATCTCTGCAACTACATTTTATCTCCCTCCAAAAGTATGTGCGTGTCTCATTACTATGTAATTAATGATGTCAGAAGATAATGTGTTATTGTAGGTGACCATGACAACCAAAATATGTGGCCATCTTGAGTAATTATTATATTCACCACTAGGGGCAGTGTTGTATAAGAAATTACTCCTAATGTTAGGGTCACCGAGGCCTAATATAATTTATGACCCCTTTTGACCGAAGCTTAACAAAACACAATTAATTGTGTAATGGTTGACAATCGGGTGTCAATTCGCCTAGCCAACCTGGCGCTTCTTAAAATATATGACTGTGATAACGAGGTACCCACACCATTAGCTGAGGGTTGTTAAATTCCTTGAAACTGATTACTGGAATTTAACTCTTAACTTTCATTTTACAAATATATCTTGTAATACTTTTAAACTTGTATAGGATATACATTTGAATATATGAATAACTAACACAGATACATTGTTAAGATATTATGAAAGAAAAAAATCATTACAATATATGTGACATATTCAGTGTATATAAGTGTTTCAGTGTATATAAGTGTTTCAATATAATAGTACTATATACCTTTTGGTTAATACATACTACAGTAATATTATAATACATTTCATTTGGTTGTATTTGAATAAGCCCTACTATTTAGGATTGCAGGCTGTGTAAGCCTATAACAACTCCCCTCATCTATAAATGTCAACGACAAAAGATATATACCTTGGGAGATGGTACAACCAGACTCCTAGGCCGCGTACACACGGAGGGACATGTCCGCTGAAACATGTCCGACGGACCGTTTCTAGCGGACGTGTCTCCTCCGGATTTTCGTCCGACGGCGTGTACACACCATCGGATGAAAATCCCCTCGGCCAGGGAACGCGGTGGCGTGGCGGTGATGTTGACACCGCCACGTCACCAAACCCGGAAATAAAATGCTTCCGCGCATGCGTCGAATCCATTCGACGCATGCGCGGACATTTCTGTCCGCTGGTTAGTGTACTAACCAGCGGACAGATCCGACGGACAGGTTTGTAGCGGACAAATTTCAAAGCATGCTTTGAAATTTGTCCGATGGACAAACCTGCCTGCTCGCCCGTACACACGATCGGATTTGTCTGCTGAAACGGTCCGTCGGACTGGTTTCAGCAGATAAATTCGATCATGTGTACGCGGCCCTAGTGAAACTTCTTGTAAGACAACTTGTCTATTCATGGGCTATGAACTCGGATTCAAGTTTAGAGCCAAAATGGCTCCTCTTATGTCCATTTGAAAATTATACAATATGCGACTTTATATGTATATGAATATAAATTCTTTTAATCCAAATAAGCCCGACAATATATATATATATATATATACACACACACACGACTGTATACGGTATATTCATTAAATGCACTGCAGCTCACTGAGTCACTTGCCTGAAGTATATTAGGAAAAGTACACCACAAACGGCCTGCAGTCAGATCTAGTTACAGTGGATATATATACAAGCCTGGATGTGTGTATATATATATATATATATAAATATATATATATATATATATATATACACACCACTAAATACACTGCAGCTAAGTGAATAAACTGCCTGCCTGCTCAATCTAAATGGCACTCTCTCTCGGGCCACGCCAGCAACACACTACACAGGGCCGACGTGCAGGCAGCCTTATATAGTGTGGGGCGTGTCCCCCTGAGCTATAATTGCCTTTGGCCAATAATGACTTTCTTTGCCGACTGTGCTTGGATTGGCCAAAGCATGCGGGTCATAGTGCATGCTTTGGCCAATCATCCAGGAAAGCTCTGCGATGTCACAGTGCATTATGGGCCATTCCGCGTGGCTTAAATTTGGCGCAAACGCCCCATGATGTTTGACCAAAACATAAAGCTTATCCCTAGTAACAAGCATATGTCCACACAGTGGCTCCCTATAATTGTGAGCTCCAACTAGTGACCATATTGAGGTATTAGTTCCAAAATACCGCAATCAGGAAAAAATTGTTCAATACCACATTATGGCCACTAGATGGACCGAATGATCATAGGAAATCGCTGTATGAAATAAAATAAGACCAACATGTGACATGGATGAATGAGTGATTGTCATATATGTTCATCTATTATTTAAAAACTAAACATGTAAAGGAAGTGGTAACTATAGAGCCATCACTATCAAACCACACATAAAACAGAAATGATATGCACAAAATCAAAACAGTATAAATATTTTCCAATCACTAACCTCTCCCCAGACAAGATATGTAGAAATATAAAGACAATCAGTGTTCCCTCTCGTACCGAACTCCACCAAGGCACCCAAACCCACACAGGAGCAAAGGAAAGAAGTTCTCACCTAGTTTATCTCCGGGTTCTCCTTCCCTTATGTTGGGGGATGGGAGAAGGATGGACTGAAGACAGAGAGACGCTTCGGGGTCACCACTGGTAAGTAAAGCCTGACATGAAGGAAATCAACTTCTGAATTTCTGATTTGTCTGTGTAAAGTTTACTGATAAAGAAATATCGGTTGTGGAAAAAAAAAATATCGGATCTCACAGCTTCTAGCTCTGTAACCCGATAGATCATATGAGTAAATGTCACCCAGACAAGACAGACATTCTGAAGGTGATGTCCTTCATTTTAAGGCTCTACCTCCCTCTCTACACCCCAAAATGTACTCAGCCAATGAAAAGCCAACTCAGTACAACACTCCACCCATGTCTTTGGTGATCTCTGATCTCCTTATGAAGTGTTTCTTACATGATGAAGATCAGCCATGGAGTATATCTGAGGTGTATATCAGGGTGTGCTTCTTCCCCACATGAGAGCTCTGATGTCCAGCAACATTCATATACAAGACATTTCCCACACTCAAGGCAGCCTGGAGGCCATTCCAGGGGATGACGGAGCACTGGGCAGTCAGGGAAGATCACCTAGGCCAAGGCCAGGTGGAGCAAGATAGCTGCCGCTCCAGGAGGTAGGATGTGTTGTGGGAGCTCTCTCTAGGCACTCCGGGGGCTGATCGTGGATGGACGCCAACTCCAGGCAATCAGGAAGGCCAGGAAAGTTTGTTGCGGTACTGTAAAATTAAGTCTCGACCCATGCAGGATCTCAACCGCATCACTTCTGGTGCAGCTCCGTCACTCAAACAGCTCATGGCAGGGCCTTACTGCACATGCGCGACTTCACAGGACCTTACTGCGCATGCGCAGGAGTTAGCTGTGTTCAAGAAACATTATGGTCTCGAGCGGGCAGGCAAGCTGAGGCGGAGAGATGCTTAAACATCAGCAACAGCCCCGCATGGCACTGAGTCCAAGTACAGTACTGTACATTGTTTTGCCATCAAATACGCTGCCTCACTGCTCCCAACAAACGCAACCACTGTGCCCGTCAAACGCAACCACTGCACCCAGCAAACACAATCACTGTTCCCGTCAAACGCAACCACTGTACCTGTCAAACTCAACCACTGCGCCCGGCAAATGCAACCACTGCGCCCATAAAACGCAACCAATGTGCTCATCAAAAGCAGTGGTTGCATTTGCTGGGTGCAGTGGTTGCGTTTGATAAGCACAGTGGTTGCGTTTGCTGGGTGCAGTAGTTGCATTTGATGGATGCAGTGGTTGCGTTTGCTGGGTGCAGTGGTTGCATTTGACGGATGCAGTGGTTGCGTTTGCTGGGTGCAGTGGTTGCATTTGCTGGGTGCCGTGGTTGCGTTTGACGAGCACAGTGGTTGGGTTTGCTGGGTGAAGTGAGGCAGCGTATTTGATGGCACTGTACTTTGACTCAGTGCATTGCATGGGGGCCAGCCCCCCTCTCCAAGCTTCGCTCTATACCCCCTCCCACCAACTCTCCACCTCTGTCCACTCCCTCAAGCCCAGAATTTTTCTCAACCATGGACAAACATAAGATTCGCACATGCACAATTCAGGGCATGTTAGCGGGGTTGGCGGGGCTGTTGCTGACGTTTAAGCATCTCACCGCCTGCACAGTAAGGCCCCGCCGTCAGCTGTTTGAGTGACGGCGTCGCACTGGAAGTGACGCAGTCAAGATCCTGCATGTTTTTTTTTACAACAGCGGCCACTGCCGGGTGGACCAAGATGTTCGCCGCTCCAGGAGCTAGGCCCGAAGCCGCGGCTTTTCCTATGGCCGATGCAGAACCGGGAGGCTGCTCACACTCCGCAGGTCATGTGTGTGCTGACCCAAAGAGGCCCGAAGCCGCGGCTTTTCCTATGGCCGATGCAGAACCGGGAGGCTGCTCACACTCCGCAGGTCATGTGTGTGCTGACCCAAAGATGTTGACCTGTACAAATCAATGACGATTCGTTGCACCACTAGTTGTTTGGGATCCCTGATGTACAGGAAGACAGGACTTCAGTGAGGAACAATTTCCTCACTCAGGAGAGGAATACGGCTTCTTCCTGTGTGAGATCTCTGATGACTGTTAAGATGGGACATCTGTGAAAAACATTTCCCGCACTCAGGACAGGAATACGGCTTCACCCCTGTGTGAGATCTCTGATGTGTGGAAAGACTGGACTTCCATGAAAAACATTTCCCGCACTCAGGACAGGAATATGGCTTTTCCCCTGTGTGAGATCTCTGATGGTTGTAAAGATGGGACTTCTGTGAAAAACATTTCCCACACTCAGGACAGGAATACGGCTTCTCCCCTGTGTGAGATATCTGATGTTTGGAAAGACTGGACTTCCCTGAAAAACATTTCCCGCACTCAGGACATAAATATGGCTTCTCCCCCGTGTGAGATCTCTGATGTGTGTAAAGACTGGACTTCTCTGAATAACATTTCCCACACTCAGGACATAAATATGGTTTCTCCCCCGTGTGAGATCTCTGATGTGTGTAAAGATTGGACTTCTCTGAAAAACATTTCCCACACTCAGGACAGGAATGCGGCTTCTCCCCCGTGTGAGATCTCTGATGTGCGGAAAGACTGGACTTCGCTGAAAAACATTTCTCGCACTTAGGACAGGAAAAGGGCAACTCCCCTGTGTGAGATCTCTGATGTATGGAAAGATGGGACTTCATTGAAAAACATTTCCCACACTCAGGACAGGAATGTGGCTTCTCCCCTGTGTGAGATCTCTGATGTGTGGAAAGATGGGACTTCATTGAAAAACATTTCCCACACTCAGGACAGGAATACGGCTTCTCCCCTGTGTGAGATCTCTGATGTATGGAAAGATGGGACTTCATTGAAAAACATTTCCCACACTCAGGACAGGAATACGGCTTCTCCCCCGTGTGAGATCTTTTATGCACATTAAGATGGGATTTATAATGGAAACCCTTCCCGCACTCAGTACAGGAATACGGCTTCTCCCCTGTGTGATAGCTTTGATGTTTGTAAAGATGAGCCTTCACTGAAAAACATTTCTCGCACTCAGGACAGGAATACGGCTTCTCTCCTGTATGAGATCTCATATGCACATTAAGTTTGCATCTAAATTGGAAACCCTTCCCGCACTCAGTACAGGAAAACCTCTTCTCTGTTGGAAGGACAGCACCGTCCCTCACAGTCTGAGGTTCCTCAGGATAAGAGGAATACGATGGTCCGGCACCGTCCCGCACAGTCTGAGGTTTTTTAGGATAAGAGGAATACGATGGTCCGGCACCGTCCCTCACAGTCTGAGGTTCCTCAGGATAAGAGGAATACGATGGTCCATCTACACTGTGTGGTGCCGGATGGACATTTGAGGTAGTCGGGTATTCTCCTGGACTATACTGTGTGATGTCCTCATCTTCTACTTTACAGTCTGGAGACAAAGTGAGACAATCCTCTGAGGTTTTCCTCATCTCCCGTCCATCTACTAAAATAGAAATAAAAAGATTATTACTAGACATGAGCAGATTGGTTCCCCTAAATCAGGACTCCTCCCACATCAGGCAACTTTGTCTCTGAGGATCTTACAATTCCCCCCTTAAGGTAACTAGTAAATGGCTCCTCTGTAGGGCGGCAACTAATGATTATTTTCAGAATTGATTAGTTGGCCGATTATTGCTTTGATTGATTAATTGGAAAAAACCCTCAAAAATAGTTTGGTGTATAATGGAGTTAATATTCTTGAAAATCTATATAGAGCGGTAAATATAAATCTCCAGATATATAGTTGGATATTTAATCCCCTCTGAGAATAACAGACAGATAGATGTATTATTAGAGGGGGAATCTGCTACATATCACAATCAGAGAACAACATTAATAAAATATAAAAAGAGGTAAAACGCTGTTTTGCAGATGATCAGACAGGAGTGTAATATAATATGATGGGTGACAGACTCCCTTGTCATAGACAGGTAGGTGGGTACAAGCTCCCTGCACCTGATGTCACTTATGCTGGCTGCACACAAACTCATTTTTCTTTCACAAAAACATTCATCCAATTTTCTAACCATTAGTGGGTCAAATCGGCGTTCATTTCCCACCACAGTGACAGGAAAATTCGAAGGAGCAGAACAGAAAACCTTTCTCCATAGAACACCTGCTATGAGAGCTTTTGGTTGGGAATCCTAGCCATGTGTATGCTCCATCACAGTTTTTCCGACAGGAAAACTGCCAGACAAAAAAAAAAAAAGCAGGATCTCTGTTCATCTGTGTGTTTTTTCCGACAGGTAAAAAAAACACGTGCATGTTCGGAACCAATTTAACGCATGCTCAGAAGCATAGAACTTAATTTTCTCGGCTCGTCATAGTCTTTTACATCACTGCGTTCTTGGCAGTCAAAAGTTCACCAAACTTTTGTGTGAATGTGTGTATGCAAGACAGGCTTGACAGGAAATCCGTCGGGAAAACCATCGTTTTTTTATCTGATGGAAAAACTGGTCGTCAGTGGCGTAACTAGAACCTTCAGGGCCCCGATGCAAGAAACCAGGAAGGGCCCCCCCCTGACCCCCAGATAGGGCTCTTTTCTCCGAGCCCGGTGGCGTTACAGGATCCGGTCGCAAGTAGGCGGCTGCATATAAATGAACCGATTTCTCCAGTTCCCCTTGCTTTTTTTCCTCTCCCTCCCGCAGGCATTCAGCGGCTGCAGGAGGAAAATGGAGAGATCGATTCTTCTATGTCGGTGTTTGGCGATCTTTTTCCAGTCAGGGCACCCTTGAAGTATACACCTAGGTGAATGTGGCTACATTGCAACCCCCTTGCAACTGTGTGCATTGCATACAGTGGCAGCATAGTGATGATGTATTTAAGGGGTTAAAACAGGCAGTCAGGAAGCAACATGTTGCCTCTTCACCTGCTGTCAAATGTCTCTGAAAAACGATCCAAGCTTGGATCGCTTTTCGGAGGCATAGCATTTTTTTAAGATACTATGAACAAGCAAAAAAAATAAATAAACAAATAGGTTCTGATTGTACACAAATAGGGGACTCAAAATTTTTAGGGGGGCGCAAGCAAACGGAAAAATGCTTAAAAAAAACATAATTTGCAGTGCAAATCAAAAGCTCTCACTGTGCCCATCAAATGCTGCCACTGTGCCCATCAAACGTCACCACTGTTCCCATCAAATGTCGCCACTGTGCCCAAACTCTGCCACTGTGCCAAACGCTGCCACTGTTTCTATCAAATGCTGCTACTGTGCCAAAAGCTGCTACTGTGCCCATTTAAACACTGCGCCATCAAATGCCGCCACGGTGCCCATCAAACTCTGCCACTGTGCCCAAACTCTGCCACTGTGCCCATCAAATGCCGCCAGTGTGCCCAGAAAATACTGGTGTGCCCATTAAATGCTGCCAGTGTGCCATCAAATGCTGCAACTGTGCCATTGAATGCCACCACTGTGAATCCCCCCTCGCCCTGTCCGACTCTTACCCTGTCTCGTGGGGCTGCGGGTGACTGCCAGGGTCCTCCATGCATCTCCTGCCGTCCTCATCTCCCGTCCTCTCCTCCTGATAAGTGTCCAATAGCCACTCCTATTGTTTCAGCCAATCAGGTGATGGGTAACAGACCCGCACACCTGATTGGTGGAGAGGTGGTTCAGTGTTAGCAAAGTGAATATTAATTTGCCTTTCTAAGACACCTGGGTGGACTGTGAGCGCCCAGCATGGCGCTCGCGGTTTACCTACAGTATTTTGAAGCCTATTAGAGACTATGGGGCAGATTCACAGAGAATTCGATTATCGTAGAGTATCAGAAATACTCTACGCCGCCGTATTTTACCTGGCTCTACGTGGAATCCAGGTAGATTTTGTCCAGTAAACGACGGCGGCGTAGTGTATTTCTCCCGTCGCAATCCATCTGCGCGAGTAGGGGGCGTGAAGCATTTAAAATAGGCGCGTTCCCGCGGCGATCGAACTGCGCATGCTCCGTTCGCAAATTTCCTGCCGTGCATTGCGCAAAATCACGTCGTCACGTCGTAGTAGCGTCGTTTACGTACATTCCTATTCCCGAACGAGTTACGTTAAAAAAAAAATAATATTTTCAAATCGACGCGGGAAAGACGGCCATACTTTACATGGGTTACGCACTGTTAGACCAGCAAAAAGCTCCTCTAACATTACGTAGCCAAAAAATGACGTAGGCGATTGCGAGGGACACTCGTACCTTCGTGGATCGCCGTAAAAACTCATTTGCATATCCCGACGCATGAAAACGACGCAAACTCCTCCCAGCGGCCGCAAAAATATCGCAGTGTAGATCCGAAGGATTACGAGGACATAAGCCTCTCGGATCGAAGCCCGAAGCCGCCGTATCATGGTTTGAGGATTCAAACTAGTAATACGGCGCGCGAAATTTGAAATTACTACTGTCTAACACCAGTTAGACAGGCGTAATTGCTCTGTGAATCTGGGCCTATGGCTCTAATCAGGTGCTTCAACACCCCCCCTGTGATTCAGGCGCCCGAAAAGGAGCCGGACACCTAAATATGGGGGTGGCAGTGGTGGCATAGAGGGAGTGACTGGGGAGAGGGATCGGCACACATGCGCCCTTATGGACGCACTGCCACATGCACACTCACACACATACAGTACATACATATACACACACATACAGTACATACATATACACACACACATGCATCCATACATACACACATGCATCCATACATACACACATGCATCCATACATACATGCACACACAGTATATACATACATATATACACACACACAGTATATACACACCCAGTATATACACACACAGTATATACATATATACAGACACACAGTATATACATATATACACACACAGTATATACACACACAGTATATACATATATACACACACACAGTATATACACACAGTATATACATATATACACACACAGTATATACATATATACACACACAGTATATACACACACACAGTATATACACACAGTATATACATATATACACACACAGTATATACATATATACACACACAGTATATACACACAGTATATACACATATACACATATATACACACACACAGTATATACATATATACACACACACAGTATATACATATATACACACACACAGTATATACATATATACACACACACAGTATATACATATATATACACACACAGTATATACATATATACACACACAGTATATACATATATACACACACAGTATATACATATATACACACACAGTATATACATATATACACACACACACACAGTATATACATATATACACACACAGTATATACATATATACACACACACACAGTATATACATAAATACACACACACACACACACAGTATATACATAAATACACACACACACAGTATATACATATATACACACACACACACAGTATATACATATACACACACACACACACACACACAGTATATACATATACACACACAGTATATACATATACACACACACACACACACACAGTATATACATATACACACACACAGTATATACATATACACACACACACACACAGTATATACATATACACACACACACAGTATATACATATACACACACACAGTATATACATATACACACATACAGTAGATAGTAAAAAAAATAAAAAAAACGGGAGACATTTACCTTGGCACTTCCTGCCGGGTACTGCACTCTAGGGGGAGACCAAGAGCACACACTACTTTCACTTTTGACAAGCTCCTTCCCTGCACACTGTGCAGCTGACGATCGTGAAACTCATCTCAGCCGCCCCTGCTGCCGCTCCTCCTATCAAAGAGTAGAGGGGGCTCTCAAGGGCCCCCTGCAGCAAGGGGCCCGGTCGCCATGGCGATCTCAGCACCCCTATAATTACGCCACTGCTGGTCGTGTGTACTAGGCATATGTGGTTTTTGCTCAGAAGTTACATTCATTTTAAAATTGAATGTTAAAAGCAAGTGGAATTTTCGAACTACACTCGTCCATTCATCGAATGTACAAATAATTTTCATACAAATATTTGTGTAAATATTGTCATCCAATAATAGATCCGTGTATGACCAGCATATGACATTTAGTAGTAGCAGCATGATTTTTTTAATCATCTGTTGATGGGGTTAAAAAAGTTTTCCTTCATACTACAAAAACAACAGATAATCACTACTATAAGGGATTCATTTATACTGTGAAATATGATGGGGTTAAAAAAATAGTCCTTTAGACCTCTTTCACAAAGGGGCATTTTTCAGGCGCTTTTGGGATAAAATAACACCTGTAAAGCACCTGAAAAATGACTCCCCTGAAGCGACAGTGTGAAAGATTGTTTTCACACTGGAGCGGTGCGCTTGCCGGATGTTAAAAAAAGTCCTACCTCTTTCTGGAGGTGCGGGAGCGCTGTACACACCGATCCTCCACTGCCCCTGTCATTAAAATCAATGGGCACTTCTGTCAAAGCGCCTGCAAAGCGTATATAGTATAGATTTCCCCTATAGGAATGTACAAAGTATAGTATACAGTTCTCCTATAGGAAGGTACAAAGTATAGTATAGAGTTCCCCTATAGGAAGGTACAAAGTATAGTATAGAGTTCCCCTGTAGGAAGGTACAAAGTATAGTATAGAGTTCTCCTATAGGAAGCCACAAAGTACAATATAGAGTTTCCCTATAGGAAGGTACAAAGTATAGTACAGAGTTCCACTATAGGAAGGTACAAAGTATAGTATAGAGTTCCCCTATAGGAAGGTACAAAGTATAGTAGAGTTCCCCTATAGGAAGGTACAAAGTATAGTATAGCGTTCCCCTATAGGAAGGTACAAAGCATAGTATAGAGTTCCCCTATAGATAGGTACAAAGTATAGTATAGAGTTCTCCTATAGGAAGCCACAACGTATAGTATAGAGCTCCCTTATAGGAAGGTACAAAGTATAGTATAGAGTTCCCCTATAGGAAGGTACAAAGTATAGTATAGAGCTCCCCTATAGGAATGTACAAAGTATAGTATAGAGTTCCCCTATAGGAAGGTACAAAGTATAGTATAGAGTTCCCCTATAGGAAGGTACAACGTATAGTAGAGTTCCCCTATAGGAAGGTACAAAGTATAGTATAGAGTTCCCCTATAGGAAGCCGCAAAGTATAGTATAGAGTTCCCCCATAGAAAGGTACAGAGTATAGTATAGTATAGAGTTCTCCTATAGAAAGGTACAAAATATAGTATAGAATTCCCTATAGGGAGGTACAAAGTATAGTATAGAGTTCCCTATAGGGACGTACAAAGTATAGTATAGAGTTCTCCTATAGGAAGGTACAAAGTATAGTATAGAGTTCCCCTATAGGAAGGTACAAAGTATAGTATAGTTCCCCTATAGGAAGCCACAACGTATAGTATAGAGCTCCCCTATAGGAATGTACAAAGTGTAGTATAGAGTTCCCCTATAGGAAGGTACAAAGTATAGTATAGAGTTCCCCTATAGGAAGGTACAAAGTATAGTATAGAGTTCCCCTATAGGAAGGTACAAAGTATAGTATAGAGTTCCCCTATAGGAAGGTACAAAGTATAGTATAGAGTTCCCCTATAGGAAGGTACAATGTATAGTATAGTTCCCCTATAGGAAGCAGCAAAGTATAGTATAGAGTTCCCCTATAGGAAGGTACAAAGTATAGTATAGAGTTCCCCTATAGGAAGGTACAAAGTATAGTATAGAGTTCCCCTATAGGAAGGTACAAAATATAGTAGAGTTCCCCTATAGGAAGCAGCAAAGTATAGTATAGAGTTCCCCTATAGGAAACAGCAAAGTATAGTATATAGTTCCCCTATAGGAAGGTACAAAGTATAGTATAGAGTTCCCCTATAGGAAGGTACAAAGTATAGTATAGAGTTCCCCTATAGGAAGGTACAAAGTATAGTATAGAGTTCTCCTATAGGAAGCCACAATAGTATAGTATAGAGTTCTCCTATAGGAAGGTACAAAGTATAGTATAGAGCTCTCCTATAGGAAGGTACAAAATATAGTATAGAGTTCCCCTATAGGAAGATAAAAAAAAATGTATTCTGCCTTTAGAATCATTTGCTTCCTTCTCTTGCTAGGACTACATGTCCCATGAGGCATTGCTCCTCACACATTCAATTTCTTAGGCATTTACTGACATGTATGGATGGTGTACTGAGCTGTATTTTCTGATATGTAAAGAAATAATGTAAAGAAATAATGCATTCTGTATGCAGGCCAATTAATCGACTGACAACTATTTTCATAATTAATTATAATCGATTAGTTGTTTCATCCCTACATCTCTGATCTCCTACTAATTCATTTCTTTATTCATGGACTGTAGTCAGAATGTAAAGAAACAATGAGAACTGTCTTTTATACTAGTGACAGTGATGATTATAGGACAAGTGTCCCCACCCCCTCTATCACTCATTGCCATCTTCCCAACACAAGAAGTCTTGCACTTCCTTATTTAGTCCATGATTAAGTCATGAATAACAGCGGGGCTGAGCCCCACCAGAGGTCAGAGAGTGAGGATGGGGGGAGAACAACTAAGATGAAGACTGGACTGATCCTGAAGACCACCATCATTGGGTTATTAACTCCTCCCTCATTATCACTTTCTGTTTAAGGTTCCAAAGTCTGAGGATGTTATCACATTATTATCATGTAAAAGTCTGTCCTCCAATCACATCATCAGATATAAAATGTCCAGTTGGTAGGAAATGGGTGCAAAAGAGGTACAGTCTATGTAATGTACAACTTATTATATAGGATAATACAGTTAGGATTTTATAGTATCAGAATGATGTAAAGTACAACATAGAATATATAGTGCAGGGGTCAGGAGTATGTAATGTACAATATAAATTATATAGTGTAAGGCAGCCCTCAAATGTTCTACTTGCCTTAGTGGTAAATGATGGCTGGTGAGTGTAGGCTGCCTCGGAGGAGGGGGGCGAGCACCGCCAGCAGCTGGAAGTTGAATGGGAGATGTTTTTCCGGCCAGGGGAAGAGAGGAGGAGTGAAGCTGGCCGAAAATCAGAGAGTGGGGATTACCCACTGTAACAGCTTTCATTTGAATTGCTGGGTTCACAGCGCTGCACATCATCACATACATCCCCGCCTCCTCGCCTAGCGCATTTAATAGACAAAACACAGGTCCAATGCTGGGAGGCACTGGGCAAGGAGGTGGGACTGTGTGATGTGAGCAGTGAGGAGGCTGGACTGTGTGACGGTGAGTGGCACTGGGAACCCAGCCTTTCAAATGAGCTGTTACAGTGAGCAATCCCCGCTCTCTGATGATCGGCCATGTAACGGGAGCCCCTTTTTGGGACTGATATCTCGGATTACATGAGATGGGACATTAGTGATAGTTAAGATATCGCAGGAGATCTGGACATATTACAAGTTGTTGGCTTATTCTGACCCTACCGGTCAATAGCGACTCATTCCTCTGTGTAACAGACTGTTGAGGAGTTAATTAGGTCTGCTTCTACAAAACTTTTCATTGTGTGATGCTAATACTGTTTTGTGTGAAAAGTCTATTGATGATTAGATGTGGAATGTGACTTGTCAAGCTGTATGCAGAGCCAGGCTGTCTGGATAATGATTAGTAATTAGCTCATCTGAAGGTATATTGAAGCCTCATTGTGTGATGAGGGGGGTGGAGAGTTTCATTGTCTCTGTGATTACTGTAGCATGCTTGTAACTGTATAAGAAAATTTGAGTTTACCATTAAAACATCCATTCATTTGACTCAGAGAACAGAGCTTGTCTCGTCTTTATTCTGGGGAACGGAATGGGTCCTGTCGGCTGGATTGTTGGATAAACTGTCGTGGGGCGATGGAATGGAATATTGTAAACGGTGGTGACCGTTACAGGCCAGCTCAACTCTTCCTCTACACAGGTGAGACTGCACTGACCGGCACTGGTAAGACTGTGCTGAGGGGCACTGATAAAGTTATTGTTAATATTTATTTTTGTAACTTAATTCTGTATAAAACATTTAAGTGTAATTTCATGAGATAATTTATGAGGGTGTGTTTATTAGCGGGGACTGGTTGGGTTGGGTGGGGCAGCTGGTGGTGAGTAACCCTTAAGGTCTGGCTAGTAGATTAGGACTTGAAATTTTGAGCCCTGGTGTAAGGGTCAGGACTCATAATATTGGTAATCAGTGGAAGATTAAATGTTTACATGAGACAAGTTGCAGAGATCCCACACCGCTGCTTCCCATCTCCTGAGACTGCACTCAGTGACTTGGGTCTGAGACTATACAGACATATCCCTCCACCCGGCACAGCCAGCAGAGCAACAGAGCAAGTAACCCTGGGAGAATTGTTCTGTCAGAGATCATGCTAGACCTGGGCATGGGGCAGAAGACTGAAAACACATACCCAGGTGCCTAGGGCTAGTAACGTCTATGGTAAAAATGAACTTTTTGCTGCCAGCTGAACCCCAGAATCTCCATAAATCCAGTCTAGATACATAAATTGTGTCTGCAGCACAGAGAAGTAAGATTATTTGAGAGAAATACAGGAATACAGGACGGGGAACACAGCTCAGGAAAGTGACCAGGGGATTACAGGCTGATATCACCCAGCCCCCCCCCCCCTACTCTGGACCAATCAGTGAGCAGTATGGGTGGAGGAATGTATTTAGTGTTAATGACCCACCTGTGCTGATCTCTGTAGGAGTGTCCTCCTCTATAAATGTCCCCGTTATGCCATCCTCCTCCATAGACTGCTGATCATCCCTCACACACATATCTTCTTCTGCTTTAACCTCAAATTCTATATCGATTGGATCTCCACTCTAAATCAAGAAAATGAGAGAGAATATCATCTGTAAGATATAAACTTTATTATTGTGACATCACAGAGAAAATCCACACATTGTCTCTATAAGTGTGTTTTATAATCTCTGTCCCACCAACCTTGTAACAGTGGGGGATTGTGTGACCTTCCTGTGTGGAATCCCGGGAATACAGAGGACGGGGACATCTCTCTGGGGGGTTCCTGGTATTAGGTGGCTCCATCATATCCTTGTGTTCTTCTGAAAACTCCTCCATCACTCCATACTCCTCATCCTCCTCTTTATACTCTTCTTTAACATCAATATTATAATCCCCGAGGTTTCCACTCTGAATATATAATAAAACATTAATTGTAACAAACATGCTGTGTATAAATCAGAACTACCAATAATTGTCACTCATCTACCTGATGATGGTGGGGGATGGTGTGACCTTCCTGTGTGGAATCCCGGGAATACAGAGGACGGGGACATCTCTCTGGTGGGTTTCTGTAGCTGGATGACTCCACCATGGTGTCCTGGTACAGATCTTTGTGTTCTTTTAGAGACTCTGACTCCTCCATCACCCCATCCTCATCATCATCATCATCCTCTTTTATCTCTTCTTTAACCTCAACTTTAGGATCTCTCAGGTTTCCACTCTGAATATAGAATAAAAATGACATCAATGGTAACAATGCAGAAGATGTACAGATCCTAATGATACTATTAGTGATTGTTCCTCATCTACCTGATGATGGTGGGGGATGGTGTGACCTTCCTGTGTGGAATCCCGGGAATACAGAGGACAGGGACATCTCTCTGGTGGGTTCCCATTACTGGATCCATCTGTAGGAAACACACACACTGACTGAATACATTGTTTCTATGTGTTTATCAGATGATGGGGGATCTAGGTGGAGCCTCCGTACTGCTCTCTCCTTTACAATAAAGTCTCCTCTTACCCGGTGATGTGAGGGGCGGCTGATTCTCCATCATGACGTCCTTGTAGAGATCCTTGTGTCCTTCTAAATACTCCCACTCCTCCATGGAGAAATAGACAGTGACATCCTGACACCTTATAGGAACCTGACACACACAATGATACAGTCACCATCCAGACACATCCCTTGTCTGTTACTGGATAATGTCCCAGAATTCCCGGCACCGCTCACCTCTCCTCCATCATCTCTCTGGTGACTTCTAGAATCTTCTTTGTATTTCTCTATTCTATCAGGGAGGGAGGTGGAGGCAATGTGATGGTCATATGATCTCCAGTAAATGTGTATATAGACCGTGCTGCCAAAAATGAAAATAAAGATTAACCACTTGCCTACAGAGCCCCTGCCCAGGCCATTTTTCAGCGCTGTCACACTTTGAATGACAATTGTGCGGTTATGCAATGCTTTACCCAAATTAAATGTTTAAAAAAAATTCCCCACAAATAGAGCTTTCTTTTAGTGGTATTTGATCACTGTTAGATTTTGAATTTATTACTAATTTAAGTGATGAAAGTTTCTTCCATCTTTATTGAAAACATGCTAATTTTGAAGGTTGAAGATCTACGGAGTTGGAGTTCTACGTCAAGACAGTGGGTGGAGATATGTTACTTAAAATACATAAGTAGGTGTTACGTTTGACAGTAACTTCGCCACCTTTCTTGGAGCTACGCAAAATGTAATTTATGCTTAGCTCGGCTTTAGAAACAGTATAAGTATCCATGTGGTGTGAGTAGCTAACTAGGGATCTCAGGGTCACCCGACCCTATAGGGAGATGGGAGTAGCAAGCCCACCCTGCTGGAAGGGACCTGTCCCAGCAGAAGATGATGTACCATCATATCTTTCCTGCATCTTAAACCTTCTGAATTACCATCTTGCCATGTATTACCAGCTATAACTAGGTCTATCTTTGAAGAATAAACTTCACATTATTGGAAGGATGCCTAATGCCGCGTACACACGATCACTTTTTGTTTAAAATGATCATGTGTGGGCAAAACGTCGTTTTATGTCTTCAAAAAAAACGTCCAAAAAAAATTCGAACATGCTTGAATTTTTTGTGTCGTTTTTTCAAAATGTTATTTTTTGTGTCATAAAAAATAATCGTGTGTGGGCAAAACGACGTTTAAAACAACGTTTTTAAACCCACGCATGCTCAGAAGCAAGTTATGAGACGGAGCTTCAATGGAACAGAGTGCCGTCGTACGTGGTGTACGTCACCACGCTTTGCTAGAGCATTTTGGAAAAACGATGGTGTGTATGCAACGTCGTTTTGGAAAATGAAGTTTGAATAACGTGGTTTTGTTTCGTCACATAAAACGTCGGTTTTTTTTTTCATCACAAAAAGTGATCGTGTGTACGCGGCATTAGTCTTGTATATTGGGAACAAAGCGCCTGGAAGAAAGAGACTATTGACATAACACATGACACCTGTCAAAAATATCCCCTCTTCCACATTGTCAAGCCAGCCACGTTGGTCATATTTTTTCCTAAAGCCTTGACAAAGGGGCAGATGAAGAGACGAGATTAAAGCTTTCATGATTGGTCAAGTCTTGGGAAGGAAAAAAAACAATCAAAAGAACCGAGAAAAAAGAGGCGTTTATGTTCCATCAGATGACGGAAGGCTCAAAAACACAAGGGTGAGTTTTTTTTTTTTTTTTTGATCTTTTGCGTCTTTTTTTTTTTAAGTGTATTTTTGTGCGTGAACTCGAGAGAGAGGAGCCGGACTGCAGGAGTTGGGAGTAGGCAGACCCTCCCCCCGGAGGCAATCGCCATCCTTCTCCATGCCCCTGGTGGCAATGGCGGGTGTGAAGGGGGGCCTCCCACTCACCCCGCCCTACCTGCTCCTCTTGGGAGCCCAACTGGGGCCCAACGGGACCCCAATGGGGCAGAGGGACTCCCCCTATGAGGGAGTGAGGGGGCCTAGCCCACCCAGCCAGCCCCGTAGGTCCTTCGCCTCTCTTTATTTTAAGAGACCGCATGGCCAAAGTGCATGTGTTTTAAACCAATTTTGTGTGCGTGCAAGTGTGGTGGTTTTTTGTGGGGGGGGGGGTGGGCGTACTAAGCACAGGCGTACCTTGCATAGCACACCCACCGGGAGCCGGGCTGAGACCACCAAACTCAATTCACATGTAGCCGAGACCGGGATCCGAACCCTTGGCTGCAGAGGTGAATGGCTTGTCAGCGCAGTGCCAATCACGTTGAGCCACCTGAGTTTTTACGCTGTTTGTTTTCTCACCTGTAGATCGCTTGTAGCAGTACAAGCAGAATAGAAAAGAAATAAAACACAAGGCTTACGAGGTCGATGGATCAGCTGGACAAGAATGTTTCAAGATATCATGGAAAATCCAGCAAAGACTTTCTGGTTATGGAGAAAAATCGTAAACGTTTACGTACGTGAAGATTCTGCCAAGAAAATCCTAAAAAAAAGGTGAGAATGTCTCACAGAAGAAGTGTTGAAATAGGATCTAAAGCTTTACGTTATTTAAATGCCACCATTAATGCACCAGGCAGACGTACACTTTGGTTGAGCTAAAATAAAAGTTGGATTTTGATGTTTGGACAGTCCGAGAATACACTATACATTATACATTGTGTAAAAGGGAGGACTGATGCGCTACTGTGAGTAAAGAGGAGTGAATTCAAGTCGCATGGACTGGTCTGTAGCAGCTCAATCTAAAGAGCCTACAAAGCTCTGGTGAAAAATGGATGTGACAATGAAATGTTGATAAGCGCTTTCAGAAAATGCAAATGTAAACTGTGCAAACACCAAATAATACACGACTAAAAATAAAAATAAAATTTGCAATGTGCAACACCATATATATAAACAAACTGATAATTAACCATAAAGAACACTAGTAAACTAGCAGATATTAGTCCACAACGTGCGTGGTGTGGATAATAGAAAACAGCAGTGCTTTGTGCCTAATGCATCTAAGTGTCACTATGTGACCTATAATAACTAATCAGTTAGTGTAAGGTGTCAAACCGACACTGATTGACAGTCTATATGCATAAATGGAAATGGACTGGGTGAGGTGTGATCGGAGTCTTCCTTGTAGAGATGAACAAAATCTATTGAATCCTTAAGGAGTGTTGTAGTCCCCTTACCTTAGGGTGGCTATATATGGGCATATAGTGCGGAATCCTGCTATGTTCTTGTCCGCGGTCTCTCAGTGTCTTATCCTTTTCCTGTTATCCTCCGTTCTAGATGGTCCGGATTCAGTACTCAATATATTGAGTATGGGGAAATTCAGGTGGAAGAGAGAAAAAAGGAGCCTCCCATGGTGAAATAGGTCAATGCCAAAGCAGGGGGTGTTTATTAAAAAATAAAATGTAAAAAGTAATATAAAAAGAAAAACAGTCCAAACACAGTTGGGCTGAATAAGCTAAAAGTTCAGCATGAGTGAATAGGGTAGCGAGTAAAAACAAAGTAAACAGCGGGGACGAAGCGGAGCGATCGCAATACCTCCACCGCTAGATCTGATAGCCTCCGGCTTGTGCGGGCGTCACGTGATCTCAGTGTCCCTACGTCGTTACGTCACGCTCCTCGTGACTTCATCAGGGGATTCCCATTGGTTACCGGATCACGGCTTTTATTTAGTACTGGCCGGAAGTAAACAAGCCGCCATTTTCTCGGAGTCCCGTTTATGGGACGAATGTGGGCTATGTTCGTACCTCACTAGAGTTTGCGGGAGAACGAGAATGAAGGTGTATGTATACATAGCTAGTTGGTATAATATTATTAAGTCTTTGCAAGACTTCCAGAACGTCACTGTAAGTGATGGTAAATGAACTTTAAACAATTAAAGAATAATGATCGTAATATGTTATCACACTTATTTAAGGTAATCCCTTAAGTCAGTAAAAAGGTTGGATAATACAATCCTACATAAAAGTGAATAGTGGATACAAAGTATGTTACTGGTGTATCCCATAATCAAAAATGGCACCGTTGCCTTCCCTTGTTGGGTACATCCATAGGTTGACCAATAATTGTGGTCATTGACTGTGTGGTGTATATATATGAATCTTATTGGCCCAGTATGGTGCTCAAGACCCCCTGCATGGGTGGTTAGGTGAACTCATCTGATGGGCCCTGTACTCGTGTGTAGGACCGATTTATGTAGGGATAAATTCCAATTGGTATATATAGGGTGGTTGATCTAGGGTAAGGAGATGTCCAGTACCTGTATGGTCCCTGACACCCTCACAAACCCGAAGCCATCAGATCAATTTACAGTACATGGATTACAACACATGATTTAGCCGGGCTGAGACCACCAAACTCAATTCACATGTAGCCGAGACCGGGATCCGAACCCTTGGCTGCAGAGGTGAATGGCTCAGCGCAGTGCCAATCACGTTGAGCCACCTGAGTTTTTACGCTGTTTGTTTTCTCACCTGTAGATCGCTTGTAGCAGTACAAGCAGAATAGAAAAGAAATAAAACACAAGGCTTACGAGGTCGATGGATCAGCTGGACAAGAATGTTTCAAGATATCATGGAAAATCCAGCAAAGACTTTCTGGTTATGGAGAAAAATCGTAAACGTTTACGTACGTGAAGATTCTGCCAAGAAAATCCTAAAAAAAAGGTGAGAATGTCTCACAGAAGAAGTGTTGAAATAGGATCTAAAGCTTTACGTTATTTAAATGCCACCATTAATGCACCAGGCAGACGTACACTTTGGTTGAGCTAAAATAAAAGTTGGATTTTGATGTTTGGACAGTCCGAGAATACACTATACATTATACATTAATTCCCTTCGCATACACAAAAAGGAGAAAGACATTATTTTTACGCACCCATCTTTACATTTTGGTAGGTTGTAGCAGAAAGGCTTTCTGCTTCAACCTACCTTCCAATCTTGGTGATGGTACCGTATGACGGACAGTATTTACATCACATATGATTTGTGTATTATGTATCTATACAACCTTTTGATATTTTTTGTATTGTGTAATATTTCTATATATTTGTAATAAATTTATATATTTTTTATATATTTTGAAGTTCAGTGTGTGTTGCCTATACAATCCCATTCTTTGAGGTTTCTTCAAATGTTTTGGTATTTAGAATTTAACAAAAATCCTACAGATTTGGTTGCAGAAAATATGTTAAAAATTTAGCAATTTTTACAAAAAAAGTCCAAACTTGGTTTTGGTTATTAAATTAAACGTAGTAGATTGTTCTAATTTACTTAAAGGGGTGTTCCACCCAAATGTAATGTTTATTAAAAATCAGCAGCTACAAAAAGTGTAGCTGCTGGCTTTTAATAAACAGACACTTACCTTCTCCACATTCCAGCGACGTGCCGACCGGGGCTCCGCTCCTCTCCCCCCTCCCCGGCCGGCATCCTCATTGCGACTGTGGGCACCCAGCCGTGACAGCCTTCAGCTTCACGGCCGGGCACCCACTGCGCATGCACACGCGGCCCGCCGCTGATTGGACAAGCGATCGTCTAGGACCTGTCAGTGTCCTAGACGATCGCCAAAGGGAGGGGCTGCAGTAAAGCCTAATCGCTTTACCAGCCCCTCGGCGGAAGTGGGACAGGAAGTCCCACTCCTACTGAAGCTCCCACTCCCCCCCCCAAAAAAATTACATGCCAAATTAAGCGGAAGTTCCATTTTTGGGTGGAACTCCGCTTTAAGTTTACCCAGGAAAAATATTAAAATATGAAAGTTTAGTTCAATCTAAAAATTAGTAAAAATTGTAGAAAAAACTATTGTTAAAAGTTTTTGTAATTGAGTATTTCTGATAAGAGTAATGCCTCGTACACACGATAATTTTTTGCGATGAAAAAAAACGACGTTTTTTAAAACGTCATTTAAATTTTTTAGTTTTTTGTCTTAAAAAAAAAACGATCAAAAAAAAATTCCAACATGCTTGAATTTTTTGTGTCGGTTTTCAAAACGTCGTTTTTTGTGTCATAAAAAGTGATGGTGTGTGGGCAAAACGATGTTGAAAACGACGTTTTTAAACCCGCGCATGCTCAGAAGCAAGTTATGAGACGGAGCTTCAATGGAAAAGAGTGCCGTCGAAGGTAGTGTACGTCACCGCGCTTTGCTAGAGCTCTGTAGAAAAAAGATGGTGTGTACGCAACGTCGTTTTGGGAAATGAAGTTTGAAAAACGTTGTTTTTTTTTCATGGTTGAAAACTTCGTTTTTTTCATCGTAAAAAACAACCGTGTGTACGCGGCATAAGGACTTGGTTAGAGGAATTTTCTCGGGTCAGTTCATGCGCAGGAACCAATCTGAGTTTCACAAGATTGTCCGCTAAACAATTTTTTGTCATTACTATAATCAAGAAACGTCATAGTATAACGTAATGTGCATGAATTTTAGCAGATGTACAAACCAAATATGTTTAAATTTTTTTTGTCTTTTAACAAAAGCACTCTTTGTATGTTGCATATTATATACATGTGTAGGCAAGCGTGCCCTCTTGCCAGTCGTGTGAGAGATTTTGTCAGGGACCCTCACCCACCCATATCCTCCCCCCTAACCCATGATGCCATACTAATACCTTATCAATGCAACATTTTGCTACACAAGTTTCACCTTCAATAAAAATAATGATAACTATATCTTACTATTACAAATACAGCGAAGAACGTATATATATATATATGTGTATTATTTTAATTGTTTTTATCCTTTTTTCTCATTCCCCCCTCTCCTCCTCCTTTTTACTGCCATCACCTCCCTTCTCTTCACAGCGCCTGGTCTCCGCCAAATGGCGGAGACTGAGCCTCTGTATGGTCCAGCTTGGCGTAGCTCTATCAGCGCACCAGAAGCTGGTGTTGTCGGCCACTAGTGATGACGTGGAGCCTCGGCGCGTGTACACTTGGAGCACAGATGGATCTGTTTGCGCTCCATCCATTTCCCACTATGGAGATCCAACACCGCCGTAATGTACTGCGCCACGACAGATGGTGCTACAGAGGATGACTGTACATCCAGGAGAACAGGCATCTCCTGAGATGATCTTGGAGGAGCAGGGGGCTAGAGCTGTACTTCAGACCAGGCCGACACCAAGTACTAGTAAGTTCAGCTCTTTTAATAACATTTTTAATTACATTTTTAATTAAATTGCTTTTTGGATTTTTGCATCTTTTTTCCCTATATCCATATATATATATATATATATATATATATATATATATATATATATACACAGAGCTTTTTTTCTCAGAAAATAGGTGCAGGAACTCAACCACGACCCGTTCAGATTTCACAAACAGTAGAAGGGTCTTAAAGGGGCATTAAATACCAGAATTGCACTAATACAGAGTGCAGAGTTCAGGGGGGGGTTACACACAGAGTGAAGAGCTGGCACTTGTAAACACAGAAACCAGACTTCTGTGTATACAAGCAATTGTGGTGAGTAGGCACCAAAGGGTCTGAGCCAAAGGAGTTCCCCCAGAAAAAAAGCCCTGTATATATATATATATTTATACTAGTGACATCTGACCAGCGGCCATAGCTGTAGGGCACATCGCTGTTGGTGACACTGGCACCTACAGCGATGCCCTATTATACATTCCAAATTCAGGTTTTATACTATTTTTTACTACCTTTTTTACTATCTTTTTGTGTATTCGTACCACTATATTTTTACCACTGTCATTCTGACTAGTGTGAGGCATCTGGGACCACCCACATGGGTGGGAGGAGTTGGTGATGACCCCTGGGAGGTCCTCTGTGGTCTGCAATTGGGTATGCACTCTTTTGAGTGCTCATATGTATATAAGGGGAGCCTGTGGAAGGGTCTGCACTGCTGGGCTCTGATGAAGAGGTCTCTGTAGCCTCAAAACGCGTTAGCCAGCAGTGACACACCTTCATTCCCCCTATTTGGAGTGTGGTTTGAGGGATATCTACTATAGTGTTGTCGACAAGCACAATATGCTGCTTCCTTTGTGAGTAGTTTTTTATTACATTTTTATTCATTAAATTGTTTATGGTAACACACTAGGCTGGTGCGCCTTTTTTCTTCTCTTAACTCCTTTCTGCTACTAGGATATTCCCCATCCATGAAGGGCATCAAGGCCACCGTTACCGTTTTTGGCATTTCCTTCATGGAACATTGATCACTGGACAATCCATTCGTGCGCAGGAGTTTTTGTTTGCTGTGTCTAATTTGTAATCTGTTGCATAGGACAAAGTACAGGTATAGGAATTTCAGAAGTTTGTTCACAAAACATGTCTAGGCCTTTGCTAAGTTTAAATAGAAATTATGTTTTGAATAAGATTTCTACTTCTCATGAGTATGTTTCATAATTTATGGTTAAGAATTATAGATCTGAAGGTACCAGGGATGTCAATAGAAATGCCAATTGAAATATCGATTGGGAAGGTTATTTTTTTTTTTTTTCGATTCTTCCATGACCATGAAACAAGCACAACTAAACTTCTATTTGTTACTACTTCTTGTTTTTTCAAAATTATTTAGGGATTATGTTATCAAGGATCATCATTTTTGGATGAACTTCAATGATTTATTCATATGGACTTACATCAAAAGTGACATATTGATTGGTCGATCATTATGTGAGGGGGAGTTGGAATGTAATTCTAATAGGGTTGTCCCGATACCGATACCAGTATCGGGACCAATACCGAGTATTTGCGGGAGTACTTGTACTCCCGCAAATACCCCCGATGCCATAATAGAATACTTTTTCCGCCAAACCCCCCCCCCCGCCGCTGCCGCCGCATCGAAACCCGCCGCCGCATGGGTTGAACATCGTGCGGGAATATCACAGCATTCATTTGAATAGCTGTAGTGTTCCCGCCCGTATAGACACTCCCCCTTGCTCGGGATTGGATGGGAGATCGTGATCTGTCCAATCCCCCGAGCAAGGGGGAGTGTCTATACGGGCGGGAACACTAAAGCTATTCAAATGAATGCTGTGATGTTCCCCGGGTGGCGGTGGCTAGGTAGGGGGGACATGGCTGCATGTGTGTGGGGGACATGGCTGCATGTGTGTGGGGGACATGGCTGCATGTGTGTGGGGGACATGGCTGCATGTGTGTGGGGGACATGGCTGCATGTGTGTGGGGGACATGGCTGCATGTGTGTGGGGGACATGGCTGCATGTGTGTGGGGGACATTGCTGCATTTGTGTGGGGGACATGGCTGCATTTGTGTGGGGGGACATGGCTGCATTTGTGTGGGGGGACATGGCTGCATTTGTGTGGGGGGACATGGCTGCATTTGTGTGGGGGACATGGCTGCATTTGTGTGGGGGACATGGCTGCATTTGTGTGGGGGACATGGCTGCATTCGTGTGGGGGACATGGCTGCATTTGTGTGGGGGGACATGGCTGCATTTGTGTGGGGGGACATGGCTGCATTTGTGTGGGGGGACATGGCTGCATTTGTGTGGGGGGACATGGCTGCATTTGTGTGGGGGACATGGCTGCATTCGTGTGGGGGACATGGCTGCATTTGTGTGGGGGGACATGGCTGCATTTGTGTGGGGGGACATGGGGGACATGGCTGCATTTGTGTGGGGGGACATGGCTGCATTTGTGTGGGGGGACATGGGGGACATGGCTGTATTTGTGTGGGGGGACATGGCTGCATTTGTGTGGGGGGACATGGCTGCATTTGTGTGGGGGGACATGGCTGCATTTGTGTGGGGGGACATGGCTGCATTTGTGTGGGGGGACATGGCTGCATTTGTGTGGGGGACATGGCTGCATTTGTGGGGGACATTTAAAAAAAGTATCGGTATTCGGTATCGGCGACTACTTGAAAAAAAAGTATCGGTACTTGTACTCGGTCCTAAAAAAGTGGTATCGGGACAACCTTAAATTCTAATATAGGAATTTTTTTGAAATATGGAAAAATAGTTGACATTGAAATGTGATCATTTTTCCTACACAAATTTTTGTTAGTTTTTAATAGATCATTGAAAGATTGATATCGCAATAATAACTAATTGTAATGATACTAGCTTAGTTTACATAATAGTTGTTATATTTTGGGTTCTAAATCTTTTATAGCAACACATTGGAGGTTATTTACGAAAGGCAAATCCACTTTGCACTACAAGTGCACTTGGAAGTGCAGTCGCTGTAGATCTGGGGGTGACATGCAAGGAAAATAAAAAACAACATTTTAGCTTGCACCTGATTGGATGATAAAATCAGCAGAGCATCCCCTCATTTCAGACCTTCCCCTCAGATCTACAGCGACTGCACTTCCAAGTGCACTTGTAGTGTAAAGTGGATTTTCCTTTAGTAAATAACCCCCACTGATACACATAGAATTATTATTCCACATAAAATAATTAATTTTTTATTCATTTTTATATGAGTATATACAGGTTTGTGTGGGAAAAAAAGGATTTGATTTAATGGGGCAGATTCACATAGATGTAATCTTCCGCTGCGTAATCGAAATACGCTACGCTGCCGTCTATCACCAGACTCTACGCCGAATTCAGGTAGTTTTTTTGCGCGTACGCTATTGTATCGTATTTTTTTTCCGCCGCGCAATCGAAATACGTGAGTAGGGGGCGTGAAGCATTTAAATTAAGCGCGTCCCCGCGACGATCGAACTGCGCATGCTCTGTTCAGGAATTTCCCGCCGTGCATTGCGCGAAATCACGTCGTGACGTCATTCGTTGTTTGAGTAGCGGCGTTTACGAACATTCCTATTCCCGGACGACTTACGTTAAAAATAATAAAAGAAATCGAAAAACGTTGAAATTCGACGCGGGAACGACGGCCATACTTAACATGGGCTGTCTAATATTAGACCAGCAAAAAGCTGGTATAGTGAAACGGAAAAAAAAGATGACTAAAGGTGCCGTAAGAGATTGCGTTTGAAGAGCGAAATTTTGTGGATTCCAGGCAAAAGCTCATTAGCATACCATGAAGGTGAAAAACAACAGGAAGTCCGCCCAGTGGCCGCAATTTTCAGGCAGCGTAGATCTGAAGGCGTACTAACACGTAATAAAGTCGAAATTTAGCACGCAGGTGTCTTTTCATGGTTTGAGGATTTCGACTAGCGTAAAAACGCTCGTAAATCGAAATTACTCCTGTCTAACAACATTTACACAGGCGTAATCGCTTTGTGAATCTAGGCCATTGTGTCTAAACAGAATTATTGTTGAATTAAATAATATGGAATGTTAAAAAAAAAATAAAGTAGTTGCTTGCTGGTCATGGATAGATAAACAAATTAAATGGAGAGATGAATAAATTAAATAAATAAATTAAATAGATGGATAAATAGATAAAAATGTTTATAATTGTTCAGTTTTAAGGATAAAGTATAAAAAAAACGTATACTGTAGAAATTATTTGGTTACTGAAATTTCAAAAGAAATGCAAGAAATTTTTGTTTATTAATTAATAATTTATATTATAGAGTAATATAATTTGATACATTACATAATATGTATTTCTTCTTTATGTTAAAATAGTTATATGATATGGTTGACGTTATAAGATAACTTATGAAGGCTAAGGAAGAAAATTTTAATATTACATAATTTAGACGGAGAATAAATTAAAAATAATAAATAATATAATAATTTATGGTTTCTTGATGGAATGAAATGGTTAAATATTTCACAGGAGTATCTCAGAGTTTTGGAAAAAGATTTTGATGTACAATATCTGAAATGCTAAATTGTATTGTTTGTATTGAAATAGGAGGATCAGAAACATTTATTATTTAGTCGGTTCACACACAGGCGACGTGTCAGGCGGCTCAGCCGCCTGATGTGTCGCTTCCCATGCAATGTAATGGGAGCGTTGCGTCGCTCCGACTTAGAAATGTACTCCCTGTACGACTTCGGGGGCGCCTCGGGGCGACTTGCATTGACTTCTATACAGAAGTCGTATTGCAAATCGCCTCTGAAGTCGTCCTCAGGACGACTTGCAGAGCCGCCCCCGGAGTCGTGCCGCATATGTGTGAACCGACTCTTAAGATGAATGCACTTATTTTGTTTTTTAGTTATAATTAATTAATTGTTAATTATAGTGCATTGAGGGGGAATTGGTAGATTTTGAATTTACTACTAATTTAAGTAATAAAGGTTTCTTCCATCTTTATTGAAAACATGTTCATTTTGAAGGTTGAAGACCAAAGAGAAATGTCATCTGTTGTAGGCTACATGTATTTTTGGAGTTCTACGTCAAGACAGTGGGTGGAGATATGTTACTTAAAATTAGAGGTCGACCGATATGGGTTTTTCTCTAGCCGATGCTTAGAAATCGGGGCGGCCGATGGCCGATATTTTACGGCTGATATTTTAGGCCGATTTTTTTTTCCTTCATCTCAGAAAATCTAGGGGGGAGAGGTGGGGTGTAGCCTATCAGTATCCCATCATTGCCACCTCATTAGTGCCCACGAGTTCAGCCTGTCAGTGTCCACCGGTGCAGCCTATCAGTGTCCATTTGTGCCGGTCAGTGAAACCTCATCAGTTCCCACCAGTGCAGTCCATAAGTGCCACCTCAATACAGGGAGTGCAGAATTATTAGGCAAATGAGTATTTTGACCACATCATCCTCTTTATGCATGTTGTCTTACTCCAAGCTGTATAGGCTCGAAAGCCTACTACCAATTAAGCATATTAGGTGATGTGCATCTCTTTAATGAGAAGGGGTGTGGTCTAATGACATCAACACCCTATATCAGGTGTGCATAATTATTGGGCAACTTCCTTTCCTTTGGCAAAATGGGTCAAAAGAAGGACTTGACAGGCTCAGAAAAGTCAAAAATAGTGAGATATCTTGCAGAGGGATGCAGCACTCTTAAAATTGCAAAGCTTCTGAAGCGTGATCATCGAACAATCAAGCGTTTCATTCAAAATAGTTAACAGGGTCGCAAGAAGGCGCAAAATAACTGCCCATGAACTTAGAAAAGTCAAGCGTGCAGCTGCCAAGATGCCACTTGCCACCAGTTTGGCCATATTTCAGAGCTGCAACATCACTGGAGTGCCCAAAAGCACAAGGTGTGCAATACTCAGAGACATGGCCAAGGTAAGAAAGGCTGAAAGACGACCACCACTGAACAAGACACACAAGCTGAAATGTCAAGACTGGGCCAAGAAATATCTCAAGACTGATTTTTCTAAGGTTTTATGGACTGATGAAATGAGAGTGAGTCTTGATGGGCCAGATGGATGGGCCCGTGGCTGGATTGGTAAAGGGCAGAGAGCTCCAGTCCGACTCAGAGGCCAGCAAGGTGGAGGTGGAGTACTGGTTTGTGCTGGTATCATCAAAGATGAGCTTGTGGGGCCTTTTCGGGTTGAGGATGGAGTCAAGCTCAACTCCCAGTCCTACTGCCAGTTTCTGGAAGACACCTTCTTCAAGCAGTGGTACAGGAAGAAGTCTGCATCCTTCAAGAAAAACATGATTTTCATGCAGGACAATGCTCCATCACACGCGTCCAAGTACTCCACAGCGTGGCTGGCAAGAAAGGGTATAAAAGAAGAAAAACTAATGACATGGCCTCCTTGTTCACCTGATCTGAACCCCATTGAGAACCTGTGGTCCATCATCAAATGTGAGATTTACAAGGAGGGAAAACCGTACACCTCTCTGAACAGTGTCTGGGAGGCTGTGGTTGATGGTGAACAGATCAAAACACTGACAGAATCCATGGATGGCAGGCTGCATGAGTGTCCTTGCAAAGAAAGGTGGCTATATTGGTCACTGATTTGTTTTAGTTTTGTTTTTGAATGTCAGAAATGTATATTTGTGAATGTTGAGATGTTATATTGGTTTCACTGGTAAAAATAAATAATTGAAATGGGTATATATTTGTTTTTTGTTAAGTTGCCTAATAATTATGCACAGTAATAGTCACCTGCACACACAGATATCCCCCTAAAATAGCTAAAACTAAAAACAAACTAAAAACTACTTCCAAAAATATTCAGCTTTGATATTAATGAGTTTTTTGGGTTCATTGAGAACATGGTTGTTGTTCAATAATAAAATTAATCCTCAAAAATACAACTTGCCTAATAATTCTGCACTCCCTGTAGTGCCTACCAGTTCAGCCTGTCAGTGCCACCTCATTTGTGCCCACCAGTGCCACCTCATTGGTGTCCATCAATGCAGTCCACCAGTGCCAAGTCCACCAGTGCAGCCCACCAGTGCTAAGCTGTCATTTACTGCCACCTCACCAGTGCCCAGCTCAGTACCAAGCTGTCATTCAGTGCGAAGCTGTCCATCACTGCCACCTCATTAGTGCCCACCAGTGCCCAGTCCATCAGTGCCCACCAGTGCCAAGCTGTCATTCAGTGCCCACCAGTGCCAAGCTGTCCATCAGTGCCAAGTCCATCAGTGCCCACCAGTGCCACGTCCATCAGTGCCCACCAGTGCCAAGCTCATCAGTGCCAAGCTGTCATTCAGTGCCCACCAGTGTCAAGCTTCCACCTCATCAGTGCCAAGCTGTCTATCATTTCCACCTCATAAGTGCCCAACAGTACCCAGCTCACCAGTGATGAGCTGTCGATTACTGCCACCTCTTCAGTGCCCACCAGCAGAGTGCTCCCGGCTCCATTCTGTCCCCTCGCATTGTAAAAAAAAACGCTGCATTCGTCCCCTGATGTGCCGCGCAGCCTGCCTCTGCCTCCAGACTACAATCCCCAGAATGCAGCGTGGCCAGGAACAGTAAATTGGTGGCCATCGCTGCTAACTTCCTCTATGGCCTCCAGACTACAATGCCCAGAATGCAGCGCGGCCGGGAACAGCCAATCGCCGGCTGCCGCTGCCGACTTCCTCTGCTGGGGGAGAAAAAAATTGGCAGCGGCCATTTAAAATAGACGGTAGACGGCGAGCGGGTGGCCGGGGATTTACACCCAGCACACCACTGCCTCAGATGTCTAAAAATAGGCCGATTGTTGGACAATAATCGGCTGATGCCGATTTCTTTAAAAAGGCCAAATATCGGCCGATATATCGGCCGACCGATCCATCGGTCGACCTCTACTTAAAATACATAAGTAGGTGTTACGTTTGACAGTAACTTCGCCACCTTTCTTGGAGCTACTCGAAATGTAATTTATGCTTAGCTTGGCTTTTAAATCAGTATAAGTATCCATGTGGTGTGAGAAGCGAGTTAGGGATCTCAGGGTCACCCGACCCTATAGGGAGATAGGGGTAGGAAGCCCACCCTGCTGGAAGGGACCTGTCCCAGCAGAAGATGATGTACCATCATAACTTTCCTTCGTCTGAAACCTTCTGAATTACCACCTTGCCATGTATTACCAGCTGTAACTATGGGCCAGATTCTCAGCGGCGTTACGACGGAGTATCTCAGAGAATCTGGCCCGATGTCTATCTTTGAAGAATAACCTTCGTATTTTTGAAGGAGGCCCGAGTCTTGAATATTGTGAACGAAGCGCCTGGGAAGGAGACACTATTGACATTACACATGACACGTGTCATAAATGCCCTCTTCCACATTCAACAATCACCTCTGCATTTTTTATTTATTGCGCTATAAACAAAAGAGGGACAAGTTTTTTAGAAAAAAACACAATATTTTTTAGTTTTTGCTATGATAAATATCCAATCTTATTTAAAAAAAATTCCTTAGTTTTGGCCGATACGTATTCTTCTACATATTTTTGGTAAAAAAAAAATCGCAATAACGGTATATTGATTGGTTTGCGCAAAAGTTATAGCGTCTACAAAATAGGGGATAGATTTATAGCATTTTTATTATTTATTTTTTACTAGTAATGGCGGGCGATCTGGGATTTTTATCGTGACTGCGATATTGTGGCGGACACATCAGACACTTTTGACACATTTTTGGGACATTCACATTTATATAGCGATCCGTGCTATAAAAAATATGTCTGGCACGGAAGGTGTTAACACTAGGGGGTGATCAAGGGGTTAATGCGTTCCCTTCTTACTTTGGGGGAGGGGACTGACTGGGTGAAATGACTGATCGGTGTCACACCGATGGTCCCCTCTCCCTGACAGGACGTGGATCTCTGTGTTTACACACAGAGATCCACAGTCCTGCCCAGTTAATGGGCAATCGCGGGGGCCCGGCGGACCTGCAAAGGGATCCCAGTGACGCGGTGGGCGCACTGCACTTTATGGTTGGACCCACTGTGTATCTTGTCATCAACTTGACCAATCATTGTTACCTGGATGTGATTTCTTCCAATGCCAAACACTGCAACACCCCCACTAATAAAAGTGGTATAATCTGTTTAGTATAGACCAGCGGTCTCCAAACTGTGGCCCGGGGGCTGCATGAGGCCCTTTGCTTGCCTTTATCTGGCCCTTGGGGCACTATTTCATCCACTGACACCAACAATGGGGTACTATTCATCCAACTGACATCAACGATAGGACACCATAGGACGTTCTATTGATATCAACAATGGGGCACTATTCATTTCATTGATATAAACTATGGGGCACAGTTCCTCCTACTGACACCAATGATGGGGCACTATACCTCCTACTGACACCAATGATGGGGCATTACTCCTCCCACTGACACAAATGATGGGGCACTATACCTCCTACTGACACCAATGATGGGGCACTATACCTCCTACTGACACAAATGATGGGGCATTATTACTCCCACTGACACCAATGATGGGGCACAGTTCCTCCTAATGACACCAACGATGGGGCATTATTTACTTTCACTGGACATTTTCTACTCCCACTGGCCCCTCTAAAGTCTAAACTGGCCCTTTGTTTAGAGAGTTTGTAGACCCCTGATATAGACTGATGAGGTGAGAAGGTGATTGGTGGGAAAGGTGACACATCTCCAAAATGGAGAGTGTTTTCCGGCCCTGTAAGTGGGGAAATGTTCTGCCCCTGAAGGGGTTATATATGTGTGTATCATCCCCTGCTGGAGATAAAAGACGTCACAGTGACTATGGAGGAAGAGGACGGACGTGACGGGGTTACTGGGTGTAAATAGAAAATAAGATCTTATTACCTCCTCTGCTGCGTTTTCCAACGACGTAGCCTCTTAACTTCTTCCCGACTCACCTCTCACCTGGAAGTTCCTCCGTGTACATGACATTGCTTCCTGTCTGTCTTCCTGATAGAAGTGAGATCACCACCTTGTGGAACTGCAGAAACATCTGGTAGTGTGAACACGGCCTTGTGCTGTGTGTGTATGTACTGTATATCCTTATAGATTAGGGTGACCAGACATCCCCAGTTTCAGGGGACAGTCCCCTGATTGAGGACACTGTACCCGGATCAAGTCTGTCCCCGGTTTTGTCCCCAGATTGGATTTAATAGGGTGCAGGGGCAATTTCAAAGACAGTCAGTGCAGAATTAAAATAAAATAAAATTGAATTACACGTACACACGGAGCCACGTAAGGCCACGTACACACGGAGGGACATGTCCGACGGACCGTTTCCAGCGGACATGTCTCCAGCGGACATGTCTCCTCCGGATTTTCGTCTGACGGTGTGTACACACCATCGGATGAAAATCCCCTCGGCCAGGGAACGCAGTGACATGGCGGTGACGTTGATGCCGCCACGTCACCAAACGAGGAAGTGAAATACTTCTACGCATGCGCAGAGATTTCTGTCCGCTGGTTAGTGTACTAACCAGCGGACATATCCGACGAACATGGTTTGAAATTTGTCCGCTGGGAAAACATGTCCGCTAGCCCGTACACACGATCGGAGATGTCTGCTGAAATGGTCCGTTGGACCAGTTTCAGCAGATAAATTAGATCGTGTGTACGCGGCCTAAGACTTGAGAGACTGTGAGGCGGGCGGCGACGGGCAGAGAGTCACTGTCTGCCGCCATTACTAGTAAAGAAAAAATATGTCCCTGGATTTCATTTTAAAAATCTGGTCACCTTATTATAGATGGGTCATCTCCACTCCTACCAAGGGGGGTAGAAATATATTACTGACTAGTCCAGCCTTTATCAGCCAGGGATCCTCCAAAGGTTTTTAGGGGTTCCCTCAGAATTGATGAATTTCTGTCTTTCAGTAACAACAATTTCCTGATAATGTAAAAATGTCCTTCTCTCACTGATCACTGATATGAGGGGATCCTTCTCCCATCGCTCACCAATAAGGGACCAATAAACAGATCACTTGTTTGGTTTTGTTTTGTTTGGGTTTGGAGTGAATTTTGGGGGGAGATAACGGCTGCACTGATTGGGTATTCAGCCAAGATGAACCTTCAGTTGCAGTGTGACTACCAATGCTAAATGTGGCAGCTTCCCACCTCAGTGAGTGCAGATTTTAGTATTTCCTTTTAATAAAAAGTGTTACATGATGTGGGATTTCCCTTTCTCTCCTCCCTGAGTGTGTATGAAGAGGCGGAGCCCTGAGTGTGTATGAAGAGGCGGAGCTCCTGAGTGTGTATGAAGAGGCGGAGCTTCTGAGTGTGTATGAAGAGGCGGAGCCCTGAGTGTGTATGAAGAGGCGGAGCTCCTGAGTGTGTATGAAGAGGCGGAGCTCCCGAGTGTGTATGAAGAGGCGGAGCTTCTGAGTGTGTATGAAGAGGCGGAGCTTCTGAGTGTGTATGAAGAGGCGGAGCTCCTGAGTGTGTATGAAGAGGCGGAGCTCCTGAGTGTGTATGAAGAGGCGGAGCCCTGAGTGTGTATGAAGAGGCGGAGCTTCTGAGTGTGTATGAAGAGGCGGAGCTCCTGAGTGTGTATGAAGAGGAAGAGCTCCTGAGTGTGTATGAAGAGGCGGAGCTCCTGAGTGTGTATGAAGAGGCGGAGCTCCTGTTTGTGTATGAAGAGGCGGAGCTCCTGAGTGTGTATGAAGAGGCGGAGCTCCTGAGTGTGTATGAAGAGGCGGAGCTCCTGAGTGTATATGAAGAGGAAGAGCTCCTGAGTGTGTATGAAGAGGCGGAGCTCCTGAGTGTGTATGAAGAGGAAGAACTCCTGAGTGTGTATGAAGAGGCGGAGCCCTGAGTGTGTATGAAGAGGCGGAGCCCTGAGTGTGTATGAAGAGGCGGAGCTCCTGAGTGTGTATGAAGAGGCGGAGCTCTGAGTGTGTATGAAGAGGCGGAGCTCCTGAGTGTGTATGAAGAGGCGTAGCCCCTGAGTGTGTATGAAGAGGCGGAGCTCTGAGTGTGTATGAAGAGGCGGAGCCCCTGAGTGTGTATGAAGAGGCAGAGCTCCTGAGTGTGTGTAGCACTACCCTATTCATGAGCCGCTGGTTGATTCGGGACCGGCGTATTGAGTTACCTTGTAGTGTGTCTAGGGGTAGTAGCAGTGAGTAGAAGCAGTGAGCAAATGTCCAGTCATCCAATGGGTTTTCAGAATGGTTTATTCCGAGGCCCAACAAGGCCAACATCAACATGAGATAGGATAGTAAAGGTTGATGAAGCAGAAGAACAAGTGCAATATCAGGCCCTGGATGATGATGAAAGCAAGCCTGCTTTCAGTAGCAATGTACCAATACGCCGCCACTCTAGCCAGAGTGGGAGAAGTGCCTCCGGACAGACTCCTGCCACAAGCCTGGCAGCCGAAATGTCACTTTAGGTTGCTGGGGGGAACAGACCTCTGCCACAGGCCTGGCTCGGGCCTCTGCCACAGGCCTAGTACTTCAATACTTAGATAAACAAACGGATTGAGCAAATCCTCCCAGTAAATGCAATGAAAGGTCACTGGTTGACAGCTGCCATGTACCTGTCAAGGCCTTGGTGACCGGATCCCCGATGGTTCCTTCAAGTCTCCCGGACAACCTGCTTTTGGGTTCTCCCTGAGCCGATCCCCCACCATTCAGCCTTCAGCTTAGGATCCTCTTAATAAAGTTGGGGACCCAATAGACCACTGGGGCTCCTCTCAGCATCAGGATGGAGCTCTGCACTGCATGCAACTCCGGCCAGGTGGGCCATGTCGGCGGGGTCCGTAGACACGCACACCCTGAAGGTGGATGTCGCACTCCAAACCTGGACCCCGCGAAGAGAACCAAGAATCATGGCGTCTGTCACAAATATACCCCCCCCCCCCAGCATGCATTGCACCTTCTCTAATTTGCTGCTGGGGAAAAGTGGCTCTGCCAGAACCCCTCTAGCGCCACCTGTCGCCCAGGGATAGGATCGCATCCCTGGAGCGCAGTCTGACCCACGGGACAAATCTGGAAGACAGCAGCCCAAAATTTAACAAGTTGTGAATGGGAGCCAAATAAGAGAGTGTGGAATGGAGGGCACACATGCCCATATTTGGTGGCAATGCCCTTCGATACAGGTGTACTGGGTTGAGATCCTATATAGATCTATAAAAAGCAAAACGGAAGTGCAGCGCTGAAAAATTGATAAATAATAAAATTCATAAATTTATATATAAATACAAGCTCATAAATAGTTAAAGAGGATTGGTCCCAGGGAGACCGGACTTCCCTATGCTATATCTTTCTGGTAAGCAGGCAGTCCTACTACACGAGTGCACTGTGGAGATCCCTTTTTCATCTGACAGCACATTGGATTTCACTTGATCACTCTTCTTGTCAGCTTTTTCATCACAAGATTTAATGCTGGACTTTTTTCACTGGATCTTATCACCAAACAGTTTTGGAGACTCTTCTTTCTCACACTGTATCTTCTTGCTCTCTTTAACTATTTATGAGCTTGTATTTATATATAAATTTATGAATTGTATTATTTATCAATTTTTCAGCGCTGCACTTCCGTTTTGCTTTTTATGTTTCATTGAATTGTTGTACACATTTTTTTAGTGCCACGGCCGGCTATGGAGCGTCACGTGTTCCATAGCCGGCCGTCAATCATGTTCCCCTCTTCATAGGAATGCCTATTTCCTGGCTGGAGTCTGAAACAAAAGGATTAAACTGTAAGTACAGCCCAAAAAAATAAAATAAAGGCATACTGTAGCTCACGCTAGTATGCTGAATGGCACTGGAGACAAAGAATTTTTTTTTTTAGGGTGAACCCCCGCTTTAATTACGAACACCTATATAGATTTGTCATGGGACTCATAGGATAGTTCCCTCAGTATATACACCTAATTAATCCCCTAATCTATATGTTTCTCTTTTTTATCCTAGGAACACTCCCTAATCTATAGGGGACATGCGATCCCCTTCGTACATTAAATATAAACTCACATATATACACTTGTACCTTCAAATGGTGCAGGCTTTCCCTTCCCCCACTCCCCCTTCCCCTCCCCCCTTTCCCTTTTTTTTTTCTTCTCTTCTCCCTTTCTATTCCCCACCTCTCTTTTTCCCCCCTGTCCCATACTCTCTCCCTTCTATCCTAGGGGATTCTCCATATAAAGCTATGCTACCTCTCTAGAGAATTCTGTTTACCCAGATGTACCTCACTAGGTTAGAGGGACTGAGGTAGAAAGACATTAAAATAAATATCTGGGATAGAGAATACGGAACATAACCTGTTGGCAGTGTAGACAGTAGTAGTATGAAAGTATGATGGGGTAAATAAGAATATATATTGAGACAATGTATGTATATATGTCTGTTGAATGTTATTTATATGTATATATGTTTGTAAAGTTTAAAAACCATGTTTAAATAAATACATTTTTGGCAGAAAAAAATAAAAACAGTTCCAAGCATACAAATAAATTACATTCATCCTGCGGTATGATGCCCGATGTGTTGCGCAGAGTAAGGTACCCCGAAACATCACATCATGCATGACGCCGCAGTACTTCAAAAACATGTCATAATTTCAAGTAATTTTACTGTCAAAATAGCATTTCAATGGGCAACGGATGAGATGGGTAGGGGAGGGGAGGGGAGAAAGAGTTCACAGGCCCGAAGCTTTATTGAACTGCCAGTGGATACAAACAGGTGGGGGAGGGGAGGTAAAATCTTCAGATGTCCTCTTCCTCCTTAAAGTCCATCAAGGTATATTCTCTCAGCAGGCTGAAGATCAGTCTGCGACAGTCCTTGATGGACATCCTCTCCCGCTGGTGGAGGAGGCGCTTTCTGACGCACCATAAAGCGTCCTTCAAGCGGGGGTTCGACCGTCTTTTTTTTTTTAATTATTCTCCCGCTCTTACCTTGTCTGAATAGCAGCCCGTGCGTACCACTCTTTTCGCCGCCAGCATTGTTTTTTTCCACAAAAGGATACTTTATAAAATGCGGAGGTGGCAGGTTCCATCTTTACTTTGCCAAGTTGAAGCCGAGCACTATCCACTTCCGGGATACGGTGAATGCTGGCGTCCCAGCATTCACCGCTCTATCCCGCGCATGTGCAGTGTTGACGGCGAGCCGCGCCGTCAACACTTCACAGTTCCCAAGGCAACGGCCGACGTCTTAATGACCCACCCCGTTGTGAACCGCTTGCCGAGTCACGTGACCGGCGAAATATCGCGGGATTTGATGAGAGAGCGTCTCCTGGGGAGTCCCGGGAGACATAGCGCCGTCGGGGGAAAATCGATAGGCACGCCCATTACCCTGCGGTGTACTCTGATTGACAGGGCGGAATCAAAGGAAAAAAACAGGAAAGCCTTTACTAAAAAAAAACAAAAAAAAAACACGGATTTGTTATTGTGAATGGAAGGCTGTTTTACTCATATTAAGTGAACAATTAGGGTGAACCTCTATTTTAAAGCAACACAGCACCCGCCAGGCACTGTCAATGTCCTCCTGTGAATGAGTTCCACAGAAGAGTCCGTTTAACACACCAAAGTGTGTAATAGCAGTCTGTGGTACAAAGTCTTTAGGTTCAGGTTCCAGGGCACTCAGCAGGCCCTGTGCAAAGGGGCACTCCCAGAACACATGATATGCTGTTTCCTCCTGGGTGATACAAAAGGGGCAGTGCCTGTATCTGCACAGGTTTCTGGCATGCATGAATGTCCTCAGCGGCAAGCCCCCTTGGATTGCCATCCATGCCAGATCTTTGTGCCTGTTGGTGAAACATTCCTCCAGATCACTTTGCAAGTGGCTGAAGGGAGACTGTTACGTACCTGCCAGATGAGCCTGACGTGTAGTGGGAAGGCTTCTCATACAACCCCGGCTCAAGGGCCACCGATGTTGCGACAGTCGCCGCAAGAGCCTGGCGGTGTATGGGTGCCTGAATCGTCTTGGGTCTTGTCGGTTCAGCTGGTGCAGAAGGAAACAGGAAGCAGGCTGGTGGGTGCACTGGCTGGGAAGACACTGAATACGTAGTCAGACAAGCCGGGTTTGGTAACAGACGATCAGATATCGGTATAAACGACAGGCAGAGAATGATCAGTATACAGGCAAGTTCGGCAACAGGAAATCAAGCAGAGTAAAGCTGAGCGTGGTCACAAGGCAGGCCGGGATCAGGATAACAGAGATCAGAGCTTTTTTTCAAAGAAAATAGGTGCAGGAACTCAATCACGACCCCGTTCAGATTTCACAAACAGTAGAAGTGTCTTAAAAGGGCATTAAATACCAGGATTGCATTACATACATAGGGCCAGATTCAGGAACAGTTACGCTGGCGGATCGAGTGATCCGCCAGCCTAACTGTGACTTTGAGCCGGCGTTTCTGTTTTCTGTAACCAGAAAACAAGAAACGCCGGGTTGAAGTTCCGATGCGAGCAGCGTAACTGAGTTTCGCCATCGCATCGTTACTTCAACTTAAAAATGGCGCCGGGGGCGTTCCCGCCGATTTACGCTCAAAAAATATGTTAATGAGCGGAAATCGGCAATTCACGATCGAAATCCGGCGCGACGCAATGACGATACGACGTTTCCGGACGGGATACGCGGCGCATAGATATACCTACATGGGGTTGGAGTATCCTATGTTAGGTATAGGCGTCGTCATCGCGTCGGGAAAAAAAAAAAAAAAACGTCGCTTGCGTAAAACGGTCATGAATGGGAATGTGACGTCATTGACGTTCATTCACAGATTTTGGAGCATGCGCACGGGGATGTTTTGACACTCGACGCATGCGCAGTACGTTGGCGGCGGGATCGCGCGTAGTTAGCATACTACACGCCCCGTACCCGCTAAATTTGAATTCCGCCAGCTCATTTGTGATGCGCTGACGCAACTTTAGGAGCAAGTGCTTCGTGAATGACAGCACTTGCTCCTAAAATTTCGGCAGCGCAACGCAAATGAGAAGCGTTACTCCAGAGCAAAGATGCTCTGGACTACCTGAATCTGGCCCATAGTGTAGAGTTCAGGGGGTTACACACAGAGTGCAGAGCTGTCACTTGTAAACACCGAAACCAGACTTCTGTTTGTGCAAGTGATTGTGGTGAGCAGGCACCAAAGGGTCTAAGCCAAAGGTGGTGGAACTGAGTTCCCCCAAGTTCCCCCTGAAAAAAAGCCCTGACAGAGATCAATCGTAGTCAAACAAGCCGGGTTAAACACAGGAAACAGGTCAGATCACAGGAACAGGAAGTCAGGTAAGAACTGCATATCAGGCAGCGAAGACACAGTGCTGCTGAGGTGTTTAAATAAGGAAGCCTGTTGCCAATCATTGGAATCAGTCTGCACTGTTAATTCTTAGGTGGCAGGTCCATGACAGAGGCCTGGAATAGTCTCAAAGATGTCCGATGCTCTAATCAACTTGTGAATAGTTTTTGGTTTCCACAAGTTGGGCTTAACTCCACGCAGCTCCAGCTCCTTGATGAACTTGAAAGTATCCAAGTAATACCATGGAGTGTCCCAGTTGTAGGGGACGGAACTGTCCCATTTGTCCCATCCAAGTCACCTCCAAAGAGGCAGGAGGAAAAAACGGGACATGGAGTTACCGCCAGAGTCCACAGTTCTGTCAACCAAAGTCCTGCGGATGCAGTTACAAGCAAAGAACACCCTCCTTAGTAATGTGGCGATGTCGGGCACGCCCTTACCGCCCTTGAGAGGTTCCTTGAACATAACAGTCCGCTTCACTCTGTCCATTTTGGAGCTCCAGATAAAGTGAAACACCGCCCTGGTGATGGCCTTGCAGGTGTTGACACGGGTGGGGGGGGGGGGGGCAAGCCTGGGCGAGGTACTGCAACACAGGGAGAATCTTGCTGCGGGGTACCAATGTTTTCCCTTCGATGATGAGTTCTCTGAGGCTCCAAAGTCCAAACTTCTGTCTCATCCTAGTCAGTCTTTCCTCCTAGGACTTCAGGGCTGCACCCTCCGCTCCAAACCAGACTCTGAGAATTTTGATGAAGTCCTATTTGATGCTGAACAGTATGGGTGCAGAAGAAGGCAGGAACCACTTTCCAAAGAGCATGATTTTCGACTTCCCGCACTTGACCTCACATTTTTCCGGTCCTGGTGCGGTGATCCCTCTAAACTCTGGGTTCCGTCTGATGCTTTGGGCGAAGAGCTCTATACAGCAAACAAAAAGCAGAGGTGAGAGAGGGAAGCCTTGTCTGACCGCAGAGAAAATTGAAAAGGGGTCAGTTTTGTAGCCATTACCAACACCAAACTACAAACGTCCTTACATAACATTCACATATAAATAAAACAGTTCCCCAAGACCAAACCTGCACAGGGTTCTGCACATAAACTCATGGGAGACAAAGTCAAAGGCCTTCACCTGGTCAAGACTGACCAGGGCCGCATGCACACAACTGTCATGAATGTACTGACAAGCACGAGGCTGTCCGCAATCCTGCGACTAGAAATGCCACAAATTTAATCTGGGTGGATTATCTGTCCGATGACAGATTTCAGCCTGTTGGCCAAAACCTTGGCGAGGATTTTGTAGTTCATGTTCAAAAGAGAGATTGCACGCCAATTTTTCAGGTACGATCTCTCCCCTTTGCATTTATACAATATCCCCTCCCTCAGTGATGGAGGCATTCTGCCCTCCACCACCATCTCCTCGTACAGCTCGAGCAGGTCCGGGCCCACGAGGTCCCACAGGGCTACATAAAACTTAACTGGGAGACCATCGCAAACCCGGGGTCCTGCCCCGCCTAAAGAATTATGCGGCAGAGTGCAGCTCCTCCAACATCAGGGGGCACTGATAGCCGATGAACTTGCAGGATCAATTGTGTTAGTGATAGCGCAGGTTTTTTTTCTATTTATATTGGTGACATAATTGCCCAAATCTGGGGATCAGGAGCCATTTCCACCCTTTACTTTTGGCTTTGTATCCATATAACAGATTTTTTACATGACTAAATCTGACATAGGGTTGCCACCTATCCGGGATTCACCCAGACAGTATGGGTCTTGAATCATGTGCCCGTATTTTGTACTGCTTTACACCCGGGCACATTACTCAGAGCAGACTAGGGATAGACCATCTGGACAGGGGGAACATTAGAACACCTGCCACTGTGGAGACAGCAGAAAAGGCATGCCTTCTAAACAAACTGTGCCTGTGGAGTTTGTTAAAAATCTGAAGTTCCTTTCTGTTTCTCTCTGTCCCCCCACCCCCCTCCAGTCTCCTGCAGGCAGAGTCTCTCTGATCTCTGACTAAACACCCCCCCCCCCCCAATCACCAGTGCGGTGCAGTGAGAGAGTCGGGAGGCGGAGCTCACTGTAACTTCTGTCGGGCTGGCTGCTGCTCACACTGCATGCAGGGAGAGGTGAGCTGAGGGTATTTTTGTGACAAGTCTCCATGGATGGAATGCTGTAAACTTTCAGGAGGATTTGTTGTACTGATGCAGTGAAGGGTTAAGATGACATTAGAATCAGAGGAGATAGTGAGTGTGTGTGAGGGGAGGGGGGGAGTCTGCAGCCCATTCACAGCTAACAGTCTATCTCCCAGCTGACAGTCTATCTTCCAAGCCTGAACACTTGTCTGTACAAACATCCCCAAATCCTGTGAAGTCATTAATGACCATTCATGTAACCCCTCCAGTAAACCACTATCTTCCACCCCCCACCAGTACCACCACAACCCCCTAAATACCACCCCCTCCAATTCCATCACTACCACCACCCCTCCAGTACCACCACTACCAATCCCCCTCCAGTACCACCGCTACCCCCCTCCGGTACCACCACCACCACCCCCCTCCGGTACCACGCCTCCTCCAGTACCACCGCCTACCAACCCCCGCTCCAGTACCACCCCCCCCCAGTACCACCACTACCACCCCCCTCCAGTAAACCACTACCTACCACGCCCCACAAGTACCACCACAACCCCCCTAAATACCACCGCCCCAAGTACCACCACCACCCCTCCTCCACTACCACCACCCCACCTCCAGTATCACCACTACCACCCCCCCAGTGCCACCACTACCACCCCCTTGCAGTATCACCACTACTACCCTCCCTTCAGCACCACCACCCCCCCCCTCAAGTACTACCGCTACCACCCTCCTCAAGTACCAACGTTACAGCCCCCCTTAAAGTTTAAATCAGAAACAGAAATGTTTTACTTAGTTATACAAGGAAAAAAAATATAGTATCAAAACTAGGGTTGTCCAGATACCGATACTAGTATCGGTATCGGGACCGATACCGAGTATTTGCGGGAGTACTTGTACTCGCGCAAATGCTCCCGATACCTAAATAGAATACTTTTTTTGTATTTATCAACATGTTCTGTGAAAATTCTTTGAGTTTTTTACTACTGCGTGACAAGCAAATAAAACATTTTTATTCATTTTTACTCATTTTTTGTCTTGAGTTAGAGTTCTTCATAATTCTAAAGAAAATATCCTTAGTCTGTATTGTGGTTTGAAAATTGTCACATGACATTTAAAAAAAGTATCGGTATTCGGTATCGGCGAGTACATGAAAAAAAGTATCGGTACTTGTACTCGGTCCTAAAAAAGTGGTATCGGGACAACCCTAATCAAAACCATGCTTTTCGGGAGGGCGGGGGGCCTTCATAATTTCTTGCACCGGGGCCCTGAAGTTTCTAGTTTCTAGTTACGCCTCTGCTCACCACACTCCTCTCCTGTAAGTACTGCCCCGATCATACCCACCACACTCCTCTCCTGTAAGTACTGCCCCCATCATACCCACCACACTCCTCTCCTGTAAGTACTGCCCCCATCATACCCACCACACTCCTCTCCTGTATGTACTGCCCCCATCATACCCTCCGCACACCTCTCCTGCAGATTCAGATATAAAGGGAAACTCTGTGGATTCAGATGTAGAAGGGGACCTATGTTGACTCTGATGTAAAGGGGAACTCCTGTAATTAACTGCATATGATTAGAAATGTTATTTACACACAAAATTGCTGTGCATTGCTTTGTACAGAGGTAATACATTGAATGTACTACAAAAAAATTAAATAAATTGGCGTGCGCTGCTGAAGTGTTCGCGTTTGGCTTGACGAAAAGGTGGCAACCCTAATCTGACATCAATTTTACTGCAAAATCAAAGGGGCCAAAATGTCTCCCCCCCTCCCCCGAGCAGTAATATATTTCTATCCCCCTTGGTGGGAGTGGAGATGACCCATCTATAAGGATATACCATACCTCCCAACCACCCTGGATTTCGCTGTAATGTCCCACGATTCGCGAACAGGGCTGGAGTACCGCGATTCCGCGCCTCCCCCGGGATTACCGCCCCCCTTTCAACAACTTAGATCGAACCCCCCCCCCCCCCGCTTAACAACTCAGATCCGCGGAAATCCCCCTGCTCAACACAAGGTGTCCCTCATTCCCATCTCAAAAAGTTGGAAGGTATGACATACAGTCAGGGGTGGACTGACAACTCATGGGGCCCCCGGGCAATAGAAGATTATGGGGCCCCTGGGTTTACAGATGGCCACCATGCCAGGAGGCAGTGCAGAGGCGGGGCAGCTAAAATCTCTGGATTTTCACATTAAAAGCATGTCAGTTTCAGACATATCAGGGCCAGATGTAAAAAGAACACAGATTTTTACATACTGTCCCTGGTTTTACTGAGCCTGGCAACCCTTATGGGGCCCCCTAGTGGCATGGGGCCCTTGGGCAGTGCCCGAGTGACTCAATGGTCAGTCCGCCCTTGTATACAGTACATACACACACAGCACAAGACCGTGTTCACACTACGAGACATAGGGCTGCAGTTCCTCTGAGCTCCACAAGGTGGTGATCTCACTCTCTATGGAAGACAGGAAGTGATGTCAGGGACAGACAGGAAGTTCTGAGTGAGAGGTGAGTCGGGAAGAAGTAGAGAGAAGACATTGCTGGAAGTGGCAGCAGAGGAGGTAATAAGATCTTATTTTCTATTTACACCCAGTAACCCCGTCATGTCCGTCCTCTTTCTCCATAGTCACTGTGACGTCTTTTATCTCCAGCAGATGATGATACACACATATATAGTGTGGAGACCTAGATTAACCCCTCCAGGGGGGATCAGTTGATGATTAATGTATCTTGTTTCTAAAGCTGGCCATACATAGTTCACAGAGGGGATGGGGCGCCATGTCTGAATGGATACGCAGAGCTTTGACTCAGCTCATAGAAAGCTGCTGGCTGTGGGGCCCTTTATAGGAGCTGCAAAGAGGGACCTGAGAAGAGGAGGATCCGGCCTACTCTGTGCAAAACCAACCTGCATAGAGGAGGGAAGTAAAAAAAAAATGTGTTTTTTGAAACAAGACATTACAATCGCTCTAGGGCTCAACAAATCCCAGGTCACCATGGTAACCAGAAATGGCGTCCTGGCCCCTGGGCTCTTGTCAGCCCATTCTCACTGTTGGTCTGAATAATGTTTCTGCCTGAAACCCGGACACATTATTCAGACAGGAATGTGGCTCGGAGCGGGGCCTGGCGGGAGGGTGAGGGGAGGAGGATGGGGCACCCGACCTGTGAAGTCAAGGGTGGACTGGGCAGGACAGCAGCATGAGAGGACTCATCTCACTGATCTCCCGCTGCCGATCTTTCTCCGGACACATGACTGTCACCATCGGCTCCTGCTTCCCCCCACAGCTGCCTGTGTCCCTGCAGAGCCCTCCGGCAGAACAGAGAGGAAGGAGCGGGACGAAATCTCCAACATGGCGCCGCCTCGGCACTGCCACAAAGATCCCCACAAGGTGCTGAGAAACAGGACTACAGAGTCCTTACAGTAGTGACCAGGACAAGCCTGCAAAGCAGCAGCTAAGAGATCAGCCAGGGGGGGACATGCTGCTTTATGTACACAAGATGTCCTCTCCATCCACTCTGCTCTCACACACTGCTGGGGGAGATGTACAGGACATGCAGGAGGACACAGGGGGAGGGGGGATTGTATTACTGTACTGCACCCCATGTCCTGTGTTCTGCACCCCATGTCATGCACGCTTTGTCCTGCCTTCTGTACCACATGTCTTGCATTCTGATCACTGTACCCTTCCTCTTCACCCCATGTCCTGCGGTGACCTACACCCTTCTCTGGTACCCTGCACCCCATGTCATGTGTTCTGCACCATGTCCTTCACTCTTCTCCTGCACCCCATGTTTTATGTTCTACACCATGCTCCCTATGTTCTGCATTCTGCACACTGTAGTTGTACCCTTCCCCTGTACCCCATGTTCTGCGGAGACCTTACCCTTCTCTGGTACCCTGTACCCCATGTTCTACATTCTGTACACCGTACAACATGTCCTGCAGCTTGCACCCCAAGTCCTGCATTCTGCACCTCACAAATTACTTGCCATGCACTGATAACCCACACTTCCCTTAAAAAAACTCTACTGTCTCCTAATTTTTTTTTAGCTGGCTCCTATATCCAACCAAATTTGTCAAGCCCCGCCTTAAGTGACTTCCTCCCCCTCATCTCCTTCATTATGTGATGCTCGTACACACGATCACTTTTTGTCTTGAAATTTTTTTTTAATTTTTCATCTTGAAAAAAAAGACATTTTTCCAACTTCATCATTAAAAAAGATGTTGCGTACACACCATCGTTTTTGAAAAATGATGAACAAAGCGACGGCACTCTAAAGGGGAAGTTCTATTTGCCTTGAGGCTGCTTTTAGCTGGTTACTTCTTGGTAAAAGACGATTTGTGCTTTTTTTTGTCTGTTACAGCGTGATGAATGTGCTTACTCCATTATGAATGGTAGTTTTACCTCCCGTCTCCTAACTTGCTTTTGGTCATGTGCGGGTTTAAAACGTTGTTTTTGCCCACACACGATCATTTTTTATAACACAAAAAATGACATAAAAAAAATTGAAGCATGTTCGAAAAATTTTTTTTCGTTTTTCACAAGACAAAAAATGATGTAAAGCCCACACACGATCAATTTAAATGACATTTTTAAAAATGACATTTTTTTTACATCACAAAAAGTGATCGTGTGTACGCAGCATAAGTCATGCTGACATAATATCCCATTGGCTGAGCAATATTCTCATTTGTCTCTGAGCTCCTTCTTGCTATTCCTCGTCCTGCCTGTTGTTTCCTTGGATTGATTTTCTGTGTAGTGACCCCCGGCTTCATCTCTTGGATGCGCTCGTCTGTTGCTTGTCCTGACCTTTATCCTGATTCCTGGATCTCCTCCTCATCTCTCCTCCATATCCTCTTACACAGATTTTCTCCACACCTGCAGTGACCCTGGGGGGGGGGGGGGGGTAACTTGGCACCGGGCATGCAGCAAAATCCATCCCCACCATTAGATCTGGAGAAAATGGTCTGCTAATTACCCTCCGTTCCTCCGCACGTCACCTGCTCACATGAGAGATTACTTCCACAGATTCCTGACAGATTTCTGTATGGTAAAGATCAAAGTTCACTCTTCACTTTAGGAGAGGTAGAACGCACCCAGGAACAATTGGTTTGCATGGGAGCCTCATATAGAGGAGCCCTCAAATCTTCCCATTCAAATGTCCCTCCATCCGGAATCAATATGTCCTATGACATCACACTGATCTCACTGCTCCTCTTCCCAATGTCCGTCATCCAGAGTCAGAGAATACCATGACATCACACTGACCTCACAGCTCCTCCTCCAGTGTCCCTCCATCCAGAGTCAGAAAATACTATGACATCACACTGAACTCACAGCTCCTCCTCCCAATGTCCCTCCATCCAGAGTCAGAGAATCCTATGACATCACACTGAACTCACAGCTCATTCTCCCAATGTCACTCCATCTCTTCCCCCCCCCCCCCCTGATGCTCTTAGGATGTGGGTGGACCCTTGGCATTCGCACTAGCAAAGTGGGACTGTTGGTCCTGCATTGTATGTAATTAAGTCAAAAAGCCTGCTAGATGCTTTTAACCTGCATAGTGTGAGGTTCCAGTGTGGGTAAAGTATACCTCAGTGGGGCTTTAATTAAATGGAGACTTGAATATTGAGGTGAGGAGGGTTCTGGTAAAATGTAATTGAATTTACTATTTGTGTTCATAATCTAGAATTTTCCTCCTATGAAATCTGGAGATCATATGACCATCACATTGCCTCCACCTCCCTCCCTGATAGAATAGAGAAATACAAAGAAGATTCTAGAAGTCACCAGAGAGATGATGGAGGAGAGGTGAGCGGTGCCAGGAATTCTGGGACATTATCCAGTAACAGACAAGGGATGTGTCTGGATGGTGACTGTATCATTGTGTGTGTCAGGTTCCTATAAGGTGTCAGGATGTCACTGTCTATTTCTCCATGGAGGAGTGGGAGTATTTAGAAGGACACAAGGATCTCTACAAGGATGCCATGATGGAGAATCAGCCGCCCCTCACATCACCGGGTAAGAGAAGACTTTATTGTAAAGGAGAGAGCAGTACGGAGGCTCCACCTAGATCCCCCATCATCTGATAAACACATAGAAACAATGTATTCAGTCAGTGTGTGTGTTTCCTACAGATGGATCCAGTAATGGGAACCCACCAGAGAGATGTCCCCGTCCTCTGTATTCCCGGGATTCCACACAGGAAGGTCACACCATCCCCCACCATCATCAGGTAGATGAGTGACAATTATTGGTAGTTCTGATTTATACACAGCATGTTTGTTACAATGAATGTTTTATTCTATATTCAGAGTGGAAACCTCGGGGATGATAATATTGATATTAAAGAAGAGTATAAAGAGGAGGATGAGGAGTATGGAGTGATGGAGGAGTTATCAGAAGGACACAAGGATATGATGGAGCCACCTAATACCAGGAACCCGCCAGAGAGATGTCCCCGTCCTCTGTATTCCCGGGATTCCACACAGGAAGGTCACACCATCCCCCACCATTATCAGGTAGATGAGGAACAATCACTGATAGTATCATTAGGATCTGTACATTATCTGCATTGTTACCATTGATGTCATGTTTATTCTATATTCAGAGTGGAAACCTGAGAGATCCTAAAGTTGAGGTAAAAGAGGAGGATGATGAGGATGGGGTGATGGAGGAGTCAGAGTCTCTAAAAGAGCACACAGATCTGTACCAGGACACCATGGAGGAGTCATCCAGCTACAGAAACCCACCAGAGAGATGTCCCCGTCCTCTGTATTCCCGGGATTCCACACAGGAAGGTCACACCATCCCTCACTGTTACAAGGTTGGTGGGATATAAAACACACTTATAGAGACATTGTGTGGATTTTCTATGCGATGTCACAATAATAAAGCTTATATCTTACAGATGATATTCTCTCTCATTCTCTTGGTTTAGAGTGGAGATCCAATCGATATAGAATTTGAGGTGAAATCAGAAGAAGAAGAGAGGTATGTGAGGGACGATCAGCGGTCTATGGAGGAGGATGGAATAACGGGGACATTTATAGAGGAGGACACTCCTACAGAGATCAGCACAGGTGGGTCATTAACACTAAATCCATTCCTACACCCATACTGGTCACCGATTGGTCCAGAGTAGGGCGGGGACTGGGTGATATCAGCCTGTAATCCCCTGGTCACTTTCCTGAGCTGTGTTCCCCATCCTGTATTCCTGTATTTCTCTCGGATAATCTTCCTTCTCTGTGCTGCAGACACAATTTATGTCTCTAGACTGGATTTATGGAGATTCTGGGGTTCAAGTGGAGAAAATTAGGATTTTTACCATAGATGTTACTCAACCTAGGCACCTGGGGTATGTACTTTGAGTCCTCTGCCCCATACCTGGGTCTAGGAAGATCTCTGACAAAACAATTCTCCAAGGATTACTTGCTGGCTGTGCCAGATGGAGGGATATGTCCAGGGCTGCTGATAAGCCAGTACAGCTGGCCCTATTGTACCGGGCCCAGCAATCTGGACAGAGAAGTCTTTCAGCCAGCATCCCTGAATACCAATATTATGAGTCCTGACCATTACACTGTATAATTTATATTGTACATTACATACTCCTGACCCCTGTAATGTACTCTGTTGTACATTACATAATTCTGATACATATAGTCCTAACTTTTGTATTCTATATAATAAGTTGTACATTAGATGAGGGCTCAAAATTTCAAGTCCTGAGCTACTAGCCAGGCCTCGGGTTACTCGCCACCAGTTGCCCCACCCAACCCCTACCCTGCCACCACCCCTAATCACGCCTTTATTAATGATATCATGAAATGACACTTAAATGTCCCTGTTCACATCTGAGCGTTTTGTCACCTGTAGTAAAACGCCTGAGGCTGCATTCACACTGAGCATATAGTTTTTAGGCAGAAAGTCACACGTTTTTACACGATTTTGTACTGGTCAAAAGGTCACCAATGTACAAGAATAAAAAACGCCTGTAATCTGCCAAACAAGCAGCTCCTGTACTTTTTTGAGCAACAGGCAGTTTGCTTTAGGTGACAAAACGCTCAGATGTGAACAGGGGCCTTTGAAATTAATGGGATTTTTTTTAGAGCCATGGCTGAGAGCAGAAAAATGCCCAAAAAGCCCTGGGTGTGAACAGAGCCCAAGCTCAAAAAAGTACATGAACTTCTTTATAGGCAGATTACAGGCGTTTTTCTGCATTTTACATTGGTGACCTTTTAACTTGTACAAAAATCTGGGAAAATAACGCAGCAAAAATTGTGGTAAAAAGACATGACGTTCTGTCTGAAAAGAAATACGCTCAGGTGTGAGTGCAGCTTTAACCATTTAGGTAAGCCGCAGTGTACATGTGTTAATTAAGCCCGGGTTCACACTGATGTGATGCAGGAACCAGTGCGATTCCAGCGCCGGTTTCTGCATCGTATCTCTTCTGTGGGCAGTTCACACTGCACTCTGCAAACCGCTGTGGGTGTCGATACATTGTTAACGACACCCCCAGTTTAGTTCACAGATCGCAGTGTGAACTGTTAACTTGCACAGGAATCAGATTGCATAGGTGAGAACACTCATGTGATCTGATTCTAGTGCGGGAAAAACAAGTCCCTGAGATTTTTTTGATGTATCCAACTATAACTGTATGACTGAACTTGCATCTCACAGATATCGCATGCGACCGCGGGTGCAAATCGCATGCGACGTCTCTAATTGCACTGGTGTGAACCTGGGCTGAAGCAGAGAAGAAAAGCACAGTTCTCTCCTAGCAAGGACACAGAGGGTTAATTTACTAAAGAGTCTTTATTTCAGATAACAGAGATAGGAAAGGAGAAACAAAGCATGAGGTTTGCGAGGAGACACAGTGAGGATCGTAATTTATATCTGACCTGGCTGGAGGGAGGGATAAGTGTAGAGAATGTACCTGGGTCAGCTGCTGAAGCCACGATCCGAGGGCTCCATCTTCCATGTGTAATCACTGCACTGGGGTCACAAGTTCACATGACAGGAAGAGAAACTGACCAGCTCTCTCACTGGTCTCCCGTCCTGTGCAGAGAGAAGGGGGAGGGAGGGGGGGAACTGTCACCACACGCTGTGAGAGAGAGAGAGCTCTCTCAGAACGCTGCATTCAGCAACTCCTCTTCTACACATCACGCTGGGAGAACATCTCCCGATCAACCCCACCCGCCGATGGTGCTCGCCCCCCCCCTGTCAGGAAGGGCACGCCAGCAATCAAGATGGCGGCTATGGTCGTTCCTCTGTCCCGCCCCAATAGGCTATTTAAACTGCCTTACTTCCTTGAATCAGTGCTGTCTGGTCTACAGCGTTACCTGAGACCTCTGATTGTTGTTTACCTGCACTCTGCTCCAGCTGACTTTACCTGGCTTACTCTGACTACCCTGTTTATCTGCCTGCATCTGACCTCGGCCTGTGTTGACTACGTCCCTGCCTGTTCCTCCTGCTACCTTGCTGCCAGCCTGTTGCCGAACCTGCTTGTATCTGACCATGCTCCAGTGTTCACCTGCTTTGGACTTGTGTGTTTACTGCTCCAGTCCATCCGCCTGCACCTGCCTGAGCTCCTAGTTCCAGTCCAGCTGAATAGCTCCAGTCCGGTCTGCTGAACAATCCCTGTGTGTCCTGGTTCCAGTCCAAGCTGTTCCAGTCCGCTGAATTGGGCCTATTGTTCCTGGTTCGGGTCCAGCTCGTCTACTAGCAAGTTTGCCAGGCTCTCGTGCGACTCTGCACTCATGTGCCTCCTGTCTTCTCTATCAGGGGCCTCGAGTCAGAGGTGTAAGGGAGGCCTCCCTCTGCATACCAGACTCTTCCACCAGGTACGTGACAGTACCAGACAGCCATGTCAGAGTCTGTGCAGGGAGCCTCTTCCATGGAGGGATTCCGCTTACACCTCGAAGACGTCATCCAGACTGTTAAAATCGCACAAGATGCATACACCCGACTGGAAGAACGTGTCCAGGCTCTTTCCTTACCTACTACGGCCCTGCAAGGAGCTACTTCACCAATGACAATGTTACCCCCAGAACCCAGGGTTCCTGCACCTGAAAGATTCACTGGTAATCGCAGTGAATTTCGGACATTTCGCAATGCCTGTGAACTCTATTTTTCCCTGCAGCCACGCACTTTCTCCCTGGAGGCCACCAAAGTTGGGTTCGCCATCTCCTTACTACAGGGCGAGCCCCAGTCATGGGCCCACCGCCTACTAGAACAAAGAGCTGACTCTCTAACCTGCCTAAGTGACTTTTTTGACTCTATGGCTCAGCTCTACGAGGATCCTCAGCTGGCTGCAACTGCGGAAGCAGCTTTACACACCCTCCGGCAAGGTCAGAGAGCTGCCGAGGACTATGCTTCCGACTTCAGGCGCTGGAGTTCCGACACCAGCTGGAACGATGCTGCTCTCCGCCATCAATTCCGCATTGGTCTTTCTGAGCCTTTGAAAGACGAGCTGGCCAGAGTTGGCGTCCCCCATTCTCTGGACAATTTAATTAATCTGGCAATCCAAATTGATCACCGATTATGGGAACGGAGATCAGAGAGAGGGTTGAAGCCGCCCTGCCCGACTTGGAAGTTGCCTCGAGCCTCTAACTCCAGCAGTCTGACATCTTCTACCCCTGTTGCACCCACATCTAATATTCCTGAACCTAAGAAGTTTGGCATGCTCCGTCCCTCACTTTCCCCTGAGGAACGTCAACGCCGACGACATGAGGACATTACGTGAGATCATGTCCAGCCAAGATTCGCAAGGGCCAAACTTTCTTCTCTGCCAGCACGCCCATCCTGCCAGCTCACCTGGCACTTCATATCGTACTACAGCTTTCGGGAAGAAGTATTCCTGTTTCCGCTATAATCGACTCCGGAGCCTGTAGCTGCTTTATGGATCTATCCTTCATTACAAGACATCAAATTCCTTTGCAACCCAGGGCCCAAGGACTTTCAGTATATCTGGCCGATGGGTCCGCCATTAAATCTGGACCGGTGACTCAAGAGATTATACCCTTGCCTGTTGTTATAGCCGGTAGTCACAAGGAACTGCTACGCCTAGATGCCATTTCGTCTCCTATGTTCCCCATAATCCTTGGCATGCCGTGGCTCCAAGCACATAACCCTCTTATCAACTGGGTCGAAGGGGAAGTCAAGTTTCACTCTCCCTACTGCCTTCAACATTGTCTGCCAAAATCCTCTCTTGATCCGCCATCTTTGCTATGTTTGGACTCTGATGCTGAAACCCGCTTATCTGTACCAGTTGCATACCATGACTTTTTAGATGTGTTTAGTAAAAAGGGAGCTGAAACTCTCCCTCCACATCGGCCATACGACTGCCCGATCGATCTCATCCCAGGGGTTGAGGTCCCTTTTGGACGGATTTTTCCTCTGTCAGAATTGGAGCTTGTCGCCCTAAAAGACTATATAGACGATAATCTTAAGGGCTTCATTCGCCCCTCCACTTCCCCGGCTGGAGCGGGTATCTTTTTTGTAGAAAAGAAGGATCATTCCCTTCGTCCATGTATAGATTATCGTGAGCTCAATAAAGTTACGGTCAAGAACCGTTATCCCTTGCCTTTGGTACCCGAATTGTTCCAGAGGTTGGGAGCAGCAACCATATTTACAAAACTGGATCTCCGAGGGGCTTTCAATCTAGTACGGATTCGGGAGGGAGACGAATGGAAGACGGCCTTTCGCTCCCGATTCGGACATTTCGAATATCTAGTGATGCCGTTTGGCCTATGTAATGCCCCAGCAACATTCCAGCACTTTATTAACGATATTTTTCGTGATTATCTAGACTTGTTTGTTGTAGTGTATCTGGATGACATTTTAATTTTCTTTCTTGTACATCACGGGACACAGAGCAGCATATTCATTACTATATGGGTTATATGGAGTACCTTCAGGTGTGGACACTGGCAATCTCAAACAGGAAGTCCCCTCCCTATATAACCCCCTCCCATAGAGGAAGTACCTCAGTTTTTTCGCCAGTGTCTTAGGTGTTGGTCACGGAATAGCTTTGCCTCCACATCCTTGGGATTAAGGCGGGCTAACCGGATCTGTCCAAGGAGCCTCAGTGCCAAAGTGGACAGTACCCGGGCCCCAAACCGTGGGGTTTTGCCTATAATGCTCCTCTCTAGAGGGCTGGACCCTGGGCCCAGGACTTGGAGTTTTCTAAACCAAAAGATCCTGTTTGCCAGGGTGCTGTATAGGTCCAGGACAGCGGCTCCTTCCAGGAACCCAGTGCCTGAAGGTCTACTACGCTACCCACGGAGATGGGAGAAGATTGGACCGTTTTGCAAAACGTCCTGCGGCATGGAGCAGGTAAGGGGGAGCCTGCGGGACTTGGTTCGACAGCAGGCTCTCCAGGGGAGATCTTAAGGGGGTAGCCTAAATATGCTTTGCATTGGCACCATGGTCACTATGTCTGATGGTCAGGATGCCCTAAAATGTTTCCCCCCCCCATCACTTGATCCCCCTATCTATCTATGTATGTTTGCTAGCTACCTGCTGCTCGCTGGTTGAACATCTTTTAAAAAAAAAACAGATCTGTCTCTAGGCTAAAGGGACTCCTTAAGGGCCTGTTTTAGCCTTACCTTGCCGGGATTCAAAATCTGCCGCCTGATGCGTCCTCCAACCTGCATTCCTGGGCTCCAGAGTGCGTCTCCTCCTGGGCTCTCCTTCCCCGACAGTCGCGCGCGCGTGCACGCGCGCATGCATATAGAAAATTTTTGCGCCGTTCGGGAGGGGGGGGGGGGGCGGGGAGCGTGACTGCAGTGGAGTGGGCGTGCCTTCAATTGCTGTTATACACAGCAGGCGCGTTCTTAGCTCAGTTCAAAGCTGAGCTGGAGAGAGAGGACGTAGAGTGGCAGCACAGTGACTCCCGGTGGCGAGAAGGGGTACTACATGCTGGAGTCAGCTCCAATACTTTTTGTTAAGCCAAAATCCCCTTGGCAACAGGTTGAATGCTGGCAAACATGTTGGGGATGGGGCTGTATGTTGTGAATAATATTATAAAGGAAAACATACTGAGCCCCACCGTTTTTGGGCATTAGTGATCCTATTGTCCCCTAAAACCTTATTTTTTTGTACTCCTGGCTATAACAGTCTGTTGTTGTAAGCGGAGTCCCTCGGTTTTGTATTATGGCTTCCAAGGGTTCAGGATCAAAACAAAAAAAAAAAAAGGCAAAGACAAAGGGGTTCCTCCTCTGGTTCTGATGATATGCCAATACTTTCCCCACAGGTTATTCCTATAGGGGTCACCCTGGATAAACCATTAAGGGGATCTGGTCCTGAGGCTGGCCCAGGTCGGCCCAACCCTGTGTTATCACAGAGGAGATGCTAGCCGTCACCCTAGGGGGGCTAGAGAAAAAAGTTAACAGCTATGATCGCTGGCTCTTTTTCTGACAAGAAGCAGACTAGATCCCCATCGCCAAAAGGGACAGAACCTAGAGGAAGGATCTACCACTGAAGAATCGTTTTCAGCCTCCCAGACGGAGAGTCTGTGGGTCCAGTCTTTGACAGACATGGTCCGCTCGGCATTTAATTTGCCATTTCCAGAGCCTCAGGTTCCTGCGGTATCCTCTTTGGGTTCTTTTAAAAGCGCCTTTAAGCAACGCAGCTTTTCCGGTCCATCCTCTGTTAGAGGAATTGGTTTTTCCAGGATTGGGACGACCGCACAGAATTTTTTCTGCCGCCTAAAGCTGACGAGAGGGTAGTCTTTATGCACGTCTGCCAGGAAATATTTGTGCTTGCAGGCACTCTTTCCCCTGACCAATTGCTCTTTAAAAGGGGCCCGGATGGCTCAGTCGGTAGATCATCGGACTTTTGGTCTGAGGGTTCAGGTCCCGGTTCGGGCACTGCTTTTCAACTACCCGTGAGGTCCTTGAGGCCACATCTCCCGGAAAGCGCCCGATCTCGTCTGATCTCGGAGGCTAAGCAGGGTCGGGCCTGGTTAGTGCCTGGATGGGAGACCACCTGGAAGGTTTTCTGTTATTTACCCTATGGAAAATACATTTTTCTAAGAAAGGGGGCGCTCCCAACTGTGGACGCAGCCATCTCATGGGTGAATAAATCATTAACTAGCCTAAGGGGAAACATACAAATGTTTAAGGTCCCGGTCGGTAAACGTTTAGAGACACTTTTTCCAGCATCCTTGGCTACAGCCAGCAGTGGCTGCAATTGGAGTTTTGTCAGGCGTTAAAGAACCAGACAAAACAGATGCTTAAGACATCCCTGCCCAATAGGCAGAGGAGTTATTGGATATTCCCAGAGCTCTGTGCTTTGCGGTAGAGGTTATAAAAAGACTCCATCCAGCAGGCGTCTCGTTGTCACTATTTTTAGTGCATATGAGAAGGCTCTTATGGTTGAAGAACTGGGCGGCCGAGCCCATGTAAAAGACTGCTGGCAGGTTTGCCCTTCCATGGAAAGATCTGGATAAATACATTCAGACTGTTTCAAGTGGCAAAAGTACCCTTTTACCAGTCAAAAGAAGTTCCGGGGTCCTGCGTTTAAAAGGCAGCTCCCCCCTGTTCCGGGGCCCTCAAATTCCAGGCAGTACGGACCTCCTGCGCGATCAAACTTTTAACAATGGATCGCAAGGACAGGCCTCTGGGGATCGATCCCCGACAGAGGGGGTCCGATCATCTGTGGCCGCAGGCTACAGATTAGAATTTCTAAAATTTCCTCCACAAGGAAGGCCTCAATGCGGGCGGCGTTGGATCATCTGCTTACCAGGGCATAATGGTAGAGGTACCAGCCCAAGAACAGGGGCTAGGTTTCTATTCCAATCTGTTTGTCATACCAAGGCCCATCGGCGATGTCAGACCAATTTTGGACCTAAAGGTTTAAATGCTTACCTAAGGGTTCGCTCTTTCCGGACAGAATCCGTTCGGTCAGCAGCTGCCACACTCCAGAAGGATCTGGCTTCTATAGACATAAAGGATGGTTACCTTCATGTACCAAGTCTTTCAGCTACATCAAATATTTTTGTTGTTACGCTTCGCAGTGATACAGCGTCACTTCCAATTCGTGGCGCCCCCCTTCGGGCTGGCTACGGCCCCTGGGTATTCACGAAGGTCCTAGCTCCAATTCTAGTCAGTCTAAAGGATCCAAGGGATCTCGGTCCTAGCATACCTGGACGACCTCTTAATCATAGATCACTCGCTTCCTTGGTGGAATGCGTAGTAGCCCTCATGGTTCAGTACCTCGAGAGGTTCGGCTGAGTCCTAAACTGGGGAAAGATCAGCATTTCAACCTACAAAGCAGTTGGAATATCTCGGCATGAGATTAGACACAGAACAGAAGATGGGTGTTCCTGCCCCTGGTAAAGGTCGAGGCTATCAAAAGATTGATTCAGTTGGTTCTAAGCAAAAGAGAACCAACTATTCGCCTATGTATGCGATTACTAGGCAAACTAATGGCCATGTTCGAGGCGATACCACACGCTTCCACACTCGTGTCCTACAGACAGCAATTCTAGCAGCTTGGTTCTGCCCAGTGGTCTGGAAGGCTGGAGAGCGGTCTTGAAAGGAACTTGGGCAGAGGCGGAGAGGCAGCTGCCCATCAAGGTCTGGGAGATCAGAGCGGCTCGGCTAGCCCTCCTGGCATAGACATCCAGATTACAGGGGTCCTCGGTGAGAAGTCATTCAGACAATGCCACAGCGGTGGCATATATGTGAACCACCAAGGGGGAACCAAGAGTCAAGCCACTCAGAGTGAGAGGAGCTTGGTTTTTCGGTGGGCAGAGGTTTATGTACCCTGCATATCGGCGACATTCATTCCCGAGGTGGACAACCTGCAGGCGTACTTCCTAAGTCACCAAACCCTGTCGCCGGGGGAGTGGTCTCTGCATCCACAAGTTTTTTCAGAAAATCTGCCAGAAGTGGGGAGTGCCAGACGTGGAGGTCATGGCATCAGGATTCAACAAGAAGCTAGACAGGTTCATGTCTCGAACAAGGGACCCTATGGCCTGCGGAACCGATGTGTTGGTTTGCCCTTGGCATCAATCATAACTTCTATATGCATTTCCCCCGCTGCAGTTACTACCCCGCCTGTGGCGCAGGATCATAGCACAGGCCGGTTATCCTGGTAGCCCCAGCTTGGTACCGGAGGGCATGGTACTCACTAGTCCTGAAATTGGCAGCGGAAGGCCCTTGGACTCTTCCTCCATGGCCATACCTACTCTCACAAGGCCCGATCCTCCACCCTGCATTACGGCGTCTAAATTTGACGGCCTGGCGGCTGAATCCCCGATTCTCAGGGGTAGAGGTCTGTCTAGGCAGGTAATCCCTACCCTCATTAAGGCTAGAAAGCCGGCCTACAGGGTAATTTTGTTACAGGGTTTGGAGGGCCTACGTAGGCTGGTGTGAGGCTAAGAGATGGGTTTCCTGCAAGTATACCATTGATAGAGTATTACGTTTTCTCCAGCTAGGAGTGGATAAAGGCCTGGCATTAAGCACGATCTAGGGACAGATTTCAGCCTTATCAGTGTGGTTTCAGAGGCCGCTGGCCGCCCACTCGCTGGTTAAGACCTTCATACAGGGAGTCTTACGTGTTAATCCTCCAGTCAAATCACCACTTTGTCCATGGAACTTAAATCTTGTTCTGTCAACTCTACAGAAACAACCCCTTGAGCCGTTGGCTGAGGTACCTTTGGTTTTACTGACTAGAAAGTCGGTATTTCTGATCGCTATAGTTTCGGCCAGGAGAGTATCGGAATTGGCAGCCTTATCTTGTAAGGAACCATATCTCATTTTACATAAGGATAGGGCGGTTTTCCGTCCTCATCCTTCCTTTCTACCAAAGGTTATATCCAGTTTCCACCTGAACCAGGATGTGGTACTTCCATCCTTCTTCCAAAACCCACCTCTAGAAAGGAGGGGTTGCTGCATACGTTGGATATTGTCAGGGCCATAAAGGCCTATCTTAAAGCTACAGAGAAGTTTCGGAAAACAGATGTGGTGTTCGTTTTACCGGGAGGGCCCAAAATGGGTCAGGCAGCTGCTTGATCCACCATCGCAAGATGGATTAAACAATTAATCGTTCAGGCCTGCGGTTTGAAGAGGTTGCCTCCTCCTTTGTCGGTAAAGGCCCATTCTACCAGGGCCATGGGCACCTCCTGGGCAGCACATCATCATCAGATCTCTATGGCTCGAATATGCAAGGCAACAACGTGGTCGTCAGTCCACATGTTTACAAAATTTTATCAATTGGACGTAAGAAGGAATGCGGATACAGCCTTTGTACAGTCAGTACTACAGGCCGCGATTCAAGCTCCTCAGGATCTGAGGGGGCTCCCTTGATTTGATTTGAGATTTACATTTCTTGTTTAAGTTGGATTTACTAGTATTTGAGTATACCTCTAAATTAAATCCTTTTTTGGAAGATGTCTCCCTCCCCTCATTAAAGCATTGCTTTCGGACATCCCATATAGTAATGAATATGCTGCTCTGTGTCCCGTGATGTACGAGAAAGAAAAAGAGATTTTTTAATACAGCTTACCTGTAAAATCTTTTTCTTGGAGTACATCACGGGACACAGAGCTCCCACCCCTCTTTTGGGGAACATTTTTGGGAGGCATACTGCTTGCTACAAAACTGAGGTACTTCCTCTATGGGAGGGGGTTATATAGGGAGGGGACTTCCTGTTTGAGATTGCCAGTGTCCACACCTGAAGGTACTCCATATAACCCATATAGTAATGAATATGCTGCTCTGTGTCCCGTGATGTACTCCAAGAAAAAGATTTTACAGGTAAGTTGTATTAAAAAATCTCTTTTTTTTCCTCTTCCCTTGATGACCATCGCAGGCATGTTAAGAACGTATTGAGCAGACTACGACAACATGGGCTATATGCCAAGCCAGAGAAGTGCGAGTTTGAGCGACAAAGCATTACATTTTTGGGACTAATTCTCTCCACTGAAGGTGTCAAGATGGACCCACAAAAGGTCACTGCCATTCTAGACTGGCCGGCTCCAGTGGATAAAAAGGGCATTCAACGCTTTGCCGGGTTCTCAAACTTTTACCGCAAATTCATCAGGGGATTTTCAGCCATCATATCACCTATCACGCAACTGACTAAACAAGGCATCCGTTTTCAGTGGTCCCCTGAGGCTCAAGATGCTTTCGAGACTCTTAAAAAGCTATTCACTTCTGCACCAGTTCTGAAGCACCCTGACCCAGCATTACCCTATGTATTGGAAGTAGATGCGTCAGAAACGTCAGTCGGAGCAGTACTATCTCAAAGACGGGGACCCAAGGCTTTGTTACACCCCGTTGCCTTTTTCTCTCGCAAATTGTCAAATTCTGAAAGGAATTATGATGTCGGAGTTCGAGAACTTCTGGCTATCAAGAATGCATTGGAAGAGTGGAGATACCTCTAAGGCGGCGTACACACGAGGGGATATGTCCGCTGAAACCGGTCGGATGGACCGTTTCAGCAGACATCTCCGCTCGTGTGTATGGGCTAGCAGACAGATTTCTCCACCCGACAGATTTCAAAGCAAGCTTTGAAATCTATCCGGTGGGAATCTGTCCGCCCGACATGTCTGCTGGTTAGTACACTTACCAGCAGACATGTCGGCCCCCACCGCCACCGCGCCGCTGCCGAATGAATTCGGCGCATGCGCGGAAGTGTTTTACTTCCTGGTGCGGTGACGTGGCGGTGACGCGGCGGCGTCAACGTCACCGCCACGTCACCGCGCCGTCCGGCGGCGGGGAATTTGATCCGATGGTGTGTACACGCCTTTGGATCAAACTCCCGATCGGACATATCCGATGGAAATGGTCCGCGGACCGTTTTCATCGGATATGTCCGATCGTGTGTACGCCGCCTTAGAAGGAGCAGCGCACCCAATTCTAATCTATACAGATCACAAGAACCTGGAATATCTGCGGACTGCCAAGAGACTAAAACCACGCCAGGCTAGATGGGCACTCTTCTTTTCCAGGTTCTCTTTCCACCTCACGTATAGGCCAGGATCTAAAAACACCAAACCTGATGCTCTATCTAGGATGTTCTGTGATACCAAAGAATCCGCACCACCTGACACTATCCTGTCTTCTGAGAACTTTCTGCTACTCCCAAATTAAACAGGCTTCTGTGAATGTCCCTTCTTCTCTGGGAAAAACGTTGGAGGCCAGGGATGATCTGCTTTGGCACAAGGACAAAATATTCATACCAGAAAATCTACGTGTTTCTGTCCTGGGATTATGTCATGACCACAAGTTAGCCGGACACTTCGGGATCCGTAAAACTGTTGAACTTGTGCAACGCACATTCTGGTGGCCACAAGTTGAAAAAGACTGCAAGGGCTATTTAGAGTCCTGTACCACTTGTGTACGAAATAAGAACATTAAAACCAAGGCATGGGGTTTGCTAAAGCCGCTATCAGTCCCGGAGAGACCCTGGAAGAATATCTCAATCGATTTTATCGTGGAACTTCCTCCATCAGACGGTTTTTCCACCATCTTTGTGGTGGTAGACCGGTTATCCAAAATGGCCCACTTCTTGCCCATGAAAGGCACACCATCTGCCCCGGAAACAGACAAAATTTTTGTGAAAGAAATTGTCAGACTCCATGGAGTTCCAGCAAACATTGTGTCAGACAGGGGGGTACAATTTACCTCAAGGTTTTGGAGGTCACTATGTGAAACCTTGGGAATCGAGTTATCGTTCTCTTCCGCATACCATCCCCAAACAAATGGGCAAACGGAGAGAACCAATCAAACTCTCGAGCAATATTTACGGTGTTATTCCTCATTTTCACAAGATGACTGGGCCGCATTACTCCCGTTAGCGGAATTTGCCTATAACAACTCCATCCACTCTGCCACCAAACAGTCCCCATTTTTTGCCAATTACGGATTTAATCCATCATTTCTGACCAGTACCTTTCCGGAATGTCCAGTACCCGCTGTTCTTGAAACCATAAATTTCTTTGATACCAACAACAAGCTACTACGAGCAACTATGGCTAAAGCTCAGGAACATAACAAACAGGTCTTTGATAAGAAGAAGCGAGGAGAGTTAATACTGGAACCCGGCGATCGGGTTTGGCTGTCCACAGCGAACCTAAAACTAGCGTGCCCCTCTAAGAAGTTAGGCCCTAAATTCATGGGACCCTTCCCGGTAAGGAGGAGGACTAATGATGTGACCTATGAGCTAGAACTGCCGGATTCCTTTAAGATACACCCTGTCTTTCATGTAACCTTATTAAAACCTGTGACCCCTGATCCATTCCCTGACCGGGGTACTGGCCCACCTGAACCAATATTAATCAACGGGACAGAAGAATTCGAAGTTGAGGCAATTCTGGACTGTAGGAAAAGAAGAAATCAGATCCAGTACCTCGTTAAGTGGAAGGGCTATGGCCCAGAGGAGAATTCGTGGGAACCCGAGGAGGATGTCCACGCTGAAAGACTCGTTCGGGCATTCAAGAGATCCCATCCTTTGAAGTTTGCCCGAATGGGCATCCGGAGGCTGCCCATTGGGAGGGGGCAATGTCAGGAAGGGCACGCCAGCAATCAAGATGGCGGCTATGGTCGTTCCTCTGTCCCGCCCCAATAGGCTATTTAAACTGCCTTACTTCCTTGAATCATTGCTGTCTGGTCTACAGCGTTACCTGAGACCTCTGATTGTTGTTTACCTGCACTCTGCTCCAGCTCACTTTACCTGGCTTACTCTGACTACCCTGTTTATCTGTCTGCATCTGACCTCGGCCTGTGTTGACTACGTCCCTGCCTGTTCCTCCTGCTACCTTGCTGCCAGCCTGTTGCCGAACCTGCTTGTATCTGACCATGTTCCAGTGTTCACCTGCTTTGGACTTGTGTGTTTACTGCTCCAGTCCATCCGCCTGCACCTGCCTGAGCTCCTAGTTCCAGTCCAGCTGAATAGCTCCAGTCCGGTCTTCTGAACAATCCCTGTGTGTCCTGGTTCCAGTCCAAGCTGTTCCAGTCCGCTGAATTGGGCCTATTGTTCCTGGTTCGGGTCCAGCTCGTCTACTAGCAAGTTTGCCAGGCTCTCGTGCGACTCTGCACTCATGTGCCTCCTGTCTTCTCTATCAGGGGCCTCGAGTCAGAGGTGTAAGGGAGGCCTCCCTCTGCATACCAGACTCTTCCACCAGGTACGTGACACCCCCCCTTCCAGGCAGCACAGCTCCTCGCCAGACCTAATTTTTCACTCGCAAAATGCTAGTAGGCGAGTGGAAAATTTGAGGGCTGCATTAGATAGTCCTGACTGATTTTACACCCATTTCCTACCAGCTGGACATTTTCTATCTGATGATGTGATTGGAGCACAGACTTTTACATGTTGATAATAATGTGATAACATCCTCAGACTTGGGAACCTTATACAGAAAGTGATAATGAGGAAGGAGTCAATAACCCAATGATGAAGGTCTTCAGTCCAGTCTTCATCTTGGTTGTTCTCCCCCATCCTCACTCTCTGACCTCTGGTGGGCCTCAGTATTGTGAGGCCTAAGGTAAAACTTGGACATGCGGCCTCACTCACGCCCATAATGGGAAAAAATAACTGTAACTGTATCATTTGCATATATTAGGAACCTTAAATCATTTGAACTATGAATTCACAGCTTCTATTATTTTCCCTAACTAATTCTTCTATTATCAATGACCATTAAACCATTAAACATAGAATATGTATACATTTTACATGAAGAACAAGAGGAACTTTGATGTAAAGAAGGAATGCTGCAGACTTTTTTGTAAAGGGGAACTCTGATGTAAGGGGGCTCTGGTGACTAGAGATTACCTTATATCAGAGTGCACAGCGTTCCCCTTTACATCAGGGTCTGCAGAGTTCAAACAGGAACAGTGATGTGGGGGGGCTCTAGTGACCACAGACCAACTTCCACAGAGTTAATGCAGAGTTAATTAGGTAGAGGGGGGTGGGGTTACTAATATAAGGGGGAATCTTTATATCAGCGTTCCCTTACCTTACTGTATTCACTCCCCCCTTACATCAGTGACCCCCCTCAGACTTGCCTAGTAGTGCTATCACTGATCTCCTCTGAGGTGCACCCTGCAGGGCTCAGTCAGGTGGTTCTTTCTGAGCTTCAGCTTGGCGGCTCTGGTTTCATCCTATATTCTCCTCTCCACAGTCCACACACATCTGACTTCTCCCATGGACCCTGTCCTGGCAGCGCTCCACAATTTTTTTTATAATCCCTTTTTTTCTTTATTATAACAAATTTTATTTTACAATCGAAGTAATAAAGAAACAAACAAAAGCAATACATACAATTTCTCCCTGTAAAATCCTTTTAACATATAGCACACGTTCCCCTTACCCCTTGGATTGCTCTGGGTCTATATTCCTGTTTTACCCTTTTTCATTTTTTTTTTATTTAAAAGGGGCTTAATAATACCTTATATTTCTCTTTCCCCTCAGGAAGGAGCGCAAGAAAGTAGGGCGGGGGGTGGGGAACCGAGAAAGTTCCACCTTGATCTAATACAATTTTCTTAAGCCTCTCCCCCTCCCCCCAATCTTTTCATTACTTGAAATATTCCTTTTCATTCTAATGTTGCTCTCATCCTGAGCACATATAAACCTACTTCGCACCTATCCCCCTAAAAGAGAAAAGGAAAAAAAAAAGTTTCTCTGCTCTTATTTTATAGATGATGGCATCCCATGAAAAAGAAAATGTAGTGGGGAGGGTTCTATAGCTCTGAGTGTTAACTTTTATATCCAGGGTGTTATGTCATCCCCAAATTTCTAAATCTTGGGACAGTGCCAACATAGATGTAAAAATAACCCCTTCTGGTTGCATCCCCTCCAGCAGTTAATATCTGCAGATGGGTACATCTGCACCAGACGGGTCGGAGTCCGGTACCATCTAGTGAGAAATTTATAGGACATCTCTTGTATATAAGAACAAATTGAGGAATGGTGTGTTGTCTCCATCAATCTATCCACTTATGTCGTAAAATTATGGCCCAGTTCCTTTTCCCACTCACAAATGTAGTAGGGAGTTGTATGGCCATGAGCACTCAGCACCAACTTATACATTCGAGATACGATATGGCCAGGTTCTGATAAATTAACACACCACTCCTTAAAGGTATTCAATGGATTTGCGGGTCTCATCTGACCGTATTTCCATTCCACCATTACTACCTCTCCCATATTCTTTACTAAATCCCCCAGTGGAAGAAGTTTCCCTTGTGGTGCCACTCCTGCACAATTCCCTTTCCTCTCCCTACCTCAGCGCCCTAAACTACCTCTTTCCTCCCCCGGAGGAAACCAGGGAAAATCTTCCAGGAGTGTTATGGGTGATATCGGGGGAGCGGATCTTCCTGTCTTATTCATTCTGTCCCATATTGTAAGTTTTTTGCTTTGGTCAGGGGTGATACATATTCCGACAATCCCATATGAACGGCCGGTATCCATGGTGCCCCTGCTAAATTCCTTCCTGCCAACGTTTTCTCCAAAGGTACCCATCCTTTACTATCTGTATCATGGCACCAGTTCATAATACGAACCAGAGTCGTGGCTCTGTAGTAGATCCCTATATCCAGGAGGCCTACCCCTCCCTTCCCCTTTGGTCTCCTCAGCATCTCATATGCCAGTCTGGGGTGTTTATCTCCCCATACAAAAGTTGTAAGGGCACCCGTTATTTGCTTGAAAAATGTTTGTGGCAGAGTTATCGGAATGGCATGCAAAACATAGATAAGCCTAGGGATTATATTCATCTTAAGCGCATTTACCCTCCCAAACCACGTCAAAGTGTGGCCTCTCCATTTCTTCAAGTCTTGTATTATCGATGCAACCAATGGACATTAATTTAGATTGTATAACCATTTATATCTGGAGTTATATACGTCCCTAGATACGATAGAGCGTCTGTACGCCATTTAAAGGGGAAAGCTCTCTGTTACTTTTTTCTCATCCTCAAGGATACATGAATTGGCATAACTACCAACTTTTCAATACTTATTTTGAAATTTGATAAAAAAAACAAATTTCTCTATCTCTTTCATTCATTCTGTCATGGATTCCTGAGGTGAGGAAAGGTATAGTAATAAATCATTTGGGTACGCTGATATCTTATGTTCAGTAGATCCAATTACTATCCCCTTGATCTTTCTATTTACCCTAATTGTACATAAAAAGGGCTCCAACACCGGAGCAAATAACAGTGGGGACAGGGGGCACCCCTGCCTAGTCCCATTCCGTATCTCAAAATAATCTGATAATCTCCTGTTTACTTTTACCCTTGCTCTGGGATTTGCATACAATGCCATCACCCATCCCATCATCCTTTCTTTCAGGCCCATCTCCCTCAGAACTCCGACCATGAACCCCCAGCCCATCCTATCAAAAGCTTTCTCAGCATCCATTGAGATTACAACACTCTGTTTCTGATTTGGTCCTTTATGCATCCAGTGCATAAAATGGAGGGCGCGAATGGTATTGTCCCTCGCCTCTCGGCCCTTCATGAACCCTGTTTGATCCAAATGGATCAATTTAACTATATATTCCTGTAATCTTACGGCCAATATTTTGTACAGGAGCTTACGTCAGAGTTCAAAGGGGAGATGGGCCTGTAGCTGGAACAACTCTGTGGGTCCTCCCCCTCTTTTGGGAGAACTGTCGCATATGCCAGCAGAGCCTCTGCTGGCAAAGATTTAGAATGTGAGACCTCATTGAAATCTACCTAGCAGGATTGGGGCAAACTTCCTATAATACATGTTTGTGAGGCTGTCCGGTCCCAGACTTTTGCCCAAGCCTGAGGCTGAAATCACTTCCTCCAGCTCTTCATTGGAGATTTCTTTTTTCCAGCTCCTCCAGGGCTTCTGGCGGTATACCCTGTAGTCCTGAGGCCACTATATATTCCCGGATCTTATCCTCCGGCCCTCCATCTGTTACCCCCCTCGATTCCTGGTATATATTATACAGTGATGAATAGAAATGGTGAAATTCCACTGCTATTGTTTGGGAGTCTATTATTTGCTTATTTCCTGTTCTAATATTATGAACATGACGTTGTTCCTGTTGTTTCTTTAGTTGTCTAGCCAATAATCTCCCACTCTTGTTTCCCTGTTCGTAAAAACGATGGGCAAAGTATCTGCTTGTTTGGAACTTTTCGATCCAGTAATTGTTTTAGGTCTATCCTTAACTTTTTCCAATTTCTGCGCCTCTTCTAACTTCCGATTTAACCTTATGTTTAATTTCCGTTTCATGTATCTCTTCCAGTATCGTGACCATCCTTTTTTTTGTCTCTCTCTCTCTTAATACTTGCTCCTAAAGAGATAAGTTCCCCTCGGATAACCGCCTTGTGAGCCTCCCATACCACCTGGTCTGATACCCCTTCAGTCATATTAGTCTCAAAATATTGTGTTAATTATGGGAAAGGTACTCCACATTCTTTTTATCGTCCAAGATGGATTCATTCAATCTCCATGTTCTTTCCACATCCCTCATTGATATCGGATTTACCGTTAAACTTATAGGTGCATGGTCAGATATAGTGATTGATTTAATAGATGAAGAAGCTACTTGACTAGGATAATATTGGTCTATCATCAACATATCAATCCTTGAATAAGTGTTGTGTATTTTGGAATAATAACTATAATCCCTCTCCCATTCATGCAATACTCTCCACGTATCTACCAAATGCATGGAGCAAAGGCGCTTTTTAACACATCTCAATGCTCTGTATGATATAAAAGTTTTCACCTCTGAGGTTTCCAGACTAGGCTCAAGGGTTATATTTAAGTCCCCTTCCATTATCAATACACCTTCTTTGAACCTTTCCAGAGCGTCCAAAGTTTTAATCAAAAAGTTGACTGTCTTGCTATTAGGAGCATAGATCGTGGCTAAAGTATAATACTGGCCCTGAATCTCGCCCTTAACGAAAATAAACCAGCCTTCTGGATCCTCCTGTGTCTCTATATACATCAGGGGACCTTGTTTATGTATTGCTATTGTCACCCCTCTGGCTCTAGGAATAGGTGAGGGCGAGTGGAACCACTGATTATATGTAACGAGAGGCATGCGAGGGGTCGCCCCTGCCATGAAGTGTGTTTCCTGCAAGAAAACAATCTCTGCCTTTATATGATTCAGTTTGTGCCAGAGACGACCCCTCTTACCACTTGAAGAAAGACCTCTCACATTTTATGAAATTATTTTCATTCTACTTGCCATTCTTCTTGTTCCTTCCCTATGACTCCCCTGTCAAACGCCTCTCTTAGAAAAGGACAAGCGACCCAAGAGGGGGGCCACCAGGGAGGAGAAAGCCAAAACCAATAAAAAAAAAAAGGGCACACACACAAAATAAACTCTTAACATAACTCTTCATGCCCACACATAGCTCATAGATGAGAGAGCAGTAAGTTGAAGGGCCCACCCCATAAATACACTTCAGGTGTGTCCTAATACATATTGAGTCTGCCCCCGGCACACACTTTACAGTTCCCATAGACAATGCTGTACAGAGCCACTAAGATAATGAGCAGCAATGGCACAGCTCACCTGTGTCCAGTCTTAGGCACACTACATCAATCATCTCCAGTCTCCTCCCGGCATCTTCATGCTGCTCGGAGCACTCGCTGCATATATAGTATGAGGAGCCAGGCACACAGGGTGGGTAAGGAAGGAGATGTCAGAAGCGCCCTCATTGGATACAGGGCTACAGAGCCCTGTTGTAATTAAATCTCTGATTGGCAGAGTGTGTGGTGGGCGGGGCAGTGTGTTTAAGTAGTTGTACACAGTGAGTTCAAGGGGAGCTCGGAGTAAGGCAGCTCTTGTTAGAAAATATGGCCCCAGTGTTTCCTACAGCCATTCTGGCCTGGGGACATTCCCTCGCTCACACATAGTAGGCAAATTAGGTGGCCATGAGGTCCTGTAAGGCTGCGTACACACGAATGGTCAGACGGACCGTTTTCATCGGTTCACAGACTGATGGTCTGATGTGCGTACCCACCATCAGTTCAAAAACTGATAGTGTCAGTACGCGGTGACGTAAAGCACAACGATGTGCTGAAAAAAAATTAAGTTCAATGCTTCCAAGCATGCGTCGACTTGATTCTGAGCATACGCGGGTTTTTGGACCGATGCTTTTGCGTACTAACCATCGGTTTGGACCGATGGTCAGGTGTCCATCGGTCCGATTTTAAAGCCAAGTTTTAAAACTTTGGTCCGATGGACGATGCGCCGTACACACGGTCGATTTGGACCGATGAAACTGGACTTAAGTCCATTTTCATTGGTTAGGACCGATCGTGTGTACGCAGCCTAAGTGCAAGGCCTGAGGCAACTGCCTAATTTGCCTAATTAGAAAGCTGCTTTTGTAAATAAGGAAGTGCAGTACTTCTTGTGTTAGAAAGACAATAACCCAATTATGGCGGTCTTCAGGACCAGTCCAGCCTTCATTTTGGTTATTCTTCCCCCATCCTCGCTCTCTGACCTCTGGTGGGGCTCGGCCCCGCTGTTTTTTATGACTAAATCATGGACTACATAAGTGCAGGACTTCTTGTGTTGGGAAGATGACAATAAGTTATAGAGGGGGTGGGGACACTCGTCCTATAATCCCCTCATCACTGTCACTCCTATAAAAGACAGTTCTTATTGTTTCCTCACTCTCTGACTAAGGTCTATGAATAAAGAAATGAACTGGTAGGAGATCAGAGGACCCATTTACTAGTTACCTTGAGGGGGGAATTGTAAGATCCTCAGAGACATGTCTAGTAATAATCTTTTTATTTCTATTTTAGTAGATGGACGGGAGATGAGGAAAACCTCAGAGGATTGTCTCACTTTGTCTCCAGACTGTAAATTAGAAGATGAGGACATCACACAGTATAGTCCAGGAGAAAACCCGACTACCTCAAATGTTCATCCGGCACCACACAGTGTAGACGGACCATCGTATTCCTCTTATCCTGAGGACCATCAGACTGTGAGGGACAGTGCCATCCTTTCAACAGAGAAGAGGTTTTCCTGTAATGAGTGCGGGAAGGGTTTCCATTTTAAATCTGGTTTTAATCGGCACAAAATAATTCACACAGGAGAGAAGCCGTATTCCTGTCCCAAGTGTGGGAAACGTTTTGTACAAAAATCAGATCTTGCAACACATCTAAGGACTCACACAGGGGAAAAACCATACTCCTGTTCTGAGTGCGGGAAATGTTTTTCGGACAAGTCCTTTTATCTCACACATCAAAGAATGCACAAAGGTGAGAAGCCGTATTCCTGTATTGAGTGTGGGAAATGTTTTGTAGTAAAAGGACAACTTGTCACACATCAGACAACTCACACTGGGGAGAAGCCTTATTCATGTCCTGAGTGTGGGAAATGTTTTTCAGGTAGGTCTAGCCTTTCCAGGCATCAGAGACATCACATGGGTAAAAAGACACATTCCTGTTCTGAGTGTGGGAAATGTTTTGTACAAAAAGCAACCCTTGTTACACATCAGCGATCTCACACGGGGGAGAAGCCGTATTCCTGTCTTGAGTGCGGAAAATGTTTTTCACAGAAGATCCATCTTTACAAACATCAGAGATCTCACACAGGGGAGAAGCCTTATTCCTGTCTTGAGTGCGGAAAATGTTTTTCAGATAAGTCCAGTCTTTCCATACATCAGAGAGCTCACATGGGGGTGAAGCCGTATTCCTGTCCTGAGTGCGAGAAATGTTTTTCAAAGAAGTCCAGTCTTTACATACATCAGAGATCTCACACAGGGGAGAAGCCGTATTCCTGTCCTGAGTGCGAGAAATGTTTTTCACAAAAGTCTGATCTTAATAGACATCAGAGATCTCACACTGGAGAGAAGCCATATTCCTGTTCTGAGTGCGGAAAATGTTTTTCACAGAAGTCCCATCTTTGCACACATCAGAGATCACACACGAGAAAGAAGCCACTTTCCTGTCCTGAGTGAGGGAATTGTTTATCAGGGATCCCACACAACCCTCTTAGTGTCTTGAGTATGAGAAATGTCTTGTATATGAATGTTGCTGGACATCACAGCTCTCATGTGGGGAAGAAGCACACCCTGATATACACCTCAGATATACTCCATGGCTGATCTTCATCATGTAAGAAACACTTCATAAGGAGATCAGAGATCACCAAAGACATGGATGAAGTGTTGTACCGTGTTGGCCATTGATAGCAATAGAAAAATAAAAATTGAGTAATTTTGTGGTCATTTTGTGGTGTAAGATTTCACAAACACTTAGAGGTCAGTTTTTATACAATTTATTGGATAAAGGTGACGTACAGGATTGTCACCTAGCATCACTGTCCTCAGTAGACGTACAGTGGGCAGGTAACAAGCAGTTAAATAAATGTTTATCATATGTTATGTTATGTTTGTCATAATATGAGGTGATTCAAAGTATAAAAAGTGAGAAATCCTCCCCTCCCCCACATAACACATCCTGGTTATATACAATGAACTTTGGATCGCCTCATATTTTGATTAACATAACATATGATAAACATGTCCAAGCTAGATTGGTAAATAATCTGTCACTCAAAGCAAGGACAGAGAAACTGACTTTTTATTTAGCCAGATTTTTATCTGGAATTCTGTTAATTTTCACTGAACAATAAAAGAGGATTGCTCAGAGCTGGATTAACTCTGTGTGGCAAGACTGGGCACAGATGATAGGAAATCCTATACTCTACATTGTGACACCAACATTTTTGGGTTTACATCCACTTTAATACAGTGATGATTAGAAGTATCACAGGAGTTGGCACCATCTAGTAGCTCAAGACATTATGATTAATTTTATATCTGCAAACAGCCTAAAAGCATTTTATTTTACCCCCATTCACAGAATGTATATGGCCTATCACTGTGTGAATTGCTATGAAAATCTTTCTTTCTCGTACATCACGGGACACAGAGCGGCATATTCATTACTATATGGGTTATATGGAGTACCTTCAGGTGTGGACACTGGCAATCTCAAACAGGAAGTCCCCTCCCTATATAACCCCCTCCCCTAGAGGGAGTCCCTCAGTTTTTTCGCCAGTGTCTTAGGTGTTGGTCACGGAATAGCTTTGCTCCACATCCTTGGGATTAAGGGCGGGCTAACCGGATCTGTCCAAGGAGCCTCAGTGCCAAAGTGGACAGTACCCGGGCCCCAAACCGTGGGGTTTTGCCTATAATGCTCCTCTTTGGAGGGCTGGACCCTGGGCCCAGGACTTGGAGTTCGTAAAGACCATAAGTTCCTGTTTGCCAGGGTGCTATATAGGTCCAGGACAGTGGGTACCTTCATAGGACCCCAGGGCCTGAAGGTCTATTACGCTACCCACGGAGATGGGAGAAGATTGGATCGTTTTGCTAGACAAACATCCTGCAGCATGGAGCAGGTAAGAGGGGAGCCTGCGGGACTTGGTTCGACAGCAGGCTCTCCGGGGTAACCTAAAAGGGGGGTAGCCTAAGTATGCTCTGCATTGGCAACCTTGCTCACTATGTCTGAGAAGACAGGATGATCTCATTCCCCCATCACTAGGTTCCCCTGTCTAAGAAACAATTGTGTTTGCTAGCTACCTGCTGCTTTCTTCCTAGGGCTAAGTAAGGACCCCTATGGGGCCTTTTGGAGAGTCCTACCTGGCCGGGGGTTTGATTCTGCCGCTTGGTACTGCAGTCCTGGGTCTCCAGCAGCGCGGCTCCTCCATGTTCTTCCTGCTCCGGCATACGCGCGCGTGCGCGCGCACGTCTTATAGACGTTTTTCGCGCCGTTCGGAGGGGAGGGCGGGGGGGGCGTGCCTGCAGCGTCATCAGGGGCGCGCCTTGTGCTGTTATAGATCAGCAGGCTATAGTCAGTGCTCAGTCTGAGGCTGATCTGAAAGGGAGAGGACGCAGAGCGGCAGAACAGTGACTCCCGGTGGCGGAAGAGGGGTAGTACATGCTGGACTTGGTTCCAATGCTTTTCTGTTAAGCCAAAAAAATCCCCCTTTTTGCAACAGGTTGGAGGCTGGCAAACTAAGTTTGGGGTCGCTGTATGTTTTAAAAAAAAAAAAAAAAAAAAGCACTTATATATTTAAAAAAAAAAAGAAAACATACGGGGCCCCATCAGTTTTTGGGCATTAGTGATCTATTGTCCCCTAAACCCTAGTTTTTATACTCCTGGCCACTACAGTCTGCTGTTGTAGGCGGAGTCCCTCGATTTTGTATTATGGCTTCCAAAGGTTCGGGGTCAAAGGGTACAAAAAAAAAAAAGACCAAAAAACAATTCTGATTCTGATGATATGCCGATACTTTCCCCGCAGCTTATTCCCATGAAGGTTGCCTTGGATGAGCCATTGGGGGGGTCTGGTGCTGAGGCTGGCCCAGATCAGCCCAGCCCTGTGTTTATCACAGAGGAGATGCTAACTGTATCCCTAGGGGGGCTAGAAGAGAGATTAGCAGCGTTGATCGCTAGATCTATTCCTGGCAAGAAACGGGCTAGATCCCCATCACCAAAAGGTGTATCCTCAGATGCTGAAATTCTCTCTCCGGAGGAATTGGAATCGCAGGAGGATCAACTAGACCTGAACCAAGAGGGTTCAGGGATTGAGGGATCTACCTCTGAGGAACCATTTTCAGACTCCCAGACAGAGAGACTGTGGGTGCAGTCTTTGACGGACATGGTCCGCTCGGCATTTAATTTACCATTGCCAGAGCCTCAGGTTCCTGCGGTATCCTCTCTGGGCTCTTTGAAAGCTCCTTTAAGCAACGCAGTTTTTCCGGTCCATCCTCTCTTGGAGGAATTGATCTTTCAGGATTGGGTACGACCGGACAGGATTTTTCTGCCGCCGAAGAGATTTGCGGTCATTTACCCTATGGAGGAAAAATTCTCGAAGAGGTGGAAGCTCCCAGTGGTGGATGCAGCCATCTCATGTGTGAATAAATCACTAACTTGCCCGGTGGAAAACATACAAATGTTTAAAGATCCGGTTGATAAACGGTTAGAGACACTTTTAAAAGCATCCTTTGCTACGGCAGGAGCAGTGGTACATCCAGCTGTGGCTGCGATTGGAGTTTGTCAGGCGTTAAAGGACCAGAAAAAAGAAATGCTAAAAGACATGCCTACCCAACAGGCAGAAGAGTTTTCTGACATTCCCAGAGCTCTGTGTTTTGCGGTAGATGCTATAAAGGATTCCATCCAGCAGGCCTCTCGTTTATCACTATTTTTGGTGCACATGAGAAGGCTCTTATGGTTGAAGAACTGGGCGGCGGAGCCTCCATGCAAAAAGCTTCTGGCAGGGTTTCCCTTCCATGGAGGACGACTCTTCGGAGAGGATCTGGATAAATACATTCAGACTATTTCAAGTGGCAAAAGTACCCTTTTACCAGTCAAAAAGACATTCCGGGGTCCTACATTTAAAAGGCAGCTCTTTCCTGTCTCAGGGCCCTCAAATTCCAGGCAGTATCGACGGCCGCCTGCGCGATCCAACTTTAACAGTAGATCGCAGGGACAGGCCCCTGGGGGTAAGAGGCCGTGGTATCGCAAGCCGACAAAACCAGCCCCTAAGTCTGCCTTATGAAGGGGCGCCCCCACTCTCGCGGGTGGGGGGAAGGCTTCGTTTCTTCTCAGAAGTTTGGGAAGCCAAGATCCCCGACAAATGGGTCCGGGCGTCTGTAACCACAGGCTACAGACTGGAGTTTCTAAAGTTTCCTCCGCCTCATTTTCAAGAGTCAAGGCTACCAAAGGATCCAGCAAAGAAGGCCTCGATGCTGGCGGCTTTGGATCACCTGCTTTGCCAGGACGTGATAATAGAGGTGCCAGCCTAAGAGCAGGGGCTAGGTTTCTATTCCAATCTCTTTGTCATACCAAAGCCCAACGGCGATGTCAGGCCAATCTTGGACCTAAAGAGTTTAAACGTTTACCTAAGGGTTCGTTCCTTCCGGATGGAATCCATCCGGTCAGCAGTCGCCACGCTCCAGAGGGACGATTTTCTGGCTTCCATAGACATAAAGGATGCTTACCTTCATGTACCAATCTTTCAGTCGCATCAAAGATTTTTACGCTTCGCAGTGGGGCAGCGACACTTCCAATTCAGGGCGCTCCCCTTCGGGCTAGCCACGGCCCCCTGGGTATTCACGAAGATCCTAGCCCCAGTTTTGGCCAATCTAAGGATCCAAGGGGTCACAGTCCTAGCATACTTGGACGACCTTTTAATCATAGATCACTCACGGCCGTGTCTGCAACAGGCAGTAAACCTCACGGTTCAGTACCTCGAAAGGTTCGGCTGGGTCCTAAACCGGGAAAAGTCAGCGTTCCAGCCTACAAAGCAGTTGGAATACCTCGGCATGAGGTTAGACACAGAACAGCAAAGGGTGTTCCTGCCCCTTGTAAAGATCAAGGCTATCAAGGGGTTGGTTCAGTTGGTTCTAAGCAAGAAAAAACCAACTATTCGCCTGTGTATGCGATTACTAGGCAAGCTAGTGGCCACGTTCGAGGCAGTACCATACGCTCAGATCCACACTCGCGTCCTACAGGCAGCCATTCTAGCAGCCTGGGGCAAGAGAGCACATGCCTTGGAGTCCCCTTTGACGCTATCATCAAGGGTCCGACAAAGCCTGGCTTGGTGGTTGAACCCTCAGAATCTTCTAAAGGGAAGGTCCTTCAGCCCCGTTGTCTGGAAGGTAGTTACCACAGACGCCAGCCTGGCAGGCTGGGGGGCGGTCTTGGAGGGGTTCTCTCGCCAGGGAACTTGGGTGGAAGCAGAGAGGCAGCTACCCATCAATGGCTTGGAGATCAGAGCTGCTCGCCTAGCCCTCCTGGCATGGACCTCCAGATTACAGGGGTCCCCGGTGAGAATCCAGTCAGACAATGCCACTGCGGTGGCATACATAAACCACCAAGGGGGAACCAGGAGTCAGGCCGCTCAGAGGGAGGTGAGCTTGATTTTTCAGTGGGCAGAGGTTCATGTACCCTGCATTTCGGCGATATTCATTCCCGGAGTGGACAACCTGCAGGCAGACTTCTTAAGTCGCCAGATTCTGTCGCCGGGGGAGTGGTCTCTGCATCCCCAGGTCTTTCAGACAATCTGCCAGAAGTGGGGAATGCCAGACGTAGATATAATGGCATCCAGGTTCAACAAGAAACTAGACAGGTTCGTGTCTCGAGCGAGGGACCCTATGGCCTGCGGAACCGATGCGTTGGTTTGCCCTTGGCATCAATTCAAACTTCTATATGCATTCCCTCCGCTACAGTTACTTCCGCGCCTGTTGCGCAGGATCAGAGTGGAGCACAAGCCAGTCATTCTAGTAGCTCCAGCTTGGCCCCGGAGGACATGGTACTCGCTAGTCCTGAGGATGGCAGTGGGAGACCCTTGGACTCTTCCTCTACGACCAGACCTACTCTCACAAGGCCCGATCCTCCACCCTACATTACAGCGTCTAAATTTGACGGCCTGGAGGCTGAATCCCTGATTCTCAGGGGTAGAGGTCTGTCTAGGCAGGTAATTCCTACCCTGATTAGGGCTAGAAAGCCGGCCTCCAGGGTGATTTATTACAGGGTGTGGAGGAACTACGTAGGCTGGTGTGAATCCAAAAGATGGAATTCCCGCAAATATACCATTGAAAGGGTGTTAGGTTTTCTCCAGCTAGGAGTGGATAAAGGCCTGGCTTTAAGCACAATCAAGGGACGGATTTCAGCTCTGTCAGTGTGGTTTCAGAGGCCGCTGGCCACCCACTCGCTGGTAAAGACCTTCATACAGGGGGTCTTGCGTATTAATCCTCCTGTCAAGTCACCAATTTGTCCATGGGACTTAAATCTTGTCCTGTCCACTCTACAGAAACAACCCTTTGAGCCGTTGGCTGAGATTCCTTTAGTTTTACTGACAAGAAAGTTGGTATTCTTGGTCGCCATAGTTTCGGCCAGGAGAGTGTCAGAGTTGGCAGCCTTATCGTGTAAGGAACCATATCTCATTCTACATAAGGACAGGGCAGTTCTCCGGCCCCATCCTGCCTTTCTACCAAAGGTTATATCCAATTTTCACTTGTACCAGGATTTGGTACTTCCATCCTTTTTTCCGAAACCCACATCTAGAAAGGAGGGGTTGCTGCATACCTTGGATATTGTCCGGGCCATGAAGGCCTATCTTAAAGCTACAGAAAAGATCCGGAAAACAGATGTGTTGTTCGTTCTACCAGATGGCCCCAAGAAGGGGCAGGCAGCTGCAAAATCCACCATCTCGAGACGGATTAGACAATTAATCATTCAGGCCTACGGTTTGAAGAGGTTGCCTCCTCCTTTGTCGGTAAAGGCCCATTCTACCAGGGCCATGGGCGCCTCCTGGGCAGCACACTATCAGATCTCTATGGCTCAGATATGCAAGGCGGCGACGTGGTCATCAGTCCACACGTTTACAAGGTTTTATCAACTAGACGTGAGAAGGAATGCGGATTCAGCCTTTGGGCAGGCAGTACTACAGGCTGCGGTTTAAGATCCTCGGGATCAGGGGCACCCTTGGGTGTAAAAAAGAAAAAAAAAAAAAAAGTTTTTCTTGACTAAGTTGGATTTATTATTATTATTTGAGTATACCTCTAAATTAAATCTCTTTTGAGAAGATGTCTCCCTCCCCTCATTAAAGCATTGCTTTCGGACATCCCATATAGTAATGAATATGCCGCTCTGTGTCCCGTGATGTACGAGAAAGAAAAAGGGATTTTTAAATACAGCTTACCTGTAAAATCCTTTTCTTGGAGTACATCACGGGACACAGAGCTCCCGCCCCTCTTTTGGGGAACATTTTTGGGGGGCATACTGCTTGCTACAAAACTGAGGGACTCCCTCTAGGGGAGGGGGTTATATAGGGAGGGGACTTCCTGTTTGAGATTGCCAGTGTCCACACCTGAAGGTACTCCATATAACCCATATAGTAATGAATATGCCGCTCTGTGTCCCGTGATGTACTCCAAGAAAAGGATTTTACAGGTAAGCTGTATTTAAAAATTCCTTTTTTATGAATAGACGCCAAAATGTCAAAAAATATTTAATTAACTGCTTGTTACCTGCCCACTGTACATCTACTGAGGACAGTGATGCTAGGTGACAATCCTGTACATCACCTAGCACATGCGCACTAGCGCTCCCCCATGACTGCTTTATCAGGTGGACATCTGATCTTGGTAGAGTGTGCCCAGTCACTGTGAGCACCCAGGGCATCATGCGATTGCGATGACCAGTCGGCGATCACATGATATTAGGTAAGCAAACGGTCATAAGTGGCTTTCATTCATGAACAGCTTGCTTACTGTGTGATTGTCCCATAGCTATCACATGGTACATGGCAATCTGTACCATGTGATTTGCTTTAGCCAATCATAGTACCCCAACAGTATGAAAAAGCTGTTCTAGTTGGAAAGCCATTATAACAGTGATCATCAGCAACAACAGTAGTATAGTGTCACTATGGTGACACTGAACTGCTCTGGTGGCAGGATGTAAAAAAAATTGTTAAAGAAAAAAAATTAAATCCAAAATTATTATTCCTTTTTTTTTCAATATACTGTCACCAGTCAGTGTTCCTGATCACCCCACACCAGTCATATGATGATACTGTACTGCACTGATGACACCCAACACCGGTCATATGATGACACTACTGTACTGGTGACACCCTGATCACCTCACACCAGTCATATGATGGCACTACTGTACTGGTGACACCCTGATTACCTCACACCAGTCATATGATGGCACTGTACTGTACTGGTGACACCCTGATTACCTCACACCAGTCATATGATGGCACTGTACTGGTGATGCCCTGATCACCTCAAACCAGTCATATGATTTAAAATGTAGTTTTAAGATGTTTTTTGTGTCTTATTAACCTCGCGAGCTGACTCGCAGTTTGGCTACTTTTGGAAACTGACTCTTGTGACGTGCCTACGCAATATGGAGGCGGGGCCTTATCCGCCGGGGGGGGGGGGGACATTTTCTGATAGACAATAATCATCTGGGCAAACTCCCAGATTACATTGCGGCCCAGCTTGGAAACGCCTACTCCTGCCTTAGAAATACCCGGAAGCCAGATTGCAAATATAGATTATAAGGTATGTGCAGCCTAAAATAAAAGGGGCCATGCTGTACATGTTGGAAGTATAAAGAATATGATCTTATAGGCCGCGTACACATGATCAGTTAAAACCGACGGACCATTTTCATCGGTTCATCGCTGAAATGGTCTGATGTGACCATCAGTCCAAAATCCGATCGGGTCAGAACGCGGTGACATAGAACACAACGACGTGCTGAAAAAACGAAGTTCAATGCTTCCAAGCATGCGTCGACTTGATTCTGAGCATGCACGGGTTTTTGGGCTGATGCTTTTGCGCACTAACCATCAGTTTGGACCGATGGCCAGGTGTCCATCGGTCAGATTTTAAAGCAAGTTTTAAAACTTTGGTCCAATGGGCCGTACACACGGTCGGTTTGGACCGATGAAACTGGACTTCAGTCCATTCTCATCGGTTTGAACCGATCGTGTGTACGCGGCAATATACATGTTATTTGGGTGAACCTGTGCTTTAACACCCTAGAACAAATCTTTCAAACCGACTCCACAGTTGCCAACGCTTCCCTTGTGCGCATGCAGTCCAGGCTCACAGACCAACTCCACTTTGAGAAGGCCAAACAGGGCATCATTTTTAGTAAGCAGCACACGTTTGAGCTTGGCGAACGAGCTGGTAAGCTCCTCGCTTACAAGGCCCACAAACCCCCGGTGGTGGTCTCTCTCCAGTCAACCTCTGGGGCCAGGATTTCTGATCCTGACCTGGTGGCCGCAGAGTTCAGATTATTCTACTCTGAGCTGTACTCCTCTACTGCCCAGAATTCCCAGGACGAGCTCTCAGCATTCCTACAGAACTCTGACTTCCCTTCACTTACACCCCCCATATTGCCCTATTGGAGGCACCTATTGCTGCAGAGGCCCTGGCGCAGCTTCCCACCTCTAAGACCCCTGGCTCAGACGGACTTCCCCTTGAGTTCTATAAACAATTTAGTGAGACCCTAATCCCACAGCTTTGTAAATTGTACACGTACGTATTCGATACGAGCACCCTCCCTCTAATACACCCCGATCAGACTGGATTCATGCCAGACAAAAATACGGCCTTAAATCTCAGTGGGCTCCACATGAACCTCCAGGCCCAGCATGAAGAGGTGGGCTCCAGAGCGATGGTCAGTTTGGACGCCGCCAAGGCGTTTGACTCCAAGTGGAGCTATTTGTGGGAATGCTTCTGTAGATTTGGCTTTGGCCCAAAATTCATTAAGTGGCTCCAGTTTCTTTACCAGGCCCCATCGGCGTGCGTTCAGTTTAATGGCAGGATCTCCACCCCCTTCCCACTCTCCCGTGGCCCACGCCAGGGATGCTCTGTCTCACCCCTACTCTATGCCCTGGCAGTGGAGCCCTTGGCTATAGCCCTCAGGAACCACCCGGACATCAGAGGCCTCCGCTGTGGTCAGCTGACTGAGGTTGTTAGCCTCTACGGCATGCTTCTCTCCCACGCTGATGTCGGCCCCTCGCTCCAGACAGCCCTCCAGGTTATCACGATCTTCGGGGCATTCTCTGGACTCCAGATAAACTGGACCAAATCCCAAATCCTTCCCCAGGGCGCCCCCACGAATAATCAGGCGGCACTCCTCTTGGTTAGAGAAAGCACCATTACATTTCTCAGTGTCCACGTCTCCAGATCCCTCCTTGACTACACTACCCTCAACATTAAACCCCTATTTGCTTTCCTGAAAAACTAAGACACAGGTATGGTCCCGTCTCCCCCTTGGGGTTATAGGCCTAATTAATCTGATCAAAATAATCCTCCTCCCTAAACTACGTTTTCTGGCAGGCCCCGCTTTACCTTACTCCACGCATATTTAAAACTATGGAATCCATCCTCAATACCTTTGTCTGGGGCTCCCCCCTGCATAAACTCTCCTGGCAGGTCCTAAAATCTCCGACTGACTTAGGCGGTACTGCGCTCCCTGACCTATCTTTATACTATGTTGCATCCAAACTTTTACACTTCTTCCACTCTGACAGAGACTGCTACTCTGCCCTGGTCTGCTCCCACGCTTCAGGCCCACTAAATCACCCCTTCCAGGTCCTGTTCTGCGGGCCTCACAGCCCGCCCTGAGCCGGTGGAAGAGGGCACATGCTATTTCACCATTGTAAGATCTGGTGCCTGGCCATGTGTTTTGGCAGGGCACACACCCCTGTGGGACAACCCCCTTTTGCCCAAACTTGCTTTTATCCCCGTCCATGGACTGTGGATTGACAAGGGTGTCATCTACCTGTCACCAGTACAACTGGTGACAGGTAGTCATCAGTACAACTGGTGACAGGTAGATGACACCCTTGTCAATCACGGATCGGTTAGGTCATTCCAAATGCTCAAAGACAACATCGCTCTGCCCAACCACATGTTCTTCCGCTACCTTCAGCTACCCATTCCAGCCCTCGAGACCCCCTTGCTGGTAGATATTGTCTTTGGATCAGACCATAAGAAGCTCATCTCCCAGTTCTATACGTACCTCCTGCAGCCTCTGGCAACTGACACAGCCTAACGATTAAAGACACGGTGGGACTCTGACCTGGGTGCTGTGACTGACGGGGACTGGGCGGAGGTCCTAACAAACTGCAAAATCCCCCCCCCCCCAAACTTTCCAACCGCCTTACCCACCTATATAGCCTCCACAGATCATACCTGATGCCCTACCATTTCCAAATACAGACCTGGCCATGACCCCAACTGCCCCAGCTGCAGCTACTCCAATGCCTCCTTCTACCAGCTGCCCGTCCGTAGAGGGGTTCTGGACCCAGGTGGTTCAGTTCCTTCATGACCGCATGGGCTCCCCCCTGTCCCCATCAGTGTGTGCTTCAGGAGTCTCTGTTCCTCGCCAGGCTGCAGATCGCCAAGATGTGGATGAGGGGGACTCTCCCCACGCTGCAGCAATGGATTAGAGCTGTCAACATCACCATCCCCTATAAAAAGTAATCTACACCCACTAAGAAGTACCACAAAATCTGGGATAGATGGCTGGGGGAAGCCTCCACATGCGATGGAGGGGACTAGACATGCTCTCACTCGGTAGCCCTGTACTTTCCTTATGGACCCCTCCCCTTCCTTTCCGATCCCGTTCTACTATCCTATAGTCTCTATTTCTCAAGCACTTCCCCTCTGGATGTATTGTATGTTTCCATGTATGTCAATTGTATTGATTCGCAAGCATAGTGCCTGTTGCACTTATCACCCGTCTGTTCATATATTTTCTTTTATGCTCAATAAACATCAACTTGATTTAAAAAAAAAGAATATCATTAAGTCGTTATTTTTTCCAATTTGCAAGCCATTATTACCAGCACTTATGCGGCACCTCTATGGGAGCACCTTGGGCACCTGCCTATGGCTGTCTCCATCTTGGGTGGTGGGAGGAGGAGATGGTGTATGCTTTGTCAATGTACTTTGGCCATGTTAACATGTGGCTTAAGGTACATTGACGATGTGCTTATGGCATAGATCGGTACATGCCAGGAACTGGTAGCCTTCATGGAAGCACTGGTAGGTATACTGGCAACATACGGTTAACATATGTAGCTGACCCTCGTGAGATCTCTTTTTTTGGATCTCTCAATAAGAATAGTAGGTAATCAATTGGTTACCAAAAAGTTTTGAAAAGAAACGGCTGCATACCACTATGTTTCAAGCGGATACCAGTGGTGGCTCTGATTGACAACTGCATCATCTCCATGATGGGCTAAATTTCTACAGAAAGCCCATGACCTTTTTGTGCGATTGTAGCCAGTGATATCCATATCGGAATATGTATCTCTATTCATCAGACTGAAATATATTATTGATGATAGGGTGGCCGTTATCGGCAGGTCAGATATAATCTTCTGAACTATGCCTTGATATCGCTATCCCCGTAGCCAATTTAAAATCACCTACCTGTTTGTTCTTAATTTTATTGTAGTTTTAAGTTGTCACCATAAGATGGCGATATACAGTAAATGTGCATATAAAATCCTGATTGGCTAAGATGCTCTATTTAAAGATTGTGAAATCATGTACACAACGTTCAGATGAAGTGCTTGTTCAAAGCACGAAATGCATCGACATGGCAATGCTGTAGACGCTGACTGACCCCCCAGCCCCTGAGTGACTTTGCATGAATGATGGCAAGGTGTTTTCCTAGCATCTAAATCAGGGATCCAAACATTCCAAACAAAGGGCCGATTTATTGTCCTTCAGACAATAGGAGGGCCAGGCTTTGGCCAGCGGGTGTGTACATTTTCCTGGTATCAGCGACAGTAAATATATGGTATTAGGGGGAGGAACAGTAAACCCTTGTTGGTATCATAGGGAGGAATAGTACCCCATTGTTGGTATCATAGGGGAGAATAGTACCCCATTGTTGGTATCATAGGGAGGAAAAGAGCCCCATTAGTGGTGCCAGTTAGAGAAATGGTTCTCTATTGTCGATGTCATGTGGCAGACTAGTATTTCATATCAGAGGGAGGGATAGTGCTGTAGTATATGTAGTAATATGTTGGGTGTTACTTCTATAATATATATATATATATATATATATGAATATTATATTATATAAGTCCAACATATACAGGCCAGATTTCAGTAACCTGTAATTACATGTTACACATCAAAAGACTCTTGTCCATTGTCAATGGATAAAAAGATAGGAAGTCTAGTTTACACATCAAACCTTTACTTAGGCCACAGGTAATCTAATTACTTACTAAAAGAGAGCTAATTGGTATGCAAGGATGTATACTAGTTAGCTCCCTAATACTAATTAGTGACTCCTGCTGGGAGTGACAATTACCTGGCACTCTGGAAGACAGGATGTAGCTCCTGTCTTTCAGATCAAAGACGACCAATCAAATTGCTCAGCTATTCAGTGGGTAGAGAATATAAACTTGGAGGTGAGCCTTGTCACTTAGAGAACATACCCCTATGTATTCTCTACATGAATATATGTTGGTCTGGAAAAGATGAGACTTTGAAATGCTCTGTTGGATTTTTGTATCATCTGTGGAATTTGGACTTTATTCTGTATTGAAGTTGTTGAATTAAATTTGCGTTCTCTGGAGGGCCTGGTGTGTTGCTGCAAAACAACATTTATAGTCATCATACTAACATCTAAACATCAAATATTTAACTGGAGGACTGGACTATACACTACAGATTTAAAGACTACAGATAGTGCCCCAAGGGCCAGATAAAGGCAAGCAAAGGGCCACATCTGGCCCTCGGGCCGCAGTTTGGAGACCACTGATCTTAATAATCAAAGGACAAAGTGTTGCCGCAACCTCATTTGAGAATACCTCACATTGGCTACCGTAGCTATGCTCCCTGAATCCTGAGCCGAAAGTAATCATACTAACCGCCTCTCATACAACAAACAGTCTCCTCGGAGGACACACGGAAGCCATCGTGCTCAGACTATATCAGGTTGTCTCTTCATGAATCGCCAGCATCTGACACGAGAGGTGCACATTCATCGGCCAAGCAGCAAACACTTAAGGAAGGTAAGAATCCCTCTTGGACTTGTGCTATGCTCTCATTCATGTGTCTACATGCCAAGACTAACTGCCGTTCAATATGCTGACTGAAACAAGCGACAGAGGTTCCGTGCTCTATACAATTAGCAACAGTCTCTGCAGTGTGTCAGGTCCCGTACACACGACCAAGGTTTCTCGGCAGAATCCAGAGAGAAGCTTGCTGGGAGACATACTCTGCCGAGAAAACCGGTCGTGTGTACACTTTCGAGATCGGGATTGGGATCCTCTTTGAGCCAAAATAGAGAGCATGTTCTCTATTTCCTCGTTGTTCAATGAGGAAATTTGGCTCGACAAGCTTTTCGACCGCTCATCGGGAACCTCGTCGGGCGGAACGATGAGTTTAGCCCGACGAGTACCTCGGTCGTGTGTCCTGTGCCTCACACTATTTGGATTGGAAAGTTTCTTTCTTCAAATATGTTCCTTGCCATTACTGAATCTCAGGGACAAGTGTGCTATATATATATGCATAGACATATCAGAAATCTATCTAGACTTACCTTTGATTGACTGTACTCACAATCTATACATTTCATTGAACTGCATACCAACAGCAGCAACGGGATGCAGGTCCCTCTCTGTCCCTTTATAATTACTACACAAACCCTGGCTAGGGTATTGTCTATACTAGTGATTTTTGGACATTCAAGACTCTCCAACGAAGTGGAAGAACCACTTTAATTAATTACACTTCAGATCCTATTTTTTGATTCTGAAGAAGAGTATTTTTCACTCAGGACTAGTAGGGGAGGTTTCTTGTTCAGCGTCTATTTTTAATGATACAACGCTGGTTTCTTTCCACAATATATATATATGTTTTATATTTGTAAGTTGATATCTTGGAGGATCGTGTCCTCCTTGGGCGGTCATTGTGCTGCACCAGCGGGATTCATGTTTTTCATTCATCAATAAAGTTAACCACATAATTTATTAAATACCGTTGTTGACTCTCCCTTTGATTGCAATCCTGGGACTAACCTGGTCCCAACCCCCTTTCAATTCTAGTATAAATACTGCTACTAGGGAGATAGCCTGTCTTATAGACGAATCGGTTAATCTATTATTGGTTTGATTTGTTACAAGTGGATTCAAGTGATTTTATAATTTCCCTCCTGTTTACCACCCCACATCCACCAAGCCAGAATTGTGAGGATGGGCCATGGTGCTTTTCCATGGGAAAAGTCCCCCCAAAAAGCCCCCCATGTTGAGGGCACATGGCCTGGTATGGTTCAGAAGGGGTGGGGCCACATGTTTGCTCCTCCTCCTTTCCTGGTCAGCCAGGCTGCATGTTTGGATTTTCTGGGGGCACACACTTTTTTTGTGTGAGGTCCCCTTTAATATCCATCTTACACTCAGAGGGTCTGGTCTGTATTTGGTGGTCTCTATACATTTTCTCACTCTTGCTGTAGGACGAGCTACAGAAAAAGTGACATTTACAAAGAAAAAATGAATCAGTTTAAATTGCCAGAAAATGACATTTCATTGCCGGATTCTTTATTTTATTATACAGCACACAGACCCTCTAAGGTCCCCCAAATACATAGAAGAACCTTGGGGTGTCTGTGTACTGTTTTGGTAATTATAAGTGTATGAGTATGATCTCAGGTATTAGTATGAAGACATGTCTGATGAAGGGAAAGAAGAGGTCTATTTTTCAAAGATTTTATTGTACTAATGTGACAATCATTCATCCAGCTGTTACAATTTCTGGCTGTGATAATACATCTAACACAGTGATTTCCTATGATCATCAGCTCCATCTAGTGGCCATAATCGGGTATTTTTCCTGAAATACCTCAATTAGTGCAATACTGCATTATGGTCACTAGACGGAGTCAAGGAAATCCAAGTATGAAATAAAATACATCCAATATTCATCACAGATGGGTGAATGCCGGTCATAAACGTTATTATTTTTTTTTAAACAGACCTCTAAGTGTTTGTGAAAGCTTACACCACAAAATGTACTCAGCAAATGAAAGGTAATGACTCCATTTTTATTTTTCTCCTGTTATCAATGGCCAACACGGTACAACACTTCATCCATGTCTTTGGTGATCTCTGATCTCCTTATGAACTCCAGGATGTACAATGCCTATCGCCAGACACCCAGGAAATTTAAGGTTTGGCATGTTGGGTATCTATTTACTTGGTGCAACCTCTGCTTTTATATTTTACTAAAAAATTGGGTCATTTATTGTGTTTTTGTGTCCCCTAAAATGAACTTTAGTGTGTTTTTTTTTTTTACAGAAATTTTATGTTTCCTAAACTTTCGTGATATCGTGTGACATAAAAAATTGGAACTACCACTATTTTATTTTCTAGGGTGTCTGCTTTCAGAAAATATATAATGTTTTTTTTTTTTTATAGAATCTTCAGGCCTAACATTTTTTTTTAACTACTTCCCGCCTAGACAGGGATTCCTTTATCCTGACTGGATGTCATGACATCCAGAAAAATAAGCCACTTGGGCACGCAGTGATTGGTGGTGCGGTGTGTCGCTCTGACACACCACATCTCCAATTTTGGTAAAAAGCCTATGATGTAGGATCTTTACCATGTGATCAGCAGTGTCCAATCAAAGCTAATCACATCATAACCAGGAAGTGCTGGTTATCGGCTTTCCTTTATTCATTCTGACAAGGCACGAGTAGAGGACAGCCAATCATCGTCTTTTCTGACAGAGTGGGATCTGCACTGATATTCAGTAGTGGTGCAAAAGGATCACCGTTGATCCAAAAGGATCACCCCCTTTGGATCGGCACACTATATGATCCACGGATTGCCGCCACGGCCATCGCATTAGGAAAGGCCGCAACTTCGGCCTAGCTCCGAAGCCGCGGCTACTTTGGTACACCCGGCGGCGGCCCTGCTCTGTTTACACCCACAGAGGAGGAGAAGCCCATGCTCGACGGGGACTGGGAGTCATACTGATGAGGGAACTGCACTGAGGGGTTGCTGTCTGTACTACTGGGGGGGAATCTGCACTGGGGGGGTTACTGTCTGTACTACTGGTTACTACTGTACTGGGGGGGTGTACTACTGGGGGGTCTGTAACCAAGGGGAGTCTGTACTGAGGTGGGGGTGTCTCTACCGATGAGGGTGTCTTCACTGAAGGAGGAGGTCTATACTGATGGAGGGGGGTCTGTACTGAGGGAAGATTATAGTTGGTGGGGGGTGACACAATTTTTTTTGCACCGGGTGACACCAACCCTAGTGACACCACTGTAGTGGGGTAGATGTGGATATTACAGTGGGGGGATGTGGATATTACAGTGCGGGGGGAGATGTGACTATTACAGTGGGGGGGATATGTGGATATTACAGTATGGGAGAAGTGGGGGATATGTGTATACTACAGTGGGGGGGATATGTGGATATTACAGTGTGGGGGATATGTGGATATTACAGTGTGGGAGATATGTGTATACTACAGTGGGGGGGGGAGAAGTGGATATTACAGGGGGGAGTAGATGTGGATATTACAATGCGGGAGATTTTTTTTGCTGATCCGAAAAATTATCCGAACCGTGACTCTGATCCGAGGAACGATCAGAACTGTGAATTTTTTGATCCGTTGCACCCCTAATATTCAGCATTGATTATCAGTACAGGCCCATCACCGATGATCACCAGTGATGTCCAGCAGTGCCCATCAGGGATGACAATCAGTGCCCACATATTAGTGTCGCCTCATAAGTGCCAATCAGTGAAGGAGATAACTTAATGTTTTACAACGTTTTATAACAGAAACAAAGAAAAACATATTTTTTTTCATTTATTTATAGCAGACAAAATAAAAACCACATTGGTGATCAAATACCACCAAAAGAAAGCATTATTTTTGGGGGAAAAAATAAAAAATATCATATGGGTACAGTGTTACATGACTGCGCAATTGTCAATCAAAGTGTGAGAGCGCTGAAAGATAAAAATTGGACTGGGCAAGAAGGGGGGTGAACGTGTCCGGTATTGAAGGGGTTAAACATGTGGGCGCAAAAATGTCTCTGGCAGTGAAAGGGTTAAAGTAAAAGTTCACCTCCGGGGAGATATATGTTCCTGCAGAGGCTCAGCAATCCGGCCCTCTGTGTGACAGCAGTGCAGCGAGAATTTCCCTGTAGCGACGTCGGCTTGTAGTTTTCAATGAACTCCCACACCGCTGCTGAGCTCTCTGGTAGATGAGGAACAAGGCGATTTTCATAAGGGACAAGGAGATTGGGACCCCGATTTTAGTCCCTTGGACAAGTAGTTTTTTCAAAAAATGTCCACACCCCTGGAACTGTTTCTTACATGATAAAGATCAGCCATGGAGTATATCTGAGGTGTATATCAGGGTGTGCTTCTTCCCCACATGAGAGCTGTGATGTCCAGCAACATTCATATACAAGACATTTCCCGCAATCAAGGCACCAATACACCTCAAGGGTTGTGTGGGATCCCTGATGTACAGAAAGACAGGACTTCAGTGAGGAACAATTCCCTCACTCAGGACAGGAATACGGATTCTTCCCAGTGTGAGATCTCTGATGTTTGTAAAGACTGGACTTATCTGAAAAACATTTCCCGCACTCAGGACAGGAATGCGGTTTCTCCCCCGTGTGAGATCTCTTATGTGTGTAAAGATTGGACTTCTGTGAAAAACATTTCCCACACTCAGGACAGGAATACGGCTTCTCCCCCGTGTGAGATCTCTGATGTTTGGAAAGATTGGACTTCTGTGAAAAACATTTCCCGCACTCAGAACAGGAATGCGGCTTCTCCCCCGTGTGAGATCTTTGATGTGTGTAAAGACTGGATATCTGTGAAAAACATTTCCCACACTCAGGACAGGAATATGGCTTCTCCCCCGTGTGAGATCTCTGATGTGTGTTAAGATTGGACTTCCGTAAAAAACATTTCCCGCACTCAGTACAGGAAAGTGACTTCTTCCCCGTGTGAGATCTCTGATGTGTGTAAAGATTGGACTTCACTGAAAAACATTTCCCGCACTCAGTACAGGAATACGGCTTCTTTCCCGTGTGAGATCTCTGATGTGTGGAAAGACTGTACTTCACTGAAAAACATTTCCCGCAGTCAGGACAGCAATACGGCTTCTCCCCCGTGTGAGATCTCTGATGTGTGTAAAGATTGGACGTCACTGAAAAACATTTCCCGCACTCAGCACAGGAATACGGCTTCTCCCCCGTGTGAGATCTTTTATGCTTATCAAGATTGTATTTAGAATGGAAACATTTCCCGCACTCAGTACAGGAAAACCTCTTCTTTGTTGGAAGGACGGCACCGTCCCTCACAGTCTGAGGTTCCTCGGCATAAGAGGAATGCGATGGTCCATCTACACTGTGTGGTGCCGGATGGACATTTGAGGTAGTCGGGTTTTCTTCTGGACTATACTGTGTGATGTCCTCATCTTCTACTTTACAGTCTGGAGACAAAGTGAGACAATCCTCTGAGGTTTTCCTCATCTCCCGTCCATCTACTAAAATAGAAATAAAAAGATTATTACTAGACATGAGCAGATTGGTTCCCCTAAACCAGGACTCCGCCCACATCAGGCAGCTTTGTCTCTGAGGATCTTACAATTACCCTCAAGGTAACTAGTAAATGGGTCCTCTGTAGGGCGGCAACTAATGATTATTTTCAGAGTTGATTTTGGACCTTAGTCAAAGAATGAGGAAACAATGAGAACTGTCTTTTATAGGAGTGACAGTGATGAGGGGATTATAGGACGAGTGTCCCCACCGCCTCTATCACTCATTACATCTTCCCAACACAAGAAGTCCTGCACTTCCTTATTTAGTCCATGATTTAGTCATGAATAACAGCAGGGCTGAGCCCCACCAGAGGTCAGAGAGTGAGGATGGGGGGAGAACAACCAAGATGAAGACTGGACTGATCCTGAGGTCCTCCATCATTGGGTTATTGACTCCTCCCTCATTATCACTTTCTGTTTAAGGTTCTTCCAAAGTCTGAGGATGTTATCACATTATTATCAACATGTAAAAGTCTGTGCTCCAATCACATCATCAGATATAAAATGTCTAGCTGGTAGAAAATGGGTGAAGTAGAGATAAGCCTATGTAATGTACAACTTATTGTATAATATACAACAGATAGGACTATATAGTATCAGAATGATGTAATGTACAACATAGAGTATATAGTGCAGGGGTCAGGAGCATGTAATGTACAATTTAGAGTATATAGTTTAAGGGTCAGGACTCATAATATTGTTATTCAGTGGAAGCCTCAATGTTTACATGAGACAATTTGCAGAGGTCCAGACAACAGACAACAGAGCAAGTAATCCTGGGAAGAGAATTGTTATGTCAGAGGTCTTGTTAGATCCAGGCATGGGTAAGGAGACACAAAGCACATACCTCAGGTGCCTAGGTCTAGTAACGCCTATGGTGAAAAATTGCAAGTTAGGCTTACCGGTAACTTGTTTTCCAATAGGCTTTCAGGACAGCCACCTGAGAGATCATGGCTCCTCCCTCCACAGGAAACACCTCCACCATACGGTCTTTAAAGGGAGGCCTCCCCTTCCACTCGTCAGTTGTTTGTAGAGACCTCCAGCCCCGGCTGCAACACATAAGTGACAGTTATTGCATAGTATTACAGCTGTATCATTATATATGAAAACCAAGGGCGGGTTACCCCTGTCCTGAAAGCCTATTGGAAAACAAGTTACCGGTAAGCCTAACTTGCAATTTTCCCAAAACGGCTTTCAGGACAGCCACCTGAGAGGACAGTCGAGACTTACCCCTATTAGGGCGGGACAACAGCCTGTAAGACCTTTCTCCCAAACGCCTGGTCGTCCGCTGTCATTAGATCTAATCTATAATGGCGGGCAAAGGTAGACAAATTTGACCAGGTGGCTGCCCTGCAGATCTGTTCGGGGGTGGCACCAGCTTTCTCGGCCCAACTTACCGCTGCTGCTCTAGTAGAGTGAGCCCGTAGATTCTTTGGACATTCTTGTCCCGAGAAAGAATATGCGTTCGTAATAGCCATTCTGAGCCATCTGGAAATGGTTCCTTTTGATGCTTGCTTTCCCTTCTTATCTCCGGAAAACAAAATAAACAAGGCGTCCGCCTTTCTAAAAATTTTTGTAACTTCTAAGTAACTCAAAACTGCCCTTTTAACATCTAGGGTATGGAATTCCTCTTCCTTTTTCCCTTTTGGATTGGAACAAAAAGTGGGAAGTACTATTTCTTGAGACCGGTTTTTGATTGAAGCAACCTTCGGCAAAAAACCTGGGTCAGGTTTCAAGACAATTCTGTCTGAAAAAATTTAACAAAAAGGTTCCCTGATAGACAGGGCTTGTAACTCGCTGATTCTCCGGGCTGTTGTGACAGCCACCAAAAAAACAGTTTTTAGCGTCAATAACTTTAAGGAGGCTGAACTCAAAGGTTCAAAAGGTTCCCTAGTCAGGGCCTGTAATACGACTGGCAAGTCCCATGATGGACAATCTTTCACTACCATTGGCCTAGAACGACTGAGGGCTTTGAAGAATCTTTTAACTAATGAATGTGAGGACACTGCCCTTTCCAAAAAAACTCCCAGAGCCGCTACTTGGACCTTTAGTGTACTGACCGGTAGTCCTTTATCGGCTCCGTCCTGCAAAAATTCAAGGACGGAGGACGTCTGCCTTACCGACCTGCCAGATGATGTACACCAAGTATTGAAAACTTTCCAGATTTTTAAATATATAGATCTAGTTACCTGCTTCCTGCTGGACAGGAGTGTTGCTACCAATCTGGCCGAGAAACCTTTCCTTTTCAGGAGCTGTTCCTCAGAATCCAAGCTGTAAGGTTTAGCTTTCCTAAGTCTTGGTGAAGCAGAGGACCCTGTAAGAGCAGATCTTGTCTTAGTGGCAGATGCCAATAAGGTTTTGTCTGCATCTGCAGTAGGGCCGAAAACCACGGTCTCTTGGGCCAAAATGGAGTGACAAGAATTACCGTTGTACCTTCCCTCCGAATCTTTGATATCACCTGAGGGATGAGTTGAAAAGGGGGGGAATGCATAACAGAGGTGAAAATCCCACACCTGTGCTAAGGCGTCCACCCCCAGTGCTGCTTTGTCCCTGGCTAGAGAAAAAAACCTGGGGGTCTGTGTATTTTCTTTGTTTGCAAAGAGATCTATCTCTGGTTGCCCCCACTTCTTTGCTAAGAGAGCAAAGACTTCTGGGTTCAACTGCCATTCCGCTTCCTGAACTAAGTTCCTGCTGAGAAAGTCTGCAGTTCTGTTCAAGGTCCCCTTTAGGTGGACCGCTGATAAGGATCGAGTATGAGACTCTGCCCAGCCTAGAATGTTTCTGGCTAGAGCCTGAAGTCCTCTGCTTCGTGTGCCCCCCTGTCTGTTTATGTAAGCCACTACTGTGGCATTGTCCGACAGGATCTGCGCATGCTGTCGCTGCACCTCTACTATGAAGCTCAGTAGAGCCAACTCTACTGCCTTCAATTCCCGCCAATTTGAGGATCTCCGTGCCTCCTCTGCGGACCATGACCCCTAAATCCAATGACCGTTTATATGGGCGCCCCATCCCCAGGAGCTGGCATCGGTCGTTATCCTTACCTGGGTTGGGAAGGACCACAACAGACCCTCTGATAATCTCCCCTGACTTTTCCACCACCAAAGACTTCTCTTGACGTTGGTGGGAATTTTCACCCGTAGGTCCAGGGACCTCTGATCGCGGTCCCAGACCTTTAACAAGAATTCTTGTAGAGGTCTGAAATGGAACTTTGCCCACTGAACTGCGGGTATTGACGAAGTTAGAGTTCCCAGCACTGACATAATCTTCCTGATTGAGATCTGCTGACTGCACTGTAAGGTTGACACAGCTTCTATTACCCTCTTTTGTTTTTCTTCTGGGAGAAAATTCCTTTGTCCCACTGAATTGATCAGAAACCCCAGAAAGCAAACTTGTTGCGAGGGGACCAAGCTCGATTTCTGGAGATTTAGAATCCACCCTATGGACTCCAAGTGAGACTGGGCCCTGACTAGATTTCTCAAAAGATCTTCTCTGGTCTGGGCAAAGAACAGAAGGTCGTCTAGGTAAGGGACCACTGAGATCCCCTCTAGACGCAGCGGAGCTAGTGCCTCTGCCATAACCTTTGTAAACACCCTTGGGGATGATGATAGGCCAAAGGGGAGAGCTCTGAACTGCAGGTGTGTCAATTTTTTCCCCTCTCTCAAAGCTAGTCTCAAGAACCTTTGGGAGCTGTCTGCCATGGGAATGTGCAAGTAAGCATCTCGCAGGTCTATTGTTGCCATGAAGCAACCCTGACTTAGTAGATTTTTTACAGAAAAAATGGAATCCATCCGGAACTTCCTGTATTCTACCGACTGATTCAGCTCCTTTAGATTCAGGATGAGTCGAAATTTTCCCGAAGGTTTCCTGACCAGGAAAACATGAGAATAGAACCCCTGGAAACATTCCTTGGACGGAACTGTCAGCACTACTCTCTGAGAAATCAGCTCCTGAATCAGGGACTTCATAGCGAGAGCCTTGGCGGGATCCTTTGGAACATTTGTTGCCAGAAATCTTCTCAGGGGTTCTTCCCTGAACTCTATTGCATAACCCCTCAAGAGTAAGTTTAGAATAAACTGGTTTGAGGTGTTGTCCCTCCACTGGGGAACGAACCTCTAGAGTCTTCCCCCTATCTGTAGCTGCGAGTCATTGGGGTTTTTCGGGGGCTGAAGGAGGACGGAAGAGTACTCCACCCCTACCTTTACCCCTTTGTGTCGGCCACTGCTTCCTTTGGTTTTGTACCTTTTTCTCTTGCCCTTGCAGACGAAAAAAACGCTTGCGGGTAGGTACAGGTTTTTTCTTTTCTGGAAAAGATTTCTTTTTGTCCGCTGTCCGGTCAAGGATAGACTCCAACTCCGAACCGAACAATAAACCCCTAGAAAAGGGTAGGCCAATTAACCTATTTTTTGAGGCCGCATCCCCTGGCCAAGTCTTAAGCCAGAGAGCCCTCCTGGCGGAGTTTGTCAGAGTCGCCGACCTCGCTGACATCCGGACAGACTCCGCTGAGGCGTCAGCGATGTAAGACACAGCAGCCGATAGGGTACCAAAGGAGTCTAAGATCTCCTGCTTCGGGGAATCTGCTAAAATGTGTGATTTTAACTGGCCTATCCAGTGTTCCAGGTTTCTGGCAACACAGGTTGTTGCCATAGCTGGCTTAAGGTTGTTCATCACGGACTGCCAGGACCTTTTTAATAGCAGATCCATTCTCTTGTCCATGGGCTCTCTTAACGTGCCCATGTCCTCAAAGGCTAGATCAGAAGATTTCGAAACCTGTGAGAACGCCGCATCCAATTTTGGGACTTTATTCCAAATGGCATCCGGACTTTCCTCGAAAGGGAACCTCCTCTTGTGTGCCCCTGAAAAAAATGGCTTCTTCTCTGGGTCCAACCATTCCTTCTTAATCATATCTGTGATTAAGGAATGTACTGGAAACACCCTGCCTTTGGTATTCCCTAAACCTGCATACATCCGGTCATGTAGGGAAAGCTCCTTTTTCTCCTCCTCTATCCCCAAAGTCGCATGAATCACCTTAACAAGGCCTGCGACCTCCTCCAGTGACAATTTATATTTTGAAGTCGACTGTGCTTCATCGTCTTCCTCAGAGTCTGAATCTACCGGCACTGACTCCTGAGAAAGATTTTGGGATATTGGGGTGAATAAAGCCTGAGCCTCGCTCAGTGACGAGTTCTGCGACCCTCCCGGCTCTTCCATGGAACTTGTTTGTTCCCCTAGGTTAGACCTAAAAGCCTGAAAGGTGGTACGGAGTTCCTCCTTAATAGTGGATATCAACTCTCCACATAAGGAAGGAGACTCTTTAAGTACGTTGCTGCACAGAGTGATTTTTTCCAAGCATCGCTAAGCTTCTCCTTGCAAACAGGGCATCTTCTCTTTGGAATCTGAGCAGAGCCTTTCCCCTGTACAGACAGATAACAAGCAAGAAAACACACGCTTAGGACGTAGTATTCAGTAAAAAAAATTCTGACACCCAGGTGCACTTAGGAAAACAACTAAAACTCCCTGTGCCCTACAAGCCAAACACCATCACCACCGTAAATTCCTATTGCTAGGCAGAAAGGAAAACAATCCCACAATGACCACAAACTAGGAGGTGGAGGGTGGGGGAAGAGGGGGAGATGGGTGAAGTAACCCCTATAGAAGAAAAGCTATCAGGTAACACAGGCACTCCCTTACCTTAGCCTTGCTGGTGCCTTGGCTTGTCCCCTTATCTGCAATATCTTCCTCCATAGGAGCGTTTGCAGCAGCGTGCTTGCTAGGACACGGTTCCAGGATTCAAAAACGCCGCTGCGCTGACCCGGAAGTCCTTCTAAAGGCACCAGGTGACCTTGCCTTCTCCCTCTGCGCATGCGCCGAAAATGACGCGCGCCGACCCGGAAGCGCGGCCTCTCCCTGTATCCAGGGCGCATCTGAGGCCCTCCCCAGACACCAGAGCCTGCAGAATGGGGAAAAGAAAAACCATAACCAGACCCCGCTCTGCCGAAAAAACGGGCCGCAACCTCCGCGCGTACAGGCTCTCCCCGAGCACGGAAGGGGAAGAAGGAGACCACTGCGCCATCGTTGCTCGAGGCAGGTGGTAAGGACACTCTCCAGAAAAAAATGTTTTGCAGTGAGAGCCTCCGTCTCCCAGGCAGACCCTGAAAGATCATGGCTCCCACCGGAGGTGTTCCTCCAGCTGGAGGAAACACAAAAAACTGACGAGTGGAAGGGGAGGCCTCCCTTTAAAGACCGTATGGTGGAGGTGTTTCCTGTGGAGGGAGGAGCCATGATCTCTCAGGTGGCTGTCCTGAAAGCCGTTTTGGGAAATTAACATTTTGCTGCCAGCTGAACCCCAGAATCTCCATAAATCCAGTCTAGAGACAAAAATTGTGTCTGCAGCACAGAGAAGGAAGATTATCCGAGAGAAATACAGGAATACAGGACAGGGAAAACAGCTCAGGAAAGTGACCAGGGGATTACAGGCTGATATCACCCAGTCCCCGCCCTACTCTGGACCAATCAGTGAGCAGTATGGGTGGAGGAATGGATTTAGTGTTAATGACCCACCTGTGCTGATCTCTGTAGGAGTGTCCTCCTCTATAAATGTCCCCGTTATTCCATCCTCCTCCATAGACTGCTGATCATCCCTCACATACCTCTCTTCTTCTTCTGATTTCACCTCAAATTCTATATCGATTGGATCTCCACTCTAAACCAAGAGAATGAGAGAATATCATCTGTAAGATATAAGCTTTATTATTGTGATATCACATATAAAATCCACACATTGTTTCTATAAGTATGTTTTATAAGCTCCGTCCCACCAACCTTGTAACAGTGAGGGATGGTGTGACCTTCCTGTGTGGAATCCCAGGAATACAGAGGGCGGGGACATCTCTCTGGTGGGTTCTTGGTATTAGGTGGCTCCATCATATCCTTGTGTCCTTCTGATAACTCCTCCATCACTCCATAATCCTCATCCTCCTCTTTATACTCTTCTTTAACATCAATATCATCATCCCCGAGGTTTCCACTCTGAATATATAATAAAACATTCATTGTAACAAACATGCTGTGTATAAATCAGAACTACCAATAATTGCCAATCATTTACCTGTTCACTAATGCCAGATGCCTGGCGGACAAGATGTGTGAACTGTTGTATGAGGAGGATTTAGATTTTGTGGGAATTTCGAAGACTTGGTTTAACAGCTCTTCTTTATTGCAGGGATAGAGAGGGTAAAATAAGGGGGAGGGGTATGCCTATATATCAAGAATAGTGTACAAGTAAATTTGAGAGATGACATCACTAAGGGAGGAGGTAGAATCCTTATGGGTAGAGCTCCAAAGGGATGAAGCTAAGGGGAAAATCATACTTTGATTATGCAGTAGGCCCCCTAACCGGCGGGAGGAGGGGGAGGCGGACCTCCTATCACAATTTGGATTAGCAGCAAGGATGGGAAGTGTTATCATAATGGGGAATTTTATTTATCCAGACGTAGACTGGGCGGAGGGAACCAAGCATTCGTCTAAGGCTCGTCAGTTCCTAAATGTCTTGCAGGACAATTTCATGGTTCAGATGGTAGATGCACCAACTAGATACAAAGCGTTACTGGGTCTACTGATTACCAACAATACAGACCTGATCACAGATGTGGAAATACGGGGCAATTTAGGAAACAGCGATCAAACGTCAATTAGATTCAGTATAAATCACACAAATAGTAAACATACGGGCAACACAAAGACACTGAATTTCAAAAGAGCCAACTTCCCTAAACTACGAACCTTGCTAGAAGATATAAATTGGGATAAAATCTTAGGAACAAAGAACACGGAGGAGAGATGGGTTTGCTTTAAGAGCATATTTATTGAGCTTGGTTACTGTTTGCATCAAAACGCATCTCATTTAAAGTCCCAAACCTCTTCTCTTTTTCAATTATCAGGGATGGAGGCATGTGTTTTCATATGCCTCATTCAAAGTCCCAACCCATGTTCTATTCATATTACAGGGATGGAGATGCGTTTTTGATACCTTTATACATATACCCTTATGCGTTTTCTCCAATGCTCTTTAGTACCATATCAATCCTAGATGGAGGCGGTGACACACACCCCAAGTCACCTGCCCTCCATCTACTCATTAGTATTTGTATGCCTCCATTGAGGAAACTATAAAAGTTTAGTTAGGACTACAGAAACGCAGAGAAATGGAGGGACCTTTTCTGAAGGCTAAATAGAAGGAAAATGGATACCAAGCGCCTTGAGGCGATTCAGTTCGCATGTGTAGCGCTATATAAGTTATTCACTCACTCACTCCCTGATCTTTGCCATATTGCAGAGTGGAAAGACTTATTCTGGCTACTCTTTTCTTCCAAATCAAGGACCTAAACAGAGCGTCGATACGAGTAAACCACCTACGGGGTATCCATTGTGGGGAATTGTGCATGATGTAACGCAGCTGCGGGCACCAAACCATGTTAATAAGGTTTATCCTTCCTATAACTGACAGAGGTAGTTTACACCATACATTACATTCGTTTGAAGTCTTTTAAACAAGGGCAAGAGATTCTCCTCCAAATAGGACAGAGGGTTCGCCGATACTTGCACACCCAGATATCTAAATGAAGAAACCACTTTGAGGGAAATTGAAATGAAATTGTCTGACCATTTAAGGGTAAAAGTACAAATTTTCTCAAATTAATGGAGAATTCCGACAAATAGCCAAAACCCTGCATTAACATCATAGCACTAGTGAGGGACACATCCGTATCCCCCAAATATAACAGGGTGTCATCCGCTAAGAGAGATATTTTCTCAGGTCCCTGCGAAACCCCTCAATAGACGGAAATGAGGTTTAATGTAGAACATTTTGTAAATAATGAATTTGGGAGGCAAAAATATGAATGCAATCTATACACTGGGGGAGAACCTCTGGGGGGAATCTAGGATTGAAAATGACCCGGTGGTCCTAGTAGATGACTCCACAATAGGGATACAACTTTTTTGTGGAAAGGAGTTTAATAAAACACGTGGCCACTCATTAAAATTAGAAGAAAAGGTTTAACCTTAAACTACGTAGATGGTTCTTTACTGTACAAGCAGCAAGGATGTAAAATTCCTTTCCACAGGCAGTGGTTTCAGCGGGGGGCATCGATATTTAAAAAAAACTATTAGATAATGACACACAACATACAGGGATATACAATGTAATACTGACATATAATCACACACATAGGTTGGACTTGTGTCTTTTTTTCAACCTCACCTACTATGTAACTATATACCTGATGATGGTGGGGGATGGTGTGACCTTCCTGCGTGGAATCCCGGGAATACAGAGGACGGGGACATCTCTCTGGTGGGTTCCCATTACTGGATCCATCTGTAGGAAACACACACACTGACTGAATACATTGTTTCTATGTGTTTATCAGATGATGGGGGATCTAGGTGGAGCCTCCGTACTGCTCTCTCCTTTACAATAAAGTCTCCTCTTACCCGGTGATGTGAGGGGCGGCTGATTGTCCATCATGACGTCCTTCCCGGCACCACTCATGTCTCCTGTCAGCAGCTCGATGATCTCTCTGATGACGTCTAGAATCTTCTTATTTCTCTATTGTATCAGGGAGGGAGGTGGTAGCAATGTGATTATCATAGGATCTCCAGACTTCACAGGAGGAAAACTCTAGATTTGAACACATATAGTAAAATCAAATGACATTCCCAGAATCCTCCTCACCTCACCAATCAGGTCCTAATTTTTATCAAAACCCCACTGGGATATAATTTACCCAGACAGGGCCCCCCACTCTGTAGGTTGTTGCAAGGAATTCTGGGACTAATAATCTTGCTTTTCTTGTGGGAGGGACATTAGGTGGAGGAGCTGTGAGGTCAGTGTGATGTCATAGGATTCTCTGATTCTGGTTGGAGGGACATTGGGAGGAGGGGCTGAAAGGTCATTGTGATGTCATAGGACTCTGTGACTCTGGATGGAGGGACATTGAGAGGAGGAGCTGTGAGGTCAGTGGGATAACATAGGGTTTGTTGTTTCTGGTTGGAGGGAGTTTGGGGGGGAGGAGCTGTGAGGTCAGTATGATGTCATAGAATTCTCTGGCTCGGGTTGGAGGGACATTGAGAGGAGGATCTATGAGGCCAGTGTGATGTCATAGATTTCTCTGACTTGGATTGGAGGGACATAGGTAGAATGAGCTGTGAGGGGCGCTTTGTGAGGTATCTGTACACACAGAGTCATTTCTCCCGGGTGCGTCCCACCTCTCCTAAATAATAGATGACCGTTGTCTTTAGGCTTTGCCAGGACACATCATATTCCTGTGATCTCCATATACTCCGGAGACTTTAGGATTTTAGGATAAATATCTGAGACTGGGATCATTATGGAGACATTCGTTTTCAGGACATTTACTACAAATTATATTTTTCCCTCTTTCTTGAATCTTATAAAATAAAGATACATATTACAATCCTCCCTAAATACACCCCCCATCTCTAATAAAGTCATATAACTGTTAGTATAGACCAGTGGTTCTCAACCTTTCTAGTGCCGTGACCCCTTGATAAAATTTCCCAAGTTGTGGAGACCCCTAACTGTAGAATTCTTGTAGCGTGGGTCGTCAGCACCCAAAGCAAGACAAGTAATTTGTGCCCCTAACCCACAGACATTTTGGGCTCCTTGAGTCCCTTCCACTCATACAGTATTAAAACCCCTTACGGTACTGAAGGGGTTAATCTAGGTCTCCACACTATATATGTGTGTATCATCATCTGCTGGAGATAAAAGACGTCGCAGTGACTATGGAGGAAGAGGACGGACATGATGGGGTTACTGGGTGTAAATAGAAAATAAGATCTTATTACCTCCTCTGCTGCCTCTTCCAGCAATGTCTTCTCTCTACTTCCTCCCGACTCACCTCTCACCTGAGACTTCCCATCTTTCATAGAGACGTTCTGTGTAGAAGTGAGATCACCACCTCGTGGAGCTCAAAGGAACTGCAGCCCTGAGAAACATCTCATGGGTGTCCGTTTATGAAGCAGTGAACAGTGGTGATCCCAGGGATCACCACTGATCACAGCCCATAAACAGTTTATGAAACAGTGATCATCGGGGGGAGAAGTGTTTGAATTTGTTCTCCCTCCGATTATCTCTACACACAGAGAAGCCTCATAGACTGACACAGTAACGGCCAGTTTATGAAGCTGCAATCTGAGAACTTCACTGGTGATCTGTGTCAGAATTCACACTCCCCGATTCACCATCTCAGAGCTGATGAACCGGGGCATGAAGAGAGAATCCCGGGGGTTCTGAGTAGGAAGGAGGAAGATTTTTAACTTCCTTCTACCTCGTTTAGACCCCCCCCCCCCAACACTGTAACTATGTCCCCCTGTAATATTTACCTGTATACATATATATATATATATATATACATACATATATATATATAATGTGTACATGTACATATATATATATAATGTGTGTGTATATACATGTATAGATAATGGGCCAGATCCACAAACAATTACGGCGGCATATCTCCAGATCCGCCGCCGTAATTTCAAATCTGCGCAGGCGTATCATTGTTTTGTATCCACAAAACAAGATACGCCGTTTTTTTGCGTAGATACGTCATCTTACGCCCGTCATCCTAAAGTTTCCAATTTACGCTGGACGCTAGGGGGGTTTCCACGTCGAATTTGCAAATGAGCTAGATACGCCGATCCACAAACGTACGTACATACGCCCGGCGCAGTGTTTTTACGTCGTTTGCGTAAGCATATGTCCGGCGTAAAGTTACCCCTGCTGTATGGAGGCGTACATAATGTTAAGAATGGACGTCGGTACAGCGTCAATTGTTCCGAAGTTTATCGCGAATAGGGCTTTGCGTAAGTTACGTTCACGTTGAAAGCATTGACTATTTGCAACGTGATTTCGCGCATGCGCAGTGGGATACCTCCGCGGACGACGCATGCGCAGTAAAAAAAAAACGTCATTTATATCGGGTCACGAATAATTTAAATAAAACACTCCCACCTCTTCCCAATTTGAATTGTGCGGGCTTACGCCGGCCCATTTACGCTACGCCGCCGTAACATAGGACACAAGTGCTTTGTGAATACGGCACTTGCCATTCTAACTTATGGCGGCGTAGCGTAAATGATATACGCTACACCCGGCAGACACTTACGCCGGGCTTTGTGGATCTGGCCCAATGTGTGTGTGTATTCATATATATATATTATGCAGGGGGACTCGTTATTTTAATTACATGCTGTCTTTCAGTGAACTGAGCGGTGATAATTTATCACTGCTCAATAAACTGACATCTCTGTATTTCTGTGAATTTCTGGTCCATTCTCCACTGTTTGAAGCGTTGGTAGATCACTTCACTTCTCCAAGGGTGAAGCGATCTTCTCCGTGAAATAAACCGCGTAATTTAACTGGTTTATATTTAAAAAGCACAGCTTCTGCTGTTAAAAGGCTATACTTAGCGTTCTGGACGAATGATGGATCTTGAGACAGATTCGTGAATTATCGTGAATAAAAACCGTGTGTTTTAATATACACACTAAAGGAATTACAGGTACATTTACAGTACAGTAATAATATCTTCAAATAAGAGTTCAAAAATAATTGAACAGTCCTTAGAATGCTTGTTAAGATGGCCGCTTGCCAATGTGTGCAGGGAAAAGTCTGTGTGTGTCCTCCTTGATGATGGTGAGAAGAAGAAGGCTGAAGTGAAAGAGGCTCCCAGCAGAAAGCTCACTTTCTTTAAATATCAAACAAACTCCTTTGTTTGACTTTCGGGCTGAAAACTAACCACTCCCACAGGGAGTGATCTAGAATGAATCAACATCTGGTTTCAATATTTATCAACTTCATCCTGAACAGTAGACTAATCAATCACTGATATTCTCCAGAGAAAATGGCTTGGCTCTTAAGGAAATGGGGGTTGAGCTAGGCTCAACATTCAGTAGATAACATTACAACAAGACATCTGGAATAAGAGTTCCATGCACATGCATATATTTACAAAATCCATCAAACCTGTCAGCTTCTGGGATTTCAAAACTCGAGTTCAAGGGATCACATCAGGAGATTATTAGCTCAAAAGGTCTCATACTCTCATTCAAGTTAAATAAGAGAAAATATATGATTTAAAAATTCTATCCGGATAGAATTTTTACATTTTAGAATATAACACTCCGCTTCATAAACCGACACACAGAGGAGAAAAATCTTCACTGTGAATGCCAGAGAAAGAAGCAGTGAATAGATTTTACCACCTTCAAGATTTCTAAGGACATACATTTTTTATTTCACTCACACAAATCTTGAAGGCAGTGATTGGTTTTCGGGGTCCCGTACGTGGCTAGGCTTCCAAAAAGTCCCACACATGTGGTATCCCCGTACTCAGGAGAAGCAGCAGAATGTATTTTGGGGTGCAATTCCACATATAAGCGTGGCATGTGTGAGAAATCTATCATTTAGTGACAACGTTTTGTAGTTTTTATTTTTTTTGGTCATTATTCAATCACTTGGGGCAAAAAAAAAAAAAATATTCCATGGACTCAACATGCCTCTCAGCAAATAGCTTGTGGTGTCTTCTTTCCAAAATGGGGTCATTTGGGGGGGGGGGTTGTGTGCCATCTTGGCATTTTATGGCCTTCAAAACTATGATAGGTAGTGAGGAGTGAAATCAAAAATGTATGCCCTTAGAAATCTTGAAGGCGGTGATTGGATTTTGGGGTCCCGTACGCGGCTAGGCTTCCGAAAAAGTCCCACACATGTGGTATCCCCGTACTCAGGAGAAGCAGCAGAATGTATTTTGGGGTGCAATTCCACATATAACCATGGCATGTGTGAGAAATATATCATTTAGTGACAACTTTGTGCAAAAAAAAATGTTTTTCATATTGCCGCAACTTGTGTCAAAATATAAAATATTCCATGGACTCGACATTCCTCTCAGCAAATAGCTTGGGATGTCTACTTTCCAAAATGGGGTCATTTGGGGGGGGTTTTGTGCTATTTCCGCATTTTATGGCCTTCGAAACTGTGATAGGTAGTGAGGAGTGAAATCAAAAATTTGCGCCCTTAGAAATGCTGAAGGCAGGGCTTGGTTTTCCGGGTCCTGTACGTGGATAGGCTCCCAAAAAGTCCCACACATCTGGTATCCTCGTACTCAGGAGAAGCAGCAGAATGTATTTTGGGGTGCAATTCCACATATAACCATGGCATGTGTGAGCAATATATCATTTAGTGACAACTTTTTGTAAAAAAAGTTTTCTTTTTTTTTTGTCATTATTCAATCACTTGGGACGGAAAAAAAAAAAATATTCAATGGACTCAACATGCCTCTCAGCAGTTTCTTTGGGGTGTCTACTTTCCAAAATGGGGTCATTTGGGGGGGTTTTGTACTTCCCTGCCATTTTAGCACCTCAAGAAATGAGATAGGCAGTCATAAAATAAAAGCTGTGTAAATTCCAGAAAACGTACCCTAGTTTGTAGACGCTATAACTTTTGCGAAAACTAATAAATATACGCTTATTGCGATTTTTTTTTACTAAAGACATGTGGCTGAATACAGTTTGGCCTAAATGTTTGACTAAAATTTAGTTTATTCGATATTTTTTACTTTTTATTATAAGAAAAATCATTTTTTCCCAAATTTACGGTCTTTTTCCGTTTATATCGCAAATAATAAAAATCGCAGAGGCAATTAAATACCATCAAAAAAAAGCTCTATTTGTGGGAAGAAAAGGACGCAAATTTTGTTTTGGTACAACATTGCATGACCGCGCAATTACCAGTTAAAGCAGCGCAGTGCCAAATTGTAAAAACACTGGGCATTTAGCAGCATATTGGTCCGGGGCTTAAGTGGTTAAACGTACACCAATATTGTGTGTATGTATGTTCTGTATATCCTTATACAGTGGAACCTTGGATTACGAGCATAATCCATTCCAGGAGAATGCAGTTCTACATTGACATGCAATGGCATGCAATATCGAGGTGGGGCCACCAGAGAGCCTCGTAAACACTCAAAAAGGGCCGAGGACACCCCGGCTGAGCTCGGAAAAATTTGGAAAGGTTCAGGAACTGAGATTTTTCAAGCATTTCCAAATTGTGTCGACCGGCTCTGCACGGCTCTGGCGCCCCCTCACCTCTTGCGAGACAACACTCACAAACCGAGTCAGGATTTTTTTTAAATACAGTGCTCATATTGCGAGACGCTCATTAACCGCGGTACTCACAATCTGAGGTTCCACTGTATATGGGGCCATCTCCACTCCCACCAAGGGGGACAGAATTATATTACTGCCTAGTCCAGCCTTTATCATCCAGAGTTCCTCCAAAGGTTTCTAGGGGGTTCTTGAGCAATAAACTATTTCTGCAAATAATAATGGTTTAGAATTAGATGAGGGAGCTTTCCCTGCACACCAAAAGGCCACTTGAGTAAAACGTAACGTATCATAAAAGGTATGTACATGACCATAGCAGGTATACCTATAGGATGAGGTCAATGCCATTATATATGAATCTGTTTTTATCTCTATGTGGTAATATTAACATCTACTAAGTTTAAATAGTGAAACTTCTCTCGATATATACACATAGACAATATGAGGGTTTTAATCTCCTCCTACATATAAGGCTCCAGGCTGTATAGAGGAGATGTAAATTCAAGGTCTACTCACCAACACCAACTGGTACCAAGAGATGGGGGAATATCTGTCTCTCCTCCCATCTGTTGGCCACATATAAAAATGAGATGAACAGAAAAAGAGAAAGTATGATAGTAAATAATGTCTTACTGAAGATATGGGCCATCTGTCTTCTGCCCTATGAAATGATCGATCTCTCAGATCTGTAATACGGGTACAACTCATCCATGTGGGCACAAATACCCACTGATGGACGAGCCCCGTATATCATCATATCCACAGAAAAAAATTTCTCTTAATCAAGACTGCATTGACACAAGGCATGGGGTGAGATATACCTTGTATATATACCTCGGGGGGTCTGTGTGATGTTTTGGTAATTATAAGTGTATGAGTATGATCTCAGGAATTAGTATGAAGACATGTCTGATGGAGGAATCTAAGGGGTCTACTTATAGAGAATTTCAGCAGCTGCAGGGAGAGACGCACAGGAGATCAGTTCTAATAATTGCCCCCCTTCCCCCACCACACTGATCACATGCTCCTGACCACCACGATTCCTCCTGCTGTCCTCTCTTATCTGTGGGGACACACGACTCTCCTCTCACATGGAGTGCAGAGCGGCGCTGTCAGTTTCCTTCAGTTTAGGTGCAGAAAACTGCAGACATGCTGCATAACCCCACACAGCTCCGCCCCGCACATCACACATGGGTTTAGGTGTGAACCAGACATAGAAAACAATTGTTATCTATGTGTCTTGCACAGATGTGCATTTCCCTAGTGCAGAACAACGCAGATCTCTGCAGATGGTGAGAATAATGACCCCGAACTCTAAACTGATGACCTGTAAAGACTTTTATAGTGTCACCGATGAGAAATGTTTCATATCACAGATTTTCATCATTACACCAGCACACACTCTTTATTTTTCTTCATTCAATAAACTTTTTATTATAATGTTACTTATAACAAGATTGCAGTCATAAAACCAGGAAATAGTAAAGGAAGAAATCCAATTGGTCAGGAAAATGACGTGTCTGGAATGTGGAGGCGGAGCCATTATTAATTTGTGTTAAAAATCTGTGACCAATGGAGAGAGGAGCTCGCCTGCTGCGCTCTGGATCTTCTCATCGCTGGGGGACCGCTGAGCACCCGTCGCTGGAGAGATCATCCCTTGCTGAATAGAAGACAACATTGGAGCAGGGAGCCACATCGAGACTGGATTACCACCCCTGGATTTTTTTTTTAATTAATAAAGGAATTTTTTCTACGGTGTCTGTGTTTTTTTTTTTAAACTATTTACACTTCCTTCGTGAAATGGTAGGGGTACAGTGTACCCCATTACCAATTCACATAGGGGGGCTGGATCTGGGGGTCCCCTTTGTTAACCACTTGTCCTCTGCCCACTGTCAAATGACGGCGGGCGGAGGACTCCATTATCCTGACATCGCCGCCGGGCACACGCGATTGCTCAGTAACTGAGCGGGGACGTGGAGCTCTGTATGTAAACACAGAGCTCCACGTCCTGTCAGGGAGAGAGGAGATCGATTGTATCCCTTGTACATAGGGACACAATCGGTCACCTCCCCCAGTCACCCCCCCCTCCCCCCACAGTTAGAACACTCATAGGACACACATTTAACCCCTTCCCCGTCCCCTAGTGGTTAACCCCTTCACTGCCAGTCACATTTATACAGTAATCAATGCATATTTATAGCATTGTTCACTGTATAAATGTAAATGGTCCCAAAAATGTCAGAAAAGTGTCTGAAATGTCCGCCATAACGTCGCAAGTCCCAATAAAAAAATCGCAGAGTAGTAAAAAAATAGTAAAAAAAAAAAAAATGCCATAAACTATCCCCTATTTTGTAAACACTATAAATTTTGCGCAAACCAATCGATAAACGCTTATTGAATTTTTTTTTTACCAAAAATATGTAGAAGAATACGTATCGGTCTAAACTGAGGAAAAAAATATTTTTTTTAATATATTTTTTGGGTTATTTATTATAGCAAAAAGTAAAAAATATTGCATTTTTAAAAAAATTGACGCTCTATTTTTGTTTATAGCGCAAAAAAAAAAAACCGCAGAGGTGATCAAATACCACCAAAAGAAATCTCTATTTGTGGGAAAAAAAGGACGCCAATTTTGTTTGGGAGCCACGTCGCACGACCGCGCAATTGTCAGTTAAAGCGACGCAGTGCCGGAAGCTTAAATTTTGTCTGGGCAGGAAGGGGGTGTAGGTGCACAGTAGGCAAGTGGTTAAAGTGGTCTTCCAGATTCTGATAAGCCCCCCCGCTCGCAGACCCCCACAACCACCGGCCAGGGTTGTGGGGATGAGGCCCTTGTGGGCATGTGACCTGGTGCGGTTCAGGAGGGGGGCCGCACTCTGTCCCCCCCTCTTTTCTGCGGCCGGCCAGGTTAACGTGCTCGGATAAGGGTATGGTGTTGATTTTTGGGGGAACTCCACGCCATTTTTTTTTTTAATCTTTGGGTGGAGTGCCCCTTAAAATCCACACAAGAAACGATAGAGGGCGCCACTGGGACTATATAAGAAAATATTCACTCGTGGTGACTAAGTGATTAGTTAGGAGTATTAGAACAATGGAACAACAATAATAAGGTCTATGTGTCTAACAATAATTAGTAGGTGATAGTAATAAATGAACAAAGGTACGTCAACCTAGAATCCCAAACATATACATAAAACAAATAATAATAATAGGATGTCAGGAAAATCTTCTTATGGAACAATGGTTGGAAAGAGTCCGTGCACAATTATAGCAGGATTGTGATGTGCTGATTCTGGGATGTGCAAGAGCCTTCACCAATTGAATAATTCGTGTTCCACCTCAGGTGCTGGGGAAGTGCTAGATGCTTACCAGATGATTAGACCTCTCTTTTAAAAGTAGGTCTGATGGGCAGGTCAGGATAAGTGCCTGAACACTAGGGGCATGCTGGGTCACGTAGTTCCACAATACTAGCAGGTATGCTCATAGATGCATGGAAATATGAATGAGAAATATCATGGTACAATAACGTTTTATTAAAATCAAAATAAAAATGCACACACAGCCGAATGGCCTCCTACCCCAGCTAGTGCCTGCCTGGCACTGGGAGTATAGTGTGTCACAGCTCCTATCTCCAATGAACCACCGAAGGTTGTAGGTAGCAGACAGGTCCGGGCTTGGTAGGCTCAGGTAGGCTCAGACGGAGGGCTTGTAAGCCGTGCAGGATGCCAGAGAAAAAGCCGCCGACATATGTTTCGCACGTTGTGTAAGTAAGAAAGACGCACAACGTGCGAAACATATGTCGGCGGCTTTTTATTTTGATTTTAATAAAACGTTATTGTACCATGATATTTCTCATTCATATTTCCATGCATCTATGAGCATACCTGCTAGTATTGTGGAACTACGTGACCCAGCATGCCCCTAGTGTTCAGGCACTTATCCTGACCTGCCCATCAGACCTACTTTTAAAAGAGAGGTCTAATCATCTGGTAAGCATCTAGCACTTCCCCAGCACCTGAGGTGGAACACGAATTATTCAATTGGTGAAGGCTCTTGCACATCCCAGAATCAGCACATCACAATCCTGCTATAATTGTGCACGGACTCTTTCCAACCATTGTTCCATAAGAAGATTTTCCTGACATCCTATTATTATTATTTGTTTTATGTACCGTATTTTTCGGACCATAAGACGCACCTGACCATAAGACGCACCTAGATTTAGAGGAGGAAAATGAGAAAAAAAAATATTCTGACACAAATGGTCTACTGAAATATTTATTAAAATGATGGAGGGGGGGCACTGATCTCTGTATGATGGAAAAGGGGGGCAGTGTCCCCCCTCCATCATCATACATGGATCAGTGCCCCCCCTCCATCATACAGGGATCATTGCCCCCCTCCTCCATCATACAGGAATCAGTGCCCCCCCCCCCTCCTCCATCATATTCATGGTGTGCCCCCATCCAGCCTGTCTTATGTAATACAGCCGGCCTGTGTGTCAATTGTGAGCCCATATCCGTGGTGTGCCCCATCCAGCCTGTGTTATCTAATATCTAATACAGCCAGCCTGTGTCTCCGTTGTGAGCCGTCGCCATATCCCGCAGCTGCTGCGGCATGTGAGGGGTTAATACGAGTCAGCTATAGTTGTGTACAGCAGCTCTTGGTCTAAAAGCGGCGCATGTGCAGTAGCGTCATCGGCGAGCATCTTACGCGGCGCAACACAGTGACGTTGTGTGGGCGTGCACTGCAAAGCTTCCTGGTGTCTACAATGGCTGCTCCCTGTCCCTACTATGTACCGTACCATACTGCTGGGAAAAAGATGCCGCAGACTAGTCTGACACCACCCGCCGTGAGCTCAAGCTGATCGCGCTGGCTGCCTGCTCTCTGCGGACATGCTGTCTGACTACCGGTATGTTAAAAGGCGAATTCGCAGGGGATGGGGGCCTTGGACATTCAGTATTCGGACCATAAGACGCAGGCAGATTTTCCACCATATTTTTGCAGGAAAAAAGTGCGTCTTATGGTCCGAAAAATACGGTATATGTTTGGGATTCTAGGTTGACGTACCTTTGTTCATTTATTACTATCACCTACTAATTATTGTTAGACACATAGACCTTATTATTGTTGTTCCATTGTTCTAATACTCCTAACTAATCACTTAGTCACCACGAGTGAATATTTTCTTATATAGTCCCAGTGGCGCCCTCTATCGTTTCTTTTATTTATCACTTCTTATAGTCACATACTATATCACTGAGGAGCAGCACAGTTTATTATCTTCACATTAGTGGCGATCACTAATTATTTGGTTGTGGCGCGGAATACACATTTTTTCCTTTGCAAAATCCACACAAGACCTGAAGGGTCTGTTATGGATATTTGGGGGGAACCCCACGTCATTTTTTTTTTTTAAATTGACTACGAGGTTCCCCTTAATATCCATATCAGACCTGAAGGGCCTGTTAATGGAATTTGGGGGGACCCCCACGCTTTTTTTCTTTTATTTTTTATGAATGAATCATCTCTGAATTGCCAGAGCCGACAATTCATTATACCCGCAAAGCCGGTTTTAAATGCCTTTTTTTCTTTCAGAAATGACACTTTGTGCAGGGACAGTTCTATGTACGAGAAACATGCGCTTTTTCACATGCTGACTTTACACCCCCCCAGGTACGAAATTTAAAGTAATATTACACTTTTATTGTTTCACTTTTAGCATTACTAAATTCACTGCTCCCGAAAAAACTGCCGTTTTTAAAACTTTTTTTTGCATTGATACATGTCCCCTGGGGCAGGACCCGGGTCCCCAAACACTTTTTAGGACAATAACTTGCATATTAGCCTTTAAAATTAGTACTTAAGATTTCTCCCATAGACTTTAACAGGGTGTTCCGCGGCTTTTCGAATTGCCGCGAACACCCCTAATTGTTTGTTGTTTGCCGAACAGGCAGTGTTCGAGTCGAACATGAGTTAGACTCGAACTCGAAGCTCATCCCTAGTAATGACATTTTAATTTTTATACTGCTATCAATGGCCAACACGGTACAACACTTCATCCATGTCTTTGGTGATCGCTGATCTCCTTATGAACTGTTTCTTACATGATGAAGATCAGCCATGGAGTATATCTGAGGTGTATATCAGGGTGTGCTTCTTCCCCACATGAGAGCTGTGATGTCCAGCAACATTCATATACAAGACGTTTCCCGCACTCACTAATATACCTCGAGGGTTGTGTGGGATCCCTGATGTACAGGAAGAAAGGACTTCATTGAGGAACAATTCCCTCACTCAGGACAGGTCAGTGGCTTCTTTCCCGTGTGAGATTTCTGATGTTTGTTAAGATTGGACTTCTCTGAAAAACATTTCCCGCACTCAGGACAGGAATACGGCTTCTCCCCTGTGTGAGATCTCTGATGTGTGTAAAGACTGGACTTCTGTGAAAAACATTTCCCGCACTCAGAACAGGAATACGGCTTTTCCCCTGTGTGAGATCTCTGATGTGTGTAAATATGGGACTTCACTAAAAAACATTTTCCGCATTCAGGACAGGAATATGGCTTCTCCCCCGTGTGAGATCTCCGATGTGTGGAAAGATTTGACTTCTGTGAAAAACATTTCCCACACTCAGAACAGGAATACGGCTTCTCCCCTGTGTGAGATCGCTGATGTCTGGAAAGAATGGACTTCACTGAAAAACATTTCCCGCACTCAGGACAGGAATACGGCTTCTCTCCTGTGTGAGATCTTATATGCGCATCAAGATAGGATTCAAAGCGGAAGCACTTCCCGCACTCAGTACAGGAAAGCCTCTTCTCTGTTGGAAGGACGGCATCGTCCCGCACAGTCTGAGGTTCCTCAGGATAAGAGGAATACGATGGTCCGGCACCGTCCCTCACAGTCTGAGGTTCCTCAGGGTAGGAGGAATACGATGGTCCATCCACACTGTTTGGTGCCGGATAGACATTTGAGGTAGTCAGGTTTTCTCCTGGACTATACTGTGTGATGTCCTCATCTTCTACTTTACAGTCTGGAGACAAAGTGAGACAATCCTCTGAGGTTTTCCTCATCTCCCGTCCATCTACTAAAAAAGAAATAAAAAGATTATTACTAGACATGAGCAGATTGTTTTCCCTAAACCAGGACTCCGCCCACATCAGGCAGCTTTGTCTCTGAGGATCTTACAATTCCCCCCTCAAGGTAACTAGTAAATGGGTCCTCTGTAGGGCGGCAACTAATGATTATTTTCAGAATTGATTAGTTATTGTTTCGATTAATTGGATAAAAACCTGAAAAAAATGTTGGTGTATAATGGAGTTAATATCCTTGAATATCTATATACAGTGGTAAATATAAATATCCAGATATATAGTTGGATATTTAATCCACTCTGAGAATAACAGACAGATAGATGTATTATTAGCGGGGGAATCTGCTACATATCACAATCAGAGATCATCATGCATCATGTTTTGCAGATGATCAGACAGGAGTGTAATATAATATGATGGATGACAGACTCCGTTGTCAAGAGTAGGTGGGTACAAGCTACCTGCACCTGATGTCACTTATGATGAATGGACGAGTGTAGATAGAAAATTCCACTTGCTTTTAACATTCAATTATAAAATGAATGTAACTTCTGAGTAAAAACCACATCCACCATGTGAGGCCGACTCTTCCCAGCTCACCTCATGTCCGTGAGTTTGCCCATTCAATCGCATTCGACATCGCAAGCGCATTGCGGCTTCTTCATTTGTGGTCTTCGTCGGCGGTTCCCGCTTATTGTCGCAGGTAGTATTCAAACCTTTTTGTATCATGTGCAATCTTGCAATTAGTTATGCTTCCTATTCTGCATTTCTTTTGTAAAAAAAAAACCTGCCCCTGAGTTATTGCTCATGTTCCAACATCATTCGGCACAGGCTTGGTACATTTGTAACTTCCTCCTGCCAAACATACGATTCATGTGTACATCCAAGCCTTCGAGTCACTGGGAGTCGTTGTCTGATATCACTTGCCACAGGCTTCACTGGTTATAAAATTCACTGTCCATGGTTGCTGTCTCATGTATTTGGAGATTAGCATGTATTGTTTGTATGGGTTCTTTGGCAGATTGAGGTGCTAATTGGACCCACCTGGTGCCTTGTCTGCACTTGATTAGCCTGGGGGATGGGTGGTTGGTAGGTGTTCGGTTTCAAAGCAATGGGTAGCATACACATTCTTATCGGATTCATTTCATGCATTTTACAACCGTTTTGTATCAATCATTTCCCTTTATAACCGTTTTGTATCAGATACATTGCATACTTTCTACCGTTGCCATTCGTGCGTTTTATTTTCCCTCAGCGGAACTTACAAAATGGTTTGTACATGTTTCTTCTCCCTCATTTATTTACCAAAGTTATTGCCTGTGCATCATGCATGGCACCACACCACACTCTTCGGATGTGTTGCACACCCACTCCAGTCCAAAGCAAACCCAGTCGCACGTTCACTGCCCCAGGTAGGATTCGTTAGTTCGTTTGTCATGTCGAATTCGTGGCCACTCATGGTGTCACACGTACCATATGTTCGGTTCCCGCAGTGGAGCTTACAAAGCATTCGTACGCACTTCTCGCGTTCTATTTTCTTTTTTTTATTGTTTTTATTGAGATTTTTCAACAAGACATACAGACACAAACTAACAGAGAGTACCATGGCACAACACCATGTCTCTCGCGACCAACATGGTCGCAACATTGATAACTCACCTAACATAGGTGACTGCCTACCAAACATATCCCCCACCTCCCCCCCCCTCCCATGACCCCTCAACTCAGTTCACCACCATTTCGGCGTTAGTACATGTAAAAGGAGAGTCATACCCTAAAATTTGGTAACACAGACAGTTATTAGCTCCTGTATATAGCAGGCAACTCAGTACTTAGACCATGCTCCCACCATGCGTGAGATTCGAAGAAGAAATCAACCCGGCCTCCCCTCCATCGCTACAGCATAAGAACCCCCATCTGTGCCACACGTAAGTTGAGTAGTTCAGGATTGAAACCCCCGTTCAGCCTTCCACTTTATCCTGCAGTGACGTTTGCATCGAACCAGGTCGCGTTCTATTTTCTACACCAAACCTCGTTGTTTTGCCCCATGCACGGAATCATGCTACACCTTCCCGATATGTTTCACTCCAGCCACAGTCCGCCGCAAACTCACTCGCATGGCCCACTGTCCCAAGTAAGATTTGATAGGACATAAAGAATGTAATAACAATTTGCTACCATTTGTTGCTACCATATTGTTTGTTAGTGGCCCCTATGGAACCTACAAATCAAACGGACGTTGTTTCTATCTTTTCTCAGTAACCCAATTCTTATTGATTGAGACCTTGCAACCATGCAAATCATCTCAGCAGCCTGACACCCTTGTTAAGACCCTTGCAACACATGACCCTTACAAAAACGCAATTTATATATATGTATGTATATGTATGTATATATATATATATATATATATATATATATATATATATATATATATATATACGCAAAAAATAAATACTTTGCCACCACACAGCAACCTGACACCTGTTGAGACCATTGCAACCACGCAAAATCGTCTCAGCAGCCTAACACCCTTGTTGAGACCCTTGCAAACGCAGTAGCGTCTCAGCAGCCCCACAGTCATGGAGACCCTTGCAACCACGCAATACCATCTCAAGCAACCTCCCACTCGTTAAAGACCTTTGTGATCACGCAGTCTCGCCCCAGCAACCTGGAATTCATTGAGACCCTTGCAGCCAGACAAATCATCTTGGGCCTCATGTACACTGCTGTTGGTAAACGGACGTTTAGGAACAGTTTTTTTTCAGCTGCCCCTGATCTCTCCTCTGTTATCTTATCAGTACATGTACACAAAAGTAGGGGGATAGGGTGGGACTTTAGATGGTGCATATGATAGGAAACTACCACAGGCCTCCATCCCTGTATATGAATACAAGGGGGGGAGGTTTTGGGACTTTAAATGAGATGCGTTTTTAGCAGTATGCGATTAAATATATATCTATGGAATATAAAAAATCAAGTTTTCATAGTAAGCAGGCTCAAAATTACCAAACAAAAAAGCACTAAACCAAATGAATCTGTCTAGCTGAATGCTTTTAAAAACAGAGGTTTAGTTGCATGCATTTGCAAATACCTGTAGTAAGCTGCAGCGCCAACGTCAAGACACCTCATGTGCTGCAGTCCTAACTGTGAATTTTAAAGTCTCCTACAAAGGAGCACAGGTGTGCTAATCAATAGATAGAGGGCATGTGATCTAAGCCCGCCACCTACCTATAGTTTGTCTGGCAAAAAAGAGCATTGAAAAAAACAGAAAAAATGCAGGAGAGGAACCCTGCAGCACATGAGGTGCCTTGACATCTGGCGATGCAGCTTACTACAGGTATTTGCAAATGCATGCAACTAAACCTCTGTTTTTAAATGGATACAGCTAGACAGATTAATTTGGTTTAGTGCTTTTTTGTTTGGTAATTTTGAGCCTGCTTACTATGGAAACATTTTTCATGTTCCATAGATATATATTTAATAGCATACTGCTAAAAACGCATCTCATTTAAAGTCCCAAAACCTTCCCCCCTTTTATCAGTACATCTACACAGGATCATTTATAGTCGTTTCTAGGCAGTTGAGTTTAGAAACCTTGCCGGAAAAAAAAATGGGTTCAGACAGATGTTCAGAGGCATTCGAAACACCAATGCCTGTAACAGCTTGTAAACATTGCCAGACACCAGCATTGCATTCACAGTCGTTTAAAAAAAAAAAAAAAACAGGGAATGTTGTCTCAGCAACTTGACACTCATTTGAGACCCTTGCAAAATGTAATATCATCTCAGCTACCCCACACTCGTCTAGACCTTTGCAACCACACAATCTCGTCTCAGCAACCTGACACCCGTTCAGACCTTTGCAGCCATACAAAGTCGTCATAGCAACCTGACACTCATTTGAGAACATTGCAAACGCAGTATCGTCTCAGCAACTTGACACCCATTCAGACCTTTGTAGCCATACAAAGTCATCTCAGCAGCCTGACACTCACTTGAGACCATTGCAAAACGCAACATCGTCTCAGCAACCCCTCACTTGTTGAGACCCTTGCAACTACACAATGCCATCTCAAAACAAACCTCATAATCATCGAGACCTTTTGCAACCACGCAATACCGTCTCAGCAAACCAGACTGAGACCCTTGTAACACCCTTGTAGCACGCAATGCTGTCTCAAAACAAACCTTCATACTCAGAGGCCCCTGCAACCACACAATATCGTCCCAGCAACCTGACACTCACGGACACCCTTGCAAACGCACAATATTGTCTGCAGTAGTATAAAACACTTTGCAGCACACACCTATGTGCAAACCCAAATACAAACTAAACTTGCAAACACACCTCAGTGACAAACAATCAGCCACACAAACACACAGTGGCACCCAGTTGGCCAGTTATCTTCAGTGGCACGCGGGCCACTCATCTTTTCTCTGTCTTTTTCCCTGAGGTTAGTTCAGGTTTCCATCCAGCACCAGCGAGGGCACATTGGCCAGCGAGTGCATGTATATTGCCTTGTTGAGCACTTGTGTATTGTCTTGATCCAGTCCAAGTTCTCAAACTAGACCAAGCATCAGTAGCAGACTTAGCTATGTAAGACAACTTCCCCGCCTGATTTAAATGCTGTTTTATCTTCATCCCGGCGGTGTCAGCCGAGCCACCACAGACTTTTGCGGCCATTTTTTGGCTGCCACTGGTTCTTCAAACAGTGGCCCCCAGAAACTCTCTTACATTTGTGCTTCACCCAGACTTCATCACGCCTCGTGCTGTACCCCATCGTAGCAGCTGCCCAGGTCTGGGGCCACACTTGAACAGGACAATCAGGCCGACATCATCAATTAAGGTAGATCTAAGTCACTCCCCATCAAGTCCAACCTGCGCAGGCTCACGCAGCTGTCACCAGTTGATATCTTATGTAGACATATTCCAGGAAAATGCAAAAATCGCAGCTGAAGTGCTGTCCTGTTCCAACCTTACTTTGTTTTTTCCAGCAAGAGCCTTGAGCCGACCCATCAACTATCCCTGTCCAACCCTGGTCATTGCTGACGATGGACTGAAGTTGCATTTCACCAATGCAACCCAGCTTATTAACCACTTCTTGGCATGCAACACACTGAATGCCTATCGCACTGCTTGGAACACTAACCGCAAAATTTTGGCCCCTTGTCCCGTAGCAGCAATAGGCTACGTTAGACACGTCCTAGCCTTTATATCGTATTGCCACATGCAGCTTACCCTTTCTCACAATACTATCATGCCCTATCTAGATGGCGTCCAGCATTTCCTGTCCCTGCAGGACCCCAGGAAACCGTCAGTATTCTCAAGTCCATACAGTCAAGTACCTCCTACAGGGCATACAGAAGCACCAACCTGTAGTCAGTGGCAAGCACCTACCTTTCCAGAGTGCCCTCTTTAGGGACATGTCTGAATTCTTACTCGTTCCCTGTTTAGGGCTTTGTCCAGCCTAGTCACCCAAAGAGCCATCTACCAGGCCTTCTACGGTTTCCTACGACCTAGTGAATTTACAGTCAGCGGCTCCGGCAGTCAGACACTACCCTCGACGCCACCCGACTCGCTTTAGAACCACTACACTCTCACAGTCTGCAAACGCAACAAACCAGCCCCGCGGGTTGACATCAACCTGTTTCAGACTAACAACGCCTGATGCCCAGTGACGGTGCTTGACCGGCTACTGCTCCATCTACCCAGCCAATCTGATGGTAGCTCGTTGCTACCCTTTTTTAAACCAGCTCCCTGAGTGGCAGCCAGTGTGTCAAGCATGTCAGAATCCTCCTAAGTAACTTGGGCTTCAAACCCCATTCAGTTCTCCCGACATTCTTTCCGAATTGGCGCAGCCTCAGCTGCCTCCCAACAGGGAGTACCAGACCACGTAATCAAGATACCAGGTCTATTTATGTTGTAAGTCTTGTCACGTGTTTATGTGATCCACATCTCTCTCGGTCAGAGGGTATTAGTTTGAATATTCTCATCCAAAAATAGATCCGTGTATGACCAGCATAGGACATTTAGTAGCAGCAGCATAATTTTTTTTCATCATATGTTATGATGAGGAAAAAAAAAAAAACTCCTTTATAACTCAACATTTTAAGTTCAGAGCTACTAGCCAGGCCTTGAAGCTGATCTTTTTTTGCCATTATATTTTTGAAAGCATATCAAATGAGTTACTCACTTCTCTGCCGTTTCTAATCATCCGCACAGTGATTCCTTCTGGAATCATAACTTTTATTTTGTCAGGAAAGCCGTTTCCATTTTGCTTGTGGGCATGAAGCCGTCAAGCACTTACTTCCTTGTTTTGGTGAATGCTGAACTCCCAGCATTCACTGCCTCTCGATCCTGCACATGCTCAGTTCCGTGGCCGCCATCTTGCTACACCCCATACTCCTGCACAGTAATGATAGTGATAAGGGGGCAAGCGGACATATTGTTACACCCACCGGAGTTTTAGACTTCAGTTATTTTAAACACAATACTGTATTTAAGCATATAAGCTCCGTTTTGTGTTGAAAATAACTGTGAAATCTAAAACTCTGGTGGGTGTAACAAGATGTCCGCTTGCCCCTTCTCACTCTATCATTACTGTGCAGGAGTGTGGGGTGTAGAAAGATGGCGGCGAGGCTCCGCAATGACTCCGGGGAGCAATGAGAAAAGCTCCCAGGAAGGATATGACGCACTACCCGCAGAAAACCCGTAGAAAACCTGCATACTAGGGGAAAGGAACCTGAGTGGCAGATGCTGTAATCAAAAGGTACTGTCACAGGAAAAAAGAAAAACTTCTGTTTTGTACTGCATTAGAGTATGCTATTTGATTAAACAAATGTTTAAAATAGGGTGGAGCTCCGCTTTAAGTGTTTCCCTGCCCCGCCCTCATAAATTATCTCATGAAATGACACTTAAATGTTTTATGCAGAATTAAGTTACAAAAAAAGGGATTTTTAATAACAGCTTACCTGTAAAATCCTTTTCTTGGAGTACATCACGGGACACAGAGCGCATAGTCATTACATATGGGTTATATGGGTACCTTCAGGTGTGGACACTGGTGTAATCAACTTCACAGGAAGTTCCTCCCTATATAACCCCCTCCCACTGAGAGTGCTTCAGTTTTGTAGCAAGCAATTTCTCTGAGGTTACACAATGTTCCCAAAAAGAGGGGTGGGAGCTCTGTGTCCCGTGATGTACTCCAAGAAAAGGATTTTACAGGTAAGCTGTTATTAAAAATCCCTTTTTCTTGATCGTACATCACGGGACACAGAGCGCATAGTCATTACATATGGGATGTCCCAAAGCAATGCTCCATGAAGGGAGGGAGACCGTAAGGCCAAAAATAGCCAAACAGAAACTATATCAGGAGGTAAAATAGCTCCACCAACAGAAAAAAAGGGGGCGTGAACCGGGCCAGAGGATTCTATACTGCTGCCCGTAGGACCGCCTGCCCAAATGCTGCGTCCGCAGCCTTTGTGACGTCCAACTTATAAAATTTAGTAAACGTATGTACGGAAGACCAGGTTGCCGCTTTGCAAACCTGTGCCATAGAGATCTGATGGTGTGCCGCCCAGGAGGCACTCATGGCCCTCGTAGAATGGGCTTTAACTGATAAGGGAGGTGGAACGCGCTTCAGACCATAGGCCTGAAAAATCAGCTGCTTAATCCACCTAGCCAAGGAAGACTTGGCAGCCGGCTGACCCTTCTTGGGGCCATCCGGAAGAATGAAAAGCACATCTGTTTTCCGAATCTTTTCTGTAGCCTTGAGATAAACTCTCATGGCTCGGACTACATCCAAAGTATGAAGCAATCTTTCCTCTCTGGACTGGGGAGTAGGAAAGAAGGATGGTAGGACTAGGTCCTGATTCAAGTGAAAACTGGATATGACCTTAGGAAGGAAAGAAGGCTGAGGCCGCAGAACCACTCTGTCCTTATGCAGAATAAGGTACGGTTCCCTGCAAGACAAGGCTGCCAGCTCGGAGACCCTTCTGGCCGAAGCCATAGCCACCAAGAAAACCAACTTTCGGGTTAGCAGCACAAGAGGGATTTCTGCCAGAGGTTCAAACGGCTGCTTTTGTAAAGCTGACAAGACCAGATTTAAATTCCAGGGGCAGAGGGGAGCTCTAATAGGGGGATTTACATGCAAGACCCCCTGCAAAAAGGTTTTCACAAGCGAATGTGTGGCCAAAGGCCTTTGAAACCATATCGATAAGGCAGACACCTGCCCCCTTCGAGTACTAAGAGCCAACCCCTTGTCAACGCCAACCTGGAGGAATCGCAAGATCCTGTCAATAAAAAACTTGCGAGGATGGCCTCCTTGAGACTCGCACCACTCCACATAGGTTCTCCAGACTCTGTAATAGATATTTCTAGAGACTGGCTTTCTAGCTTGAATTAACGTAGATATGACTTGGGCAGAGAGGCCTCTGCCCTTAAGAATTAGAGATTCAGCCGCCAAGCCATCAAATTTAGCTGCTGTGAAGCATGGTGGTAGATCGGGCCCTGAGACAGCAGATCTGGGCGCAGGGGGAGTGGCCACGGTGCCCTTACTGACATCCTCACGATGAGTGCGTACCAAGCCCTTCTGGGCCAGGCTGGGGCCACCAGGATCACCGGCCTGCGCTCCACCCTGATCCTTCGTAGAAGGCGGGGAATCATCTGTAGTGGAGGGAACGCATACAGGAGAGAAAACTGGTGCCAGGGGCAACCCAACGCATCGGTCCCGTAGGCCGAGGGGTCCCTGGCTCGGGATACGAATTTGTCCAATTTCTTGTTGAATCTTGTTGCCATGATGTCCACATCGGGAACTCCGAATCTTTGGCAAATCTCTTGGAATACCTGGGGGTGAAGAGACCACTCTCCCGGGAGTAACTGTTGACGACTCAAAAAATCTGCTTGAGAATTGTCTATCCCTGGGATGAACACTGCTGAGATGCAGGGTACATGGGCTTCGGCCCATGCAAAAATTAGGCTTACTTCCCTTTGAGCCGCCAGGCTCTTTGTGCCCCCCTGGTGGTTTATGTATGCCACCGCCGTGGCATTGTCGGACTGTATCCTTACTGGCAGACCCTGCAGGGGGAGAGTCCAGGTGACCAGGGCCAACCAAGCAGCTCTGATCTCTAGGACATTGATGGGAAGCAGACTTTCTGCCTCTGACCACTGTCCCTGCTGGGTCCGTTTTCCTAAGATTGCCCCCCAACCTGTTAGGCTGGCATCTGTGGTTACTATTTTCCACGAGATGGGGCAAAAGGTTTTCCCTTTTGATAATTTTTGAGGGATCAGCCACCAGTACAGGCTGCGCCTGACTTCTGGAGAAAGAACTAATGGACGGTCTAATGCCTGTATGGACTTGTTCCAAGCAGAGAGAATAGCTGCTTGCAGAATTCTGGTATGGATCTGGGCATAGGGCGCTGCTTCGAAGGCGGCCACCATCTTCCCCAGCAGTCGCATGCATAGGCGAATAGTCGGCTTCTTTTTGCCTAAGACTATTTGAATCGTTTGAATCAACGACCTGATCTTCTCTTGAGGTAAAAATACCCTCTGGCATTCTGTATCTAACCGAAAGCCTAGATATTCCAACTGTCTTGTGGGTTGTAACCTTGATTTTTCTTGGTTCACAATCCACCCGAACTCTTCTAGATGCCGCACTGTGCGGACTACTGCATGATTGAGGTTGGAAGCTGAACTGTCGATAACCAGGAGATCGTCCAGGTATGCTAGGACCAAGATGCCTTCTGTCCTTAGGACGGCTAGTACCGGGGCTAACACCTTTGTGAATACCCGTGGAGCTGTTGCCAACCCGAAAGGGAGGGCTATGAACTGGTAATGACTTTGGTTTATCGTAAAACGAAGAAACTTGTGATGTGCTGGGTAGATCGGCACATGCAGATATGCATCCTTTATGTCTATAGATGCTAGAAAGTCGCCCTGATGCAGGCTGGCTGTCACTGAACGTATGGAGTCCATAAGAAAGGTCTGAATCCTTAGAAAGCGATTTAGGCGTTTGAGGTCTAATATAGGCCTGACGTCGCCATTGGGTTTTGGTATAACAAAAAGGTTGGAGTAGAATCCCAGACCCCTTTCTTGGGTTGGTACTTCTACAATTACTCCTTGGAGCAAGAGGCGATCCAACGCCTTTACGAGAGAGGCCCTCTTTAACGGGTCGCTTGGAAGACTTGACCCCTGAAAATGAGGAGGGGGGATTTCTCGAAACTCTAGTTTGTAGCCTGAGGCTACTACGGACCGAACCCAAGAGTCGGGAATTCTGGCCTTCCAGACTTCGGAGAAAAACTGAAGTCTTCCCCCCACCCAAGAGAGTGGGGGCGCCCCTTCATGAATCTGATTTGATGACTGGTTTAGCCGGCTTGCGAGACCAGGGCCTCTTGTTTGCCGCGGCTTGTCCCTGTGGGCGGCTATTAACTGCTGAACGCCCGGGAGGCCGTCGATACTGACGGGAAGTCGAAGGGCCGAGCCTGCAATGGCCTGTCGTTTAAACGTGGGCCCACGCGGTCTTTTCTTGACCGGTAAGGAAGTACTTTTTCCACTTGATATGGTGTGGATATATTTATCTAGGTCTTCCCCGAATAGTCTTCCCCCATGAAAGGGAAACCCTGCTAAAAGCTTTTTGCAGGGTGCCTCTGCTGACCAGTTCTTTAGCCACAAAAGACGACGCATGTGAACCATCAGTAGAGATGCACGGGATGCCTGTTGGATGGAGTCCTTAATAGCATCTACTGCAAAGCAGAGAGCCCTAGGGAATTCTGCTAATTCATGAGTATGCTGAGCCGGCATGTCCTTTAATATATGTTTTGCCTGATCCTTCAGGGCCTGACAAACACCAATGGCTGCTACTGCTGGCTGAACCATGGCACCTACTGAGGTGAAAGCTGCTTTCAGTAGGGTCTCGAATTTCTTGTCGACCGGATCCTTGAACATATGGACATTTTCAACCGGACAAGTCAGGGATTTATTCACGCAGGAAATGGCTGCGTCCACTGTAGGGAGAGCCCATTTCTTTACATATTCCTCTTCCATAGGGTAGAGAATAGAGAATCTTTTAGGAGGGACAAAGATTCTATCAGGTCGAGCCCAATCCTGGTAAATCACGTTCCGCAGAAGGGGGTGCATTGGAAAAGATGCACAAGTTAATGGAGCCTTTAAAGACCCCAATGAGGATACCTCCGGGGCTACTAGTTCTGGCACTGGAAGTTTAAAGGCAGTGCGAACCATATCTGTCAAAGACTGGATCCACAGGCCCTCCGCTTGAGAGGCCGAAAAATATTCATCTATAGTGGAATTTTCCCTGTCTGAACCGTCGGGACTTGGGTCTGCCTGATCCCCTTGTGGGTCCCGTTCCTCTGAAGAGGAGACCTCCGCATCTGAAAACCCCACACTGGGTGAGGGGGATCTAGCCCGCTTGCTACTTGGGCAAGGACGGGAAAGCAACGCAGTTAACCTTTTCTCTAGCCCACACATGGTGGCTGCTAGCATTTCTTCCGTCACGTAAACGGGAATGGGTGGATCGGGGGCCGCCTCTGCCCCCAGCACCCCCAATGGCTCTTGTACTATGCCACTCGGTGTCCTGACTGGCGAGGGTGGGGCCGTAGAAGCCTGGCCCAAATCCTCTGACCCCGATGGAGACCCCTTTTGCTTTTTGGCACCTTTAGCAGCCTTGGCTGGTCCAGATCCCTTTGGAGCCATTGTACAACCTTGGGTCACCCCTATAGCCAACACCTGACTGTTGCAGCTAGGAGTAACCAATATGAGGGCAGGTATGAGAAAAATGAAAAATAACTAATTTCCCTCTTTTTCTTTTATATTTCTCTTTTTTTTTTTTTTTACCCGCCTGGGAGGTGGCAATACCGAGGAAACCTGTGAGTATTGACACACCAATGCCCGTTAGCCGGAGTCCAAGGTAGACTCAGATACTGCTGGATCTAAGGCTGAGTCCCTTTAAGCAAAAAAACTTTTTTTTTTTTTTTTTTTCTGGTCAATAGTGGACCTAAGTCCTAGACCTGAAGATCCACAAAACCGCCACTAGGTGTCCCTGTGTGGCCAAAAGACCCAGCTGCACGCTCTGTATCCTTTCTTCCTCTGCCTCCAGGAGGGAAAGACCAGCCAGAGAAAAAGTTTTTCCTTTATACAGACCCTGACGCTGCTGGCCCGCCCCCCCCGACGCACGCCGACGCTATAAAAGGCGGCGTGCACGCGCGCGCGTATGCGCGCGCACGATCGCGCGCACCACGCTGAAACCACATGGAGGTAGCAGAGCAGAGGAACAACATGGACCAGCGTTATGCAGCACCAACAGACACCAGGTAAGCACTAATCTTATTGTAGTGCACACACAGCGAGGAAGCTGTCCCCATGGGCTTCCTAAGAAACAGGAGTTTTTTACCAGCAATTTCCTCTTTAAAACATGTGGGGTTGCAGTATCAGTGTTAACAGGCAGACCTGGGGTGAGTAGAAAATATATAACTTACACAAGTATACATATATTTACATATTATCTGGGTAAACATTAGAATCCCATCCTGCCTCAACAGACATAGTGGAGATAGTGGCTGATGCACCAGCATACTGTTAGCCAACCCAGAACCCCCAGGGGGATACCTACTGTCGAACCAAGTCCCGCAGGTTCCCTCTTACCTGCTCCACGCCGCAGGGTATTGCAAAATGCAAGAGGCCCAGCCTTCCCCCATCTCCGTGGGTATTGTCTTGGACCTTCAGGGACCGGGGTCCTGTGTTAAGGAACCCACACCCCTGGACCTATATAGCATCCTGGCATCAGTAGCGTTTAGTTCTTGGAAGAGACTAAGGCACTGGAGCCCAGAATCCAGCCCTCCAAGGAGAGGCATTATAGGCAAAACCCCACTCCAGCAGGGCCCAGGTACCGTACATCTCGGCTCTGAAGCACTTCGGACGGATCCGGCTAGCTATCCTGGGTCCCGAGACCTCCGAGGGACAGCTAGACGTGACCAACACCTAAGACACTGGCGAAAAAACTAAAGCACTCTCAGTGGGAGGGGGTTATATAGGGAGGAACTTCCTGTGAAGTTGATTACACCAGTGTCCACACCTGAAGGTACCCATATAACCCATATGTAATGACTATGCGCTCTGTGTCCCGTGATGTACGATCAAGAAATAAATATTAACAACAACTTATCAGTGCCCCTTAGCACAGCTTTACCAGTGCCCAACAATGCAGCCTCACCTGTGCCCACCATTGCAGCCTTACCTGTGCCCACCATTGCAGCCTTGTCTGGGTAGAGGAAGAGTGAGTGAGGCCTGGATCATGAGCGGAGGAAGAGGAGAGTCGTGGGAATCACAGAGCAGAATAGCACACCGGAACAGCTTACATTACAATTGCCTCCGCTCCGCTCGACGTCATACACGGCTCCGCCTCCTCCTGACCCCAGACCTGTGATAGACAGAACACATCCCGCATTGGACCGCTGTTCTATCACAGCCGCAGCTATGTGTGATGGTGAGCAGAGGTAATTGTAATGCAGGCCTCGACAAAATCCGGGCGCCAGGTCGCAATTGCGACAAGAAATTGTGACCTGGCGCCTGGGGAAGCTTAAGCCTGCAGAAGGCCGCAAAGCCGCGGCCCCAATTACCGGCCAGCACGGGGCACGATAACGGCCTTCACAGAAGGATGCTGAGTCCTGCAGAAGGCCGCAAAGCCGTGGTCTCAGTTACCGGCCGGCGCGATCGCAACGGGCCCCCACGCCAGCCAGTAATTGAGGCCGCGGCTTTGCGGCCTTCACAGAGGGAAGATGAGGTCTGCAGAAGGCTGCAAAGCCACGGCCTCAATTACTGGCTGGCGCGGGGCCCGCCGCGATCGCGCCGGCCGGTAATTGAGACCACGGCTTTGCGGCCTTCTGCAGGCCTCAGCTTCCATCTGTGATCTGGCGCCATCTTGTGGTGGATGTTGGCATTACAGGTTACATTGCATTACATGCCGCAAAACAGCAGTTCTAATGTCTTTTTCACTGCTATCTACTTCCCTCTAATTAGAACTGATTAGTTTTGATCCGAACGGGTCGACCTGTTCGGATCGGCACACAACACGATCCGCGGAGCCCTGCCTCGGCCTTAGGAAAGGCTTTGGCCTAGCTCCGGAGTGGTCGGCCATCTTGGTACACCCGGCGGCGGCTGCATAGGTGCGTGTTGACGTCATCACCCCTCCCTCTCTGCTCGTGGATCTGATCTATCTGGCTTCTATTCTGCGAAAGCATGTGAATATTACAGTGAGTTTTGGCAATGGTGGATGTTACAGTGAGTTTTGGCAATGGTGGATGTTACAGTGGAGAGATGAGTGAAAATTACAGCAGTGGGGGAGATGGGGGAATCTGATGTGTACATTTAATATTTTTCTTTTGCTGATGCAAAAAATGATCCGAACCGTGACTCTGATCCGAGGATCAATCCGATCTGTGAGTTTTTTGATCCGTTGCACCCCTAGCGGTCTTACGAGTGCACTTTTTGGGGGGGAAAATACACTTTAATTAAAAAATAAGACCACAGTAAAGTTAGCCCATTTTTTGTCACGCTTTTTATTAAAGTAGTACGGAAAGCTGAGGCTTTTTTCATGCATATAATAATTTTATACATAAAGCACAATAATAGTACATTTTACTTTAACCACTTGCCCACTGGGCACTTATACCCCCTTCCTGCCCAGGCCAATTTTCAGCTTTTAGTGATCTCATTTTGAATGACAATTACTCAGTCATGTAACATTGTACACATATGAAATTTTTGTCTTTTTTTTCCATACAAAAATGTATGATGGTGGTCTTTGATCTCCGCTGGGATTATTTTTTTTGCACTATAAATGAAAAATTTGGTAAAAAAAAAATTTTTTTTCTTTGTTTAGGTTATAAAATTTAGCAAATTTGTAACTTTTCTTCATAACGTTTTTGCTAAAATTTATACTGCTACATATCTGTGGACAATATAACCAAAAGAAGTGTATATTTGTTTTTTTGTGAAATTTTATAGCATCTACAAATTAGTGGCTTAACTAGAACTTTCAGGGCCCCGATGCAAAAAAACATGAAGTGCCCCCCTGACTTCCGGATGATGGGGCCCTTCCCTCCAAGCCCGGTGATGTAACGCCAGGGCCCAGTTACAAGTGTGAAGTTTGTGTGGTAGTTCTCTCACTGGTGTCAGTAGTTTATTTGTATACTACTTGTTTTATTTAGGGTTGTCCCGATACCGATTCCAGTATCGGTATCGTGACCGATACTGAGCATTTGCAGGAGTCCTTGTACTCACGCAAATGCTCCCGATGCCAGATCCGATACCACCCCCCTGCCGCCGTCCGCCACCGCCGCCTAGTTAATCGGCGTGGGGAACATTACAGCTTTCATTTGAATAGCTGTGTGTTCCCCGACGTGTCACGTATAGAAACTCCCCCTTGCTCTGGCAGTTTGATAGACAGATCACCCGTCCCCAGGATTGGACGGGTGATCTGTCTATCAAAGTGCCTGAGCAAGGGAAGTGTCTATACGTGGCACGTCGGGAACACACAGCTATTCAAAATTAAAGCTGTAATGTTCCCTGCGCTGATTAACTAGGCGGCGGCATGGCATGGCTGCATATACGGTATGGGGGGACATGGCTGCATTTATGGGGGGACGTGGCTGCATTTATGGGGGGGGACGTGGCTGCATTTATGGGGGGGACGTGGCTGCATTTATGGGGGGGACGTGGCTGCATTTATGAGGGGGACGTGGCTGCATTTATGAGGGGGACGTGGCTGCATTTATGGGGGGACATGACTGCATTTGGGGACACATTTAAAAAAAAAGTATCGGTATTCAGTATCGGCGAGTACATGGAAAAAAGTATCGGTACTTGTACTCGGTCCTAAAAAAGTGGTATCGGGACAACCCTAGTTTTATTCATTTTTTTTTTACAATAATTTTTTTAAATCTTTTTTACAGTTTTTTAGGGGACTTTGGTGAGATATCAGGAGGATTTTAAACAGACCTATAATGTTAGACCTTTGAGACAAAGAAAGGAGATGGAGGACCACCATCTCCTTCTCTGGAGACTCAGCAGTACAGAATGAAAGGACGGGAAGAGCTGTGTACATAGGCTTCCTGTTTATTCATAAACTGAAGCATAGAAGCATACTATGTTTCAGTTGTGAATAGACAGAGTCAGGGATTGGTATGGATCACTGATTCTCCCTTCTGAGAAGACTTCATCCTGACAGATCCACCATAGCAGCCGGCAGGAGAGGGGAGAACCCTGAAGAGCTGTGGGGATAAGGGGGGGCAGGAAAAAGCACAGGGGCAGCATAAAGAGCTGGATAGGAGGAGCTGTGGGGGTGGCTGCATATAAAGGAACCAATCTCATTATATGCTGTGGAGTTTCATAAGCTATGGGAGGTTATATCCTCAAAAGGCGACGGCACTTTGTTATGTGAACCAGATTGCAAAATCTTCTCTTATGGAAAGATGTTACTTTTGTATGTTCTTATGAAAATTAATAAATATTATTGAAAATAAAAAGGAACCAATCTCTCTTCTTTCCCCACTGCTTTTCCTCCTCTCCCTCCTGCAGGGATTCAGCGGCTGTAAGAGGAAAATGGAGAGATGGGTTCCTCTATGCCAGTGTTTCTCCATCTTTTTCCAGTCAGGGCACCCTTAAAGAATACCCCTAGGTACATGTGCACACACACACACACACACACACACACACACACACACACATATATATATATATATATATATATATATATATATATATATATATATATACACACACATATAAACATATGTACACACACACACACATATGCACACACACACACACACACATATATATATATATATATATATATATATATACACACACATATAAACATATGTACACACACACACACACACACACACACAAATATATAAATGCACATATGCACTTTAATCAATGGAAAGTGGTGTTTGGTGCACTTGAGTACTCAACTACTACACAGACACACTCCACTGATACATCATATTATACTGCAGTAAAACTGCAATACAATATACTGCATCAAACGAGCAGTAACACACTGAAAATATATGGTGATAAACGGAAGGTAAACCACCAAAATATACGGCGTTAAACATGCAGTAACGCACTGAAATAAACTGTGTTAAACAGCATGTAACGCACTGAAATATACGGCATTAAACAGAAGATAACACACTGAAACTATACGGCGTAAAACTTTCAGTAACACACTGAAATATACGGAGTAAAACTTGCAGTAGCGCACTGAAATAAACTGCGTTAAACGGTCACTAAACTCACACTGACTGAACTATCCTTACATTCACACTAATGTAAAGATGAATGGTCACACTACACTCACACACCGAACTATCCCCAGATTCATACTAAACTGATATTCTACACTGACAATAGAATCAGAATAGCACACTATAGTACACTAACTGTCTAATAGCACTGAACAGAGCCCTGTTCTATCTCTGACTTTTACACAGCTTGGCCACATACAGAGGCCCAACATGCAGGGAGCACCGTCAATTGTTCTAGGAGCATAAATTACACATCTAAATCGAGTACCTATTACACTCTGGATGTGGCATGGATGAGTACCGATGTGGCATGGATGACCACCGATGTGGCATGGATGACCAGGAATGAGTCATGGATGGGCACAGATGAGCCATGGATGGGAAGGAATGGGCACAGATCAGCACTGTGGGCAGATCCAGCCCACAGCTCTTCTGCTTCCAGCTCCTTCCTTTCCTCTCACACTGTACTGATCAGTGAGAGGAGAAGGGGGGGGAGCTGAACATGCTCCGGTCTGTTGACAACTGATCCCGCCATCATTGGATGGGGCAATCAAGTGGGAAGAGGCCACTGTTATTGGCCTTTTACCCCCTCCTGTGACGCGGCGGGTCCACGGATATTCCCAGGGGTACGCAGGACCGCAATTCTGGGAGGATATCATAGTACATCCTCCCAGAGTTATCTGACCATGCTGTAGCCATCATTCGGTTATGGCCCAGCCGGCAACTGGTTAAATGTAATGCCTTCTATTACCTTCAGTCTATCAGCCTCCAGCGTCTCTGGGTTCAGATGCTGATCTTCCCTGCACAGAGCCCTTAAAGTCATTATAAATGTTGGATTTCCTTTTTTTTTTTAAACAAACTTGTCATACTTACCTGCGTACCCCTGTATGGGGAAGAAGACCCAAAACACATACCCCAGGTGTCTAGGTCTAGTAACACCTATGGTGAAAATTAACATTTTGCTGTCAGGAATAGGGCAAAAAAATAGGAATACATGACGGGGAACACAGCTCAGGAAAGTGTCCAGGGTATTACAGGCTGGACCAAACAGTGAGCAGTATGGGTGGAGGAATGGATTTAGTGTTAATGACCCACCTGTGCTGATCTCTGTAGGAGTGTCCTCCTCTATAAATGTCCCCGTTATTCCATCCTCCTCCATAGACTGCTGATCATCCCTCACATATGTCCCTTCCCCGTGCAGAAAATGCATCTGCTGCCGGACTGTGAAAACCCACAACAGAGGAAAGAATGAAGTGATTAGTTCAGATGGTAAAACCTTTGCAATTAAAGAATTCAGCACATGTAATTCCTCATATATTGTCTACCTCATGTGGTGCCCATGCGGCCTACTTTATGTAGGTAGAACTAAGAGATTGTTGAGAATCAGGATAGCTGAACATCTGGCTAACATTAGGAAAAAATATGAGGATCATAGTGTCTCTATGCACTTCAAAAAACAACATAACAGTGATCCGTCTCTGTTACAATTTTGTGGGTTAGAGTGTGTTTACCCCTCTTGGAGGGGATCCAACAGAGTGCGAGATCTATCTCAACGTGAAACTCAATGGATCTTCTTATTGAAATGTTTATGGCCTAAGGGCCTTAATATAGAAGTAGATCTCAATTGTTTCATTAATAATTCTTAGAATCATTGTGTCTTCTTTCTAATTGACCAAAGGAAGTGACCAATCCATCTATTGTGTCACCTTTCTAGTTTCCCATTATCATTCACCCTATATGCCCTGCACTATATGCTTTTGCAATCTGCTGACCAGTTTTTCAGCTTGATGTGCAGGATAGGGACAATGGTTACACTCATAGTCTACATTCTATGTGGACCTTAATTCTCTGATAGGGAGATATTGTTGTGATGTACACACATAGATTGTGTATCATACCAGTGATCTCCCTTCAGTTTCATACCATTATCCACTTTATGTTAATGATGTCTGTAACAATCAACCATAGAGCCTACCCATCTGGACTGTTTTAATTAATGTTTATAGACATGCTTAACATTTTTAGTTTTTATGTGATATGCTCTTCTTCATATAAGACGAGCATTCATTGATACATATAATTTTTACTGTTTTAATAGGTTTGTGATATGATGACTTGTACAGTTCCTGGCCACGGGGACACTCGATTAGCGTATCACTACTTAGTACCTTCTATTTTATTTTGTACTGCTTCAAGTCACCACTTCCGCCCTTAGTTAAGTCCACGGGGTTCTGGAATCTATCATTAGACTTCCGCCCTTCCGCCTATGTGTGACGCAATTGCGTCGGAACGTCATGGATGGGAGGGACCGCAGTGTACGATGCTAGTGCTTTCCCCTATGGTCATTGGGATTAGCCAGGGCATCGGGTAACTAGGCAGGCGGTGCGGTCATGTGATGGCGGCTGACGCTTCTGCAATACTGGCCACTCGTGAATATAGAAGTCCGTTCACGATCTCTGCTGTGTGATAGACAGCGGGGCGTACTCTTCTAAACACGTCACGGGAGGCGGGGTGTTCAAACGAGTCACTGACTCAAAAGGGAGGGTTTTAGACTGTGTAGCCAACCCCATGAGGAAATCAGGAATGATGAAACATGTCGGGGCGTGGCTACATAGTCAGTGACTAAGTTACTATCACGCTTGCTGTGCTGTGCTGTGTTCGGAAATTATCATCTACCTGGAAAGCCTTTCTGCCAGCTGACACGACCTACTGAGTGGTGAGATCGTGCCTTTTTAATCGTGGGTCCGCCGTGGCCAAGTGCTTCACCATGCAGAGATGTTTTTAGGATTAAGTTGACTGCTGTATTTCACTGCTCAGTGTGTGAGCTTTGCTTGTGAGTTTAACTTTTGGACTTGCTTTGGTGTGCTATTAAAACTTTTTTACGGTATTACACTATGGTATTTTCCTTTATTTCCTTTACGTTTTTGGAGCACTTTAGAGGACATCACATTATCGCTTGAGGATTTCCCTTGATGATATTAAGCTGAACTGCCTAGGTACGCAAGTGCTGAGGCAATTAGTTCCGGTGAGTGACCATTTTGACGGGTGGTGGAAACACTGTTCACCTTGGTGTGGTGGAAGATCTCTGAAGAATTTAGATCACTCTATGGACTGTTTGTCTAAATACATATGACTTTCACGGCTTGATTTATGCACTTATCTTATCTCACAGATTCTTACATTCTTTTTGCACTGTGATTTTCAATGTTATTTTAGGAGAATTGCAATATATTTTCTCAGCGCTGTTTTTGGAATACTACACTTTATATAGTCACATATGTTTGGTGTTTTTTTCTTTTTGGTTTTCACATTTACTTATTTTACAAAACAGCAGCTAGGCTATTTCTACTCACATCTCCTTGTGCGCAGCGGTGGATGATCAGAAAGGGGGCGCATTATTCAGATCATTCAGACTTTTATGCAGGGAGCACCGTCAATTGTTCTAGGAGCATAAATTACACATCTAAATCGAGTACCTATTACACTCTGGATGTGGCATGGATGAGTACCGATGTGGCATGGATGACCACCGATGTGGCATGGATGACCAGGAATGAGTCATGGATGGGCACAGATGAGCCATGGATGGGAAGGAATGGGCACAGATCAGCACTGTGGGCAGATCCAGCCCACAGCTCTTCTGCTTCCAGCTCCTTCCTTTCCTCTCACACTGTACTGATCAGTGAGAGGAGAAGGGGGGGGAGCTGAACATGCTCCGGTCTGTTGACAACTGATCCCGCCATCATTGGATGGGGCAATCAAGTGGGAAGAGGCCACTGTTATTGGCCTTTTACCCCCTCCTGTGACGCGGCGGGTCCACGGATATTCCCAGGGGTACGCAGGACCGCAATTCTGGGAGGACATCATAGTACATCCTCCCAGAGTTATCTGACCATGCTGTAGCCATCATTCGGTTATGGCCCGGCCGGCAACTGGTTAAATGTAATGCCTTCTATTACCTTCAGTCTATCAGCCTCCAGCGTCTCTGGGTTCAGATGCTGATCTTCCCTGCACAGAGCCCTTAAAGTCATTATAAATGTTGGATTTCCTTTTTTTTTTTAAACAAACTTGTCATACTTACCTGCGTACCCCTGTATGGGGAAGAAGACCCAAAACACATACCCCAGGTGTCTAGGTCTAGTAACACCTATGGTGAAAATTAACATTTTGCTGTCAGGAATAAGGCAAAAAAATAGGAATACATGACGGGGAACACAGCTCAGGAAAGTGTCCAGGGTATTACAGGCTGGACCAAACAGTGAGCAGTATGGGTGGAGGAATGGATTTAGTGTTAATGACCCACCTGTGCTGATCTCTGTAGGAGTGTCCTCCTCTATAAATGTCCCCGTTATTCCATCCTCCTCCATAGACTGCTGATCATCCCTCACATATGTCCCTTCTTCTGATTTCACCTCAAATTCTATATCGATTGGATCTCCACTCTAAATCAAGAAAATGAGAGAGAATATCATCTGTAAGATAAAAGCTTTATTATTGTGTCATCACATAGAAAATCCACACATTGTCTCTATAAGTGTGTTTTATAACCTCCGTCCCACCAACCTTGTAACAGTGGGGGATGGTGTGACCTTCCTGTGTGGAATCCCGGGAATACAGAGGGTGGGGACATCTCTCTGGTGGGTTCCTGGTATTAGGCAGCTCCATCATATCCTTGTGTCCTTCTGATAACTCCTCCATCACTCCATACTCCTCATCCTCCTCTTTATACTCTTCTTTAACATCAATATTATCATCCCCGAGGTTTCCACTCTGAATATATAATAAAACATTCATTGTAACAAACATGCTGTGTATAAATCAGAACTACCAATAATTGTCACTCATCTACCTGAAGATGGTGGGGGATGGTGGGACCTTCCTGTGTGGAATCCCGGGAATACAGAGGACGGGGACATCTCTCTGGTGGGTTTCTGTAGCTGGATGACTCCACCATGGTGTCCTGGTACAGATCTTTGTGTTCTTTTAGAGACTCTGACTCCTCCATCACCCCATCCTCATCATCCTCCTCTTTTATCTCTTCTTTAACCTCAACTTTAGGATCCCTCAGGTCTCCACTCTGAATATAGAATAAAAATTACATCAATGGTAACAATGCAGATAATGTACAGATCCTAATGATACTATCAGTGATTGTTCCCTCATCTACCTGATGATGGTGAGGGGTGGTGTGACCTTCCTGTGTGGAATCCCCGGAATACAGAGGATGGGGACATCTCTCTGGGGGGTTCCTGGTATTAGGTGGCTCCATCATATCCTTGTGTCCTTCTGATAACTCCTCCATCACTCCATACTCCTCATCCTCCTCTTTATACTCTTCTTTAACATCAATCATATCATCACTGAGATTTTCACTCTGAATATATAATAAAACATTTATTGTAACAAACATGCTGTGTATAAATCAGAATGTGACAAAATATATAACCAGCGCAATATATAATACAGAAATAATGTGAGTAAATATAATAAAATAAAATATTCAATGTATTAGTGTCATGGCAAAATAGGTTGTATGCAGAGCACACAGACATTTTTCCTTGCGCTAAATAAGCACACATTTCGTCTTAATGTTATAATGCATTTCAAGCTAAAATTCCACTTACCAATCATTCGATTTCCCATTCATTCAAGTAAAGAGAGACATCACTATTCTACATTCTCTGCACTTTCAGCATCACTGCCTGCCGAGCCCCCCATAGGCTCCTTTTATTATCACAAAAGATCTCACAAACAGGAAGTGATGGCTGCAGCAGCAGCCAATCACCTCCTCCATGGGAGGTGATATCCTGTGATGACACAGGAAATGTCCATATAAGGGCATCCCTCTAATGGGATGTGTTAAATACAGCCAATACAATACAATACATTAATACAATGATGGCTAAAGTCTTATGGGCGTGTCCGGGCGGGGAAAGCGTGTATGCTTTTCACAAAAAAAGCCGTATTGCTTTAAAATACGAACGCTCTCCCTGACTCTGAAACACTCACAAGCTCTCATATTACCGCTGATAGGAATCCTTATTAAGCGATATTCCATAGAACAGCGCATACTCGGATTTTACTATTATTGCTTGTGGAAGGGAGGCTATCTGCAGGCGTGTGCTACGAATCCCGACCATGCTGATCAGACATAGCAGAGACAAGAGCGCAAATCCGCCTATAACCAATAATGATATTGCAGAGCGAACATATCCCCGCCTCGACGATCGTCTTTGCTTATGCACAGAGAGCCCTTTATCGGCAGACATATCCCCACTCTGCAAACATCATCTCCAACCTTAAGATGTTTTTTCCACTACCAGACGGGTCTTAACCAACGTCAGTCTTCCCCAGTCAGCACTTTAGAGCTGGTTGCGGGAGAACTAACACTGGGAGGCATTATGACAATACATATTAAATACATCTTCATAAAATTTCCACGACAATTAGCCTACTAATAGTTGCGCTACATTATATTTTTTTTTTGCTGGTATTAATCATATCTACCAATAATTGTCAATCATCTACCTCATGGGTCTTCAAACTACGGCCCTCCAGTTGTTCAGGAACTACAATTCCCATCATGCCTAGTCATGTCTGTGAATGTCAGAGTTTTACAATGCCTCATGGGATGTGTAGTTCCACAACAGCTGGAGGGCCGTAGTTTGAGGATCCCTGATCTACCTGATGATGGTGGGGGATGGTGTGATCTTCCTGTGTGGAATCCCGGGAATACAGAGGGCGGGGACATCTCTCTGGTTGGTTTCTGTAGCTGGATGACTCCCCCATGGTGTCCTGGTACAGATCTTTGTGTTCTTTTAGGCCGTGTACACACGATGAGACATGTCCGCTCAAACATGTCCGACGAACCATTTGCAGTGGACATGTCTCATCAGACTTGAGGATGCGGTGACGTGGCGGTGACGTTGACGCCGCCACGTTACCACTCCAGGAAGTAAAATACTTCCACGTATGTGTCGAATCCATTCGACGCATGCGCAGAGATTTCTGTCCGCAGGTTAGTGTACTAACCAGCAGACATATCCGACGGACATCACGGGACACAGAGCGGCATATTCATTACTATGTGGGTTATATGGAGTACCTTCAGGTGTGGACACTGGCAATCTCAAACAGGAAGTCCCCTCCCTATATAACCCCCTCCCCTAGAGGGAGTCCCTCAGTTTTGTAGCAAGCAGTATGCCTCCCAAAATGGTCACCCAAAAGAGGGGTGGGAGCTCTGTGTCCCGTGATGTACTCCAAGAAAAGGATTTTACAGGTAAGCTGTATTTAAAAATCCCTTTTTCTTTCTCGTACATCACGGGACACAGAGCGGCATATTCATTACTATGTGGGATGTCCGAAAGCAATGCTTTAATGAGGGGAGGGAGACATCTTCCAAAGAAGGATTCAATTTAGAGATAAACTCAAATCATAATAATAATTCCAACTTAGTCAAGAAAAAACTTTTTTTTTTTTTTTTTTTTTATAACCAAGGGTGTTTCTGATCCCGAGGATTTCAAACTGCAGCCTGTAGTACTGCCTGACCAAAGGCAGCATCCGCATTTCTTCTCACGTCTAGTTGATAAAACCTTGTAAACGTGTGGACTGATGACCACGTTGCCGCCTTGCATATCTGAGCCATAGAGATCTGATGGTGTGCTGCCCAAGAGGCGCCCATGGCCCTGGTAGAATGGGCCTTTACCGACAACGGAGGAGGCAACCTCTTCAACCCGTAGGCTTGAATGATTAATTGTCTAATCCATCTCGAGATGGTGGATTTTGCAGCTGCCTGCCCCTTCTTGGGGCCATCTGGTAGAACGAATAACACATCTGTTTTCCGGATCTTTTCTGTAGCTTTAAGATAGGCCTTCATGGCCCGGACAATATCCAAGGTATGCAGCAACCCCTCCTTTCTAGATGTAGGTTTTGGAAAGAAGGATGGAAGTACCAAATCCTGGTTCAAGTGAAATTTGGATATAACCTTTGGTAGAAAGGAAGGATGGGGCCGGAGAACTGCCCTGTCCTTATGCAGAACGAGATATGGTTCCTTACACGATAAGGCTGCTAATTCTGACACTCTCCTGGCCGAAACTATGGCGACCAAGAAAACCAACTTTCTTGTCAGTAAGAGTAAAGGAATCTCAGCCAACGGCTCAAAAGGCTGTTTCTGTAGAGTGGACAGGACAAGATTTAAGTCCCATGGACAAATTGGTGACTTGACAGGAGGATTAATACGCAAGACCCCCTGTAAGAAGGTCTTTACCAGCGAGTGGGTGGCCAGCGGCCTCTGAAACCACACTGACAGAGCTGAGATCTGTCCCTTGATTGTGCTTAGTGCCAGGCCTTTATCCACTCCTAGCTGGAGAAAACTTAACACCCTATCAATGGTATATTTGCGGGAATTCCATCTTTTGGATTCACACCAGCCTACGTAGTTCCTCCACACCCTGTAATAAATCACCCTGGAGACCGGCTTCCTAGCCCTAATCAGGGTAGGAATTACCTGCCTAGACAGGCCTCTATCCCTGAGAATCAGGGATTCAGCCTCCAGGCCGTCAAATTTAGACGCTGTAATGTAGGGTGGAGGATCGGGCCTTGTGAGAGTAGGTCTGGTTGTAGAGGGAGAGTCCAAGGTTCTCCCACTGCCATCTTCAGGACTAGTGAGTACCAAGTCCTCCGGGGCCAAGCCGGAGCTACTAGAATGACTGGCTTGTTCTCCACTCTGATCTTGCGCAACAGGCGCGGGAGTAACTGTAGTGGAGGGAATGCATATAGAAGTCTGAATTGATGCCAAGGGCAAACCAACGCGTCGGTTCCGCAGGCCATAGGATCCCTCGCTCGCGACACGAACCTGTCTAGTTTCTTGTTGAACCTGGATGCCATTATATCTACGTCCGGCATTCCCCACCTCTGGCAGATTGTCTGAAAGACCTGGGGATGCAGAGACCACTCCCCTGGCAACAGACTCTGGCGACTTAAGAAGTCTGCCTGCAGGTTGTCCACTCCGGGAATGAATATCGCCGAAATGCAGGGTACATGAACCTCTGCCCATTGAAAAATCAAGCTCACCTCCCTCTGAGCGGCCTGGCTCCTGGTTCCCCCTTGGTGGTTTATGTATGCCACCGCCGTGGCATTGTCTGACTGGATTCTCACCGGGAACCCCTTTAATCTGGAGGTCCAAGCCAGAAGGGCTAGGCGGGCAGCTCTGATTTCCAAGATATTGATGGGGAGCTGCCTCTCTGCTTTCACCCAAGTTCCCTGGCGGGAGAACCCCTCGAAGACCGCCCCCCAGCCTGCCAGGCTGGCGTCTGTGGTAACTACCTTCCAGACAACAGGGCTGAAGGATTTTCCCTTTAGAAGATTCTGAGGGTTCAACCACCAGGCCAGGCTTTGTCGGACCCTTGATGATAGCGTCAAAGGGGACTCTAAGGCATGTGCCCTCTTGCCCCAGGCTGCTAGAATGGCTGCCTGTAGGACGCGAGTGTGGATCTGAGCGTATGGTACTGCCTCGAATGTGGCCACTAGCTTGCCTAGTAATCGCATACACAGGCGAATAGTTGGACTTTTCTTGTTTAGAACCAACTGAACCAACCCCTTGATAGCTTCGATCTTTACAAGGGGCAGGAACACCTTTTGATGTTCTGTGTCTAACCTCATGCCGAGGTATTCCAACTGCTTTGTAGGCTGGAACGCTGACTTTCCCCGGTTCAGGACCCAGCCGAATTCTTCGAGGTACTGAACCGTGAGGTTTACTGCCTTTTGCAGACCCGGCCGTGAGTGATCTATGATTAAAAGGTCGTCCAAGTATGCTAGGACTGTGACCCCTTGGATCCTTAAATTGGCCAGAATTGGGGCTAGGATCTTCGTGAATACCCGGGGGGCCGTGGCCAGCCCGAAGGGGAGCGCCCTGAATTGGAAGTGTCGCTGCCCCACCGCGAAGCGTAAAAACCTTTGATGCGACTGAAAGATTGGTACATGAAGGTAAGCATCCTTTATGTCTATGGAGGCCAGAAAATCGTCCTTCTGAAGCGCGGCGGCTGCTGACCGGATGGATTCCATCCGGAAGGAACGAACCCTTAGGTAACCGTTTAACCTCTTTAGGTCCAAGATTGGCCTGACATCGCCGTTGGGCTTTGGTATGACAAAGAGATTGGAATAGAAACCTAGGCCTTGCTCTTGGGCTGGCACTTCTATAATTACGTCCTGGCAAAGCAGGTGATCCAAAGCTGCCAGCATTGAGGCTTTCCTTGCTGGATCCCTTGGTAGCCTTGATTCTTGAAAATGAGGCGGAGGATACCTTAGAAACTCCAGTCTGTAACCTGTGGTTACAGATGCCCGGACCCATTTGTCGGGGTTCTTGGCTTCCCAAACTTCTGCGAAGAAACGAAGCCTTCCCCCCACCCGCAAGAGTGGGGGCGCCCCTTCATAAGGCAGACTTAGGGGCTGTCTTTGACGGCTTGCGATACCACGGCCTCTTACCCCCAGGGGTCTGTCCCTGCGATCTACTGTTAACGTTGGATCGTGCAGGCGGCCGTCGATACTGCCTGGAATTTGAGGGCCCCGAGACAGGAAAGAGCTGCCTTTTAAATGTAGGAGCCCGGAATGTCTTTTTGACCGGTAAAAGGGTACTCTTGCCATTTGAAATAGTCTGAATATATTTATCCAGATCCTCTCCGAAGAGTCGTCCTCCATGGAAGGGAAACCCTGCCAGAAGCTTTTTGCATGGGGGCTCCGCCGCCCAGTTCTTCAACCATAAGAGCCTTCTCATGTGCACCAAACATAGTGATAAACGAGAGGCCTGCTGGATGGAATCTTTTATAGCATCTACCGCAAAACACAGAGCTCTGGGAATGTCAGAAAACTCTTCTGCTTGTTGGGTAGGCATGTCTCTTAACATTTCCTTTGTCTGGTCTTTTAATGCCTGACAAACTCCAATTGCAGCCACCGCTGGCTGTACCACTGCTCCTGCCGTAGCAAAGGATGCTTTTAAAAGTGTCTCTAATCTTTTATCAACTGGATCTTTAAACATGTGTATGTTTTCCACCGGGCAAGTTAGTGATTTATTCACACATGAGATGGCTGCATCCACTACTGGGAGCCTCCACCTCTTGGAGAACTTTTCCTCCATGGGGTAAATGACCACAAACCTTTTCGGTGGCAGAAAAATCCTGTCCGGCCGTACCCAATCCCGAAAGATCAATTCCTCCAAGAGAGGATGGACCGGAAAAACTGTGTTGTTTAACGGAGCTTTCAAAGAGCCCAGAGAGGATACCGGAGGAACCTGAGGCTCTGGCAATGGTAAACTAAATGCCGAGCGGACCATGTCCGTCAAAGACTGTACCCACAGTCTTTCTGTCTGGGAGTCTGAAAATGGTTCCTCAGAGGCAGATCCCTCAATCCCTGAACCCTCTTGGTTCAGGTCTAGTTGATCCTCCTGTGATTCCAATTCCTCTGGAGAGAGAATCTCAGCATCTGAGGATACACCTCCTGGTGATGGGGATCTAACCCGTTTCTTACCAGGAATAGCTCTAGCGATCAATGTTGCTATTCTCTCTTCTAGCCCCCCTAGGGATACGGCTAGCATCTCCTCTGTGATGAACACAGGGCTGGGCTGATCTGGGCCAGCCTCCGCACCAGATCCCCCTAATGGCTCATCCAAGGCGCTTCTTAAATTAATAAGTTGCGGGGAAAGTATCGGCATATCAGAATCAGAAAGGGAACCCTTTTGTTTTTTGGACTTTTTTGTACCCTTTGACCCCGAACCCTTGGAAGCCATAATACAAAATCGAGGGACTCCGCCCACACAACAGACTGTAGTGGGCAGGAGTACAAAAATCAGAGTTTAGGGGACAATAGACCACTAATGCCCAAAAACTGATGGGATCCCGTATGTTCTTTTTTTTTTTTTTTTTTTTTTTTTTAAATATATTATATATTTTCTTTTGACAACATACAGTGACCCCAAACTAAGTTTGCCAGCCTCCAAACCTGCTGCAAAAAAAGGGGGATTTCTTGGCTTAACAAAAAGGTATTGGAACAAAGTCCACATGTACTACCCCTCTTCCGCCACCGGGAGTCACTGTTCTGCCGCTCTGCGTCCTCTCCTCTGAAAATCAGCCTCAGACTGAGCACTGACAATGCCTGCTGTCTATAACAGCACAAAGGCGCGCCCCTGTATGACGCCGCAGGCACGCCCCCCCCCCGCCCTCCTGTGTGAACGGCGCGAAAAACGTCCATAAGACGTGCGCGTGCACGCGCGCGCGCGTATGCCGGAAACAGGAGGAACATGGAGGAGCCGCGCTGCTGGAGATCCAGGAACGCAGAAACAGGCGGCAGATTCAAACCCCCGGCCAGGTAGGACTCTCCAAAGGCCCCTAGGGATCCTTACTAGCCCTAGGAAGAAACAGCAGGTTTAGCTAGCACACATATTTAGACAGGGGGACCTAGTGATGGGGGGGAAAAAGTGTCATCCTGTCTCTCTTTAGACATAGTGAACAAGGTTGCCCATGCAGAGCATACTTAGGCTATCCCCCCTTTTAGGTTACCCCGGAGAGCCTGCTGTCGAACCAAGTCCCGCAGGCTCCCCCTTACCTGCTCCATGCTGCAGGATGTTTGTCCAGCAAACTGATCCAATCTTCTCCCATCTCCGTGGGTAGCGTAGTAGACCTTCAGGCCCTGGGGTCCTATGAAGGTACCCACTGTCCTGGACCTATATAGCACCCTGGCAAACAGGAACTTATGGTTTTTACAAACTCCAAGTCCTGGGCCCAGGGTCCAGCCCTCCAAAGAGGAGCATTATAGGCAAAACCCCACGGCTTGGGGCCCGGGTACTGTCCACTTTGGCACTGAGGCTCCTTGGACAGATCCGGTTAGCCCGCCCTTAATCCCAAGGATGTGGAGCAAAGCTATTCCGTGACCAACACCTAAGACACTGGCGAAAAAACTGAGGGACTCCCTCTAGGGGAGGGGGTTATATAGGGAGGGGACTTCCTGTTTGAGATTGCCAGTGTCCACACCTGAAGGTACTCCATATAACCCACATAGTAATGAATATGCCGCTCTGTGTCCCGTGATGTACGAGAAAGAAACTTGTCCGCTACCCCGTACACACGATCGGAGATGTGTCGTCGGACCAGTTTCAGCAGATGAATTTGATCGTGTGTATGCGGCCTTAGAGACTCTGACTCCTCCATCACCCCATCCTCCTCTTTTATCTCTTCTTTAACCCCAATTTTACAATCTCTCAGGTTTCCACTCTGAATATAAAATAAAAATGACATCAATGGTAACAATGCAGAAGATGTACAGATCCTATTGATACTATCAGTGATTGTTCCTCATCTACCTGATGATGGTGGGGGATGGTGTGACCTTCCTGTGTGGAATCCCGGGAATACAGAGGACGGGGACATCTCTCTGGTGGGTTCCCATTACTGGATCCATCTGTAGGAAACACACACACTGACTGAATACATTGTTTCTATGTGTTTATCAGATGATGGGGGATCTAGGTGGAGCCTCCGTACTGCTCTCTCCTTTACAATAAAGTCTCCTCTTACCCGGTGATGTGAGGGGCGGCTGATTGTCCATCATGACGTCCTTGTAGAGATCCTTGTGTCCTTCTAAATCCTCCCACTCCTCCATGGAGAAATAGACCGTGACATCCTGACACCTTATAGGAACCTGACACACACAATGATACAGTCACCATCCAGACACACCCCTTGTCTGTTACTGGATAATGTCCCAGAATTCCCGGCACCGCTCACCTCTCCTCCATCATCTCTCTGGTGACTTCTAGAATCTTCTTTGTATTTCTCTATTCTATCAGGGAGGGAGGTGGAGGCAATGTGATGGTCATATGATCTCCAGTAAATGTGTATATAGACCGCGCTGCCAAAAATATAAAGATTATTAAACAGTTTGCCACATGTAAAAAAAAATAAAGAAATGAATGACACCAGAAAATACAACGAATGTCCAATGTATCAAAAAGTCCCCTTCAAATATTAGTTGCTTGAAAAACAAGAGGTAGGTGATCAGGTGCTGTGCCATTAGTGACAGATAAACACGTGACCACTTCCAGGGGACCCCACATGGATGACACTCACCACAATGGATGGACCTTCTATTACTAGGTAGGTCTCACTGCACTTTCTGGTTGGACCCGCTGTGTATGTTGTCACCAACTTGACCATTCACATGTACCTGGATGTGATTTCTTCCAATGCCAAACACTGCCACACCCCCACTAATAAAAGTGGTATAATCAATTTATTTAGACTGATGAGGTGAGAAGGTAATTGGTGGGAAAGGTGACACATCTCTAAAATGAAGAGAATGTTTCGGCCCTGTAAGTGGGGAAATGTTCTATCCCTGAGGGGGTTAATCTAGGTTTCCACACTATATATATGTGTATCATCATCTGCTGGAGATAAAAGACGTCACAGTGACTATGGAGGAAGAGGACGGACATGACGGGGTTACTGGGTGTAAATAGAAAATAAGATCTTATTACCTCTTCTGCTGCCAGTTCCAATGTCTTCTCTCTACTTCCTTCCGACTCACCTCTCACCCATAACTTCCTGTCTGTACCTGACATCACTTCCTGTCTGTTTTCCATAGAGACTTTCTGTCTGGGGAGAGGTGAGATTACCATCTTGTGGAGCTCAGAGGAACTGCACCCCCGAGAAACATCTCGTAGTGTGAGGCTGCATTCACACCTAGGCGTTTTTACGCCCGACGCCCAACGCTATTGCAGCCTGAAATACACTGGAGGGGTGATTTAACATTGTCGGCTATGGAGATGGTTCACATCTCCACGCTGAACGCCGAAACGTCGTATGCCTGAAGCTCAAAACAAGTCCCGGACTCTTTTTTTCAGGCGGCATCGGTGTTCGGCATAGCTCACAATGTTAAAATCACCACTCCAGCGAAAACAAGGCTAAAAAAACAACGCATTTTGTCGCGGCAAATCGCGGGCCAAAACGCTGCAATTTGTCGTGGCAAATTGTGTTACAATACGCCGCGCTATAGTGTGAATGCAGCCTGAACACGGCCTTGTGCTGTGTGGTGTGTATGTACTATATATCCTTATAGAGGGGTCATCTCCACTCCCACCAAGGGGGAAAGAAATATATTACTGACTAGTCCGGCCTTTATCAGCCAGGGATCCTCCAAAGGTTTTTAGTTTTTTTTTGTGCAATGAACAATTTATTTCTCTCCGTAACAATGATTTCATGACAATGTAAGCATTTCCTTCTTTCACGTTCACTTCTTTCATCGGTCACCAATAAGGGACCAATAAACAGATCACGTGTATAAAGAGGCAGAGCCCTGACTGTGTATAAAGAGGCGGAGCTCTAAGTGTGTATGAAGAGGCGGAGCCCTGAGTGTGTATGAAGAGGCGGAGCCCTGAGTGTGTATGAAGAGGCGGAGCCCTGAGTGTGTATGAAGAGGCAGAGCCCCTGAGTGTGTATGAAGAGGTGGAGCTCCTGAGTGTGTATGAAGAGGCGGAGCCCTGAGTGTGTATGAAGAGGCGGAACCCTGAGTGTGTATGAAGAGGCTGAGCCCCTGAGTGTGTATGATAGGGTGACCAGACATCCCTAGTTTCAGGGGACAGACCCCTGATTGAGGACACTGTCCCCGGACCAAGTCTGTCCCTGGTTTTGTCCCCAGATTGGAGCAATTTGGGGCAATTTCAAAGACATTCAGTGCAGAATTAAAATTAAAAAATTGAATTACCCCCCCCCCCCCCGCTCCGCTGTGCCTACTAGCATAGGGGGGTTGTATCTTTCACATTATCTGTGCCCCTTTCTGATGATCATGTGCTGGTCGGAGTGGAGAGAATATTTCTCCAGTTTCAGGCGCATGCCCATTCAGCTTCGCTCGCATGTTCTTCTGCCTTGGCTCAAATCCTGGCCAGCCACCTGCCTATGTCCTTGCCTTCCCTGGCGGAGTGATCTTCCTCCGCTCCCTATCCAATAGTAGCCTGGGACCGAAGAGTAAGACTTGAGAGGCTGTGAGGTGGGCGGCGACGGGCAGAAAGTCGCTAATTGCCGCCATTACTAGTAAAAAAAAAATGTCCCTGGATTTCATTTTAAAAATCTGGTCACCTTAGTGTATGAAGAGGTGGAGCTCCTGAGTGTGTATGAAGAGGTGGAACCCTGAGTGTGTATGAAGAGGCGGAGCTCCTAAGTGTGTATGAAGAAGTGGAGCCTCTGAGTGTGTATGAAGAGGTGGAGCTCCTGAGTGTGTATGAAGAGGGGGAGCTCTGAGTGTGTATGAAGAGGCAGAGCCCTGAGTGTGTATGAAGAGGCGGAGCTCCTAAGTGTGTATGAAGAAGTGGAGCCTCTGAGTGTGTATGAAGAGGTGGAGCTCCTGAGTGTGTATGAAGAGGGGGAGCTCTGGGTGTGTATGAAGAGGCAGAGCCCTGAGTGTGTATGAAGAGGCGGAGCTCCTGAGTGTGTATGAAGAGGTGAAGCTCCTGAGTGTGTATGAAGAGGTGGAGCACTGAGTGTGTATGAAGAGGCGGAGCCCCTGAGTGTGTATGAAGAGGTGGAGCTTCTGAGTGTGTATGAAGAGGCGGAACCCTGAGTGTGTAAGAAGAGGTGGAGCTCCTAAGTGTGTATGAAGAGGCGGAGCCCATTAGTGTGTATGAAGAGGCTGAGCCCTGAGTTTGTATGAAGAGGCGGAGCTCCTGAGTGTGTATGCAGAGGCTGAGCCCTGAGTGTGTATGAAGAGGCGGAGCTCCTGAGTGTGTATGAAGAGGTGGAGCCCATGAGTATGTATGAAGAGGAAATGCTCCTGAGTGTGTATGAAGAGGCGGAACCCTGAGTGTGTATGAAGAGGCGGAGCTCCTGAGTATGTATGAAGAGGCGGAGCCCATGAGTGTGTATGAAGAGGCTGAGCCCTAAATGTGTGTATGAAGAGGCGGAGCTCCTGAGTGTGTATGAAGAGGCGGAGCTCCTGAGTGTGTATGAAGAGGCGGAGCCCATGAGTGTATATGAAGAGGCTGAGCCTTGAGTGTGTATGAAGAGGCGGAGCCCATGAGTATATATGAAGAGCAAGCGCTCCTGAGTGTGTATGAAGAGGCGGAGCTCCTGAGTGTGTATGAAGTGGCGGAGCCCATGAGTGTGTATGAAGAGGCGGAGCTCCTGAGTGTGTATGAGGAGGCGGAGCTTTTGAGTGTGTATGAAGAGGCAGAGCCCATGAGTGTGTATGAAGAGGCTGAGCCCTGAGTGTGTATGAAGAGGCGGAGCTCCTGAGTGTGTATGAAGAGGCGGAGCTCCTGAGTGTGTATGAAGAGGTGGAGCCCTGAGTGTGTATGAAGAGGCAGAGCCCTGAGTGTGAATGAGGAGGCGGAGCCCTGAGTGTGTATGAAGAGGCGGAGCTCCTAAATGTGTATGAAGAGGTGGAGCCCTGAGTGTGTATGAAGAGGCAGAGCCCTGAGTGTGAATGAGGAGGCGGAGCCCTGAGTGTGTATGAAGAGGCGGAGCTCCTGAGTGTGTATGAAGAGGTGGAGCCCTGAGTGTGTATGAAGAGGCAGAGCCCTGAGTGTGTATGAAGAGGCAGAGCCCTGAGTGTGAATGAGGAGGCGGAGCCCTGAGTGTGTATGAAGAGGCGGAACCCTGAGTGTGTTTGCAGCACAGAGAACTTTCACACCTTATCAACTTTTCATTGATTTGTGGATATTTTTTTAATAAGTTAGTTGAAGTAGATGCAAAGAGGAAGCAGTGGACTTGCAGAGAACACTATATTGAGGACAAAATATTGTAGAATTACATGAATTTGCACAGATTTTTAATAAAGCAGCAAATATTATAAGATTAAAGAAGTAGGTGTAAGGTGGAAGCAGCACTTTATATATGAATGTCTCCACATATTTTAGTGTATGTGTGATAATTGATGTGCACACACAATAGGACAGCGCTGTGACACATAATGCTCTTCTAGGTGATAAAAGGAATACTTACCTTTTGTTATGGTTCAGGCGAAGATAAATAATATATTTAATATTTAACGGGAAAAAATTGAGATTCGCTTAGATGAACTATAAATAGTTCTACAGATAGCTAAACTGGTCACCTTTTCATGCACCCTTTTTGGAAACAAAAGGCCAGGCCTAATATGTACTCAGAATGATCTGAACAATGGTATCAAAAATAGGAGAGTGGGGTTTTCAGCTCTCAAAAGTCTGGAACAATGATAGTAGCTTTCTCACCAAACAAGATGGTTGAACTGGATTCAAGTGAAGAGATAAGAATATATATCGACATGAAATAAATGAAAAGTAATGTTTAGATTATCAATGACATCCTAGGACCGAGGGAAATATATGACCATCGCAGCCATTAATTTAGAACTTTGTCAGAAGAAAGAATTATATGAGAACTTTGTTTTTTATAAATAGAAGTGTTTTAAAGAAGCTAATCAACATTGTGAAATATATCAAAGTATGATTATAAAAATATAAACTAACCTGTAACACAAATTCATCAAACACCTATCAAAATGATTCATGTATCCACATTAATAATTATTTTGCATTTGATTGAGAAATGTAAACCTATGCATTGATTGAAACGACTGTTTTGGGGAAATATACAGTTATAAAGGAAGATATAGAAGCATGTTATGTAGGAATCAAAAATATACTAATTGTATCATATATAATATAAAGTTACCAGAGTTGGATGTGTACATGTGTATATATATAGATAGATAGATGTATATATACTGTATATATATATAAGGGCTGTTACTGATCACAATTTTTGTGTTCGATTAATCTTTTTTTTTTTTTAATCGATTAATCGACTAATTTCGATTAATTATACCGCACATACAGATCCAACTACTTTTAGCTGATCTCCTTGCAGGCCGATTCCCAGTGCAGCTACCAACCACTGGAAAAATGGATAGCAGGATACAAAAAACACACAAAGGCAGCGCTCGATGGGAATAGCATTAAAACTTTTATAGTT